>JBBGZY010000457.1:292500-1492500 GCA_037952925.1 Lithobates clamitans | reverse complement strand
AGCAAGAAATATAGGTAGAAGTAACAGATGAGAGGATAAATCACACCCTCTCTCAGACAAATATGCCATCCCAGAGGATCAAGTTTAGTGCACTCAGGTGAGCCCAATGGAGCCCCACCTGGAACACTAATGGCAGGGTCTAGGGAGAAGCTAGATGAGGACACCAGCAACAACTAAACCAGGTATATTTAGATAGATATATCAATCTGAAGAAAAACAAAAGATAAAAACAAAGGATAAATAACTATCAACTGGCATGGAAATGGTCGGGCTGCGGCCCATTTACACCTAATACTACGTGCTTAATGGTCTACTCTGCATCGTGAGTAGAAGATAAATAACAGTTAACATTAGTCAGTATCTGACACCCCCACAAAATAATAAAAAAAAAGGGGAAAAAAAATTAGTGGGGAACTTGTCCGCATTGAGGAGTGACTAGGAGGGAACATGAAACAATGCCCCCTATCCCATTCGCCTCCTTTTGTGAAATTCATCTGAAGTTTTAGAAATTGACTGTTGCATAGCTAGTTGTACCAAAACAAGAACAAGAAACAGGTGGCTGTCTTTGTCACTAGAAACACCCAGGCATGACCCCTCAGGCTTTCTTCCCTAATAATAAGCCTGAGGCGGGGCGCGTAAGAAAAAAAAGGAAGTGAGCAGATTATTCATGTCCTAATGCCTCCAAAGTTATAGGGTGGCTTGCTGCCTACAAGTGCCATCAATAACACATTTTGAGGCATTTGATAGTAAGAGCAGGAGCCACCCAAAGATCCTGGTGGAGTTTAAGCAGCGCATGGGGTGTGGGTAACATTGAGTGTATGGGGCTCTTCATGAGAGTCAGCAAGTGTTTCCACAACTCAAAGTATAAATAACTGTATGTAGAGCAGCAGACGTTGTGAACCTTGGTATGAATATCTTAACAAAGTCATGCCCATGAAATGAGCAACATAAGTCTGTCAGTATCTAGCAGTTCAGCCCTAAGTCAAGCATTTTTTTTTAACATAACAAGCCTGAACATATGAAAGGCTAATCATTCATTCAGTCATCCAGAGTACTTTTGGAATATTGTGGCCGATTGCTGGGAGTGCCTATCAGCTGAGCATCATGGTGGGTCTGCTTTTGCTTTTTGGGGTGGTGTTTCTCCAGTGTTGTCAGGGGAGAATGAGGCGGACTCCGATCTTTGGGTAAATTCCTGATACCACTCTGGTAGATAAATCTGTTCTAATTGAAGAGCGTTACAGAACTCAGGAAGATCACTGGGTGTGTGCGGAGCGTGTGCTGCCTGCCATTGTGAGTCACCAACAGGGCAAAAGGGAAGCGCCATGTGTAGCGTAGGTCTTTTTCCCACAATTTATCCAGGAGAGGTTGCAGAGTCCTGTGATTTTTTAGGGTGATCTGTGAGAGATCTTGAAAAAGGTTATATTCTTGCCATTTTAACACAATATGCTCATTCCTGCGTGCCTTAAACATGATGTCCTCCTTAAGGCTGAAATTTTAGAACCCCCAAACATTTCAAACGCAACTTTTGGGAAGATAAAACATGTAAAGTGGATGTAAACCCTCACATATACCCAGTATAGTGAACAGCCGCAGATGATACACAGGGATGAAACAATTCTCCCTACATAAGTTTTACATGCATATCTGCTGTCTTCAGCTTGTTATATTCTTCGGGTTAAAATTTTTACTTCCTCATTCAGCAGTAGGAGGGGATTCTTGGCATACACTGTGTAATAGGGATGAGCTTCGAGTTCGAGTCGAACTCATGTTCGACTCGAACATTGGCTGTTCACAAGTTCGCCGAACAGCAAACAATTTGGGGTGTTCGCGGCAAATTCGAATGCCGGCGGAACACCCTTTAAAAGTCTATGGGAGAAATCAAAAGTGCTAATTTTAAAGGCTAATATGCAAGTTTTTGTCATAAAAAGTGTTTGGGGACCTGGGTCCTGCCCCAGGGGACATGAATCAATGCAAAAAAATTTTTTAAAAACGGCCGTTTTTTTAGGAGCAGTGATTTTAATAATGCTTAAAGTCAAACAATAAAAGTGTAATATCCCTTTAAATTTCGTACCTGGGGGGTGTCTATAGTATGCCTGTAAAGGGGCGCATGTTTCCTGTGTTTAGAACAGTCTGACAGCAAAATGACATTTTGAAGGAAAAAACTCATTTAAAACTACCGCGGCTATTGCATTGCCGACAATACACATAGAAGTTCATTGATAAAAACGGCATGGGAATTCCCCAAAGGGGAACCCCGAACCAAAATTAAAAAAAAAAAAAGACGTAGGAGTCCCCCTAAATTCCATACCAGGCCCTTCAGGTCTGATATGGATATTAAGGGGAACCCCGGCCAAAATTTAAAAAAAAAATGACGTGGGGTTCCCCCTAAATTCCATACCAGACCCTTCAGGTCTGGTATGGATTTTAAGGGGAACCCCGCGCCAAAAAAAAAAAAAACGGCGTGGGGTCCCCCCAAAAATCCATACCAGACCCTTATCCGAGCACGCAACCTGGCAGGCCGCAGGAAAAGAGGGGGGGACGAGAGTGCGGCCCCCCCCCTCCTTAACCGTACTAGGCCACATGCCCTCAACATTGGGAGGGTGCTTTGGGGTAGCCCCCCAAAACACCTTGTCCCCATGTTGATGAGGACAAGGGCCTCATCCCCACAACCCTGGCCGGTGGTTGTGGGGGTCTGCGGGCGGGGGGCTTATCGGAATCTGGAAGCCCCCTTTAACAAGGGGACATCCAGATCCCGCCCCCCCCCGTGTGAAATGGTAAGGGGGTACAAAAGTACCCCTACCATTTCACAAAAAAACTGTCAAAAATGTTAAAAATGACAAGAGACAGTTTTTGACAATTCCTTTATTTAAATACTTCTTCTTTCTTCTATCTTCCTTCATCTTCTGGTTCTTCTGGTTCTTCTGGCTCCTCTGGTTCTTCCTCCGGCGTTCTCGTCCAGCATCTCTCCTTTTTTTTAAATTTTGGTTCGGGGTTCCCCTTTGGGGAATTCCCATGCCGTTTTTATCAATGAACTTCTATGTGTATTGTCGGCAATGCAATAGCCGCGGTAGTTTTAAATGAGTTTTTTCCTTCAAAATGTCATTTTGCTGTCAGACTGTTCTAAACACAGGAAACATGCGCCCCTTTACAGGCATACTATAGACACCCCCCAGGTACGAAATTTAAAGGGATATTACACTTTTATTGTTTGACTTTAAGCATTATTAAAATCACTGCTCCTGAAAAAACGGCCGTTTTTAAAAAATTTTTTGCATTGATCCATGTCCCCTGGGGCAGGACCCAGGTCCCCAAACACTTTTTATGACAATAACTTGCATATTAGCCTTTAAAATTATCACTTTTGATTATTCATGTTCGTGTCCCATAGACTTTAACGGTGTTCGCGTGTTCGAACGAACTTTTTTCCTGTTCGCATGTTCTGGTGCGAACTGAACAGGGGGGTGTTCGGCTCATCCCTACTGTGTAACAGCTGATTGGAGAAAAGGCACACCTTCCCCTCCACATGGGTAGAAGAAGGAAGGAATGTGCAGAGCTGTGTTGTCACAAGACAATCTCTCTGCTAATCTATTTATAACAAACCCTCCCCGACACAAATTTCATCTCAGTTAACGGAGAACTTGTCAGAAGTTATCATGCTGATAACAGAGCAATAAAACAGCAGAAACACACGGAACTTAGTGCTTTGGAGAGAGATAAGTAAACACTGCAGATATATGTGCCCAGGTCAAATTTCATGAATCAAGTTTACATCCACTTTAATAAAAAAATACACAATATTTACCCCAATTTTTTGGTATAATGTGAAAGATGATGTTACGCCGAGTAAATAGATACTGAACATGTCGCGCTTTAAAATTGGACACACTCGTGGAATGGCACCAAACTTTGGTACTAAAAATCTCCATAGGCTACGTTTTAAAAAAATGTACAGGTTACCAATTTAGAGTTACAGAGAAGGTCTTGTGCTAGAATTATTGCTCTTGCTCTAACATTCAAGGCACATATCACACATGTGTGGTTTGAACACAGTTTACATATGCGGGAGTGTCCTGCTTAAGCGTTCGCTTCTGCATGTGAGCACGAGGGGAAGGGGGGTTTAAACATTTTTTTATTGTTTAATTTTTTTTTTTTTATTTCAATACTCTTTATTTATTTTTTCTTATTACAAAAAAAAAAGCAAAAAGCATATAAATTACATATCAAGTAAGAGAAGTCAACAGGTCCAATTATGCAAAAATACTTTACTCTCATCCATAAAAAAAAAAAAAAAACGTTGGGACCTGAAACTCCTAAACCCCTTCCATTTCCCCCTCCCCACCCCCCCAAACCGCCCCTCCCATCCTCCCCTATTTTATTGTCTATATTAAAAGGGTGCGTAACCGGGAAATTATGCTACCACCGCATCAACTTCTAAGTCACTTTTCACTAGTTCTCCTAAGCTTTCACATTGTACTAGTGGGTAACCCATTATCTTAGGCCCTTCTCAGGTTAAATCTAGGTCAGGGGATTGTATCCGACCAGTGCAGCCAGGGACTCCAGATCTTTATGAATTTATCATAGCTACCCCTCCTGGTATAGACTGTTTTTTCTGTCCACACTAGTTTGTCCACTGTCCTGAGCCAGTCCTCAATAATTGGAGGCGTGGTAGACAGCCAGGACTGTGCTATTAGTTTCCTGGCTTGATAAAGGCACCTCGCTATAGCGATTTTTTTATTGTTACACCCCGTATTTTCCCCCACCAGGCCAGGAATACATACCCTGGCCTCCTGTTTCAGCTTAATTTTAAACCTATTTTCTATAATCCTAGTTATCCCTGACCAGTATCTCGCCAGTTTTGGACATCTCCACACCATGTGTATTAGGTCACCTGTATCCAGGCATCTAGGGCACTTATCGTCCAGTCTGCGGCCGAACCTGAATAATCTCTTAGGGGTGTAATAGGCCCTATGTATCAAAAAGAGGTGCGACGCCTGCTGTGATGGAGAAACCGACACCAATGGGCTAGTCTTCAAGATTCCTTTCAACTGGCTGTCCGTAATCTCCCCCACATCCCCCGCCCACCTCTCCCTGACACCCAGAGTCATTTGTAGAGCAAGCAGCCTTTCAGAAATGTATCCATTTATTATTGCTATCAAACCCTTGGTGGTATTTGCTCTAATAATTTTATTGAGGAGTGGTGCCTGATCTGCAAGTAAGTATAAAATGTATTATTTGGAATACCATATTCTCGCTTCAGCTCAGTAAAAGATTTCAGAGTACTACCCTCATAAAGCTGTGCTTTTTTTTACACTTAACCTTTTAACTTTTATTGTTTTATCACTTTTATTCCTATTACAAGGAATGTAAACATCCCTTGCAATAGGAATAGGGCATGACAGGTCCTCTTTACAGAGAGATCTGGGGTCTATAAGTCCCCACATCTCTCCTCTATGCTGAAAATAGATTAAAAAAAAATCTCAGACTTTCCAGCTAAAAAAAGGGCAGTCTTTACATCTGCTGATGCTGGAGGTGACGTCATGATGTTGCTTCCGGCCTCCGAGGGTTATAGAGATGGTCTCTGGCACAGACATCCCTTGCCACCACCTGTAAAGGCAAGGGCCTAAACAATCACTATGATGACTTTCATATTGCAGGGAATAGCCGGCTGAAAAAAAAAAATACCTGGGTGATGCCTGTAGCTGCAGGCATCATCCAGATATCTTCACTTCAACTCCCTGACGTCATATGACATTAACCCGGGGGAAGTGGTTAAAAGCTTGATATAGACTGTTACAGCATGACTAATGTTATCACAATATCCCAATTTAATCATTCCCTCTGTAATGTAATTTCAGAATGGAAAATGTAATTTATAGAATCTTCACTGTTTCTTCAATGTGTTTCACAGAACTGAGCCTGTTTCTTCAGGAAGAGCACCTTTGGTAGATATAACTGAATAACAATAAGAAAACAAGATAAAAAAAGTAGGGTGGCAGGGATGTTAAAAGGCACAAACACACACATGATTCTAAAAAAGAACTACTTTATTAACTGCCGCCCACTGTATAGACAAATGAAAGCTTGCGGGATGCTCTCTTGTTCTTTGCCATTGTCATATGACTTGTCTTGCCGTAAATGTGTGCCTGCAGGGGGGTCTCAGCGCGGCGATCGTGGCAGACATTGCAACCCTGATCTTGAGAAAGAGCCATGACCGTGGCTCTTTACCCATGTGATCACCTGTGTCCAATCACAGCTGATCACATGTGAACAAGGAGATGCCATTTATCGGCTCTCCTCGCCTCACACTGACAGAGTGTGAGGAGAGGAGAGACGATCAGCTGCATCTTCTCATAGGGGAGACCTGTATAGCTAATCGGGGCACTGTTTATCAGTTCCCTGATTACATTGCAGCCCCAACAGTGTCCATCAGTGATGCCATTCTGTGCCCAACTGTGATGCCAGTCTGTGCCCATCAGTGACACCAGTCTGTGCCCATCAGTGATGCCAAATTGTGCCAATCAGTGAGGCCAATCTGTGCCAATCAGTGATGCCAATCACTGCTGCCCATCAGTGCTGCCCATCGGTGCTGCCCATTAATGCTGCCCATCAGTGCCATTCATCAGTGCCGCCTATCAGTGCCCATATGTGCCACCTATCAGTGCCCGTTAGTGCCGCCTATCAGTGCTCCTCAGTGCGGCATATCAGTGCCACCTATCAGTGCCCAACGTGCTGCAAATTAGTGCCTCCTCATCAGTGCCACCCCATCAGTGTCCTTCAGTGCCACCTCAGCAGTGCCCATCAATGCTGCCTCATCACTGCCCATCAGTGCAGGCTCATCAGCGCACATCAGTGAAGGAGAAAAATTACTTATTTACAAGATTTTCTGAAGAAACTAAGAAAAAAGTATTTTTTTCAAAATGTTCGGTCTTTCTTTTTTTAGCAAAAATATTAAAAACTCAGCAGTGATTAAATACCACCAAAAGAAACCTTTATTTGTGGGAAGAGATTATAAAAAATGTATTTGGGTACAGCATTGCATGAGCGCGCAATTGTCATTCAAAGTATGATAATGCTGAAAGCTGAAAACTGACTGGGCAGAAAGGGGGTGGAAGTGCCCAGTATTGAGGTAGTTAAACATTGAGCTAAAAACACATAGAAAACACAGGCTCATAGTTAAAATGTGAGCAATAGCCAAAAGCTCAAACTAGTTAGTTAGCTAGTTGACCATATGATGTAATGCAGAACCCTTTAAAACAGCATAGGCTCGGAAATTTGCTATGGTCCAAATAATGTGGTTCCAATTTCAACGCATTTCTTCTTCAGGAACAGTCCTGGAATCTTGGCATTCAAAAATGGACTCTCATCAATACTCATTTACAATACAGATATCAATGTGAAATTTTAAATATTATGTTCATCACTTACTCAGGGATATAGTCAAGAATCAAATGTAAGAATAAAGCCTGTGAGAAATTCTTAAAAACACATGGGGTGCCAACAGAGAGGAAGGGCCGACAGGCAGGGCCAGGTGATGTCAACAGAGATCCATGGGATCTGCGGTAGCAAACAATATCATCAGCAACAGAAACCAAATGACAAAAAAAGACCTAGCATACTTGTTTTTATTTCAACCAAATAAAAGGAGAAAAACTTGCCTGTTGCAATTCACATAGGAGACAAATCCATCCACACAACCGTTCAACATGATGTGAGCAGTGTGAGCCATGTAGTTGGGTGTGTCCTCTTAAATGCAAAAGACACAGAAAGAAGAAGAATCATCTTAACAAAATAGCGGGCAGCAGGATATAAGAAGAATGCCCACAGCACTCCACCTCTGCAAACAAACACCACACAGACAAATCAAAACCAAATGTATCTCCATGGCAACCAAAAGGGAGAACCAAGCCTGTGAGAAATCAGCATACTTAACATCTTGTATCCAAACCAATTGTTAGTGATAATGTATTAAGGTAATTATGGGGTCCACTTATTCAACTCACAATGCCGCATACATACATCAGGTAAGTATAATACCAAAATTGGAAATAACATCAACATTTATAAGTTAGCAGAAAAGAAAATCAAAAGAAAATCCAAAATAGAACCCCCCACCCCAATTGTGACAGTTTTAAAACATGTCCCACTGAATAATACAAACAGATATACAATATTGTACAGTAAAAGCTATACAATAAATGACTGAATAACTCCTAGGAAGACTCTCAGGGTGCTCAAAACAAAAATAGTATTGCAATATGACAGGAAGCCCACTGAGAAGTAGGATTAGCTAGACTACCACATAACTTTGCTAAAAAAATTCATGTAACAATCAAGTTATGTAAGAATAGTTTTAAAACTAAGGGCATGATTAAGACCAGGGGACTTTGTGGCCTCCCAGTTGCCACTCCATGAATCCAGGTGTAATATATTTTGGACACTAAGTTTGGGGTCTGGACATGATTTATTTACCTTAGTACATGGGGTTTCTTCTTACAGGTGATCTTTTTGCCCCTGCATATGATGTGTATTAACCAACACATTGCCGTGGATCATATTGTAGGTATATTTTTCTGTTTTTTATTTTTTCAGAGGATCAAATGACTTTAATATATCACCGGACTGTGTATCTGGTCAATCTATTAGGAGATCTTTGGTTTGGGGTCCACTCGTCCATATGGCATGTTGTCTTTCCTTGCCTCGTATATGCTTGCATAGGTTATTTACAGTCTTGACAGGTAGTGTTGTTACACAATATATACTACCTAGACCCTTTTTGCATATACCCTGTGATGTTCATGTAAAACTAGTATATGTTTATTCTCATATTCTTAAACAGTTTTATCTACCAAAGCTGCTCTTCCTGAAGAAGCAGACTCTGTTCTGTGAAACGTGTCAAAGAAACAGTCAAGATGCTACGACTGGCATTTTACATTCTGAAATTACAATTATTGAGGAAATTATTAAATTTGGATATTGTGATAACCTGAATCATTGTAGAACTGTAAACTTTTATGATCAGTGTTCTCTACATGTGTAATATAGTCCCTTATATGAGATTTTTTTGCTGGATGTTATAAAAAAAAATGTGACTACTTTTATCTAACAAAGCTTTTTTGGTGTGGTACTGTAAAAGTCCTATTTAGTCCTATTTAGTCCTATTTAGTCTTGTTTTTTTGAGGGCTTTTTTTTTTTTTTTTTTTAGGCAAATGTAATTTTAAAGGACGTGGTACCAGTAAATCCAGAAAGTTTAGGAGGAGGCCTTCGTTGCTCTCCTCCCCTCAACTATAATTGCTTGCAATATTTTTTTTTTTATAATTGAAACATGATATTTATTGGAGCATAGACACATGGGAGATCACACTACAAAATTTGCAATCAATGCAGGAGATACGATTACAAGTAAAGAAATCCCCCAATAAAGCGAAGCGTAACAGTACAATGGATAGTAAATCATATTACAACAATTACCAATACATAGGCTTATTCCCTAAAGTAATAAGCAAAATAACCAAGTACCCATATCTATAGGCTAGCAAGGACTGCATATGGATGGGGTTAGCAATGACACAACAGAGGTTTTACCAATACTAGAAACTCTGCCTTATCCCATAGGACTCCTAACAACAAGGGAAACAATAAACAATGATGTGAGACAAAGTGTTTCACAAATAGCGCCATTATGCTTGGAGAAACGAATAACCATATCTATTACATTTATCTGCATGTCACTGTAGACTGCAACCAACAATTCCAGACCTTGTTATATTTGGATGGGCAACCCCTGTGAATGTAAATACATTCCTTATAGGGCAATTTATTATTGATTTCACTAGTCCAAAAATTGAGAGTGGGGGGTACAGCCCTCATCCAAAATCTTGCAATCAGTTTTCTAGTTGTGAAGAGGGTTTCATGTAAGAAAATTTTGGTGAAATTGTCAAGGTCAGGAATATAAAACAGTCCCAACAAACACAGTTTAGGGTATAGAGTTAGTGGAGAACCCATGGTGTCATGTAGAAACTTCACCACCTATGTCCAGAACCCCTCAATAATAGGACAGGCCCATAACAAGTGACAAAAAGTACCCGGAATAAGCGTGCACATAGAACGAAGAGCATTGTGGTCATGCTGATATAGGGCCAATCAAATTAGGGTATGATAGGTACGACGAAGGACAGTGGTCTATTCTCATGACCCAGTAACCCAGTGGATCGTCCAGCTGGAAAGCTCTCCATATCTGTTTTCGCCCCTAGATAATCCCCCACCATATGATTAAGACGCTGCTGATAGGATATGGAAGCTGACAGTCCTGCGCACCGAGGAAAAATGTTGAAAGGCATCACTGAGGCAGCCCCCTTCTCCACTGCTCCTCACCTGACCAAGAGAAGCCTCAAAAAGATGTTTTCCATCAGACTGTAACCTACCAGAGTCTGGAAATGCATTACATAAACTCCTCTTTAAGGTGTCCTCAAGAGATTTCATCTTGTGCTCCCTCTGTGAGGACAGGATGAGTTCCAAGACTTTCTCCTTGTAATGGTGGTCAAGGAGGGTTGCCAACCAATAGTGGACCTTCTCCTTGATGCCAGGTATTCTCTGGTCCTTTCACAGGCTTTAAAGAATGAGGGAGCCAATGCACTGCAAGTTTGTGGAGGCTAGATATCAAAGAAATTCTGGACAGCCGCACTCCAAAAATATTTGCCTTTATTCAATAAGTTGTCATCCAAAATACAGGTCACAGCAAAGTGGAACAAAGCTTACACATTTAGCACTACAAGGAGTGCTTAGTCATAGCTATGACTAAGCACTCCTTGTAGTGCGAAACGTGTAAGATTTGTTCCACTTTGCTGTGACCTGTATTTTGGATGACACCTTATTGAATAAAGGCAAATATTTTTGAAGTGTGGCTGTCCAGAATTTCTTTGATGTCTAACTGCCATAGCATTGCCAGCACCTGGACTTCTAGAATGAAGGAGATGCCTTTTACCTTGATCTTACCCACCTGGAGCGGTGATACTCTCTCTCAAGTTTGTGGAGGCATGAGAAGCAGACACCTCTGGGGTCACTGAGGATTACAGTATCTGGAACTGCCTCCTCCCAGCCACGTACTACTCCCAAGGGTCCTGGCGATGGAAAAAAACATCTGTTAAGGGTTGACGTATGTCTTGCTCTACTTCAATGCCTCCAAAGCTGCCAGAATCCTCCTCCCTCTCCTCTTGTGTGTTCTGTGGTGTCTGCATAAAGCGGGCCTTGAGAGGAAAGGAAGTCCTCCTCTTCCTCCCACTGCACTGCCTCGAGTGCCCTGTCCATAATGCCACACAGAGTCTGGTCCACCAGGAACACAACAGGGATTGTGTCACTGACGCATGCATTGTCACGGCTCACCATCCTTGTGGCCTCCTCAAATGGTGACAGTATAGTGCATGCATCCTTTATCGGCAGCCATTGGTATGGGGAAAAAATGCTGAGCCGGCAGCAGCTGAGGCAGAGAAATTTGCCTGCTGTAGTCTACAGCTGGTGGTGTGCTACTGACAGACATGCTGCAAGGACCTGGGACACCCTGGGCTAAACCATCATCCCTGTAAGTGGAGATTGCAGAGAGGTCATGAGGTATAGTGGGGGTAGACTTGAAAGATGGTGAGTGAAAAGGAGCAGAATTGCGTCCCTTTTGTGTGGCTTTCAGGTGCTCTTGCCAATGAGTGTTCGGAGGTAAAATGCCTTATCAAGCATGTGGTACCTAAATGGCTGGTGTTTTTGCCACACTTAAAGTGCTTGAGGCAAAGTTTGCAAATTGCAACAGTCTAATTGGCTGCACATGCACTAAAAAATGGCCAAACAGCTGAGCTATGGGAAGTGGACCGGATGATAACAGCTCCACAATCTCGTGAAATAGGGTTGCTGCTCTTTACTCTTCCATGATGGCTACCTCTTTGGGGTTGTGCCTCACCCTCATTTTCCTCTTCTGCTCTATCCGGCACCCAAGTCGCATCTGTGACCGCATCATCATCATCATCCCCCCTCCATCCTCATTATCACTGGAGACAACTTGGCAATACGCTGCTGCTGGAGGAACATGATTGCCAATTTGTTGTTTACCAGTGTTCTTGCCTCTGTAGGCTCATGTTCCTACCTTTCTCAACCTCAGAACCAAGATCTGAATCAAGTAATGGTTGTGCATCTTCAAGGAGCAAATGGCTGACGCTGTGTTCAAATAACTCAGCTGACTTCTCCATGCCTGATCCTGGAGCTATGGCAGGAATAGCTGTGGACAAGGAGGCAGAATAAGCCACTCTGGCAGCTGCAGTGGACTGTGCACTAGTCTCTGTTTGGGTGACGGAGGATGAGGAGGATGATGATGGTTTAGTAAGCCAGTCCACCACCTCCTCTGCATGTTGTGGCTGGATGGCACGGGCAACATCACTAAACAGAGGAAATGATGCCCTGCCTGAGGACGGACCGCGTCCTCCTTTGCCTGTGGACACATATGCTGCTGGCCCCCTCACAGTGCCATGGTAATAACTGTCTCTCATTGTTGGCCTCCCATGATGAGGGGGGGTTATTAACAAAATGTAATAAAGATGTGGAAATGTGTACGTGGGTGCACTTTAATCAATGGAAAGTGGTGTTTGGTGCACTTTAACTTGAGTACTCAGTACACAGACACACTCCACTGACACACTAAGATAAACTGCAGTAAAAATGCACTGAGACACTGCAATATACTGTGGTAAACATGCCCTAATGCACTGAAATATACTGTGTTAAACATGCAGTAATGCACTCAAATATAAAACGTACAGTAACACACTGATATATACTATGTTAAGCGTGCAGTAATGCACTGATATATACTGCGTTAAGCATGCAGTAATGCGCTGATATATACTGTGTTACAGATGCAGCAATGCGCTGATATATAATACGTTAAATGTGCAGTAATGCACTGATATATACTGCGTTAAACGTGCAGTAATGCATGTATATACACTGCGTTAAACATGCAGTAATGCGCAGATATATACTACATTAAACTTACAGTAATGCACTCAAATATACTGTGTTAGATGTGCTGTAATGCACTGATATATAGTGCAATAACTGTGCAGTAATGCACTGATATATACTGCGTTAAACGTACAGTAACGCAAGGATATATACTGTGTTAAACATACAGTAACACACTGATATATACTGCGTTAAACTGCAGTAAGGCACTCAAATATACTGAATTAAATGTGCAGTAATGCACTGATATATATAGCGTTAAACGTACAGTATCACACTTATTTATACTGTGTTAAACGTGCAGTAAGGCACTCAACTATACTGCATTAAACCTGCAGCAATGCACTGATATGTACTGCATTAAACATGCAGTAATGCACTGATATATACTGCGTTAAACATACAGTAAGGCACGGATATATACTGTGTTAAACGTACAGTACCGCACTGATACAGTGCCTTGAAAAATCATTCATACCCCTTGAGATTTTCCACATTTTGTCATGTTACAACCAA
The DNA here is from genome assembly GCA_037952925.1 of Lithobates clamitans. NCBI lineage: Eukaryota > Metazoa > Chordata > Amphibia > Anura > Ranidae > Lithobates > Lithobates clamitans. The sequence goes on along the minus strand of JBBGZY010000457.1, from coordinate 1,478,985 downwards.
AAATTAAATAGTATTTTATTGGGATTTTATGTGATAGACCAACACAAAGTGGCACATTATTGTGAAGTGGAAAGAGAATGATAAATGGTTTTCAACATTTTTTACAAATAAATATCTGAAAATGTGGTGTGCATTTGTATTCAGCCCCCTTTACTGTGATACCCCTAACTAACATCTAGTGGAACCAATTGCCTTCAGAAGTCGCCTAATTAGTAGAGTCCACTTGTGTGTAATGTAATCTCAGTATAAATACAGCTGTTCTGTGAAGCCTTCAGAGGTTTGGTAGAGAACCTTAGTGAACAAACAGCTTCATGAAGGCCAAGGAACGCACCAGACAGGTCAGGGATAAAGTTGTGGAGAAGTTTAAAGCAGGGTTAGGTTATAAAAAAAAATATCCAAAGCTTTAAACATCTCACGGAGCACTGTTCTATCCATCATCCCAAAATGGAAAGAGTTTTTTTTATTTTTTTTCTCTTTTTGAATGTATTGTTTAAACGTATGTTTTTAAACTTGTGAAAACAATAACAATTATTTAAATAAAAAATAAATAAATAAATAAAAAACAATACAAAATGGAAAGAGTATGGCACAACGGCAAACAACCAAGATCTGGCCGTCCACCTAAACTGACAGGCCAGGCAAGGAGAGCATTAATCAGAGAAGCAGCCAAGAGGCCCATGGTATCTCTGGAGGATCTGCAGAGATTCACAGCTCAGCTGGTAGAATCTATCCACAGGACAATTATTAGTCGCGCACTCTACAAATCTGGCCTTTATGGAAGAGTGGCAAGAAGAAAGCCATTGTTGAAAGAAAGCCATAAGAAGTCCAGTTTGCAGTTTGCAAGAAGCTATGTGAGGGAAACAGCAAACGTGTGGAAGAAGGTGCTCTGCTCAGATGAGACCAAAATTGAACTTTTTGGCCTAAAAGCAAAAAACGCTATGTGTGGCAGAAAACTAACACTGCACATCACTCTGAACACACCAACCCCACAATGAAACAATGTGGTGGCAGCATCATGTTGTAGGGATGCTTTTCTTCAGCAGGGACAGAGAAGTTGGTCAGATTTGATCGGAAGTTGCATGGCACCAAGAACAGGGCAATCTTAGAAAAAAACCTGAGCCTGCAAAAGACTTGAGACTGGGGCCGAGGTTCACCTTCCAGCAGGACAGCGACCCTAAACATACAGCCAGAGCTACAATGGAATGGTTTAGATCAAGGCATATTCATGTGTTAAAATGGCACAGTCAAAGTCCAGACCTAAATCCAATTGAGAATCTGTGGCAAAACTTGAAAATTGCCATTCACAGATGCTCTCCATCCAAATTGACAGAGCTTGAGCCATTTTGAAGAAGAATGGGAAAAAATTTCACTCTCTAGATGTGAAAAGCTGGTAGAGACATACCCAAAAAGACTTGCAGCTGTAATTGCAGTAAAAGGTGGCTCTACAAAGTATTGACTCAGGGGGGGCTGAATACAAATGCACGCCACACTTTTCACATATTTATTTGTAATAAAATTTGAAAAACATTTATCATTTTCCTTCCACTTCACAATTATGTGCGACTTTGTGTTGGCCTATCACAAAAAATCCCAATAAAATACATTTATGTTAGTATTCCTTAATACTAAGGAAATATGAAATATCTACATTAGGAGGACAGTATATGATGCAAAAAGGGGTGACTGCATCAATATGGTCACCCATTTTAAGGCTACTGACCGAAACGCATTTATCCCTGTTGAAAGCTGCCACCACAGTAAGTGGCTGTGCAATATCCCTAGAGGACAGTTTATTCGCCTCAGGCGGAATTGCACAGAGGTGGGGGATTTTCTATCACAGTCACAGACTCTTATCTCTAGGTTCACCGAGAAGGGTTATGATAAAAACAACCTAGTCCAAGAATTGGATAATGTTGTGACTCTTGATAGGAAGGTACTGGTGTCGAATACCCCTAGAGTAGCCCAGGGCGAGCCTAAACAGATCAGGATGATCCTTGATTTTAATATTCAGCACAAGCAATTTGAAAAGATAGTACAGAAACATTGGCCCATTTTAAAACTTGACAGAACCTTGGGTCCGGTCCTCCCAGACCGACCATTGTTTATTTACAAAAGAGCTCCTTCTCTTAGAGATAGACTTGCGCCAGGGGTGATAGATCCCCCGGTTTACCCGGTGAATAGAATGCTTGGCTTCCTTAATGGCTTTTATGCCTGTGGACACTGTCCGGCGTGTAAACAGGCTAGTAACAATGTAAAGAAGAGGAAGGAATTTGTGGCTTTTGCCACGGGTAAAAACTACAAAATCAAGGATTTGATTACATGCAACACTGACGGGGTGGTGTATATGTTGCAATGCGAGTGTGGCTACCAATATGTGGGTAGGACTTCTAGGCCCCTCCATGTAAGAGTCGGAGAACATGTTAACAACATTAAACGAGGACTCCGCACACACAATGTCTCCAAGCACTTCCGACTTTTCCATAACCGCAGCCCTGCGGGGCTGAAGTTCTGGGGAATAGAGAAGGTAACGAAGCATTGGAGGGGTGGGAATTTCATACGGCAGCTCAGTCGACGAGAATCTTTTTGGGTATTTGAGACAAAGGTTGGGGTCCCTTTAGGGTTGAACGTTGAGTTTGACCTTAATTGTTTTATTTCAGATCGTTAGTTTATGTTGGTTTCTAGCCCCTTACCATTTAGAATATTGGTCCATAATGTATATTTGTTTGTGGTATATGTATACATTCTAATTGTATTTGTGTACAGATGAGGTGGTTGTACTGATGTCTTTCAGTAGTTTTTAACCCCTGTAGGTCCTACACGATATATGTATTTTGTTTGACTTTTTCCATTTCACTTTTCGTATATCCCTCTGGTGACAACTGGCAGGGAATAGCATTTGTTTTTGGTACACATTCTCCATCTGGAAGAGTGTGTAGGACACCTTAGGATGGATTCTGCCATAAGGGGGGGGGGGGGGGGGGTTACTTTATGAACTTCCCCCATATGCTTCAATTATAGCCTCTTTGAAGTATCCCCATAGGTACTTTTTGAGTAGCCTCCCTCCTCTTAGCTTTATAACTATATTACATTATTTTTATAATAATTTTTACTTTGTTATAATTATTCTTTTATTAACGTTAGCCTTGTTTCTGCTCCCTATGTCTCTGATTAGTTGCTAATTTTATGTTAGCCTGCTTGCCATTGTGGGTGAATGTTGTTATTACCCACGTTGACAGGCCAGAGGAATGAAGGAGGCGCTCTTGGGATCGATTTCATGTCGTTGCCAAGGATACTGGAGTTTGCATCTCGATCTGTCCAGGGGGTGACGTGGAAGGGAGGGGCGGAGCGCGCATTGCGTCTGCGCTCTCTGTTGCCATTCACTTAGTCTGTGAGCGACGTGTATGAAAGGGGCCGTTTGTTTGTTGTGCTCCCGCCCCCCATCCCCATCTCCATACGAACGCCCCTTTAGAGGGCGGGCTTCTTCCCAGGACGCAGCAGCCTTAGCTGCCATTGAACGAGATGGATTTGCCTACAGCCACATAACCCTGAAAGGGCCTGATCTTGTCTGATCTTGGAAGCTAAGCAGGGTGGGGCCTGGTTAGTACCTGGATGGGAGACCACCTGGGAATGCCAGGTGCCGTAGGCTTAAAAATTGTTTTTTTCTTTTTTTTTTTTGACCCAGAAATGGGGACAGGCTGTCTTTCAGGACACAGCAGTGTTCACTGCTATTGGAAGATAAGGATTTGACCTGGAAATGCTTTAGCTCATAACATGGGAGGAATGGTGGCTGCCTATCAGTAAGTTATCAGTGTACTCAGCTTGCTTGTGCCCTATTAGATTTGTAGCCACTCCTGATTCTCTACTACTTAGTAGTTAAGTCCATTCATCTGTGTATTATTGGAGAGTGGGCGGGGTTTCCAGTATCATTATGAATTGTATGTGGAACCAGGATTAGATATAAGAGCTGACACACGGGCCCCCAATCAGATTCGCTGAGGAAGTCCACACTGACGATATGCGTGCGAGGGGCTCTGTGATGTCAGTACAGCCACCCATCTGGTTCATTTTATGCTGTATACTCTTGCACTGGGAAACAGTGCTTGCTTTGTGAGTAATATTTTTCTTATTTAATAAATTTTATACCTTTTCGTATGGAGAGCACTATGTCCTGTTATTTTTGTTTTTAACATGATATATATCAACCGATGAGACTGAATGTGGGATACTGCCTGTGGACCCCTATCTCCATAATCTACCCTGTGGAAGGGAATGCATGAGTGACCTTGCTGTTACTCAATAAGGTGAGCAGCCTAGACCCTTGGTGGAGGTTCACATTGGTGGTGATACAACGAATACAATCTTATCCTATCACTGCACCCTTTCCTTGCCAACTGAGGGATCCCCCTTCTGCAAGTGGGCAGCTTTTGATCTCCTCGGACTAAGATATACTTTTTGGGTCTTTGCCTCATGCGTTTTATTTATGTACGTTTAATATGTACATTTTATGTGTATACATCTGACCTGTAATGAGCGCTGCACTGCTATATTTTGTACTGAAGTACTATAATAAACATCACCTATTGGGAGAGCATTAACATATATCAACGTATATTCCTTCTTTAATTACACATCGTACAAATTTTAATGTTTATAAATACCTAATTTTTTTCTACCTATATGTATATACAAATAAAAAATAAATAAAGAATAAAAGTAAATACAAATAAATCAAATAATACAAAAAACCTCTTCAATAAAAAAGGATATGAAAGGAGAGAGACAGCAACGAAAGAAGGAAGAGAAAAGAAAAAAAAAAAATCTGTGTCATACTTAAGAATGAACACTGTCCCTCTACAAATCCTCATGTGACAAAAAAAAAAAATGATATAATTAGGGATGAACATTGTTCATCTAAAAATTCTAATTCTAATTCCTCATGTGAGCAAAACAAAATGTGATGTAATTAGGGATGAACACTGTTCATCTAAAAATTCTAATTCTAATTCCTCATATGTGCAAAAAAAAAAAATGTTTCCCCGTTATACTTAGGGATGAACACTGTTCATCTTCAAAAAGGTGAGTACATGTAGTTGAGTGTTTTTTTAATTTACATAGTAAATGTTTTTGAAGGTTTCTATTATGTTTGGTATGAGCGGATTATAGTGAATTTTCACTTCACGGGGGAGAAAAAAAAGAGAAAGAGAAGAAAGAAGAGAAACTATTTTAGGCGTGGAGTCTTGATATCACTTTAATTAATTTATTTTGTTCTTCTAAAAGGTCCACAAAAAAGGAAGGAAGCAAGTCTCAAAACACATTGAGATTTCAATTCATTCTGGGTTGTTAACAGCTTCAAAATTACCTCTTGGGTTGGGGGCAAATATAGCACATGATAAGGGTCTTTAGGGATGTAATATTGATCAAATCAGATGGCCTGTTTGACATTTGTTTAGCAATTTATGAATAAAGAATATATATTTTATATATGTTTGTGTGGTTCATTTGGTACTCTATGAAGCCACTGCCACCTGTGCAACCAATTGATAGTTTTCTTTTTGTTTGCAAGTCTTTTTTTGGGGCTGGGTGCAGAAGCAATCTCCAAGTGCAATTATGTGTTTATTTCAATAGTACCTACAGGTAAAGTTGATATACTTACATAAAAACACAAGGACAATTCACCTTTTCACTAATTTCTTCAACAAACATATAAATAGATATAATGGTGTACTATGGAAAATATAGATACATCGTAGGCCTCAGAAGCTGATATTGTCACTTTTAGCAATGACTTCTTGGAGGCATTTTGCATAACTATCCATCAGTTTGACATCAGCTTGGTGCCTTTTTGACCATTCCTCCATACGAAATTCTTTGCAAGATGTTTGTGGGTCTCCTTGCATGCACCGTTTGTTTCAAATCCCCCACAACATTTCAATAGGATTTCAACTGGGGATTTAACTAAGCAAGTCCATAACCCTCCATTTCTTGGTGAATTTGCTAGTTTGCTTTGGAACATCATGTTTGTTAAATGTCATTGTTCCACTGCCCTAAAATAATAATAAATAGGATCTGATCATTTGTTGGGTGTTGTTGCATATTCTGCTGTATATTTGCCCAGCTGCATTACCTTGTTAAATAACTCGGTATAACAAAGAAATTAAAAATTCCTTGATGGTTACTGGTTACATTCATTACTTAGACTTGTATTTATATTTTGCTCTTTATTTTGACTCTTAAGTATGAGGCCTAATATATTTATATTTTTCTTTGTCATTACTGTATATTGCTTAGGTTTCTGGCATGGAATAACTGATTAAAATTTTATTATACAAATGTACCTGAAACTGTTTGTTTTTTAATGCTAAAAACAAGTACCTGCAACTTAGCCTCTCTCCTTCTCTGCAGGTGACATAATACCTAATGCACTAGGGATGCTAGACTGGAATATTTCTAGCAACTCACAAATTTTCCAGGAAAAAGAAAAGAGATGTAATCTTGGTAGCACTAATGAGGATTGAGTGGCATATAGAAGTTCTTGTCTCAAAAGAGGCTACTTTCCTTTCATTACAAGCGAAACGGACAACTATAAGAAGTGCAATAGCTCATTACATGTGCTGATTACCTATACTGTATGTCTTTTTCTGTCATTAATTTGCTTCTTTTCAAATATTTGTTCATTGTGAATCTTTAGCAAAACACTGAACATAACAGGCTCCATTTTACATAAAATACAGGCTAAGTGCATTTCTATCAAAAAGCAGCACAGTTATATAACTTGCACAATTTTCCTTATTTTGAATCATTTAGTGAGTATTCACTGTGAACTAGCAGCAAAGGAATAAAGCAGATGTTCTATACAATGATTGGTGTTTTATTTGGTTGGGATGGGTACCATTTAAAGCCCAACTCTAGCCAAAACATTTTTTTTTTACTTTTGGATAGTATGGACAAGACATGGTATGTCAGGTTTTGCTGTTTTTCCCTAGACTCCAATTAGCGGGAAGCATGACTGGAGAGCTCTAGTTCTGACTTAGCGAAGGCTATGTCAGACCTCACTAGAGAGACCACTGTTTTCACACAGAGAGCTATGGTCCTTTTCTACAGTATTCTGGCAGGACACTGGCTTTTATGCTATGACTGTGATTGTTTTCTAAAGAAAACCAATTATAATAGTTTGCACAACCTTTTTTTCATTACACACAGGATGTATGTATCTGTGTTTAATTGGACTTTAACCACTTCAATACAGGGCATTTTCACCCCCTTCCTGCCCAGGCCAATTTTCAGCTTTCAACACTGTAACATTTTGAATGACAATTGCGCGGTCACGCAACACTGTACCCAAATGAAATTTTGATAATTTTTTCCCCCACAAATATAGCTTTATTTTGGTGGTATTTGATCACCTCTGTGTTTTTTATTTTTTGTGCTATAAACAAAAATTTAAAAAAAAACACAATATTTTTTACTTTTTGCTATAATAAATATCCCAATTTAAAAAAAAAATTTCCTCAGTTTAGGCTGATATGTATTCTTCTACATATTTTTGGTAAAAAAATCGCAATAAGCGTATATTGATTGGTTTGCGCAAAAGTTATAGGGACCACAAAATAGGTTATTGATTTATGCCATTTTTACATATTTTTTTTTACCAGTAATGGCGGCGATCTGCAATTTTTATCAGAACTGCAACATTGCAGCAGACAGATTGGACACTTTTGACACTATTTTGGGACCACTGACATACAGCGATCTGTGCTATAAATTTGCACTGATTACTGTGTAAATGTCATTGGCAGGGGAGGGGTTAACACTGGGTGGCATTCAAGGGGTTAAATGTGTTTCCTATGTGTGTTCTAACTGTGAGGGGGATGGGACTGACCAGGGGAGGAGACCGATCGGTGTTCCTATATACTAGGAACACACAATCTGTCGCCTCTCCCCTGACAGGATGTGGATCTGTGTGTTTACACACACAGATCCATGTTCCTGCTCTGTCATGAGCAATTGCGGGTGCCCAGCAGACATCACAGCCACCGGGCACACGCATCAGCTCCCGAGTGATGTGGCGGGTCTGCACGCCCCCTATACAGCTGGAAAGCCAAAGATGTCATATGATGCCTGCCCGGGATGGGAGAGCCACCTTGTGGGCGTCATATTACTATAGGCAGGATGGAAAGTGGTTAAAGAGGAACTGCAGTCTGCTCACATAATTTGTAATAAAAACATCTTTCCATTCTGAAGCTTCCCTCCAACCACTTTGCATAGGATTTTATATATAATGTGATTCTGTACTTGCCAAATATGCTGCAGAAGTCTCCCTCCACTAAGTCTGGCTGCAATTATTTTAATTGTGGGCAGCTGAAGCTGCTGCCTGTTCACTTCCTGGATTTACACAGACACACAGAGGCACACTTCATCCTCCCTCCCTTCCTGGCAAACTCTCAGAGAATGAGAGAGGGAGCTGTGCATGATGTCATAAGCCTAGGCTAATGACCAGACAAGAAAGAGGAAGTGGGCTGTATATAGCATTTACTAGCATAAAAAAGTTTTACTATACAAAGTTAAAACAAGGGCAGAAGATTTAATAGATGGAAAGTTGAAAAAATAACTGAAGGTCCTCTTTAAGTTAAGCCTATACAAATAATCTCAGGTGATATTACTTAGTTTTGATTGCAATACTGTGGTTTTATGTCTTTGCTGGTTATTTTTGTTTTGTAGAAGAATGATTAACCTGTGGAGAATTTCATACTTTTTATAGCAGGTGCATAGCTTTCTTAGATGGTGTTTTGAATATGTTGATTTTTCAATGGGCTGTGTGTAATCCATTTTAGTTTGTTCTGATTGTTGTGTACACAGTACACAATGAATATGTTATGCTCACTGTGTATAACATCAATCAGAACAGACCAAAACAATGTTCATTAGTTCAGTAACCATTGCTTACTGAGTGGCCCTGAACTACTTTTAGTGGAGGACTCCACTGGAGGTTAAGTACGTATGTTTACTAACTAATTTTCCCCAAAGTAGACCTTGTTTAAACTGGTCATACATTGATCATAATCTAGCCAATTTAGCAGGGACCGGATGAATTCTTATCCGTATATAGCACTCTCCGCTCAACAGAAGTTAATCATTTGATCGACTTCCGTCAAAGAGACATGTTGGAAATTCTTTCTCAATCATCAACTATTAACTGCAGTCATTCATCAGTATATTCTGATTGTGGCAAGTGCAACTATTAGATTACAATGTCCCGGTGAGGGAAATTCCTCCATCTATCTTGTTTGTGTGAATGTATGGCCAGCTTTAGTAGTGCAAGGTTCATTTTAATAACAGCATGAAATGCTAATTTGCAGCTTTTAAAATGATCTGTGGGAAGTATTCATAGCCACTTCTGTGCTACCAAGCACATTGTAGATGCAACACAACACACATAAAAAATATTTTTTAAATAACCAGTGTTAACCCATTTAAAATTACTTTAGGCACATAAGGTAATAGATTAAACTATTTGACTAGGGTAATAGGTGAAATTGGATTAGTTTTCTTTAGTTGCTATAATTTATGTAAAAAAATATCTTGCCCTATCTTAATAATGGGCAAAAGTTGAAATGGGTCTTGAGGCAAGCACTCAAAATTTCACAGCAGATGTCCCACTGTCTTCATCTTTGGAGTTTGTAGACTATATCAAGACTGAAGACAGCTTCCTCAAAATACGTGAATAATTTAGTGATGCTGCCAATGATTAGAAAATGCATTAGGCATGTTTTTGGCTCTGTTTCACAGCTTGTTTGCCACTTAATAGAAATAGAATTAGGGATGCAATTTAGAAGTAAATAATCAGAGCTATAAGGCTCAGCAAGAGATAAATATATGTTTTGTTTCCAAATCTGTGGCTAGGAACTGCCCGAATACTTGCACGTTGTTCAGCTTAGTGGAATAAATGATTGGTACACAGCATGACAGCTTTTATAGGGAAGAGGGCAAACAGGGGGACAATCAGATCAGAACAAAAAAATGTTTCATCATTTGCTGTCAATTGATCTCTTCTATGTGTCTTTTGTTCCCGCTGAAGGAAGAGGTTATAGCTAGCTCTGCGAGTGGCAGGACAAATTGCACTCAGTGACAAATCCTCCACATATGTAGTGGAAACACAAGGTAATAATGATAACATTTCTTTTTGAAATGATATTTCATTTGTTTTAATAAAATCTATGCAAAATGTTTGTTTGTTTTTCTGTTTTGTTTTTTTAAATGCAACCAATAAACAAGAACAATAATGGAATCTCAGAATGAAGGTTGCTATTTTTACCAAGGTCAATTTGGCTAAAAGTCTTTACTATTACAAACATTTATTATGCAGTGTTCCACTTATTCTGCAGTGTGAGCTTTGACATTATGCAACAAATACAAATAAATGGAATACATGTATACTTTTGTAGTCATGTTTGGATATATTAGAGAAAGAACTATGAGTATCTCTTTTTTATAGATCATATTATGTATCTGTTAGCTGCTTAGCATGCATGTAGTCAAAATTGATCTTTTTTATCAGTTGTGGATATTTGACATGCTCATGTAAGCCCAAAAAACGTACAATACAGTACACATGGGAAACGCATTACTCCCTCTCCGCCCCTCCCTACCACATTTGATATACACCATGAGCTTCTTATGGCAAAATACAGGCTTAAATTGAAGAAAGTGGGAAACACCAGATCAGATCAGATATGATCTAAATCAGATCCCTTGTGAATACTCAGTGGAGGTGACAAACATATTTAAAGGATTAGATCTAATAGACAGAGTTCCTGAGGAACTATGGAAGGATGTGTGTAACATTGTACAAGACGCAGCAATGAAAACTATCCCAAAGAAGAAGAAAAGCAAGAAAGCAAAGTGGCTATCTGATGATGCCATACAGATAGCTGAACAAAGAATAAGGCAAAAGGCAATGGAGAAGAGGGAAAATATACCCAACTGAATGTAAACTTCCAGAGAATAGCAAGAAGAGACAAAAATGCTTTCTTAAACAGTCAATGCAAAGAATTAGAGGGAAACAACAGAATAGGAAAGACTAGAGAGCTTTTCAAGAAAATTGGAGATATCAAGGGAAAGTTTTGTGCAAAGATGGGCACGATAATAGACAAAAATGGAAAGGATCTGACAGAAGCAGAATAGATAAATATGAGATGGCTAGAATACACAGAAGAACTATACAAGAATGATCTGAATGTCCCATATAACAATGATGATGCAATCACTGACCTTGAACCGAATATCCTGGAGAGTGAAGTCAAGTGGGCCTTACCAAGCATTGCTAATAACAAAGCTAGCGGAAGTGATGATATCCGAGCTGAGTTATTTAAAATCATAAAAAAAGATGCTGTTAAAGTGTTGCACTCAATATGCCAACAAATTTGGAAAACTCAACAAGAGCAGGACATGGAACAACTGACTGGTTCAAAATTGAGAAAGGAGTGTGACAGGGATGTAAATTGTCACCCTATTTATTTAACATATAAGCAGAGTACATCATGCGAAATGCCAGGATCAATGAATCACAAGCCGGAATTAAGATCATAGAGAGAAATATCAACAACCTGAGATATGCAGATGATACCACACTAATGGCAGCAAGTGAAGTAGTAATAAAACTAATCAAGGTGAAAGAGGAGAGGGCAAAAGCTGGCCTGAAATTGAACATTAAGAAAACTAAGACCAAGGCTATCTTATCTCCAAATACCCCATGTGGAGGAATCCTCAGCTGCCTCATTTATACTCCATCCAAGATCCAGGAGCCTGGACCAGATTTAAGGTTAAAAAGCTATCTCAGTTAGCACAGGGAGAAATGGTGATACCCTTTGCAGGAATGGTGGAATACTGGAATATTCCAGGAAGCTACTTTTTAGATATAAGCAACTTGTACATGCTCTCTCTGCCCAGTTTCCTCAAGGTTTTCCACAACTAGAGGAATCTGGGCTGGAGCAGATAACTAGAAGGAGAGTATTTCAGTACTATACACCCACTTGGTAGGAGTATCACTGTCAGATATGAGTAAACTTTAAGCATGTTGGATAAGAGATGTTTTCCGGAACTAAAGGAGCTGAACTGGGAGGAGATATGGGGATTCCCCTTTCAGATATTGGTCTCTCTTCAAGATAAACTTATACAATTTAAGACAATACACAGAACGTATTATACACCATATAAATTACATAGAATAAGCCCACTGAACTCTCAAAATTGTTGGAGATGTTGCAATATTCCAGGAGATTTTATCCATATATTCTGGTCCTGCCCCGATATCGTTATATTTTGGACAAGGGTTATAAATGCAATTGCTTTAGTGACGTCAGTTGTTTTGGAACAGGAAGTAGGAACTTGTCTCTTGGGTTTGATGGGGAATAATATTGCTACCACTATAGAAAAGAGAACAAAAATAAGCCTATTGCTTTTCTATGCAAGAAAAGTGATAGTATTGAACTGGAAAAAAAAACAGAGGCTCCCTCAATAGCTTTTTGGAAGCATTTAGTAAACGATAATTTGCCTTTGTATAGAGAAACATACTGCAATCGAGAACATCAAGCATATAAAAATGGGAAGACCCAAAGAATTTTTTCAAAAAGGATAGACAGGTGAAATATTAGAATTTATGTAATAATTATCCAAAAATACTTTATTAAATACATTAATATAAGAAAAATATCAAAATACACACCAACCTTCAACACATAATCTAAAATAGACTGTAAATAAAGGAAGATTATTGAATGTCCCGGAAAATAAATTTCCATAAGATGATATATGAAATGTCAGTAATGCTGTTTCCTTATGGTATCAACAGGATACTACTAGAATTCAGTTTGAAAGTTCCCATATGCATGTGCACTTAATATTTGTCATGTGTAGAGATTTCCCTATTTGCAGGTAAGCTATAGTTGTTAAACACAAGAGTCGGTAAATTTGTGGACGCTATGATCAAAGATTTGGTTTGTGAACTTCCATCATTTGTCCAGGATACCCACGATGTACTCAGAAAATTGGAAACAGTTCCAGTGTCATCAGGAGGGATATTGGTTGGAATTGATGTTGAATCGCTCTATACGTCTATTCCACATGAATGGGGCCTTAAGGCAGTATATTACTTTTTGGAAAATAAGTTTCCACTGCTGGCCACACAAAATGAATTGATCGTAGACCTTTTACAATTCATGTTGGAGAATAACTGTTTCCAATTTTTGGGAAAAAAATACTGGAAAATCAGAGGTACTTCGATGGGTGCCCCGTGGGCCCCCGCCTATGCTTGCTTACACCTGGGAATGTGGAAGGTGGAAAACGTGTACGCCTCGTCTCTGTACCTCAGACACTGCCTCCAGTGGCTGAGGTACATTGATGACGTGATCATGGTATGGGGGGGCACAGTTTTTGAATTGACTTCCTTCATTGATGAACTTAATGATAACAACAAGAATATCAAACTTACCTTTCCATATGACCTGGTCACTCTGCCTTTTCTGGACCTGACGATACAGGTCAAGGATAGTAGACTGTCTACCAAAACATACAGAAAAGAGACCGCAGCAAATACTCTTTTACTGGCATCTAGCCATCACCCCAGGTCATTGATACAGGGAATTCCGGTCGGGCAGTTCCTCAGGTCTAGGAGGAACTACTCGGAAGAATCATAATTCAAAAATGAGGCATATGAACTGTATGGGAGATTCCGCGATCGCAGTTACTCCCATACATGTATCAGAGGGGCAAAGAGGAGGGCCTTTAAAACTGATAGATCATCCCTATTGGCGGACACCAATAGAAAAAAAAACACAAAAAAAAAATCAAAAGAACATGAGAATCAGAAATGTACCCCAATTAGAATCATCACTAAATTTGGGGCACAATGGGAGCAGACTAGGACAATACTTAACCGCCATTGGCACATACTAGCAGAGGCCCCCCTCCTTGGAAGCATCGTTGGAGACTGGCCCCTACTTACAGCAAGAAGAGCCACCAACCTCAGAGACTATCTAGTACATTCTGAATATCGCAGACCTGAGAGACGGGATTGGCTTAATAGCCTCCTCCCAGTGAAGGGTATGTACCCCTGTGGCAGATGCCACATCTGTAAGTATGTAGAAAAAACTGATATGTTCGCCAGCTCTGATGGAAATAAACAATTTAAAATTTACAACTTTATAAACTGCCTAACGACACGTGTCATTTATATGCTTACTTGCCCATGTGGATTGATTTACATGGGAAAAACCAAAAGGCAGTTGAAAATCAGAGTTGGCGAACATATACAGAGTATTATTAATAAAGATGATGATCGTCCATTATCTCTGCATTTTATGAAAAAACATGGGGGTGACCCCAGGGGTCTAAAATGCAAAGGCATATACAGACTTAACCTTCCATCTCGAAGAGGGGACTTTGATAAAATATTGCTTCAAAAGGAAAAAATGTGGATCTTTACTTTAAACAGCATGCATCCACATGGGTTAAACAATGAATGCAATTTATCTGTCTTTTTGGAGCAATAATTTGGATCGTAATGCCCTATTCTTGCTTTTTGCAATTCTAGTTTTTGTTCCTCTATGTTGGGGCTCCCTTTCTCTGATTCCTTAAATGGATATGAACATTTAGTCCCTAAATAGAGAGAACACTACTTTGATACATGAGGAATATAGCTATCCTAGGTTACCTATACATACTAGGATTGCAACAATGCAACTGCATTTCCTTCCCCTTTCTGGCATTTAACTATCCGCTCTTTTTTGTGTACGTCTGGTTTTAGCAGTTTGGATTTTTATGTTACCAGTTGTCTGTGTGTAATTACTTTATTTATCTACATACCTGGGAATTAAGGTTTATATTCGATCTGCTCTGGAGATATATGTGCATATATGAGCATGTACATATCCATGCGGTAGCAGATATACACATGTATATGTCAGACTTTGATTGCCCCTGTATATGACTGTGTGTTTGCACTATGGGTGAATGATACCTTGATTGGTTAGCAGTGGGTTGGGAATGACCTGGATGGGAACTGATTACCTTTAATTTACCCTACTATTTAAACAAGGACTAAGTACCACTGCACATGCTCTGAAGAAGCTTGAGGTCAAGCAAAACATGTAAGCATTTCTAAATCACGGTATCCGTGGTGAAGACAAGGTGAACTCCACCAGCTGATGTGACCCCTCCGCAGCTTACCCCGAGTGGCTACATGCAATCTATTTGCTGACAGGGACCAGGTTCATTACGCTGTTCCGGTCCAGGACTTTGAATATACCTGTGCAAGCACTGAAGCCATTGGATTTTGACCCACTAACATTCCACAACCACCTAAGGGTGGAACTAACTTCATGGGATGTCTTGCCTTTGACTTCCTCTGCGATCGGAATGGTGAAAGATGATTAGATTGGAGACAAGACAGTGGAGGCTATGATGATCTACACAGAGAAGGCTGAAAACGGTGAGATGTACTTTCAAACTATTTTTTTTAAGATCTAGTACTAGAAATCTCCGTCCTTCCATATCGTGTTAAAAGCTATCACCCACAGCACCTGTCAGCTGTCTGTAATCTCCTCTCCAAAATAACCCTTTCCATTGCTGATCCATGGACCGTTGTGTTTAACAACTATAGCTTACCTGCAAACAGGGAAATCTCTACATATGACAAGTATTAAGTGCACATGCATATGGGAACTTTCAAACTGAATTCTAGCAGTATCCTGTTGATACCATAAGGAATAGGGATGAGCCGAACACCCCCCGGTTCGGTTCGCACCAGAACCTGCGAACGGACCGAAAGTTCGCACGAACGTTAGAACCCCATTGACGTCTATGGGACTCGAACGTTCGAAATCAAAAGTGCTCATTTTAAAGGCTAATTTGCATGGTATTGTGGTCCTACCCCAGGGGACATGTATCAATGCAAAAAAAACTTTTAAAAACGGCCGTTTTTTCGGGAGCAGTGATTTTAATAATGCTTAAAGTGAAAAAAAAAAAGTGAAATATTCCTTTAAATATTGTACCTGAGGGGTGTCTATAGTATGCCTCTAAAGTGACGCGTGTTTCCCGTGTTTAGAACAGTCCCTGCACCAAATGTCATTTTTAAAGGAAAAATCTCATTTAAAACTGCTTGCGGGTTTAATGTAATGTCGGGTCCTGGCAATATGGATGAAAATCAGTGAGACAAACGGCATGGGTACCCCCCAGTCCATTACCAGGCCCTTTGGGTCTTGTATGGATATTAAGGGGAACCCCGCACCCAAATTAAAATAAGGAAAGGTGTGGGGCCACCAGGACCTATATACTCTGAACAGCAGTATAGAGGCGGTGCAAACAAGACAGGGACTGTAGGTTTGTTGTTAAGTAGAATCTCTTTGTAATTTTGAACGGGTACATTTTTAACGTGTTTAGCTCCAGCCAAAAAATCTTTTTTAAGCTTTTTGGAAAACATAGGGAAGGGTTATCACCCCTGTGACATTTGTTTTGCTGTCTTTCCTCCTCTTTAGAAGATTTTACCTCACTATTTGTCCCAATGAAAAATGTTTTTTGAAAATGTGTGTTTTTTTGTGGAACAAGGATTGGAAAGCATCAGTGGAAAGGAGAAATGTTTTTCCCATATTAACTCTTACAGGAGAGAATTTCCCTTCCTAGGGGTAGATTTCATCTCACTTCCTGTTGTCTCCTTCCATTTGCAAGTAGGAGTCGTTTGTAAGTTAGTTGTTTGAAAGTAGGGTCCTGCCCTATATACTCAGCAGAAATTTGGGCCTTAGGTGTTGCTGTGGCCACAACACTGTAAGCCCTCACAGGGCCCTGCTGTGAAATATTAGATCAAGAATTGTAATTACATGCCCCTGTTGAACAGGAGCTGAAAAATTAGGCCTTAGGCACTGGTGCTGGTGCCACAACACTGCAACCCCTCACAGACACTCTAGTTGGAACGCAGGAACGAGCCCTGCTGCAAAGTATTGCATCAAAAATTGTAATTACACGCCCCTGTTAAACAGGGGCAGAAAAAATGGGCCTTAGGCACTGGTGCTGGTGCCACAACACTGCAACCCCTCACAGACACTCTAGTTGGAATGCAGGAACGAGCCCTGCTGCAAAGTATTACATCAAAAATTGTAATTACACGCCCCTGTTAAACAGGGGCTGAAAAATTGTGCCTTAGGCACTGGTGGTGGCGCTCAGAACCAAAAATGTTCTTACAAGCTATCAGCGTAATGATTGTGGAGGAAGAGGATAATTACTCAGGGAGAGTCACTCAGCATCAGCATAGGCAGTCTTTGAAGGGATCTGAGATTTCAAAAAATATTATTCGGTTACATCAGCATCAGGTGCTTGGTAGCTGGTGGTGATCCAAGACTGATTCATTTTTATGAAGGTCAGTCGATCGACCGAGTCAGTGGAAAGATGCACCCGGTGATCGGTTACCACGCCTCCAGCAGCACTGAATGTGCGTTCCGAAAGAACGCTGGATGCAGGACAGGCCAGTAGCTCAATTGCATACTGTGCAAGCTCTGGCCAGTGATCCATCCTCAAGACCCAGTAACCCAGAGGATTTTCGGTGGGAAAGTTGTCCAAGTCTGATCTTGCCCCTAGGTATTCCTGCACCATGTAAAACAGACGCTGGCGATGGTTGCTGGAACCGATCATACCTTGGGGCTGCGGACCAAAAACTTTTCTGAACGCATCGGTCAGACGGCCACCTTCTCCACCGCTCCTTCTTTGACTGGCCGAAGCCTCAGCAACACGTTGTCCAGAAACAGGAGTTTGTAACCTCCCAGTCTCTGGGAACGCGTTGCACAGACCTTTCTGCAAGGCCTCCCGAAGATGTTTCAGCCTCTGCTCCCTCTGCGATGGCAAGATAAGGTCCGCAACCTTACCCTTTTAACGTGGATCAAGGAGGGTTGCCAGCCAGTATTGGTCCTTCTCCTTGATACCACGAATACGAGGATCCTTACGCAGCCTTTGCAGGATCAGGGAGGCCATGCAGCGTAGGTTTGCTGAGGCATTCGGTCCAGAGTCCTCTGGGTCACTAAGGACGACATGGTCCGCAGCCACCTCCTCCCAGCCACGTACAAGTCCATGTGTTTCTTGGGACTGATCCCTTAAAGACTGCTGCTGATGCTGAGTGCCAGGCTCCACCTCCATACTGACACAATCTTCCTCCTCCTCCTTCTCCTTCTCCTCCTCCTCTTCCTGTGTGATCGGCGGGCACGCAGGAACACTGTCTGGATAAAGGGGGCCTTGAGAGCTAAGGAAGTCCTCCTCTTCCTGCCTCTGTTCTGCCTCAAGTGCCCTGTCCATTATTCCACGCAGCGTGTGCTCCAACAGGTGGACAAGGGGGACAGTGTCACTGATGCATGCACTGTCACTGCTCACCATCCTCGTGGCCTCCTCAAATGGTGACAGGACAGTGCATGCATCCCTGATCATGGCCCACTGGCGTGGGGAAAAAAACCAAGCTCCCCTGACCCTGTCCTGGTGCCATAGTCGCACAGGTACTCATTGATGGCCCTCTGCTGCGTGTGCAGCCGCTGCAGCATGGCCAACGTTGAGTTCCACCTGGTGGGCATGTCACAGATTAGGCGGTTCTTGGGCAGGTTAAACTCCTTTTGGAGGTCCGTCAGCCGAGCACTGGCATTATATGACCGGCGGAAATGCACACAGACTTTCCTGGCCTGCCTCAGGACATCCTGTAAGCCCGGGTACCTGCCCAAGAACCGCTGCACCACCAAGTTAAGGACGTGAGCCAAACAGGGCACATGGGTCATTTGTCCCTGTCGGAGGGCAGAGAGGAGGTTGGTGCCATTGTCGCAAACCACCATTCCTGCCTTAAGTTGGCGTGGCGTCAACCACCTCTGAACCTGCCCCTGCAGAGCTGACAGAACCTCTGCCCCAGTGTGGCTCCTGTCCCCCAAGCACACCAGCTCAAGCACCGCATGGCATCTTTTGGCCTGCGTACTTGCGTAGCCCCCTGAACGACTACGGAGCATTGCTGGTTCCGAGGAAGAGGCCATGGAGGAAGAAGAAGAGGAGGGGGTGGAGGAGAGAGGTGTGTCACAATCATTAGCATTTTGGAGGCGTGGTGGCGGAACAACCTCCAACACTACTGCACCTTGTCCTGCATCCTTCCCAGCTGTCAGCAGAGTCACCAAATGCGCCGTGAAACTTAGGTAACGTCCCTGTCCATGCCTGCTGGACCATGAGTCAGCGGTAATATGCACCTTACCGCTGACCGCCCTGCCCAGCGAGGCATGGACATTGCCTTCCACATGCTGGTAGAGAGCCGGAATCGCCTTCCGTGAGAAAAAGTGGCGTTTGGGTACCTGCCACTGAGGAACCGCACATTCCACAAACTCACGGAAGGGGGCAGAGTCTACCAACTGAAAAGGCAGGTGCTAGCAATTTTGCCAAGCTAGCATTCAACCGCTGGGCATGTGGATGGCTGGGAGCAAACTTCTTTCGGCGGTGCAGCAGCTGGTGCAGGGAAATTTGCCTGGTACAATCTGACGTCGGTGTACCAAAAGCAGATTGCCCACAAGTACTTGGCTGTGACACACCTAATTCTACACCTTTATTCCTCTCAGTGCATGTCTCAGAGAGAACTGAAGGTCTAGTGGGGTTGGAAATCTCAGCTGATGAGGAGCAAGGAGAGGTCCTCTTTGTTCTTTGGTGTGGGTCTTTTAGATACGCTTGCCTACGAACTGCATGGCAGGTCAACATATGTCTGGTCAAGCATGTGGTACCCAAGCGGGAGATGTTTTGGCCACGTGAGATACGCTTGAGACATATGTTGCAAATAGCAGCGGTGCGATCTGATGCACTTGTCTCAAAAAAGGCCCACACTAAAGAACTTTTTGAATAACGCACAGAGACTGCAGCGCCCTGCACATGTGGAGCTTTGGGGTGTGATGCAGTCAATGTGCTGCCCTTGGGCTGGCCCCTGGAGGGCATCCTACCTCGTTGGTGATGTGCCGCCTCCTCCTCCTCCTCTCTCCTATCAGGCACCCACGTTGAGTCAGTGACCTCATCATCCCCTCCCTCCTCATCACTGGAGCAAACCTGGCAGTATGCTGCAGCAGGGGGAGCATGACTGCCAGATTGCTGTCCTTCTTGGGCACCCCCTCTGTCCGTGCTCATGTTACTGCCTTCATCGAGCTCAGTATCATCATCAGAGCCTTTCAAACGCTGGGCATCCTCCTGGAGCATGTACCCAACATTGTGGTCAAACAGTTCGAGGGACTCCTCAGGAGGACATGGTGGGGCTAGGGAAGGAGTCACTGATGACATTGAGCCGAGGGAAGAGGCCGCTGCTTTGCCAGACAAAGTACCGTGGGCATGGGTGAGAGAGGATGAGGAGGATGAGGATGGCTTGGTCATCCACTCGACCAAGTCTTCCGCATGTTGCGGCTCAACATGGCCAGCTGCCGAAAAAAAGGCCAAGCGTGTCCCATGGCCATGTGCTGATGAGGATGCACCGCCTCCACGACCAGCACTAGACACAGAGTATCAGGCTCCTACTTACCAGACCGGCGAGTCCTGTCGGGCAGAGGGTAGGCTCCCTTACCCTCCGACTATCGCCCCCCTGGTAGAGTAAACAGAGGGTACGAAAGTACGGAGTGGTATGAAGGCCTGTATGGCTGTCCTGGTATTGCAGTCCGGGTGTCGCAGGGTTAATAGCTGGAAAGACTGGAGTAGGCTGGAGCACCGTCACTGAGCTGAGCAGGCTAGTGTGGACAACAGGCAGGAAGTCTGCAGACAGGCTGATGGGATCCCAGGGAGCAGGCAAATGGATGGTCAGGAGGCAGGCTGGGTTTGGCAACAGGCAGACGGCAGAGGTACAGTGGAACAGGCAAGCGGATGGTCAGACAAGCAGAGGTCGGTGCAGGCAGAGTTCAGAGAGAGGTCGGGGGACAAGGTCGGGTCAACAGGTATAGCAGGAACAGACAAGGTACATGGTCAGGCTCAGGAACGACTAGCTGTTGATTAGGCAGCACTGGTCACAAGAACTCACTGGCTTAAATGGGGCTTTTGGCGCCAAACGACGTGCACGCGCGCGCTCCGGCACACACAGGCACGCGCGCCCGCCAACGCCCGCGCGCGCGCCCCCGCCAACGCCCGCGCGCGCGCCCCCGCACACCGGCGTGCACAGTGGAACGATCCTGGACACACACACCGGCGCCGCGAGGAGCCCGCACGGCGAGGTCCGCAGGAACGCGCGCGCCAACGCGCGCCGGCGCACCCTGACGCACACCACCGCGGGCGCCCCGCCTGCCGAGGTAAGGCCCCTGACAGTGCCCCCCCTCAAGGGCAGCCTCCGGATGCCCAGCTGGGCCAGCCTGGGTGCATGGGAGTTCTTGAAGGCTCGTAGCAATTCGTTGGCATGGAAGTTACCTTCGGGTTCCCAAGAATTATCCTCGGGTCCATACCCCTTCCACTTAATGAGGTACTGGAGCTGATTCTGCCTCTTCCTACAATCCAAGATTGCCTCGACTTCGAACTCCTCCTCATTGTTTACCAAAACAGCCTCCGGTGGCTTGGCCTTACGGTCAGGAAAAGGATCATGGATAACTGGTTTCAGTAACGAAACATGGAAGACCGGGTGGATTCTAAGGGACTCTGGCAGACTAAGTTCAAAGGCAACATCATTCACCTTTCTTTTCACCCGAAACGGGCCCAGGAACTTAGGTCCCAACTTCCTGGAGGGACAAGCCAACTTTAGGTTAGTTGTAGAGAGCCACACTTGGTTGCCAGGCTCAAGGACGAGTTCTCCTCGCCTTTTCTTGTCGAACATCCTCTTGAAGGAAGCCTGGGATTGGGCCATGGTTTCCTGCAAGATCTTACAGTTACTAGAGAAGAACTCCATTGTTTCCGTTACTGCGGGTAGAGAACATTCCGGGAGAGAACTGGGAAGGAAGGAAGGGTTGAATCCATAATTCGCAAAGAAAGGAGTCTGGTTGATGGTAGAGTGTAGGGAGTTATTATACGAGAATTCAGCGACTGGTAACAAGGACACCCAGTCATCTTGCATAAATACAGAAAAACAACGGAGGTATTGCTCCAGCGTCTGGTTAGTTCTTTCTGTCTGGCCGTTCGTCTGAGGGTGGTAGGCCGAGGAGAACGCCAATTCAATTTCCAAGGCGGCACACAGTGCTCTCCAAAACCGGGAGGTAAATTGAACACCCCGGTCAGATACAATATTCGCGGGTACCCCATGTAACCTTACTACTTCCTTGGCGAATATCTTCGCCGTTTCTACGGCTGTGGGAGTACCCTTCATAGGGATGAAGTGTGCCATCTTGGATAGCCTATCGATCACCACAAAGATGGTTGAGAAACCTTCAGAGGGGGGTAGCTCCACAATGAAGTCCATTGATAGCATTCTCCAAGGTCTGTCAGGAATCGGTAAGGGTCTCAATAAACCCCAGGCCTTTGAGCGGTTGCATTTATTCCGGGCACAAGTGTGGCAAGAACCCACATACCTCTTACAGTCCTCCAGGAGACATGGCCACCAAAAGGTGCGTAGCACCAATTCCGAGGTTTTCCGGGCTCCGAAGTGACCCGCCAGCTTGTGGTCATGACATAGTTCCAGTACCAGTACCCTAAATTCTTCAGGTACAAAAATCTTGCCTTCATGCCAGAGCAACCCATCGCTTAAACTGGTTCCAGTAGGTAGAGGAATTTCAGAGGAGGCCTGTTTAATCCTGGAAATTAAATCTCCCTGGAGAAGTAAGAAACTTCCTGCTGGCAAAATAGTATCAGGAGGAGTACTTTCCTTGGAGTCGTGAAACATTCGTGATAGGGCATCAGGTTTTCCATTCTTGGATCCGGGCCTGTACGTGATATGAAAGGAGAAGCGGGAAAAAAAAAGTGCCCATCTAGCCTGTCGTGGTCTGAGTCGCTTGGCTGCTCTTAGGTATTCCAAGTTCTTGTGGTCGGTAAAGATGAGAACCGGATGTACAGAACCCTCTAGTAGATAGCGCCATTCTTCCAAAGCCGCTTTGATGGCCAACAGTTCCCGGTCTCCCACATCATAATTTTTCTCAGATGACGAGAGTTTACGGGAAAAGAATGCTACAGGAAACAAGAGGGCTTTGGGGCCCTGGCGTTGAGAAAGTACTGCCCCCACTGCGATCTCAGAAGCATCCACTTCCAGCACAAACGGTAACGCAGGGTCCGGGTGCTTGAGAATAGAAGCAGAAGTAAACAGTCCCTTTAATTTCTCGAACGCTGCCTGTGCTCGGGACGACCAACAGAATCGTGCCCCCTGTCTAGTAAGTTCCGTTATTGGTGCAATGATCTTAGAGAAGTCTTTAATAAATTTCCTGTAGAAGTTGGAAAATCCTACGAAACGTTGGACCCCTTTCTTGTCTGTAGGAGCAGGCCAGTCCAGGATGGCCGATACTTTTTGTGGGTCCATTTTGATTCCTTCAACAGAAATAATGAGTCCCAAGAACTGGATACTCTGACGTTCGAACTCACACTTATCCAGTTTAGCGTATAAGCCATGTTGCCTGAGCCGGACGAGAACATTCCTGACGTGCCTGCGATGATCAGCCAAAGAAGAGGAGAAGATGAGTATGTCGTCCAGATAAACGATGACGTAGAGGTCCATGATTTCTCTAAAGATGTCGTTCACAAAGTGCTGGAACGTAGCTGGGGCATTACAAAGACCAAAGGGCATGACCTGGTACTCGAAATGCCCGAAACGAGTGCGAAACGCAGTCTTCCACTCGTCACCCTCTCGGATGCGGATTAAGTTGTAAGCACCCCGGAGATCCAATTTAGTAAAGATTCTGGCAGTGCCCAGCCTTTGGAATAACTCAGGTACCAGAGGGAGCGGGTAGCGATTTTTAATCGTTATCTTATTCAATTCGCGGTAATCGATACATGGCCGCAGGGAATGATCCTTCTTTTCCACAAAGAATAAGCCCGCACCGGCCGGGGAGGTGGACGGGCGGATAAATTTCTTTTTCAGATTTTCATCTAAATACTGCTTCAGGGTGTCCAGCTCCTGCTCAGTCAGGGGGAAGATCCGGCCAAAAGGTACCTCGGTTCCAGGAAGCAATTCAATTGGGCAGTCGTAGGGCCTGTGTGGAGGTAGCAATTCTGCCCCCTTTTTGCTAAACACATCCGCAAAGTCTCGGTAAGGCTCAGGGATAGCTTGAAGCAGATCAACATCTGGATGTAGACAGAGGAGTTGGGTAACCTCACGGCCTGTCCCTTGCATGCAGTGTTGAAGACAATATCCAGAGAGGAACTCGACATTACCAGAAGCCCAGTTGATTTGGGGGTTGTGCACCTGTAGCCAAGGTATTCCAAGAATGACTGGAAAGAGGGGGGACGAGATGGCGTCCAGACAGAGATATTCACGGTGTCGCTGGCCCATGATGGCTTCTAAGGGGACGGTCTCCTGAGTGACCGGGCCGGAGCGGAGAGCAGAAACGTCAGCAAGATGAACAGCAAGGCTTTGAGTTTTGGTTTGGAGAGGAATGGCATGTTGGGAGGCAAAGGTCCGGTCGATAAAACAGCTGCAGGCTCCAGAGTCAATGATAGCTGGGACTTGGATGGCCTTTCCGGGAAGCTGTAAAGTGACAGAAATGGTTAGGTGCGTGCCAATAGTGGGTACAATAGTAGCACAGGTACAAACATCAGAACGACACTTACGCATCTTGTTGGGGCAACCGCTGGCGTAGTGCCCCGATTCCCCGCAGTAGAGACAGAGGTTGTGTGCCCGTCTACGTGTCTTCTCCTCTGGGGTCAAAGAAGGGCGGAATAGACCGAGCTGCATTGGTTCAGGTGCATCATAGGTCGAGGCAGGTGGTGGAGCAGGAGATCTGCTGGGAGGACAGGGTACTTGTGGAATCATCCAGGTGGGACGAAAGGTACTGGTGGTTCTTTCAGTACGTCGCTCTCGCAGTCTACGGTCTATTTGGATGGACAGATTGATAAGCTCTTCCAGGGTCTGTGGTACCCCTACTCGTGCCAACTCATCTTTGAGGGGTTCTGACAACCCCATCCTGAACTGATGGCGCAACGCGGCGTCATTCCATGCCGTGTCAGAACTCCAGCGTCTGAACTCGACGGCATAGTCTTCAGCTGCTCGACGGCCTTGACGAAGGGCCTGTAAGGTGGCTTCCGCGGTGGCAGTGAGCTGGGGGTC
Source organism: Lithobates clamitans (assembly GCA_037952925.1). Lineage (NCBI taxonomy): Eukaryota > Metazoa > Chordata > Amphibia > Anura > Ranidae > Lithobates > Lithobates clamitans. Next base: position 1,453,796 of record JBBGZY010000457.1, on the reverse strand, counting down.
TTCGTATAGTTGGGACATGGCTCCAAAGAAGGCCTCCAGACTATCCAAGGCGACTGATTTTTGCTCCAAGAGTCGGTGGGCCCATGTTTGTGGTTCACCAGAAAGTAAGGAAATAACAAAGCCCACCTTAGTGGCTTCAAGGGAGAACGTGCGTGGCTGTAGGGCGAAGTAAAGTTTGCAAGCATTCCGGAAGGCACGATACCTACTTCGGTCTCCGAGAAATCTTTCGGGTACTGGTACTTTTGGCTCAGGAGGTAACATGACCACAGAAGGTGTTGAGGTGGCTGCTGCGGACCCTGGTGGACTGGAAGGTGCGGACAAGGCCTGTACACGCTCTTCCAAGCTGGAATATCCCTCTTGTAGGCTTTTCACAGCCTGGGTTAGACCCGCCAGATGTCGGCAAAGTTCGTCCATGGGGGAGGCCCCCTGCCCGGACTCGGTCATGGCTGCCTAATACTATCAGGCTCCTACTTACCAGACCGGCGAGTCCTGTCGGGCAGAGGGTAGGCTCCCTTACCCTCGGACTATCGGCCCCCTGGTAGAGTAAACAGAGGGTACGAAAGTACGGAGTGGTATGAAGGCCTGTATGGCTGTCCTGGTATTGCAGTCCGGGTGTCGCAGGGTTAATAGCTGGAAAGACTGGAGTAGGCTGGAGCACCGTCACTGAGCTGAGCAGGCTAGTGTGGACAACAGGCAGGAAGTCTGCAGACAGGCTGATGGGATCCCAGGGAGCAGGCAAATGGATGGTCAGGAGGCAGGCCGGGTTTGGCAACAGGCAGACGGCAGAGGTACAGTGGAACAGGCAAGCGGATGGTCAGACAAGCAGAGGTCGGTGCAGGCAGAGTTCAGAGAGAGGTCGGGGGACAAGGCCGGGTCAACAGGTATAGCAGGAACAGACAAGGTACACGGTCATGCTCAGGAACGACTAGCTGTTGATTAGGCAGCACTGGTCACAAGAACTCACTGGCTTAAATGGGGCTTTTGGCGCCAAACGATGTGCACGCGCGCGCTCCGGCACACACAGGCACGCGCGCCCGCCAACGCCCGCGCGCGCGCCCCCGCACACCGGCGTGCACAGTGGAACGATCCTGGACACACACACCATTGCCGCGAGGAGCCCGCACGGCGAGGTCCGCAGGAACGCGCGCGCCAAGGCGCACCGACGCACCCTGACGCACACCACCGCGGGCGCCCCGCCTGCCGAGGTAAGGCCCGTGACACAGAGCCTGCTTGCCCTCTCTTATTGGCTTGTGACTGTCTGCCTCTCCTTCTTGGCCTTCCAGACATACTAATGGCCTGTAGCTGCACTAAGCTGGGATATATATATATATATATATATATATATATATATATATATGTACTGATACTGCAGCTAGCAAAATCAACTGCCTGCCTGTAGTATGAGAACACCACCAACCTTCTACAGGTAGCTTTAGCTGAACACTGTGAGCAGGACGCACCCCACTAACTTGTAGGTTTAGCTGAACACTGTGAGCAGGACGCACTGCACTAACTGTAAATAGTCTAGCTGCCTGACTGTGGTACTAATAGGATCAAAAGAAAACCAGCAATTTTCTTCAGGTAGCTGTATTTACTGTAACAAGACAAGCCTGCCTGTCAGTAAGAAGATAACAGAAACGGATCTAGCTGAACACTGTGAGCAGGACGCACCCCACTAGCTTGTAGGTTTAGCTGAACACTGTGAGGTGGACGCACCCCACTAACTTGTAGGTTTAGCAGAACACTGTGAGCAGGACGCACTGCACTAACTGTAAATAGTCTAGCTGCCTGACTGTGGTACTAATAGGATCAAAAGAAAACCAGCAATTTTCTTCAGGTAGCTGTATTTACTGTAACAAGACAAGCCTGCCTGTCAGTAAGAAGATAACAGAAACGGATCTAGCTGAACACTGTGAGCAGGACGCACCCCACTAGCTTGTAGGTTTAGCTGAACACTGTGAGGTGGACGCACCCCACTAACTTGTAGGTTTAGCAGAACACTGTGAGCAGGACGCACTGCACTAACTGTAAATAGTCTAGCTGCCTGACTGTGGTACTAATAGGATCAAAAGAACACCAGCAATTTTCTTCAGGTAGCTGTATTTACTGTAACAAGACAAGCCTGCCTGTCAGTAAGAAGATAACAGAAACGGATCTAGCTGAACACTGTGAGCAGGACGCACCCCACTAGCTTGTAGGTTTAGCTGAACACTGTGAGCAGGACGCACCCCACTAACTTGTAGGTTTAGCAGAACACTGGGAGCAGGACGCACTGCACTAAATGTAAATAGTCTAGCTGCCTGACTGTGGTACTAATAGGATCAAAAGAACACCAGTAATTTTCTTCAGGTAGCTTTATATACTGTAACAAGACAAGCCTGCCTGTCAGTAGGAAGATAACAGGAACGGATCTAGCTGAACACTGTGAGCAGGATGCACTGCACTAAATGTAAATAGTCTAGCTGCCTGACTGTGGTACTAATAGGATCAAAAGAAAACCAGCAATTTTCTTCAGGTAGCTGTATTTACTGTAACAAGACAAGCCTGCCTGTCAGTAAGAAGATAACAGAAACGGATCTAGCTGAACACTGTGAGCAGGACGCACCCCACTAGCTTGTAGGTTTAGCTGAACACTGTGAGGTGGACGCACCCCACTAACTTGTAGGTTTAGCAGAACACTGTGAGCTGGACGCACTGCACTAACTGTAAATAGTCTAGCTGCCTGACTGTGGTACTAATAGGATCAAAAGAACACCAACAATTTTCTTCAGGTAGCTGTATTTACTGTAACAAGACAAGCCTGCCTGTCAGTAAGAAGATAACAGAAACGGATCTAGCTGAACACTGTGAGCAGGACGCACCCCACTAGCTTGTAGGTTTAGCTGAACACTGTGAGGTGGACGCACCCCACTAACTTGTAGGTTTAGCTGAACACTGTGAGCAGGACGCACCCCACTAACTTGTAGGTTTAGCAGAACACTGGGAGCAGGACGCACTGCACTAAATGTAAATAGTCTAGCTGCCTGACTGTGGTACTAATAGGATCAAAAGAACACCAGTAATTTTCTTCAGGTAGCTTTATATACTGTAACAAGACAAGCCTGCCTGTCAGTAGGAAGATAACAGGAACGGATCTAGCTGAACACTGTGAGCAGGATGCACTGCACTAAATGTAAATAGTCTAGCTGCCTGACTGTGGTACTAATAGGATCAAAAGAAAACCAGTAATTTTCTTCAAAATACTGTAACAAGACAAGCCTGCCTGTCAGTAAGAAGATAACAGGAACGGATCTAGCTGAACACTGTGAGCAGGACGCACTGCACTAAATGTAAATAGTCTAGCTGCCTGACTGTGGTACTAATAGGATCAAAAGAACACCAGTAATTTTCTTCAGGTAGCTTTATATACTGTAACAAGACAAGCCTGCCTGTCAGTAGGAAGATAACAGGAACGGATCTAGCTGAACTCTGTGAGCAGGACGCACTGCACTAAATGTAAATAGTCTAGCTGCCTGACTGTGGTACTAATAGGATCAAAAGAAAACCAGTAATTTTCTTCAAAATACTGTAACAAGACAAGCCTGCCTGTCAGTAAGAAGATAACAGGAACGGATCTAGCTGAACACTGTGAGCAGGACGCACTGCACTAAATGTAAATAGTCTAGCTGCCTGACTGTGGTACTAATAGGATCAAAAGAACACCAGTAATTTTCTTCAGGTAGCTTTATATACTGTAACAAGACAAGCCTGCCTGTCAGTAGGAAGATAACAGGAACGGATCTAGCTGAACACTGTGAGCAGGACGCACTGCACTAAATGTAAATAGTCTAGAAGATAACAGGAACGGATCTAGCTAAACTGAATACAGTGTATATATATATATATGCAACACCTGGGATGCATATATATACACAATACACTTTAAGTGCAGCTAACTGACTGACTGTCCTGCCTAATCTAGCTAACTCAAATGAAATGACACTGTCTCTCTCTCTCTCTAAGCACACCGGAACACACTGCACAGGGCCGCCGTGCAGGCGGCCTTATATAGTGTGGGGCGTGTACTAAATCCCCTGAGCCATAATTGGCCAAAGCCTCCTTGGCTTTGGCCAATTACGGCTCTCTGTTAGGGCGGCGCTGTGATTGGCCAAGCATGCGGGTCATAGTGCATGCTTGGCCAATCATCAGCAAGCAATGCACTGCGATGCCGCAGTGAATTATGGGCCGTGACGCGCCACACGAATTTGGCACGAACGGCCCATATCGTTCGCAATTCGGCGAACGACCGAACAGCCGATGTTCGAGTCGAACATGGGTTCGACTCGAACACGAAGCTCATCCCTAATAAGGAAACAGCATTACTGACATTTCCTATATCATCTTATGGAAATTCATTTTCTGGGACATTCAATAATCTTCCTTTATTTACAAATTGGGTTTTCAGGACTGCTTTCCCAGACCAGATACTTGGGTTGGGGTGTGTCTGTCTGTGTGTATGAGAGTGCTGCGGAGTGCGTGATACAGTGTTTGGTGGCCACCTGTTTTTCATCTAGACATACAGTCTATTTTAGATTATGTGTTGAAGGTTGGTGTGAATTTTGATATTTTTCTTATATTAATGTATTTAATAAAGTATTTTTGGATAATTATTACATAAATTCTAGTATTTCACCGGTCTATCCTTTTTGAAGAAATTCCTTGGGTCTTCCCATTTTTATATGCTTATTATCATAATTTCAGAGGATAACCACCCCTTGAGGCTTTATATAATGGGTATAGAAACATTTACTGTTGCATTCTTAACCTCAGGCTGATGGTGAAAGCGGATCTCTATATATTGGGTATTGCTATTTGTTAGCTAAACTGATTAACCCCTTTATATCTGTTTCAGATTGGATGAGTCCCTGTTCCCCTGTCTCTTTTTATTTAATTGAGAACATCAAGTAAAATATGAAAGGGTTTGGTCAAGCTGGATAGAAAAGCCTATAATGGCCTCTGACCAATCTAAGGATTTAATAACTAGAATAGGAAAATATAGAAATGCAGGAAGAAAGTAACAAAATGTAGGTAAAGGAAACAAAGGGGTACAACAAACCACACCATGACACAAGGTTAAGGGTCAAGAATGTGAGTTTTTTTTTAATCTTTTTCCCATTTTTATTTTGATATGCAAGTATTGTAAATAGGAGTTATGTGGAAGCTCCTGTGAGAGTGGAATATAGATGAAGTGAAAAGTATATGTCGTAATATATAATTTTATTGAAAAATAATAAAGAGATTTGGAAAAGAAAAGAAAACTAAGATCATGGCAACCGGTCCCATCACTCCTTGGCAAATAGAAGGAGTAAAAATGGAAACAGTGACAGATTTTATCTTCCTAGTGTTCAAGATCACGGCATATGGTGAGTGTAGCCGTGAAATTAAGTGACGCTTGCTTCTTGGGAGGAAAGCAATGGCAAACCTAGACAACATTATAAAAAGCAGAGACATCACCCTACTGACAAAGTGCCATATAGTCAAAGCTATGGTTTTCCCAGTAGTAACCTATGGTTGTGAAAGATGGACCATAAGGAAGGCTGAACACAGAAGAATTGATGCTTTTAAACTATGGTTTTGGAGAAGACTCTTGAAAGTCCCTTGGATGTAAGGATGAGCCGACCCCCCGGTTCAGTTTGCACCAGAACATACGTACAGGCTAAGAACTCAGATGAATACACAAACACCATTAAAGTCTATGGGACACAAACATGAAAAATCTAAATTTATAGGCTTATATGCAAGTTATTGCCATAAAAAGTGTTTGGGGACTTGGGTCCTGCCCCAGGGGACATGTATTAATGCAAAAAAAATTAAAAACTGACGTTTTTTCGGGAGCAATGATTTTTTTAATGCTTAAAGTGAAATACTAAAAATTAAATATTCCTTTAAACATCATGCCTGGGAGGTGTCTATAGTATGCCTGTAAAGTGGGGCATTTGTTTAGAACAGTAACGCAGCAAAATGACATTTCCAAAGGAAAAATTGGCATTTAAAACTGATCGCGACTATAATGAATTGTCGGGTCTCGGCAATATAGATAAAACGTATTGAAAAAAAAACGGTATGGGTCCCCCCCAGTCTATTACCAGGCCCTTTGGGTCTGGTATGAATATTAAGGGGAGCCCCGAACCAAAAATTTTAAAAAATTGCATGGGGTCCCCCCAAAATCCATACCAGGCCTTTCAGGTCTGGTATAGAAATTAAGGGGATCCCTGCACCAATTTTTTTTTTAAATGGCGTAGGGGTCCCCCCAAAATCCATACCAGACCCTTATATGAGCACACAACCTGGCAGGCCACAGGAAAAGAGGGGGGATGAGAGAGCGCCCCCCCTCCTGAACCGTACCAGGCCACATGCCCTCAACATGGGGAGGGTGCTTTGGGGTCTGACCCCAAAGCACCTTGTCCCCATGTTGATGGGAACAAGAGCCTCATCCCAAAACCCTTGCCCGGTGGTTGTGAGGGTATGCAGGCAGGGGGCTTATTGGTATCTGGAAGCCCCCTTTAACAAGCGGACCCCCAGATCCTGGCCCCCCTATGTGGATTGGTAACGGGGTCCTTTATTAAAAAATAAAAAAATAAAAATGTCCAGCGAATGGACCTCCAAGGACCAAAAAAGAAAAAAAAAGCCGCAACAGTTTCGCCTCCATGGGAGGCTCTCGCCGAGTGACGCTTCTTCTTGGTGACAGCTGTTATATAGCTGAGGGCAGGACCACCCAGCAACCTGCGGCCTGCCAGGTTGCGTGCTCAGATAAGGGTCTGGTGTGGATTTTAGGGGGGACCCCTATGCCATTTTTTTAAATTTGGCACAGGGTTCACCTTAAATTCCATACCAGATCTGAAGGGCATGGTAAAGGACTGGGGGGAACCCATGTTTTTTTTCAATGAGTTTTATCTATATTGCCGAGACCTGACAAATCATTACAGACACAATCAGTTTTAAATGACTTTTTTCCTTTAGAAATGTAATTTTGCTGCGCCACTGTTCTAAACAGGGGAAAACTGCACCACTTTACAGGCATACTATAGATACCCCCGGGCATGATATTTAAAGGAATTTTCCATTTTTATTGTATTACTTTAAGCATTATTAAAATCCCTGCTCCCGAAAAAATGGCAGTTTTTAAAACTTTTTTTGCATTGATACATGTGCCCTGGGGCAGGACCCGGGTCCTCAAACACTTTTTTTGACAATAACTTGCATATAAGCCATTAAAATGAGCACTTTTGGTTTTTCATGTTAGTGTCCCATAGACTTTATCGAATTTGACGCAAACACCGCATAATGTTCGTTGTTTGCCGCACGGCCGAAAAACCAAAGTTCGGCCAGAACTTATGCTCTGGCTGAACCGTTTGCCCATCCCTACTTGGACGGCAAGAAGATCAAACCAGTCAATCCTGAAAATTAACCCTGAATTAACCCTGATATGAACCCTGAATATTCACTGGAAGGACAGATCCTGAAGCTGAAACTCAAATACTTTGGCCACCTAATGCGAAGAGAGGACTTATTGGAAAAGACCCTGATGCTGGAAAACATGGAAGAAAAAAGAAGAGGATGACAGAAAACAAGATGGATTGATAGCATAATCGAAACAATAAACATGAAGTTAGGAAAGCTCGGGGAGGCAGTGGAGGACAGAAAATATTGAAGAGTCGGACATTTCTAAACGACTGAACAACAACAATTGTGTTATACAACAGCTTTTACAGCAAATACTAAAATATATACACTGCTCAGAAGCATGATAGAGAGATACAAAGTAGCATTATTGTTACCTTTGATCTGCATATGATGTCAGTTAAAACAACTTAATGACTGCAATAAAAAATTGTGTTTCTTCCTTTACCCCATTATTACCCGGCATTTACCCTAATCATCCCTAATTTTTCTTTTTCTTCCCCTTCTGCTAATGTTTTTTTATGAAGATGTTTTTTTCTATTTGTAACCATTAATACTTTTTTCATTTTTTGTTAATTTTGTTTATTCATTTGTTTAGTGTTGTATTAAAATCTGTTTGATGCACCAGAATTATTATTTTAATGTCATTATACAGGGACAAATTATAGAATAAAATGCATACATTTTATCTAAATTAACAATATTTTTTTAAAAGTAATACTGATCAAAGTTTGTGGTTTTGATATTATATTTTTCTATAGTTTGCACAGAAAACAAAATAAATGTAACAAAATAAATGTTTTAAAGACAATGGGGGTTATTTACTAAAGGCAAATCCACTTTGCACTGCAAGTGCACTTGGAAGTGGAGTCACTGTAGATCCGAGGGGGACATGCAAGGAAAATAAAAAACAGCATGTTTGCTTGTACATGATTGGATGATAAAATCAGCAGAGCTTCCCCTCATTTCAAATCTTCCCCTCAGATCTAAAGCGACTGCGCTTCCAAGTGCACTTGTAGTGCAAAGTGGATTTGCCTTTAGTAAATCAACCCCAATACATCACTAAATAAATCCTTGTTTGTCTTGAAAAAATTATATATGTGTTAATTTGTTATCTTAAAGGAGTTGCACAGTCTTGAGGTTTTTCACCTTAATGCATTCTATGCATTAAGGTGAAAAACCTTCTGTGCTGCAGCAGCCCCCCATTTTCTTATTTGAGCCTGATCGTTTCAGCATCGAGGATGAGCCCAGCAGCTCCAGCCGCTGTCTCTGGTTGTCATTGGATAGATTGATAGCAGCAGAAGCCATTGGCTCCTACTGCTGTCAATAAAATCCAGTGACACGGGAGGTGGGGCCGAGTCCTGCTGTCTGTGTCAATGGGCCAGCAGTAGGACTCAGGAGTGCACCCGCACAAGTGCCCCCATGGAAAGCGGCTCTCTGTGGGAGCACTCGATGAAGAGTAGGGGCAAGGAGCACCACCAGGGGACCCCAGAAAAGGAAGATCAGGGCTGCTCTGTGACAAACCCTTGCACAGAGCAGGTAAGTATGACATGTTTGGTATTAAAAAAAAAATCATATCAGAAATGTAAACATTGTTCTAGTCCATATGGCGTTTACTGGCATGAAATCTAAAGTGGTTAATCACCTGGTTAATCACCTTTCCAACGTCTTAGCCTACTTAGCTCTATATCAGGCCCAGTTTTAGTGCTGTGTTTGTATTTAACTCTTTTCTAACTTTCATTAATTATTATGCCTAATACAGTATCTCACAAAAGTGAGTACACCCCTCACATTTTTGTAAATATTTTATTATATCTTTTCATGTGACAACACCTGGTTGCTGCCACACACGCTTTACACCATCTGAACCACATAGGTTTATCTTGGTCTCATCAGACCACAGGACATGGTTCCAGTAATCCATGTCCTTAGTCTGCTTGTCTTCAGCAAACTGTTTGCGAGCTTTCTTGTGCATCATCTTTAGAAGAGGCTTCCTTCTGAGACAACAGCCATGCTGACCAATTTGATGCAGTGTGTGGCGTATGGTCTGAGCACTGACAGGCTGACCCTCCACCCCTTCAACCTCTGCAGCAATGTTGGCAGCTCCCATATGTCTATTTCCCAAAGACAACCTCTGGATACGATGCTGAGCATGTGCACTCAACTTCGAGTCTGCCCTGTTAAACGGCTGTATGGTCTTGGCCACCATGCTGCAGCTCAGTTTCAGGGTCTAGGCAATATTCTAATCTTCTTATAGCCTAGGCCATCCTTATGTAGAGCAACAGTTCTTTTTTTCAGATCCTCGGAGAGTTCTTTGCCATAAGATGCCATGTTGAACTTCCAGTGACCAGTATGAGAGAGTGAGAGCGATAACACCAAATTTAACACACCTGCTCCTCATTCACACCTGAGACCTTGTAACGCTAACGAGCCACATGACACTGGGGAGGGCAAATGGCTAATTGGGCCCAATTTGGACATTTTCACTTAGGGGTGTACTCAATGTTGTTGCCAGCGGTTTAGACATTAATGGATGTGTGTTATTTTGAGGGGACAGCAAATTTACACTGTTATACAAGCTGTGCACTCACTACTTTACATTGTAACAAAGTGTAATTTCTTCAGTGTCACATGAAAAGGTATAATAAAATATTTACAAAAATGTGAGGGTTGTACTCACTTTGGTGAGATACTGTAGATGTCTTGATTTTACATTTTGTTCAACCTATCTGTGTCAGCACTGCAGTCTGTTTTTTTGTTTTGTTTTTTACATGAAGAAGTTTCCACAGCCACATAATAAACAACAAGTGGCACTTCATCATTGTTGTGTACATTATTTGGCAGTCTGGAGTTCAAACGGTGAAATGTACTGGTTCTTGTACCATGTAATTTTTTTGATTGCAGTTCAATGCCAAGTGGTGGATAGCAAATAAATCATGAAATTGCAAATTTGGGGTCTGGAAAATACAAAAAACATACAGTAGGAAAAACAGATAATTCTTTTTTTTTTTTTTTTTTACTCCTCTTTCAACTAAGCAACCTCCCCACATAAATTTACTGCATCAGGGAGGCTGCTGTGTCCTGGATCATATTTACCAACAAAAATGTTTTAATTTCTTAACTTTCCAGTGATAATAAAATTCAGAATCTATATTTGTTTTTACTTATGATTTCAGTCTAGCAAAAACTACATCATAACACTTTAATTTTACTTACCATTGAAAAATGAATATATTTAAGAGGACTTATTGAAATAAACTACAATGAAAGACTAAAGCTGCTGACAAATCACTTTAAGATTTTGCTTACATCAGCAGCCAGACAATAAAATTAATTATACCTGAATTACTGTTTTAAGATTTTTTACAATACAGAATTCAGAGTTAGTTAAAAAATGTATAATTTTCACCAGTAATTCGACTTCATATACAAATACTATATATGAAGATAGAAAATCAAATTACCAATGCAGACAGTAAAACAGAATGAAGGAGTACACTAAAGAAATTCTTGCATCCATCAGTTTATGAAAACATTTGTATGCCCAGCTATACCCTCTGATGTATGTTTATCTATAGATGGGCAGTGTTTGGAAGGGGGGTATTTAGGGCTCATTTGCTTCTTTTTCATGAATTTACACATGTGTTTAACATGCGTTTACAGTGCATTTGCAGTGTGCAATGTGTGAATTAACATAAATATAAGTCTATGACTAATTAGCACAACTAAATCTTTTATGAATGTTATAAGGGACATATAAGGCTTTTATTTTGTATAAAGTACTTTATTTTGTTTTATTTAAAAAAATGCTTTGTTTTTATTATAGGTTGACAAATGTGCAAACATGATTGAAAAAAAGAACTTTTAGATTGTTTTATAATTCATTATTATTCTTAATAATGTAACTGTATCTGCCAGTTACACTGTTAAATAGACTTCACTGCAGTAGAGCACTAAAGCCTAAAGGTTGCAATCTTCATCAGAAGGGTGAAGGCTTTCAATTTTTTTTTTAAAGAATGTGAATATACAGTAATACATTTTTTAAATGGAACTACCAAAATTGGTTGAAGTGTTGGCAACAAGCACTCAAAGGGTAGGGTGTTTTTTAACATATTTTTGGCACAGGACAACATGCAGGGATAACAAACATTGCATGCAGGATACCAGGGGTCACAAGACTTTGTGTGACAATTTTGCAGCCCAATTTTTGCTACTAATTCAAGATTTGTAGAAGGGAGTCAAGATTTTGATTCATTCATCTAGGGCAGGGATAGGAAACCTCGGCACTCCAGCTGTGGTGAAACTACAAATTCCATCTAGGAGTCATGCCTGTGATTGTCAGGGTCTTGCAATGTCCCATGGGACTTGTAGTTTCACCACAGCTGGAGGGCCGAGGTTGCCTACCCCTAATCTAGAGGAAGTGGAGAGTTCACATATCTTTTCAATGCATCTTTGGAATTGGAAGGGGTTTTATGGTGCCTTTTGCAGGAGAAGTGTCCAAATGAAAGAAAAACAATATCTTACTGAGCCAGTAGACAGGCATTTACCTTCAAACTATGTCTTAGATTATTTCAACAGAGGGGCCTGAGATAGGGATTTAGGTTGATTTGAGAGCTGGAAGATCTGTAAAAGTCCCATTGGAGACAGGTTCAGCATTTGGTTTGTTGTCAGCCAAGTGGAGTTGCTGATAAAAATGTGGGGGCTTGAGTTTGTCATAAGTTAGCGTGCAGTTTCCTACTTGTCTTCTGGATTCCCTTTTGCCTGCTGCTTATACTCTGCACACGCAAGTGATCTCTGCATCCTCGGCCAGGTGTACCTGGGGGCCATGACCTGGTTCCAGCTTGCTGCAAGTCCATTCCTGCCATCAGGGGCCCTGGTGAAGAAGCAGGCTGAGGCTTAGACTCCGCGCCCTGGGGACCCTGAGTTGTCGATCTACAAGAGCTTACTACCACAGACTCCTGACAGTTTGCTCAGGCCACAAACCCCTCGGAGACACCGCAGTCTGTTCTGGGTCAACTTCAGTGTTTGGCGCAGAGAGTTGATGTCTAGCAGGCCTATCAAGAAAAAATTATGCAGTGTCTGTAGGAACTTTAGATCAGCTACAGGTTGTGCCCACTTCCTCACCCTCCTTTCCAGCTTTTGTTTCAACCCCTGCTGCGCCAGCTCCCGCAATCCCTCCAGCATAGGGCAGTCCTTCAAAACTCCAGCTGCCTCCGCCACCTCACTTCTCTGGTGATCCTAAAGCTTGTCAAGGCTTCATAAATCAGTGCTCGATCCACTGTGAGCTAGCGGGCAATTATTTTCCTACTGATCATTCCAAGGTGGCGTACATGATTTCACTCCTTTCGAGAGAGGCTCTGGTTTGGGCCTCGCCATTGTGGGAACATCAAGATCCTACTGTTTCCAGTCTCTCTGCTTTACTACACACTTTCTGTAACACCTTTGGTGTTCTTGGCAGGGTCTCAACTGCTTCTGGAGTTCTTCTTAGGCTTCGTCAAGGAAAATTGACTGTTGGTCAATATGCAGTTTAGTTTCCCACCTTGGCTTCAAAATTGACATGGAATAATGAGGCCCTTATTGCAACCTTTTGGCAAGGTCTATCGGATTGTATTAAGGATGAATTAGCTGGCAGAACCATACCCACCACCCTGGATGGCTTGATTGCCCTTGGCATCCAAATTGATGTCCATTTCCAGGAGTGACATCTGAAAAGGACTGCTCTACGCCACCCCCCAGTTGGTCGCTTCGCCCCTGTTGTCCAGAAAGCTCCAGAACAACCCATCTCTCCAGCTGTGTCAGCTTCTGAAGAACCTATGCAATTAGGATAGACACGCCTCACTTCAGAAGATAGGTCACATCATCTGAGACTCGGCCTGTGTCTTTACTGCGGAGCTGATGGTCATATAATAAAGTCCTGTCTGTCTGGGAAACTCTTGGGTCTAGCTCACTTAGAGGGAGGTGATCTAGACCAGAACCTGAATTCCGTCACTTACCCTCGATTCATCATACCTGTCTCCATTCATTGGGCCCTGAACTCGTATCAAGTTTCTGCATATGTGGACTCTGGGAATCTCATTGAGCAGTCCTTGGCCATTGAATTGGGCATTCCTCTTGTTCCCTTGGCAATGCCTCTATCAGTATCTGCGGTGTATGGCTCTACCTTGGCCTTAGGACCCCAACATTTTCTAACTGCCCCCATAACTATGCATGTCGGTGTCCTTTATATTGAAGAAGTCTCCTTCCTGATCCTTCCAAAGTTCTCTAGCCCCATCATTCTTGGACTTCCATAGTTGCAGAAACACTCACCCTATCTGGATTGGAACTCTGGCCATGTGTTATTTTGGGGGTTGCAATTCCATCAGACTTGTCTCCCTAAGGTGCGCCCACCTTTCCGTGTACCTGTGGGCGAGGTCACTACCTCTCCAATGCTCGCTCTGCATTATCAGGCCTTCCAAGATGTTTTTTGTATAAAGGCTGCTGACAGTTTGCCTCCTCATCATTCCTATGATTGTGCAACTGACCTCCAACCTGGGACTACGCCACCCCGAGGTCGAGTCTATCATCTCTCCATCACTGAGACTCAAGCCATATCCGAATACGTCCAGGAAAATCTGCAGAAAGGATTTACCCGTGAATCCATTTCTCCTGTTGGGGCTGTCTTCTTCTTTTTGGGGAAAAAGGATGGTACACTCCGGCCCTGCATTGATTATAGAGGTTTCAATGCCATCACCATTAGGAGTCGGTACTCGCTACCTTTGATTTCTGAACTTTTTGACAGACTGCGCGATGCTCTAATTTTCTCTAAGTTAGACCTCCGTGGAGCATACAATCTAATTAGGATTCGAGAGGGAGATGAATGGAAAACCTCTTTTAACACCAGACATGGACACTAAATATCTTGTAATGCACTTTGGCTTATGTAATACCCCAGCTGTCTTCCAGAACTTTGTTAATTTACATTTTCTCTGATCTCCTATACGTTTGTGTCATTGTGTATCCGGGTGACATACTCATCTTTTCTCCAGATTTGAACACTCATCGTCAGCATGTTTGTACAGTTCTTTTACCTCTTTGGGACCACCGGCTTTACACATAGTTGGAGAAGTGCCTCTTCGAGCAAACCCATGTTCCTCTCCTAGGCTACATAGTCATGAATAAAGGACTGCTTATGGATCCTGCCAAACTTCAGGCCATCTTCAACTGGCCTTAGCCTTCTGGCTTAAAAGCTACACAGTGGTTCTCGGGGTTTACCAATTACTATCGCCAGTTCATTCCTGATTACTCCTCTCTGATGGCCTCTGGAAGGGTGCTAATGCCAGAACCTGGCCTCCCGAAAGCATTTGAGGGTTTCCACAAGCTCAAAACAGCCTTCCTCTCTGCATCTAATCTCAAACATCCTGACATTCTCCAGTCTTTCTTCTTGGAGGTAGATGCTTCATCCTTGGGAGTGGGGGCCGTCCTTCTCCAAATGCAGGACAGTAAGCTTCGTTCTTGTGCCTTCTTCTCTAAGAAGTTTTTGGATGCGGAAAGAAATCACACCATCTGGGATTGGGAACTTCTGGCTATCAAGCTGGCACTGCAAGAATAGTTACATCTACCGGAGGGATCTCCTGATCATATCCTGCTCTATACTGATCATAAGAACCTCCAGTATCAGTAATCCGCCCGACGTTTGAATCCCAGGCAAGCACGATGGGCTCTCTTCTTTGTCAGGTTTAATTTTCACATCGCCTTCTGGCCCAGTTCTAAAAATGCTCATGCTGATGCCTTGTCCAGATCATTTGACATTGCTGACTCAGAGTGTCATGTTGAACCAGAACCCATTATTCCTTCCAATTGTATCCTGGCCTCCACCCGTCTTCAGTCTCCACATATCCCACCCGGAAAGACCTTTGTGGTGCCCTCCCTTCACTTCAAGCTTCTCAAATGGGCACATGACTCTAAACTCTCAGGACATCCTGGTGTGCAATGCACCTGCAGCGTTACTACTGGTGGCCCTCACTTCAGAAGGATGTTGAAGAATATGTCCAGGCTTGCCCCACTTGCGCCCAGTCTAAGTCCTCCAGGTCTACCCTAGCAGGTCTCCTTTTACCTCTGTCTGTTGCGGATGTACCTTGACGTTGCATCTCCATGGACGTTATCTCTTAACTACCCCCCCTCACTGGGCTCTACCGTTATCTGGGTGGTTGTGGACAGGTTTTCTAAAATATGTCACTTAACTCCACTTCCAGGACTACCCTTTGCTGTCACTTTGGCTTCCATCTTCATTAGGGAAATCTTTCATCTCCATGGTATGCCCTCACACATTGTCTCAGATAGAGGAGTTCAGTTTACAGCCCGCTTCTTGAGAGCTCTGGTCACATCCTTTGGTATCAAGTTGGACTTCTCCTCAGCCTTTTATCCGCAGTATAACGGACAAACTACCTTAATTTCTGCCCATCAGGATGACTGGGTAGACCTTTTACCCTTCACAGAATTTGCCCTCAATAACCACGCTAGTGCCAGCACTGGTGAGTCTCCCTTCTTCACAGTATATGGTCGCCATCCTTCGGTACCATCTCTGCTGAGGTGCCTGCGGCTGCAGAGATGCAATGATCTCTCAATTCTATCTGGGCAGATTTTTCCAAAAATTTACATCTGGCAGCTTCCAGGTACAACGTAGTGGCTGATCGTCATCGCCGCGTGAGTCCCAAATTTTTTCCTGGTGACAAGGTTTGGCTCTCTACCAAGAATATCTGTCTCCGAGTATCTTCTATGAAATTTGCTCCCCATTTCATTGGTTCCTTCAATGTTCCACATCTAAGAATGCCTAATGTTTTCCATGTTTCTCTTCTTAGACCATACATCATCAATAGGTTTTCCTGTCCTATTCATCATCCTTCTCCAACAGTCAGTACCTCGGATCAGTATGAAATCAAGCAAATCTTGGATTCCAAATTCTCCAGGGGGAGGCTTTTGTACCTAATTGACTGGAATGGATATGGTCCTGAGGAGAGGTGTTAGATTCCTTCTAGTGATGTTTCTGCCCCTTGTTTGGTGAAACTTTTTCATCAGAAGTTTCCTCTCAAGCCTGGCCCTAAACGAGTGGGGAGACCTGGTAAGAGGGGGGTACTGTCACAAGTTAGCATGCAGTTTCCTGCTTGTGTACTCTTACCTCCTTGCTGCAGTGTTTCTCTACCTGATGCATTCATATGTGTGACTTGGCTGTGCTCACCTATGGGCTTCCTCTACTATTCTGTGGACCTTTACTTCCTTCCCTTCCATCACTTCCTGGCCCGCCTCCTAGTTTGCTTGTCTATATAAGACATGCTCAGTGTAACCCACATTGCCCAAGAAACTTTATAGTTCTCTAAGCTCCCGTTTACATACCTCTTTTCCATTCTGTGTCTGACTACCTGTTTACTGACCCCAGCTTTGCTTACCATCTGTGCTTGTTCGCTGCCCACCCTGATCCCAGTTTGGCTTCTGGATTCCCTTTTGTCTGCTGCTTGTACTCTGCATGGCAAGTGGTCTCCTCATCCTCGGCTAGTCGTATCTGGGGGCCGCAACCTGGTTCCAGCTTGCTGCAAGTCCATCCCCACCGTCAGGGGCCCTGGTGAAGAAGCAGGCTGGGGCTTAGACTTCACGCCCTGGGGAACCCTGAGTTGCTGATCTACAATAGCTCACTACCACAGCAGACTCCTGACAGAGTTATGCTGTTTTAACACAGGTGATTAAACATTTTATCTTGCAAGTTGGACAAGAAAGCTGAATTTGCCAGGAAATGGAAAAGGGGAGATGGAAAAGTGCTTAAGCAGGCTATACAGGGTTTGAATCTCATTACAGTGTATGGGCAGGCTGAATGTACCAAGTTGATTGATTGATCAACTTGGGTACAAACAGTATGCCAGGTTTTACCTGTGATTATCTCTGCTATAGCCGCTAGCAATAATCACTTTCTTCTCCCAGTGGGGGCGACTTCCCCCCTCCGCAACCTGTGGTGGCAGGAAATAAATTTTCTCTGTGTATGGCCAGCCTTTATACTGTAGGTAGTAAATGTTTGTTTACAAATGAGACAAGTAAGAGCTATAATAGGGTGTTGTCGGAGCTCAGGTGTTGAAAACTTGGGAGTTGAGTCAGTGGGGATGGGGTAGATGATTACTCAGATAGATAATACAAAGTTTCAAGCTACTATGCCTGTACTGGTCAAATAATTGTGTAAGGGTGGGACATGTCAGTGAGGGGTGGTTCTCAGGATTGCTTTGCAGCCTAAATACTTGGTTTAGTAAAGCTTTTTACTTTGAGTGAGGTCATCAATGTGTAGCCCTTCATTTCTTGCATTTACTTAAAGAACTGTAGGTTTCAAATGGATTAAGCAGCTACCATTCTCCTGTTTTTATGATTTGGTGCATATACATAGAAGGTCCTAAAATTGAAATCTCATTGCTTTTTAATCTCCCTTCTAAGACATTTTTATAGTCCATTAAGTGTGAGTGACAAAAACAACCATAACCTACTTTATTGTATTGGATAGCTATATTTCTAAGTTTGAATACTCATTACAGTGATGACATTTTGAAATATTTCCTCACTTACATAACCATTTTGTTGTAAGTTTTCCTTAAAACTAACTGCTTAATAGAAGCTCCTCAAAATGAATAAGAAATACACTAAGCTTGACATTCTAGAGTTGATACCATAGGGACGTCACTCATCCTTACTATATTCTACATTGTTAAAGTCAGAGCACTACACTGTGCATCTAAGATAAGCATAGAGCAGCTGTCAATGCATATTAATTAATCAAAGGCTTAGCTACTGCAGAATCATTTTTTATTTTTATTATTAACAAAGGATTCTGAAAACAACCATGAGCTATATAAAATGCACATTTGAAATTAGAACATAATATTAACATTTCAAAGCCAATATAATAATATTACAAATAAAATATATAGTTTCAATTTGAGCTAGTAGAATGTCTTAAAATTATTTCAAATTCTTCAATATCTCGCAAACAGCATTACTAAACTAATCAACATGCTGTACTTGCAGTGTTGTTGGTCCTGCATCCTTCAAACATATTTAAAAACACTAGTGTGTGTAAATGGCCCGGGCTAACTGCACCAGCTGTCAGAGGTATGAATAAAGTAACTGTTGAGACATGGGTTCTGTGATTGTTACTAGGAACCTACTGCATTTAGATGTTACTCCTTCATTAAATTATTTGTGGGTTCAGCTAAGGAGTGCATTCCAAGATCATCTGTGTTGTAATTGAAGTTTAATATTTTGCACTAGGCAGTTGCCATGACAGGTAACTACTAATATACTATACTAATATTTTGTTGCTCTATAAAGTGATCATGTGGCCAGGCTATTGTCATACACTCTGCTTGTGGACAACTGAGCATCACACCTGCATAAACTTGTCGGGCATCCCATTTCAAAGCCATTACCTTTAAAACAACTGGCATTGTTCCCCCATTGCACCCCAACATTTGCAGCTAAAACAGCCTCCAGTCTTAAGAAAGCTCACAGCTTTTGAAGTGTGTCTGTGGTAGTCTGTGGTCCTTCAAATGAGCATTTGTAAGATCAGACACTGATGTTGGACAAGAGAGCTGCAAACAGTGTTCCAAATAATTCCAAGCGTGTTCAGCATAGTTGAGGTCAGTCTCAGAATCAGTGATAAAAAGTCCAGGGGTTCCATTAACAAAAGCATCTCGCATGCGGTATTTAGGTGTCGATAAAATTTCCCTAAATATCCCCTATGATCCTGCAACTGTCAATTCACTATGCTGTTTTGGGGTATTTTCTTGTAAATGCTCATTAAATGACACATTAAAAATGTATTAAACTCAATTCACACATAGAAAGATCTGCCTATGTAAACAAGGCAGATCGCCATTCTGACAGGAAAGATGATAGAGATCTTGTGTTACTGCTAAGCAGGAACATTGATCTCTGTCTTTATCCAGTCAGAGCAACCCCCACACAATTAGCAAGCACCAGCTAGGCACACAGTTAACCCTTTGATCATCCCTGATGTTAACCTTTTCCCTGCCAGCTCCATTAGTACAGTAACAGTGCATATTTTTAGCAGTGATCATTGTAATAATGTGACTGGTTCCCAAAAAAGTGTCAGTTAAGTGTCCGATTTGTCCGCCGCAATGTCGCAGTCCCGCTTAAATTCACTGATCGCCATTACTAGTAAAAAATAAAAATAAAGAAAAATGGCATAAAAATATCCCATAGTTTGTAGACGGGATAACTTTTGCGCAAACCAATCAATATACGCTTATTGGGATTTTTTTTAACAAAAATATGTAGCAGAATACATATTGGCCTAAATTGATGAAGACATTTGATATTTTTTTATTGGATGTGTTTTATAGCAGAAAGTAAAAAATATGTTGTTTCAAAATTGGCGCTCTTTTTTTGTTTATAGCGCAGAAAATAAAAATCGCAGAGATGATCAAATACAACCAATAGAAAGCTGTATTTGTGGGAAAAAAGGACATACATTTTATTTGGGCACAGCATCGCACAATTGTCAGTTAAAGTAACGCAGTGCTGTATTGCAAAAATCGGCCTGGTCATTAAGGGGGTAAAACCTTCCGGGGCTGAACTGGTTAAACAAATCCTCAATGATCTCGGTAGCTGCAGACACCATGAAATAATTAATCTTTAAATTTTACAGCAGTCTCTGTCATCCTCTGGATTCCATTTCCTTTAGGATGTGACATTGGAACAATTGTTGCCTTAGCAAAATGGCATGTTTTAGCAGCAGAGGCTTAATTGTATTATTGGCCAGACTAGCTTGTGCGAGAGCCAGTCTATGAAAAGTTTTTATGTTTTATTGGGTCTTTAGTTAATTAGATTCTTCTGAGACTGGTTTTGCTTGGGGCTCACATTCAGTCACCCCTGGCTGGGGCTGTGTCCCAGCATGAATTGGTCTAGGTGTTTAGTTATGAATATGTTTACTTACTTTGCTGTTACATTCTGTTTGAATGGCTTAAGTGGGTAGACCAACCTTGAATTATTCTTTTCCCAAAGGCTGGTATGTTATCTTTTAATATAATTCATGTGCTTCACATATCCAGCAACTTAGAAACCCTGTTCTGGCATTATCTCAACAAGTAATATTAAACAAATGCTATGGGGATTTACTCTTTGAGATGGCTAGCCCCAGAAATTAACTTAAATAGTTCCTCTATTGTCTAGTTTTTGTTCTCTGTGCCAACATGCAGCTGCATTATGATTCCACATTAATTAGTGCTATGTGCTGGGTGTTCGATGTGACCCTGTACCTTTATGGAGCGGTGGCTCCTTCCAGGCTCACCTGTCCCCTACCTATCCATTATAAATGCATGTACTTCCAAGATAGAGACTTTCAGTATTTAGGGACTGTAGGAAACAGGGTGCCTTTGCAGGGCCCGCAGCTTATGCATGTATTTGCAAATGTGTGCAACTAAACCCCTGTTCTTAACGCATATTGTTAGACAAGTCAATTTGATTGGTCGCTGGCTGGATGGTAAGTTTGACCTTGGAAATCTCTTTATATTTGTTTGACATACATTGCCCTTCCAGTGCTCCTTGCTACAAAGGCCAGTTATAGATGGGGGCAGTGGCCACTTTTTTGCACATTAAGCATTTTAGTTTGGCCCCTTACTCTGATTGGTTTCCACATGTTTCATGTACGGGTTTAGACTTTGCTTATTTCCTGGGTCCAGACTAGTAACTGTACTAATAGTATAACACTTCTCTTTTTTCTGACACCTACCCTATTTATCCCCTCCTAAACCCTTTACAACTACTACTCAGGCCCTCATTCTACTTTCTGATCTTGTTTTTTCCTCCCAATTTTTCCCCGCCTTTTACTCTCACCTCTTCCTTCTCTGCCTATCCTTGTCCTCTTCTCTAAACCCTTCCTTAAGGCCCCTTTCACACTGGGGCTGTTTGCAGGCGTTATTGCGCTAAAAATAGCGCCTGCAAACCGCCCCTAAACAGCCTCCGGTGTTTGTTCAGTGTGAAAGCCCGAGGGCTTTCACACTGAAGCGATGAGCTGGCAGGAGAAGAAAAAATCTCTTTGGAGCGGGGAAGGAGCGGTGTATTCACTGCTCCTAAACCGCTCCTGCCCATTGAAATCAATGGGACAGCGCGGCTATACCGCGGCAATACCACGGCTATAGCCGCGCTGTACGAGTGGTTTTAACCCTTTTTCGGCCGCCAGCGGGGGGTTAAAACCGCACCGCTAGCGGCCGAATACTGCGGTAAAACAGCGCTAAAAATAGCGCTGTTTTACCGCCGACGGCCCCTACCGCCCCAGTGTGAAAGGGGCCTTAAGCTCCCCTATTCTCTGCCTCTATAGGTGCAGTTAACCTATAATTGCCAGGCCCTTCACACCCCTAATACTGTTGTGAATTTGCCAATGTCATTAACTGTTATCTCTTCAAACACACAAGGGTTTACTCTGTCAATCGTTCTAATGGGTTGGGGGAGCGTTTCAACAAAGTTTTTCAGTTGAAGATATCGCCATCTATTGAGGGTCATAAGATCGCTTTTATTCCTGAAATGAACAAAGTTTACCCTTCTTCATAATATTCTTAAGCTGAGCTCCTTCTTGCAAAATCCATCTCCCACACAATATCTCCATACCTGGTGCAAAGAATTCCGTGTCCCTCAAAGGGATCAAAGGGGAGTTATACTCCCATTTCTCCCTTTTGTGCAGATTGTCCCATACTTTTAGCGTGTGTCTAGTGATAATATGTGCCTCCTAACTAAGTTTCAATTCTTGATAAAATGATTGCTTCGTGATAACATCTTATGTCTGGTGCACCCCAACCCCCCTTCTCTTTTTCTCTAACCAGTGTTGCATAACTTATACCGGTTTTTTTCCCCCTCCAAATGAATTTTGTAAAAAGTGAGTGCAATTTTTTGAGATATGCTTGTGGTAGTGGGAGAGTAAAAGCTTTTTAATACTTTAGGGACCATGCAGACACTTTCTGGTTATAGGAAACCCACTTTTGTCAGAAAATTACTCCTACTTTTTTGCAATCCTTTTATGCGCAATTTTAAACTGCATCAGATAAGATGAAACAAAAGGAAGTCCTTATAGCCTTTTGATGATTTGTGCATTTGTTTTGTAACAAACAGATCACGGATCCAGGAAGCAGATTCCTGCTATTTATGGGCTCAATCGATAATACTTCTGGTACAATGTTGCCCCAAACTCTAGACAAATAGGCTTTTTTACTGTCTGTTCCAAGTGCTTGACACTCATGCTAAGAGACACTGTTGCTATTATTTGCTGTATACTTGCAGGGAATAACATCTTGTCAAAGAAACCTATATATTTTACTCAAAGTATCACAATTCCTTCACTTAGATTGGGTATTTTCTGCCTCTATATGCTGGAATTCATGGGCAGATCATAATGCCATGAGCTTGATACTTGTCCTGGTACTACCGTAAAAGAGGGAAATGCCTTGGTCCCTGGGGGACACATCATTTTATGACCCAGGGGTTGTTTTTCCATTACAAGGCTCTCCCAGGAGCCTGAAGCATTGAGGCAGGCCTCTCTTATATCAAATATGTGCTCAGCTGAACCAACGAAAGTGACCAAAATGTCCAATAGTAGTACATATAGTAGTAACAATGGTTCCAATCCGGAAATGTGTACACCACCATGTGACAGAGGATATCATTTTACCAGTATTCCAGATTCACCATGTGGTCCACCACCAATGAAAAGATGGACCCTTACCAGAACCAGTGGACTCTATTACAGAGTCAGATGCAGTATCCTGTCCCAATATACTGAACCTCCAGAAACCACAGATTCTCCGGGAATATCTTTAGATACATGACAGTAATGCCAATGCAGAGTATCACCATAAAATCAAGATGAAAAAAGTCTATATAGTGTAAATCAGAAAAGAACTTTTAATAAAACAAATGGTTAAAACTACTCACATATGACTTGCTAAAAAACATCCAGCTGGATGAAATAAAGGACATACCTGCATATTATAAGACAGATCTTAATATCATTTATAATCCAAAAAATCACTTATACTGGTAGACTATGGCCTGAACATAATGGTTGGTGCATTGTTAATGAATGAATTAATATCCAATTCCACATTAATACCATATTGACTGTAAATTTTTAGTTTATAAATCAATCTTGTTTCTAATAGTGAAACCCCCCTTTTTGTTGCGCCCCCCCCCCCTCCAAGGTGCTTCATATTTATCTACAGCCACAAATAGAGTACCTGTAGGGACTCGGTCGGCCATATTTCCAGCAGCCATTTCTAATTCTAAAATTAGTCTTGGAGCGCAAGGGTGGCCATTTTCAACCTTGCACACGTGGTTTGCATATGGGTCAGTCAGCCATGTTATGTAAATCAGGCTGTGAGGCTTACCGGCATTTCAGCCATTTTTAATTTAAAACAAGGCTTGGTTTTTCCAAGCAGCCATCTTTGGGGGCTAGATTGTTTGAATGATTATCAATTAAGGGTGACACCTTCTTTGCTTGATACACATATATGACATGGAGGCTCAGAGCAGAGCTGGAGCCAGGGAAGAGCACGGACAGCAGGTGCAGTATGAATCAGACACAAGACAGGGTCAGACAGTCTGGGTCAGTAACAAGTGAGCAGATCAAGTTCAGGCAACAGGCAGGAGAGTAGTCAGGGGTCAGGCCAAGATCGGTAACATTAAGGCAATTGAGCAGAGGAATGAGAGAGAAGCAGACTCCAGAGGCAAGCCAGGGTTCGGTGCAGGCAGAGTTCAAATAGAGTAAGGAGCAGGATCAGGTCAGCAACGGATAAGCAATACAAGAACAGATATTCAGATGTTTCAGGAACACAATAGACCAAATGGCACTGACACCAGGCCCTAGTGCAGTTTAAATAGCCTGTCTAGCATTTGTGTGGGCTTGCACATTTGTTCAAGCTCCCGCGCATTTGTTCACGCATGTTTACACTGCCGTACACCTGTCATATGGCCACGAACCATTCTTCTGTGCACAAGAATGAACCTTTATTGATAGGTACACTCCTTTGTAATGGTTTGGGAAGCACACAAAGTTACAGTTAGCCTCTCAAGAAAATAAAAATAAAGATTTCTGTATCAAAACTTATGAGGCAGATTTCCCTATATCTTCCTAGGCCTTTCAGAATGACCTCTCCCCCAATAGCAGAACACATCTCTTTAGCCTCAACACTGAGCTCAATCTACAGTATGCCTATCCCACTTGGTAGATTGTCATTTACTCTGAACCAAACACAGTTTTAACCTTAAAGGTAACAAACTAGACCCCCTTCCTGGTGGTCAGACTTAAAGATGCTGATAAAAGTCGTAAACCCTTCCAACTACAAGCAGGGATTGGTCATTTTATGACCATCCCAGCCAAAATCTTTTAAATACTTTAAACTGAGTTAAAAAAGTATACTAAGAGCTCTGACCCTGTGGACCACTAGGCAGCTGAAGCTATTTTTCACAACTAATTTTCCTGCAAAGTCCAGGCCCAGATGCTAGACTGTTTCCAATTTTTAAAACAATATCAGATATTCTCTTTTCTTTTGTTATGAAAATGTTTAATCAATTTATTTCCAACTCGCCATTTCATTGGGATGGCATTCTCTACTGTTGACCATTTGTATGCTCACAAAACTTCAACCTGATCATACCTCTTGGATAAATTATTTCACCATATGGTTAATACATATGCACGTTAAGTTACTAGGTAAGATAATGGCCAAAAGAGAAAACGTATTCCTAATCAATCTTATTTTTACAGATCAGGTGGGTTTCATATCAGGTTGGCAGGCAGGGGACTAATTGGTAAAGGATAAAGGATATCATGTGGGTGGAATAGGCACTGCCCTGAGGAACAAGTACCAGTACAAACATACAAACAATAAAAAATTGAATTTGGCTTGGAGCAGTGATTTTTTGAAAGCACTGACATTTATAAAATAAAAACCTTTGGTGGGGTCAGCTGACTTGCCCAAACCAAAAACCCAATATACCCAATGTACACAACCAATCAAGAGAGTAATGCTCACCAAATGACAGCTCCCTGAGTTATTATCAGTTATATAAGGGGAAGGGATAGTAGTGACATATTTGACCAAATATAGTCATGGCCATATTTGGTCAATGTCATTGCTTAAATGTAGCTAGTGACCAGCCAAACTTTCGGAGTACCTATACTGTATATGATTTCACTGAAAACAAAAAAAATGTATTGAACAAAAAAAAAAACAAAGTAGAATCACTGAAGTTGTTCAAGACAGCATCTCAGCTCAACCTAATACCCCCTCACAGAGTACTCGCTCTATGTATACATTAGAGATTAGGAGGAATGAGTTACTGATTTCCTGCTAGTCAGAGAACATATCTTTAAACTAAACCTTTATTGGATGCTGAAGTAGATGCAAGATACACACAACCTTGCAGACTAATAAGTAATAAACCTATCTTTACAATACTATCTTGTTTATGTTCAATGTTTTGTTACTGATGTTGTGATGTTTTATATGTTTTAAAAATTAAGGAAGAAACAAAAAGAGAATAAAACAAGATTAAGAATGAATTAGATCATCTGTTGCTGATAGTGGTATACAGAGGATTGGTTCTATAGACAAAATATTTAAAACTGCATTGTATTATTTACAAGGAACGCTAAATTAGTAATGGTCTCCATGTATATTTTATGGCGTATACGTATATAAAATTTTATTAAACATAAACACAATTGTATAATTACCAACCCTATATGCTATCACATGCTGCATTGCAAAATACATGTCAGATAATCATGATAACAAGCATAAAATTGGGTTTGTTGCTAAAGGCAGAAGATTTTTGCAGTCATTTTCAGTTTACATTTCAACAATTACTGTAGAACTTTGAAACAAATTTCAGCAAGACCCTCCTTGCTTGAATTGTGATATTTCAGAAATATAAAAGACTTGAAATAACTACATGAAATAGATAGGCTTTGCAAAAGATTTATATTATTATCTATGAGCAGCTCCCACAGGGACATATACCTCAGGTACTCTACATTGTGTTCATGTGGAATGCACAATATACATCAATAATCAAACAATTCTAGTTTCTAAAAAATACTATATACATAGTTCTTTTATTGTCACTTTAAAATGCAAAATTAGATGGACCCCTGAAGAATAGAGAAATATATTTATGGAAACATTCAAACATGGGTTCTGCTAATGACAGATAGCTTGACATCTTTTGTGTGGTACTGAGATAATGACTGTCTTATTTGGGTTCCGGGGGGGGGGACCTGTGCTGAGGGAGATCTCTGCTTGGGGAAGGAGGTCTGTACTGGGGAAGTAAGCACTGAGGGACTAAGGTAGGAGGGGGAATCTGTACTGAGGTGCTGTACTGATGTGTTGGGCTGGGAGGGAGGTTTGTACTGGAGAGTATGCTGGGACTTAGGGCTGTAGGAGAAATCTATACTGGGGGAATTCAGGCTTGAGGGAAATTGTACTCTGTATGGTATGCAGTTCTGATCTATGCACTCTTTGTGTTTTTCACTCTTGACCTCCTTACTCTCATGTTTCATACTCCTGACACTTGCAGTCTGTGTGTTAAGTTCTCCAGATCCCCACCTTCTCTGCATTATGTACTCCTGACATCTGCATTCTTTAATACCTACAGTACACCTGATAACATTACTCTGTTCAATATGTGCTCATGACCCCTACACACTGTGTATTATGTACTCCAAATAAACTCTGTCTGTCATGCACTTCCTTCTAGGGATGAGACCCTGCTTCAGGCACCCGAATGGCAGACATTTAGCCCCTTCAGTTGAAGCAGGTTTTTCTGTCACTACTATATATGACAGCTTCTATCGTCTGGTATCAATGGTTGTAAGAAAGCAGTGGGTTCCAGCACATGCCATGTCCCTAGCAACCAGTGACATCATCCAGCCCCATTCATTTGTTGGCCAAGAATTCCCAGCCATGTAAACACAGTGTGCATCTATAGTAAAAAAACAAAACACTTTATACCAAGCCCTTCAGATCTGGTATGAATTTTCAGGAGGAGCCCACACAAAAATCTAATTTAAGAAAAAAAAGGATGGGACCCTCTCCAAAAATCCATGCCAGTCTATTACCCAAGCATGCAGTCTGGCAGGCCAAGAAAGGGGATGAACATTATACACTCCTGTGCCCTGCATTTTGTATGTTTTGCACTCTAAAACCCTGTACTCTGTGTATTACACAATCCCATTTAATTCTGTTCATATTTTTCATATAAATACAGAAGAGCATGCAGCACTGCTAAATCTTGAGAAATACATATTTATTTACTGTCGTGAATAATCAGTCAGAATAAGTTGTGCCTTTTTAAGGACAGGTTTCCCGCACATAATTATCATTGAGTAATTTTTAACGAAGATATTTTTAAGATACAAAATCAATCTATATGACACAGTCTATGCTTGTGAAACTTATACACAGAGACGTGTGATCATACGAAATAGAAATTTATTGGTAAACAAACACAAATAATCACATGAAATTAAGATACCGATTGCGTTACATGAACGTCTTGAAAATCAATAAAAACACTTGCAAAAATGGGCGTACCGTCCCTTTGACATAATACCACCATGATAACTTCTCGGTAGAATCAATAACCTTGTGAACTTGACAATTAAACAGAACATCTGTATTTCACACGTACAACCGTTACTATGCTGCAGGTAAGTAAGTGGTTAAAATTGTGAAATAAATTAGACGTTTGTCTTGTCAATAAATATGGCAACTATGCAAAAAGAAAAATATAATGAAAAATTTGAATCTTTAGAGAAAAATCTACAAGGCGGTTATTGATTCGGGAGAATGATATCAATTGAATAATATTCAATACATCAATATTTGAGAGAACAGATCAATATTTGAGAGAACATCCAAGATAAAATCAACATGACATAATTACCCATTCCAGGATGGCTACTGTTCCTATCGGCTGGTTACCAGAGTTAAGATGGCTGCCATAGTTTCAAAATGGATACTCTTAAAGAGGATTTACTCCTTGTGACCTCCGAGTTCTAAGTATTAGATGTTGAGGAATCTTCATGAATGTAAAGATATGTATTCAAGCATGGTGCATGAGTGTCGGTCTGGGAGTGTGTGTGTCTCCCAGGGTCCCCCCTCAGGGTGGATCCCTGAGCTCTCCCCCTGAGCTCTCCTTTTTTTCTTCCATTTCTGGCATCTTACTTGCCTCTAAATACCATTTCAGATAATAAGACCATAAAAAATATAATGGCTCTGCCCAAAAGGATGTGGCTCACTTTCCATTGGGTTAGGAGACCTAATTATTAACCTTCTCTGGAAATTTAGGGAGTTCAAATAATACCACCTTCAACCACCAGGTGTCTCACATGTGTTTTGAGTCCATCCTTTTAAGTTAATACGTTCTATTTCCATAATGAGTATAATGGTAAGGATAAGTATATACCTGTAAATATTCTGGTAATCGGTCTAATATAAAATACACTCAGTATAGTCTTGATTAATCACTATTACATAAACTGGTTACATATATATGTGTGTCTATAAATGTATGTCTATAACAACTGGTCTATCTATGATATACACACGTTGTTATATATATTCATCAATACTACCTAAAAATGATTATCTATCTGGATACTTGTATAGCTTCTGGTTACCCACTGAATATTTGTTTATCTAAGCATATGCTACAGTCTTATATAGTTATAATCATAATTATATGTTTTTCCTAATACTAATCAGTTTCTTGAAACACTTCTACTTATAAAATCACACTTTCATATATATTTTCTTCATACCAAAGTTGTTGGGTCCGCAGATGCCAAAATTATAATATGTCTCTGTGACCTA
Source organism: Lithobates clamitans (assembly GCA_037952925.1). NCBI lineage: Eukaryota > Metazoa > Chordata > Amphibia > Anura > Ranidae > Lithobates > Lithobates clamitans. The sequence continues at coordinate 1,424,463 of JBBGZY010000457.1, read as the reverse complement.
CAATGTCATAGATAGTTTGAAATGACTTATAATAACCTTATAGATACTTTTAAAATATTTTTGACTGGCACAATATTCAACTCTCTCTAACGTGTTGAGATGGACCTTGAACATTCCCACTGGGTGTTTAGAAATGACTTGTTTGTCTAAACCATCCTAAAATTTCATACAATGAGTTTTGTTAGCCAAGGTGTTAGCTATTTAAACAGTCCCTCACTTGAACACAATAGGTTTATGCCAGGTGAGGTTATCTCTATGTGAGAATAGTCTGTATAACCTTGTATCCTGTGGCAGCTTTTGTTTATTCACAATACCATGTAAATATCTCCTTGTTTTGTGATGAGAGCAGTTTTTATTCCAACAGTTTTCTTTACAATACATGCTTGTAAAAGTCTTCAATATTTGAAGTAGTAGTAAAACTTGGAAAAACATGAGAGCATCTAATTTGTCCTAAAGGTCTCCAAAAGGGCAACAGTTCAATTATAGTAACATCACAGTTCATCTACTTTTTGAGGCCTAAGCATCTCTCATGTTGCTGCCAGTAAATATAAAATATATTTCTTCATGAATTCACAACATTACTTACTTATCACAATCAAACTAAAAGATGTCAAGTCTTTTTTTCCAAGCCTTTATCTCTTTCACTGTTGCTTTTTTCTTCATTTCATACCAAACACTAGGGATGAGCTTCGTGTTCGAGTCGAACCCATGTTCGACTCGAACATCGGCTGTTCGACCGTCCGTCGAATTGCGAACGATATGGGCCGTTCGCGCCAAATTCGTGTGGCGCGTCACGGCCCATAATTCACTGCGGCATCGCAGTGCATTGCTGGCTGATGATTGGCCAAGCATGCACTATGACCCGCATGCTTGGCCAATCACAGCGCCGTCAGTAGAGAGAGCTGTAATTGGCCAAAGCCAGGGTGGCTTTGGCCAATTATGGCTCAGGGGATTTAGTACACACCCCACACTATATAAGGCCGCCTGCACGGCGGCCCTGTGTAGTGTGTGTTCCGGTGTGCTGAGAGATAGAGAGAGAGAGAGACAGTGTCATTTGATTTGAGTTAGATAGATTAGGCAGAACAGTCAGTCAGTTAGCTGCACTTACAGTGTATTGTGTATATATATGCATCCCAGGTGTTGCATATATATATATACACTGTATTCAGTTTAGCTAGATCCGTTCCTGTTATCTTCTATCTAGACTATTTACATTTAGTGCAGTGTGTCCTGCTCACAGTGTTCAGCTAGATCCGTTCCTGCTATTTACATTCAGTGCAGTGCGTCCTGCTCACAGTGTTCAGCTAGATCCGTTCCTGCTATTTACATTCAGTGCAGTGCGTCCTGCTCACAGTGTTCAGCTAGATCCGTTCCTGCTATTTACATTCAGTGCAGTGCGTCCTGCTCACAGTGTTCAGCTAGATCCGTTCCTGCTATTTACATTCAGTGCAGTGCGTCCTGCTCACAGTGTTCAGCTAGATCCGTTCCTGCTATTTACATTCAGTGCAGTGCGTCCTGCTCACAGTGTTCAGATAGATCCGTTCCTGCTATTTACATTCAGTGCAGTGCGTCCTGCTCACAGTGTTCAGCTAGATCCGTTCCTGGTATTTACATTTAGTGCAGTGCGTCCTGCTCACAGTGTTCAGCTAGATCCGTTCCTGCTATTTACATTCAGTGCAGTGCGTCCTGCTCACAGTGTTCAGCTAGATCCGTTCCTGGTATTTACATTTAGTGCAGTGCGTCCTGCTCACAGTGTTCAGCTACATCCGTTCCTGCTATTTACATTCAGTGCAGTGCGTCCTGCTCACAGTGTTCAGCTAGATCCGTTCCTGCTATTTACATTCAGTGCAGTGCGTCCTGCTCACAGTGTTCAGCTAGATCCGTTCCTGCTATTTACATTCAGTGCAGTGCGTCCTGCTCACAGTGTTCAGCTAGATCCGTTCCTGCTATTTACATTCAGTGCAGTGCGTCCTGCTCACAGTGTTCAGCTAGATCCGTTCCTGCTATTTACATTCAGTGCAGTGCGTCCTGCTCACAGTGTTCAGCTAGATCCGTTCCTGCTATTTACATTCAGTGCAGTGCGTCCTGCTCACAGTGTTCAGCTAGATCCGTTCCTGCTATATACATTTAGTGCAGTACGTCCTGCTCACAGTGTTCAGCTAGATCCGTTCCTGTTATCTTCCTACTGACAGGCAGGCTTGTCTGGTTACAGTATATAAAGCTACCTGAAGAAAATTACAGGTGTTCTTTTTGATCCTATTAGTACCACGGTCAGGCAGCTAGACTATTTACATTTAGTACAGTGTGTCCTGCTCACAGTGTTCAGCTAGATCCGTTCCTGTTATCTTCCTACTGACAGGCAGGCTTGTCTGGTTACAGTATATAAAGCTACCTTAAGAAAATTACAGGTGTTCTTTTTGATCCTATTAGTACCACGGTCAGGCAGCTAGACTATTTACATTCAGTGCAGTGCGTCCTGCTCACAGTGTTCAGCTAGATCCGTTCCTGGTATTTACATTCAGTGCAGTGCGTCCTGCTCACAGTGTTCAGCTAGATCCGTTCCTGGTATTTACATTTAGTGCAGTGCGTCCTGCTCACAGTGTTCAGCTACATCCGTTCCTGCTATTTACATTCAGTGCAGTGCGTCCTGCTCACAGTGTTCAGCTAGATCCGTTCCTGGTATTTACATTTAGTGCAGTGCGTCCTGCTCACAGTGTTCAGCTAGATCCGTTCCTGCTATTTACATTCAGTGCAGTGCGTCCTGCTCACAGTGTTCAGCTAGATCCGTTCCTGGTATTTACATTTAGTGCAGTGCGTCCTGCTCACAGTGTTCAGCTAGATCCGTTCCTGCTATTTACATTCAGTGCAGTGCGTCCTGCTCACAGTGTTCAGCTAGATCCGTTCCTGGTATTTACATTTAGTGCAGTGCGTCCTGCTCACAGTGTTCAGCTAGATCCGTTCCTGCTATTTACATTCAGTGCAGTGCGTCCTGCTCACAGTGTTCAGCTAGATCCGTTCCTGCTATTTACATTCAGTGCAGTGCGTCCTGCTCACAGTGTTCAGCTAGATCCGTTCCTGCTATTTACATTCAGTGCAGTGCGTCCTGCTCACAGTGTTCAGCTAGATCCGTTCCTGCTATTTACATTTAGTGCAGTGCGTCCTGCTCACAGTGTTCAGCTAGATCCGTTCCTGCTATATACATTTAGTGCAGTACGTCCTGCTCACAGTGTTCAGCTAGATCCGTTCCTGTTATCTTCCTACTGACAGGCAGGCTTGTCTGGTTACAGTATATAAAGCTACCTGAAGAAAATTACAGGTGTTCTTTTTGATCCTATTAGTACCACGGTCAGGCAGCTAGACTATTTACATTCAGTGCAGTGCGTCCTGCTCACAGTGTTCAGCTAGATCCGTTCTTGCTATTTACATTCAGTGCAGTGCGTCCTGCTCACAGTGTTCAGCTAGATCCGTTCCTGGTATTTACATTCAGTGCAGTGCGTCCTGCTCACAGTGTTCAGCTAGATCCGTTCCTGCTATATACATTTAGTGCAGTACGTCCTGCTCACAGTGTTCAGCTAGATCCGTTCCTGTTATCTTCCTACTGACAGGCAGGCTTGTCTGGTTACAGTATATAAAGCTACCTGAAGAAAATTACAGGTGTTCTATCCCAGCTTAGTGCAGCTACAGGCCATTAGTATGTCTGGAAGGCCAAGAAGGAGAGGCAGACAGTCACAAGCCAATAAGAGAGGGCAAGCAGGCTCTGTGTCTAGTGCTGGTCGTGGAGACGGTGCATCCTCATCAGCACGTGGCCATGGGACACGCTTGGCCTTTTTTTCGGCAGCTGGCCGTGTTGAGCCGCAACATGCGGAAGACTTGGTCGAGTGGATGACCAAGCCGTCCTCATCCTCCTCATCCTCTCTCACCCATGCCCAGGGTGCTTTGTCTGGCAAAGCAGCGGCCTCTTCCCTCAGCTCAATGTCATCAGTGACTCCTTCCCTAGCTCCACCATGTCCTCATGAGGATTCCCTCGAACTGTTTGACCACAGTGTTGGGTACATGCTCCAGGAGGATGCCCAGCGTTTGGAAGGCTCTGATGATGATACTGAGCTCAATGAAGGCAGTAACATGAGCACGGACAGAGGGGGTGCCCAAGAAGGACAGCAATCTGGCAGTCATGCTCCCCCTGCTGCAGCATACTGCCAGGTTTGCTCCAGTGATGAGGAGGGAGGGGATGATGAGGTCACTGACTCAACGTGGGTGCCTGATAGGAGAGAGGAGGAGGAGGAGGAGGAGGAGGAGGAGGTGGCACATCACCAACTAGGCAGGATGCCCTCCAGGGGCCAGCCTAAGGGCAGCACATTGACTGCATCACACCCCAAAGCTCCACATGTGCAGGGCGCTGCAGTCTCTGCGCGTTATTCAAAAAGTTCTTTGGTGTGGGCCTTTTTTGAGACGAGTGCATCAGATCGCACCGCTGCTATTTGCAACATATGTCTTAAGCGTATCTCGCGTGGCCAAAACATCTCCCGCTTGGGTACCACATGCTTGACCAGACATATGTTGACCTGCCATGCAGTTCGTTGGCAAGCGTATCTAAAAGACCCACACCAAAGAACAAAGACGATCTCTCCTTGCTCCTCATCAGCTGAGATTTCCAACCCCACTAGACCTTCAGTCCTCTCTGCGACCTGCAGTGAGAGGAATGAAGGTGTAGAATTAGGTGTGTCACAGCCAAGTACTTATGGGCAATCTGCTTTTGGTACACTGACGTCAGATTGTACCAGGCAAATTTCCCTGCCCCAGCTGCTGCACCGCCGAAAGAAGTTTGCTCCCAGCCATCCACATGCCCAGCGGTTGAATGCTAGCTTGGCAAAATTGCTAGCACTTCAACTGCTGCCTTTTCAGTTGGTAGACTCTGCCCCCTTCCGTGAGTTTGTGGAATGTGCGGTTCCTCAGTGGCAGGTACCCAAACGCCACTTTTTCTCACGGAAGGCGATTCCGGCTCTCTACCGGCATGTGGAAGGCAATGTCCATGCCTCGCTGGACAGGGCGGTCAGCGGTAAGGTGCATATTACCGCTGACTCATGGTCCAGCAGGCATGGACAGGGACGTTACTTAAGTTTCACGGCGCATTGGGTGACTCTGCTGGCAGCTGGGAAGGATGCAGGACAAGGTGCAGTAGTGTTGGAGGTTGTTCCGCCACCACGCCTCCAAAATGCTGATTGTGACACACCTCTCTCCTCCACCCCCTCCTCTTCTTCTTCCTCCATGGCCTCTTCCTCGGAACCAGCGGTGCTCCGTAGGCGTTCAAGGGGCTACGCAAGTACGCAGGCCAAAAGATGCCATGCGGTGCTTGAGCTGGTGTGCTTGGGGGACAGGAGCCACACTGGGGCAGAGGTTCTGTCAGCTCTGCAGGGGCAGGTTCAGAGGTGGTTGACGCCACGCCAACTTAAGGCAGGAATGGTGGTTTGCGACAATGGCACCAACCTCCTCTCTGCCCTCCGACAGGGACAACTGACCCATGTGCCCTGTTTGGCTCACGTCCTTAACTTGGTGGTGCAGCGGTTCTTGGGCAGGTACCCGGGCTTACAGGATGTCCTGAGGCAGGCCAGGAAAGTCTGTGTGCATTTCCGCCGGTCATATAATGCCAGTGCTCGGCTGACAGACCTCCAAAAGGAGTTTAACCTGCCCAAGAACCGCCTAATCTGTGACATGCCCACCAGGTGGAACTCGACGTTGGCCATGCTGCAGCGGCTGCACACGCAGCAGAGGGCCATCAATGAGTACCTGTGCGACTATGGCACCAGGACAGGGTCAGGGGACCTTGGTTTTTTTTCCCCACGCCAGTGGGCCATGATCAGGGATGCATGCACTGTCCTGTCACCATTCGAGGAGGCCACGAGGATGGTGAGCACTGACAGTGCATGCATCAGTGACACTGTCCCCCTTGTCCACCTGTTGGAGCACACGCTGCGTGGAATAATGGACAGGGCACTTGAGGCAGAACAGAGGCAGGAAGAGGAGGACTTCCTTAGCTCTCAAGGCCCCCTTTATCCAGACAGTGTTCCTGCGTGCCCGCCGATCACACAGGAAGAGGACGAGGAGGAGGAGGAGGAGGAGGAGGAAGATTGTGTCAGTATGGAGGTGGAGCCTGGCACTCAGCATCAGCAGTCTTTAAGGGATCAGTCCCAAGGAACACATGGACTTGTACGTGGCTGGGAGGAGGTGGCTGCGGACGTTGTTGTCCTTAGTGACCCAGAGGACTCCGGACCGAATGCCTCAGCAAACCTACGCTGCATGGCCTCCCTGATCCTGCAAAGCCTGCGTAAGGATCCTCGTATTCGTGGTATCAAGGAGAAGGACCAATACTGGCTGGCAACCCTCCTTGATCCACGTTACAAGGGTAAGGTTGCGGACCTTATCTTGCCATCGCAGAGGGAGCAGAGGATGAAACATCTTCGGGAGGCCTTGCAGAAAGGTCTGTGCAACGCGTTCCCAGAGACTGGGAGGTTACAAACTCCTGTTTCTGGACAACGTGTTGCTGAGGCTTCGGTCAGTCAAAGAAGGAGCGGTGGAGAAGGTGGCCGTCTGACCGATGCGTTCAGACAATTTTTTGGTCCGCAGCCCCAAGGTATGATCGGTTCCAGCAACCATCGCCAGCGTCTGTTTTACATGGTGCAGGAATACCTAGGGGCAAGATCAGACTTGGACACCTTTCCCACCGAAAATCCTCTGGGTTACTGGGTCTTGAGGATGGATCACTGGCCAGAGCTTGCACAGTATGCAATTGAGCTACTGGCCTGTCCTGCATCCAGCGTTCTTTCGGAACGCACATTCAGTGCTGCTGGAGGCGTGGTAACCGATCACAGGGTGCGTCTGTCCACCGACTCGGTCGATCGGCTGACCTTCATAAAAATGAATCAGTCTTGGATCACCACCAGCTACCAAGCACCTGATGCAGATGTAACCGAATAATTTTTTTTGAAATCTCAGATCCCTTCAAAGACTGCCTATGCTGATGCTGAGTGACTATCCCTGAGTAATTATCCTCTTCCTCCTCAATCATCACGCTGATAGCTTGTAAGAACATTTTTGGTTCTGGGCGCCACCACCAGTGCCTAAGGCACAATTTTTCAGCCCCTGTTTAACAGGGGCGTGTAATTACAATTTTTGATGTAATACTTTGCAGCAGGGCTCGTTCCTGCATTCCAACTAGAGTGTCTGTGAGGGGTTGCAGTGTTGTGGCACCAGCACCAGTGCCTAAGACCCAATTTTTCAGCCCCTGTCTAACAGGGGCGTGTAATTACAATTTTTGATGCAATACTTTGCAGCAGGGCTTGTTCCTGCGTTTCAACTAGAGTGTCTGTGAGGGGTTGCAGTGTTGTGGCACCAGCACCAGTGCCTAAGACCCAATTTTTCTGCCCCTGTCTAACAGGGGCGTGTAATTACAATTTTTGATGCAATACTTTGCAGCAGGGCTCGTTCCTGCGTTCCAACTAGAGTGTCTGTGAGGGGTTGCAGTGTTGTGGCACCAGCACCAGTGCCTAAGGCCTAATTTTTCAGCTCCTGTTCAACAGGGGCATGTAATTACAATTCTTGATCTAATATTTCAGGGCAGGACCCTACTTTCAAACATCTAACTTACAAACGACTCCTACTTGCAAACGGAAGGAGACAACAGGAAGTGAGATGAAATCTACCCCTAAGGAAGGGAAATTCTCTCCTGTAAGAGTTAATATGGGAAAACAATTTCTCCTTTCCACTGATGCTTTCCAATCCTTGTTCCACAAAAAAACCCAAATTTTCCAAAAACATTTTTCATTGGGACAAAAAAGTGAGGTGAAATCTTCTGAAGAGGAGGAAAGACGCAAAACAAATGTCACAGGGGTGATAACCCTTCCCTATGTTTTCCAAAAAGCTTAGAAAAGATTTTTTGGCTGGAGCTAAACACATTAAAAATGTTCAAAATTACAAACAGATTCTACTTAACAACAAACCTACAGTCCCTGTCTTGTTTGCACCGCCTGAATACTGCTGTTCAGAGTATATAGGGACCTTTCCTTATTTTAATTTGGGTGCGGGGTTCCCCTTAATATCCATACAAGACCCAAAGGGCCTGGTAATGGACTGGGGGGTACCCATGCCGTTTGTCTCACTGATTTTCATCCATATTGCCATGACCCGACACGACATTAAACCCGCAAGCAGTTTTAAATGAGATTTTTTCCTTTAAAAATGACATTTGGTGCAGGGACTGTTCTAAACATGGGAAACACGCGTCACTTTACAGGCATACTATAGACACCCCCCAGGTACGATATTTAAAGGAATATTTCACTTTTTTTTTTTTACTTTAAGCATCATTAAAATCACTGCTCCCGAAAAAACGGCCGTTTTTAAAAGTTTTTTTTGCATTGATACATGTCCCCTGGGGTAGGACCCGGGTCCCCAAACCCTTTTTAGGACAATACCATGCAAATTAGCCTTTAAAATGAGCACTTTTGATTTCGAACGTTCGAGTCCCATAGACGTCAATGGGGTTCTAACGTTCGTGCGAACTTGCGGTCCGTTCGCGGGTTCTGGTGCGAACCGAACCGGGGGGTGTTCGGCTCATCCCTACCAAACACCTTAATTATATGCACGCACGTGTGCCTGTGTCTGTGTGTGTCTGTGTGTGTATTCAAATATTTCTTGTTACAGTGAAAGTGTAACAGGCATATAATTACTAGATGGACCAGACAAGATTCCATAAGTATGAAAGGGATGACTGAAAATTCTGTTCATCTCCTCAAAGTTCAAATAAAAATGAATTTCAAATTAGCACTGAAGGACAAGAACTGTATGTATTCAGTTTTATTTTAATTGAATTGAGTCTCTGGAGGCTATGATCACAGGATATGACACAGGATATGAAGGCAGCACAGGAAGGAATTAAGTATGGGTTAAAAGGTTGAAAGCATGAAAAGTTGCATGTACGCTTTCATCTCAAGGTCTTGAGGATCAATAAACATCATTTACAAACAGCAAGAGAAAATAGTCCCATTCAATATAATTATGTAAAAAGGAAATTATCATTCTTTCTGCCCTTGAATTTCATCATCTGTACTCTTTGCATAATACACTTCTTCGTTTATGAGTGTTCTAGGTGTTTGCTTTTTGTGTATAGTTGTGTGCAGCTCTCCAGATATCAATAGAACCAAACAAACTTTTACTTTGACATTTATTATGACATAAAACAAACATATTAAACATGGAGACTACTTTAAAAGGTTGAAATCAATATATTGCATTTTTTTTGCTCAAAACATTAGTTCCAGCAGTTTTGTCTAGTTAAAAAGCTGTTCCCGGTAATTTCTCCACTTGTTTACTTCATCTGGTTTGTGTGGATGGAGGAAACTGCTCATTCTTTTTGTTCAGCCCATTGGCTGGACAAAAAAAAATACCCATCTGTGGCCAGCTTAACAATGTATTGTTTTATTGTGTTTACTATTTCATTCATATGTAGATCAAAGAAAGAACAAAATAAAATGCATTCTTATTTAAGTCCTTATTAACACTTAGTTAATCCTAATCAAACCCACTTAACATCTTCCTCCCCTTCTCCCCATAGTTATTATTTTTCTGCTGATTTTTTCATTCTTGTTTTTAACACTAATATTTTTTGTCACATAAAAAGAAAATGTAAATAATAGAAAAAAAAAACTAAAAGATGATTTGGAACAATTTAATGAACAGTTATTCATGAACAAAGACTAAACATTTTGGTAGGACAAACAAGCTTTTTTTTGGAAGGCAAAGACTATAAGTGGGACTCCAGACAAGGTAAATGTAAAACACTGGGTCACAGTTTTCACACGCTAATATTAAAAATGTACATTTACCTTCTTAATCTCTTTGGCTTCTCAGGAGTTCCACTCTGCTTTCACAGTGGCTTATTTTTAAAAAAATACATCCACCGGAGCACATCATTTAATGTAACAGAGGAGAATGTAGCATGGAGACTCAGTTACGATAGCAGCCAGAGGGGAGGGAGAGGAAGAGAATCAGAGCTAACAGACAGGGGGAAGACAGAGGAGAGACAGCGGATGATGGAGGCATGTAAACTGACCACGGTGGTGTCAGGACTCAGCTACCATGATAAACCTGTGGTCAGTTTACAAAGGGGAGGGCAGAACCACGCAGGATCAGCCAGGTATTTTATATGATATAAGGGGCCAAATGACACAACACAAGCACTGTGCCGTTATTCATGTTTTAACCACTTGAGCCCCGGATCATTATGCTGCCTAAGGACCAGAGGTCTTTTTCCAATTTGGCACTGCGTCGCTTTAACTGCTAATTGCGCGGTCATGCAATGCTGTACCCAAACGAAATTTGCCTCCTTTGGTGAGTATTTTGCAGCTCTCATTTGTTTTTGAAAATGAAGAAAGACAAGAAAAAACATTTTTTTTTTTCTTTTTTCAAATTTCAAAACTTTGTGACAAAAAGTGAGGTCTGCAAAATACTCACTATACCTCTCAGCAAATAGCTTGGGGTGTCTACTTTCCAAAATGGGGTCATTTGGGGGGGTTTTGTGCCACCTGGGCATTCCATGGCCTCCGAAACTGTGATAGGCAGTGAAGAGTGAAATCAAAAATTCACGCCCTTAGAAAGCCTGAAGGCGGTGCTTGGTTTTCGGGGTCCCGTACGCGGCTAGGCTCCCAAAAAGTCTCACACATGTGGTATCCCCGTACTCAGGAGAAGCAGCAGAATGTATTTTGGGGTGTAATTTCACATATTTCCATGGCATGTTTGAGCAATATATCATTTAGTGACAACTTTGTGCAAAAAAATTGTCTCTTTCCCGCAACTTGTGTCGCAATATAAAATATTCCATGGACTCGACATGCCTCTCAGCAAATAGCTTGGGGTGTCTACTTTCCAAAATGGGGTCATTTGGGGGGGTTTTGAACTGTCTTGGCATTTTATGCACAACATTTAGAAGCTTATGTCACACATCACCCACTCTTCTAACCACTTGAAGACAAAGCCCTTTCTGACACTTATTGTTTACATGAAAAAGTTATTTTTTTTGCAAAAAAATTACTTTGAACCCCCAAACATTATATATTTTTTTAAAGCAAATGCCCTACAGATTAAAATGGTGGGTGTTTAATTTTTTTTTTCACACAGTAATTGCGCAGCGATTTTTCAAACGCATTTTTTGGGGAAAAAACACACTTTTTTAAATTTTAATGCACTAAAACACACTATATTGCCCAAATGTTTGATGAAATAAAAAAGATGATCTTAGGCCGAGTACATGGATACCAAACATGACATGCTTTACAATTGCGCACAAACGTGCAGTGGCAACAAAATAAATACATGTTTAAAAGCCTTTAAAAGCCTTTACAGGTTACCACTTTAGATTTACAGAGGAGGTCTACTGGAAAAATTACTGCACTCGATCTGGCCTTCGTGGTGATACCTCACATGCATGGTGCAATTGCTGTTTACGTTTGACGACAGACCGCCGCTTGCGTTCGCCTTAGCGCGAGAGCAGGGGGCGACAGGGGTGCTTTTTTTTTTTTTTTCTTTATTATTTTTTTGCTTTTTTAATCTTACTTTTAAACTGTTCCTTTCTTATTTTTTTTTTTTAATCATTTTTATTGTTATCTCAGGGAATGTAAATATGCCCTATGATAGCAATAGGTAGTGACAGGTACTCTTTTTTGAAAAAATTGGGGTCTATTAGACCCTAGATCTCTCCTCTGCCCTCAAAGCATCTGACCACACCAAGATCGGTGTGATAAAATGCTTCCCCAATTTCCCAGTGGCGCTATTTACATCCGGCGAAATCTAAGTCATGAAATGCTCGTAGCTTCCGGTTTCTTAGGCCATAGAGATGTTTGGAGCCACTCTGGTCTCTGATCAGCTCTATGGTCAGCTGGCTGAATCACCGGCGGCATTCTCAGGTTCCCTGTTGAGACAGGAGAGCCAGAGAAAAACACGAAAGACGGTGGGGGGGTCATTCCCTCCCACGGCTTGTAAAAGCAGTCTAGAGGCTAATTAGCCGCTAGGATTGCTTTTACATGAAAGCCAACCGCTGGCTGAAAAGAATGATACCAAGATGATACCTAAACCTGCAGGCATCATTCTGGTATGACCACTCAAAGTCGTGAATGGCGTACCTGAAGACAAAAAAATGGTTAACAATGGTTAACAATAAAGCACAGTAAACAGTGAAGTATAAATAATTACATACCTGAAAAACAAACATGATAAAACATAATAACAATAACAATAAAACATTGCAGAATAGAATACAGTAAAAAAGAGCAGAACAATAGAGAGAGAGAATAGAGAGAGAGAGAACAATAAAACGACAACTATTTTTTTTTATTTTATATATTTTTTTTTTTTACACTTTTTTTGTAACTAACTTTTATAACTGTAACCGGTTCCAGGTTCGGGTCTCTTAAAATGCGATGGCATCTTGGGAGACCCTGTGAAAGTGTGCCTAGTATGTGCAATGCTGTACCCTATGCTAATACTCAACTAGTGTATGGTAGCGTTCAAAACATTCACCAATGCAAAGACCAGGATTGTCAGGACAGGAGGGACAATAATAGCGGGTGTCATGCCTATATCTGCACTTGCTGCAGACACAACATCTTTTTTGGGGGGTTCGCTGGGTAGGGGTACTCGGGAGGACATAAAAATGCCTCTCATGCAGCCGACTGCATTTGGTTGGGGATGTGAATGGGGGAAGTACGGGCGCTGCAGAAGCGGTGGGTTCCCAATTAGGATTGGCGAATGCAGCAGGAAGGGCATTATGGGCACGACGGGCCTGTGTTTGTCTTCTTGGTGGCAGCGGGACACTACTTGTGCTTGCCACCTCACCAGCTTGAACTGCACTTATGGGACTCGCCACGTCACCAAGTGTTACTGCAGTGCTGGTTTGACTATGACCGGGGTGTACTACGCCGCTGGTGCTTGCCAGTTCCCCAAAACGCTACCAAAAAAACTGTTAGCGATCGCAGGGATCAGGCCTGACTCTGCGAACGCTGCAGTTATGCGTTTAGAGTTTTGTAAGTGACAGTGATCGATCGATACTGCACTTGGGTGGGCTGGGCCGGGCCGGGCGGAGGGGCAAAACGCAGGTGCTAGCAGGTATCTGGGCTGATCCCGCTAACACTGCGTTTTTGGGAACCCTAAACTTCTGGTGACGCTAGTATAGATCTGATCGGATCAGATATTGATCCATTCAGATACTATACCACTAAGGGAGGTGTACGGTGCGTGCGTGGGTGTTAGCGGTACTGGCGCTAACCTGACGCTGCCTGGGGCTGGTGCTTGCCAGTTCACCAAAATGCTACCAAAAAAACTGTTAGCGATCGCAGGGATCAGGCCTGACTCTGTGAACGCTGCAGTTATGCGTTTAGTGTTCTGTAAGTGACAGTGATCAATCGATACTGCACTTGGGTGGGCTGGGCTGGGCTGGGCGGAGGGGCAAAACGCAGGTGCTAGCAGGTATCTGGGCTGATCCCGCTAACACTGCATTTTTGGGAACCCTAAAGTGCTGGTGACGCTAGTATAGATCTGATCGGATCAGATATTGATCCGTTCAGATACTATACCACTAAGGGAGGTGTACGGTGCGTGCGTGGGTGTTAGCGGTGCTGGCGCTAACCTGACGCTGCCTGGGGCTGGTGCTTGCCAGTTCACCAAAATGCTACCAAAAAAACTGTTAGCGATCGCAGGGATCAGGCCTGACTCTGCGAACGCTGCAGTTATGCGTTTAGTGTTTTGTAAGTGACAGTGATCGATCGATACTGCACTTGGGCTGGGCCGGGCGGAGGGACAAAACGCAGGTGCTAGCGGGTATCTGGGCTGATCCCGCTAACACTGCGTTTTTGGGAACCCTAAACTGCTGGGGACGCTAGTATAGATCTGATCGGATCAGATATTGATCCGTTCAGATACTATACCACTAAGGGAGGTGTACGGTGCGTGCGTGGGTGTTAGCGGTGCTGGCGCTAACCTGACGCTGCCTGGGGCTGGTGCTTGCCAGTTCACCAAAATGCTACCAAAAAAACTGTTAGCGATCGCAGGGATCAGGCCTGACTCTGTGAACGCTGCAGTTATGCGTTTAGTGTTCTGTAAGTGACAGTGATCAATCGATACTGCACTTGGGTGGGCTGGGCTGGGCTGGGCGGTGGGGCAAAACGCAGGTGCTAGCAGGTATCTGGGCTGATCCCGCTAACACTGCGTTTTTAGGAACCCTAAACTGCTGGTGTCGCTAGTATAGATCTGATCGGATCAGATATTGATCCGATCAGATACTATACCACTAAGGGAGGTGCATGCTGCGTGCGTGGGTGTTAGCGGTACTGGTGCTAATCTGACGCTGCCTGGGGTGACGCATATCACCGCCGGGCGATTAGGGGGCTAAACCTTTATTCGGTAATAAACGGCGGGTGCCCTGACACTATAAAAAATAAACAAACTAACCAGCGTCAACCGTAACGGTTATACGGTGATCAGTGGTGAAAGGGTTAACTAGGGGGCAATCAAGGGGTTAAAACATTTATTAGATAGTATATGGGGGTCCCTGACGCTATAAAACGCTGACGGCGAACCTAAATATTTACCTCACTAACTAGCGTCACCAGCGACACTAATACAGCGATCAGAAAAATGATCGCTTAGCGACACTGGTGACGGGGGGTGATCAAGGGGTTAAAACTTTATTAGGGGGGGTTAGGGGGGTACCCTAGACCTACAGGGGGGTAACAGTAACTGTGCTAACACAGTAACTGTCACAAACTGACACCTAGCAGTAATCAGAAAAAAAAAAACTGCTGGTGTCAGTTTGTGACAGGGGGGGGTGATCGGGGGGGGATCGGGGGGCGATCGGGGGGGGGATCGGGGTGTAATGTGTGCCTGGCATGTTCTACTGTGTGTGTGTAGTGTTGTGCACTCACATACCTGTCTTCTCTCCTCGGGCCGGAACGGAAACTACCGACCCGAGGGGAGATGACATCACTTCCTTTGCTGCTGTTTAACATACAGCAGCAAAGGAGTGTTCCCATTGGCCGGCGGCGATCGCGAGGGGGGGGCCACAAACGGATGGCCTCCCCCTCATCTCCGATCGCCGGGGAACAAAACGGGACCGCCTCGGGCGGCGGGGGGGTCCGATCGGACCCCCCACCCGCGGGAGGCAAATCACGTACATGTACGTGATTTTGCCTGCCCGTGCCGCCTTGCCGACGTACATCGGCGTGAGGCGGTCTTTAAGTGGTTAAAGGAACAGGATCCATTTTTTTCTTTCAGGGTTACCTACTTTAACGACAGATTGCAAAGGAGAGTAGGATAAGCCCTGAAAAATTCTTCAAATATATTAATAGTAAAATGGTCAGGTCTGAGCATGTAGGCCCTTTGCAAAATAATCTAGAGTGGGTGACTGTGGACAAAGAGAAGTCGATATGTATTGTATATTAAAAATGAATCCAATAAAGAGCCTAAACACTCTATATGAGTGACAAACTAAACATACTACATGAAGATTATCCAAAATGTATCAAAAAGGATTAATAATTTATTTAATTTTTTATATAGATGGAGTGAACAGGGCCGGGGTATGGGGTTTAGTTTTAATTATAGATATACTCCTGAAAGGATTGATATATTAAAATAAGATAATCTCTTACCATGAATGCGTAGGTTTATATTGGATTTATTTTTAATAAATAACATACATCTTATTTGGTTTTAATTTTAAATATATATCCGAAAGGAACGATGTATTAAATTAAGAGAGGTTCTCACCATGAATACTTTTATGTAAGTTGAATATTCTGCAATATGGACACTGGACACTAGGGGGTTGCTTGCTATTTGAACACCAGCCAGTATATAATAAGACTGGATGGGATGAGGCATGCAGTTACCACTATTGACCAGCGGGGAAGTCTATACAGAATTCCTTTATCCAGTTTACCATAAGTGATCTAATGTTTAGAATAACAACTGGGAGTGATATGTATAATGATTAAAGTAAGGTGATTTATAGATAATGTTTTAAAAGATTTTATATACGCTCAATTCCGCCTCTTAGGTGTTTTAATGAGATATCCTATGTAGAATCAGAAGAACGGGGACGTGAGGTGTGCGCATGCGCAATGCGTGGCCGAATGGGCGTCAATTAAGAGCAAATATAAAGGTTGAATGACAGCATACACAGCCAATCCCATGATTAAATCTACCTATGACGAAACATGTCGGGGGCGTGGCTGTGAGACGTGACACACAGCGCGGTTAACTACACAGGAGTCAGGAAGTTTGAGTGCACGGAGGAGCAGAGGATAGCCGAAGGGAGGGGTGAGATTGCAGTGAGACTGCAGCCCAGAGAAAGCACACCTCGGGTCCGCCGTGACCAACAGTTGTTTTGTTGTTTCATTTTCCACTTGTTTGAAGATTGCTTGAAGATTGATGTGATCCACATATGATTTCTGCTGTTTTATCTTTGGTAAAATGTGAGTGTATCAGTTGAAGATTGCAGTGGTTTTAATAAATGTTATTTGCTGGTTTACACTATTGGAGCACTTTACTATCTTTCATGTGGATCTATGTAACAACTATCCTCCTGGACACCGATTTTTCCATTTACCCCTGAGTGTGGTAAAACAAGCGTTTCTTGCCTTGCATGAAAGTGCTGGCATTGTAATTCGGTGAGTGCATTTCTGGAGGGTGTGATTCACTGAACACAGGGGTGAGGTGGAAGACACAAAAGACACTTGAATGTATGCAGCTGATATTACACTAGATGTGGTCACAAGCAGTTCCTCTTGGATGGATCTGATATATATGGACTGTTATGTGATGTTTTGATATGTCACAGCATGGAGTGCAGTGATTTCACATAGTGTTTCACTTGTATGTCACAGATAAATACAATGAATAAGATTGTGTTATTTGGATTTTTAGATTAATAGCACTACTTATTTGTCACGTGTTAAACACAAACACAAATAGGAGGGTCTCACCACTATTGTGCTAACACAGAATTTTGGTCACACAATATTTTAGCACCCCATATTTATCCCATATGCCTTTAGGTGATTATTGGGTCATCAGTGGCATGTAGGATTAAATATTTTGTATGTATGTTTATAATTTTAAGGGGCAGCTTTTTTCACTTTTACGTTTTCACTTTATTTTGTGTTTACTATGTAACATTGGTCAGCACCAATTTTTGAGTTGGGGATTCAGAGATATTGGTGTTCACCATGTAACACTGATCAGCACTAATTGTTTGAATTAGGTACTTTGAGATATTGGCGCGGTGGGGGTGTCTGATTGTTGTAAGGGCGCTCTATTGAGGATACCCAGTTATCACTGTGATTTTTATTACCAAAAATATGTAGAAGAATACATATCGGCCTAAACTGAGAAAAAAATTGCTTTTTTTTAAAAAAATTGGGGATATTTATTATAGCAAAAACTACAAAATATTATGTTTTTTTCAAAATTGTCGCTCTTTTTTTTGTTTATAACACAAAAAATAAAAACCGCAGAGGTGATCAAATACCACCAAAAGAAAGCTCTGTTTGTGTGAAAAAAAGGACGTCGATTTTGTTTTGGTACAGCATCGCTGAACCGTGCAATTGTCAGTTAAAGTTATGCAGTTCCGTATCACGAAAAATGGCCTGGTCATTGAGCAGCCAACTTTTTCAGGGCTGAAGTGGTTAACCACTTCAGCCCCAGACCATTTGGCTGGCCAAAGACCAGAGCACTTTTTGCGATTCGGCACTGCGTCGCTTTAACTGACAATTGCGCTGTCGTGCGACGTGGTTCCCAAACAAAATTGATGTCCTTTTTTCCGCACAAATATAGCTTTCTTTTGGTAGTATTTAATTGCCTCTGCGGTTTTTATTCTTTGCGCTAAAAACAAAAAAAGAGCGACTCCTACACTTCTAAGGGAATCTCATGGTTCGCTAGAAACATTCTTAAGATGGATATTCTTCCTAGCCTCTTATATTTATTCCAAACTATTCCCATTCACCTCCCGGTCCAGTTTTCTAGAAAACTGCATTGGATATTTTCTAACTCTATTTGGAATTCAGCTGGCCCCATTTTTGACATGATCTCTCCCAAAGCTATTTACGTAAGGCAGCAATATTTTCACGTATTCTTGATTGGTTTCATCATCCCTCGTCTAAGTTATGGGTGCAACTTGAGGGCCATATAAACCCTATAGATCTTTGTGCCTTTACATGGATCTCATCCGCTCTTCGCAAGGGCCCCTTAACTCTGGCTGATCTTACTTGCCAAACACTTAAAATATGGGACACTGTGATCCCTACTTTTAAAGTATCAAACTATCTGGGCTCTATGATTCCATTCTTCGGAATACCTGCTTTTTACCAGCCTCCTGATCAACTGTGTTTGGCCCTTGGCACAAACAGGAACATAAAAGACTATTTCAAGTCTTCCAGTCTGACCTGACATTGACTGCGGCCTCCTCTTCCCCGATACCCTTGTGTAACTCCATGTAGTGGTTGCAGAGGCAACAGGCATTGTCTTATATATGATCAATCTCTTTGATCTCAGATATTCCTGCCAAACCAACTGCCTTTGAATCACTGCTACTGTATCACAGAAAGGTCCACCAACACATACAATCTCTTCACTATATTCTATTCTCTTGACATGAACCCATCCAGACCTCCCCTCATACACACGGGCTTGGGAAAAGAATCTTGAACTTACCTTCCCACCTGAAGAATGGCAAAAATGATTCACTTTAACACATAAACTGTCAATAGCTATGAAAATTCAAAAAAGGCTTTAAAGGTGATGACTAGATGGTATAGATGTCCTGTTGTTTTACATCACTTTAACCAATATATCTGACATCTGTTGGTGATGCCGTGCCTCAAAGGGAAACATGCATCACATCTGGTGGAATTGCCCCCCTGTGCGGATGTTCTGGAAAATAATTTTTGATCTATATTGCAAACTTTTAGATACTTCTATCAATGCATCACCTGTGATAGCTCTCCTATCCATGATCCCCAGACCCCTTAAGACGGTGAAAAAGACATGCTTAGACATTTTCTTACTGCAGCCAGAGCAGTTACGGTATTCCCCATTACTGGTAATTAACATCTGTACCTTCTCTCGCAGAATGGGCAAACAAACTAGACTCCATCAGAGATTTGGAATGGCTACTGGCACGGGAAATGGAAAAAGAGAATCTTTTTTTACAGTTGGACTGCCTGGTCAGACTTACAAAGTTCATCTTATTTTCTGACCTGGGCTAAAATGGACCCTGTCACTGTTCACTCCCAGCCATGATGAAGTGTTTCTGCTATTTCCCATGTCCATGTTTTCCTCCACTTCCCTCCCCAGATCCATATCTTTTTTTCGTTCTCTTTTTTTTTTTACTTTATCTTTTTTCCCTTTCTCTTCTTCATTTTTTTTTTTCCTTTTAAACTGAAGTTTCGGTAAGGAAAAAAATACAATATGAATAATATACACACAGATATCCCCAAACGCAATTGTGGAATATAAGACTATCCGATTTTTAATTGGAATGCTTGATCCTGCCGAGTGTTTAGGTAAAAAAAAAAAAAAAGGTTACAAACTTTTTTTCATCAAGATAACCAACACACCAAGGCACTGTATGAATTTATCTCTTGTGTTGGCCTTTATTTTACAACACAAAGTTTTTGTTTTTAGTGGTTACAAGAAGCAGGAAGCAAAGTCTCATGCTTTTTCTCCATTGGCTCACGCTCTAGAGGGCTAATTTTGGCATCAAATTTAGGCTATTTGATTGGTGATAGTTGGTCATGTGATGTTTTTCTGGCGTTATACAGTATACAGGGTAGCATTTGGACATGGTCAGAGTCACCTTTGTTGCAGTGGGCAACATGCAACCTTTGTCTAAGATGAGTCCAATTCGGTACTAGGCAAGAACCAGGTTATTTTTTTTTATTACCTTTTATTTTTTTTATTCATATATACAATGCCTTGAAAAAG
The DNA here is from genome assembly GCA_037952925.1 of Lithobates clamitans. Classification (NCBI taxonomy): domain Eukaryota; kingdom Metazoa; phylum Chordata; class Amphibia; order Anura; family Ranidae; genus Lithobates; species Lithobates clamitans. The sequence goes on along the minus strand of JBBGZY010000457.1, from coordinate 1,404,438 downwards.
TATTCATACTCCTTGACATTTTCCACATTTTGTCATGTTACAACCAAAAACATAAATGTATTTTATTGGGATTTTATGTGATAGACCAACACAAAGTGGCGCATAATTGTAAAGTGGAGGGAAAATGATAAATGGTTTTCTAATTTTTTTACAAAATAAATATCTGAAAAGTGTGGCATGCATTTGTATTCAGCCCCCCTGAGTCAATACTTTGTAGCAAATAAAATTATATGTGGCACTGCCCTATCCTTATGTACCGACTACAACTCCGGGAAAATAAATAATCACAAAGTGCCACAAAAATATATCCTCTTCATAAAAGTGCAATGTGCATATACAATATAGTAGCAATACCCTGTGATAACCAAATGAGGTCTACTTCAATACATTAATGATTTGGCATAAATCCAAGAAAATAGTGTATCAAAATATTGTAATATATTGCTAGTGCTCATAAATATATGTATTAAAGTGCCCCGTGCATAGTGCAAAAAATGCAACTCCTGTTGCAACTATTATAACATAAACAATGTTTAAAAAGTGACACAATGTGCAACATAACCATAAGGTGCATATATGCGACTAAAAACCAGCATACACACATAAGCAATGAAGTACATCTAAAGTCCACAAAAAACTCTTTCATGCAATGCGACTACTAATGCGACTGTAATGTCCGCAAAGGGAAGTCTATTAAAAAGTGCAGATAGTGATGACTTGTGATAAATTCTTCCAATTCTGTTCTGTTGTGTGACAATTGTTTCCCCCAGCCTCTCACCTGCATTGGTGGCCCCCAATGGGCCAAATCAAGCGAAAATGCACAGGTGGATGGTGCTCTGTACAGAGGATGGGTCTTCTAAGGTGATCTCAGTTCCCGGGAGGACATCCGTGGATATGGCTCTCTGCAAACCTCACCGCCACTCACAATAATCCCAGGGTGATGGTGAAGGAGAAAAGAATAGCCTCCATAGTGTAGTATTATAATAAAATTTACTTAAACGTAACCACTTACATTAAAATACACAGTGAGCAGTGTGGAACAGAAGGCTTCCGGGTTCGGCCGTACATGCTATATTTCATTACACAGACCCCATGCTTTTGGAACTGGTCAACAACATTTTATTTATGTCACACCTTATCACATAGATCCCCTCACTTAGTTTTTTTACACACACTACCTCACCACCCAGTATTATCACCTTTGTAAGGTGAGGCATGAAACAATAGAGCTTGTTTAAAGTGATTTTTTTTTTCATCAAGTACTCTATACACTTGGTTCAACCTATCATACATTCACATATCACAATTTAGATCCAAAATGATTAAAATATGAGCAAAGGGACAATATTAGTCGAGACCACTCTATTAATTGTTTTGAATATTAAGCAGTCTGGCTATATAGGACAGAACACCCACCCGACACCCGCTGACTATATACTAATTTTTACAAATATCAAATTACACGTGCCTCGCCCTACACCTTCCCCACTGGGTCCAAATGCGCGGCTCCTTGCAAGCCCCGTGGACTATGGACGCACCCAGAGGCGACAGAGGGAATGAGCAAACATTGTGGGACCACCGCACGCCACGGTTTTTATTAATTAAAACTATGCGACACAAGCCCACTTTCCTATTCCCAAATGGTAAATACTTCGCCATATGTATGGAGATGTACTTTCAAAAACTTTCAAAATATCACAAAATGATCTGTTATGTTTTATATATTGTAGAAAATCCTAATGGAATTTTTTGATGTATCTCTTTAGAAGTTAAAACCCCCCTGAAGAAGACTAGAAAAGGATAAAGGGTCAAAATGCATTGGGGTATTCATGGGGATTCATATGGATAGTATTGATACAATGTAACTGTACAATTAGAACTTTTTCAATGAATTGATTGCCATGGGAGATGGTCCTTTGTTGTTGCTGATGTCGACTACTGGAAATTTTATGTGATATTGATTGTATTTATGTAATGCATTCTATGTCTGAATTAAATAATATTTTTACTAAACATGGTTACTAAACATTGTTTCAGAAATATTTTACTGCTTAAAAGCCCCCTGGGGAAATTTTTCCACTACGGTAATTTTGCAATGCTTTTTGGGGTGTGCAGCTGTGTTAACTCTTGCATGTGTTACTTTACTTTCTTTTTCTACATGATTGTTTATATTTGGAAAAATCTTTGAATAAAGAGTTATACGTAAGAAAAAAAAAAAAAAAAAAAAAAAGCTAAAATCTAGCTCAAGACAATCCTATTCTAATTGTGGCCATTTGAGGGAAACCAAGTGAGTGTTAGAATCCCTGCTTGTCTTTTTTAGGTTGGGCTGTGTGTCCCCTTTCTTAAAATTGGCTTCACTTCCTGTCACATAACGAAACAGAAAGTGACGGTAAAACCCTACCAATGTCTTTCTTTGGGGACACACAGGTCAATCTAACTAGTGTCCCCATTAGGCAAATTGCACTCCAGCACTTTGTTGTGTACTCCCAACATTATTGGGTATTTTGGGGTTTATTAAAGTCAAATCCACTCTGCAATACAAGTGTACTCGCTGTAAATCTGAGGGGAAGCACTGGTGATTTTATCATCCAATCATGTAGAAGCAAAGATGCCATTTTTTTATTTTCCTTGCATGCCCCCCTCGGATCTCCAGCAAGTGCTCTTGTAGTGCAAAGTGGATTTGTAAATAAACCCCAAAGTCCAAGATACCTAATAATTTAGGGTGTATAGATCAAAATGCTGGAATGCAAATTACCTAATGGGGAAACTATATAGATTGACCTGTGTGTCCCCAAGGAAAGACATTGGCAGGGTTTTACCCTCACTTCCTGTTTGGCTATGTGACAGGAAGTGAAGTCAATTTTAAGAAAAGGGACACAAAGCCCAACCTAAAAAAGACAAGCAGGGGTTCTAACACTCACTTGGTTTTCCTCAAATACCCACAATTAGAATAGGATTGTCTTGAGCTAGATTTTAGCTCACAGTGACAGGAAGTGAATAAATTTGAAGGAGAAAGTGGCAAAATTTGGGAGGTGTCTTCACCCTATTGCAGATTTATTAAAAAAGAAAAACTGAAATATTACATGGTCCTAAGTATTCAGACCCGTTGCTGTGACACTCATATATTTAACTCAGGTGCTGTCCATTTCTTCTGATCATCCTTGAGATGGTTCTACATCTTCATTTGAGTCCAGCTGTGTTTGATTATACTGATTGGACTTGATTAGGAAAGCCTCACACCTGTCTATATAAGACCTTACAGCTCACAGTGCATGTCAGAGCAAATGTGAATCATGAGGTCAAAGGAACTGCCTGAAGAGCTCAGAGACAGAATTGTGGCATGGCACAGATCTGGCCAAGGTTACAAAAAATTCTGCTGCACTTAAGGTTCCTAAGAGCACAGTGGCCTCCATAATCCTTAATTGGAAGACGTTTGGGATGAAACATCAAACTGAGCTATCGGGGGAGAAGAGCCTTGGTGAGAGAGGTAAAGAAGAACCCAAAGATCACTGTGGCTGAGCCCCAAAGATGCAGTTGGGAGATGGGAGAAAGTTGTAGAAAGCCAACCATCACTGCAGCCCTCCACCAGTCGGGGCTTTATGGCAGAGTGGCATGACAGAAGCCTCTTCTCAGTGCAAGACACATGAAAGCCCGCATGGAGTTTGCTAAAAAATACCTGAAGGACTCCAAGATGGTGAGAAATAAGATTCTTTGGTCTGATGAGACCAAGATAGAACTTTTTGGCCTTAATTCTAAGCGGTATGAGTGAAGAAAACCAGGCACTGCTCATCACCTGTCCAATGCAGTCCCAACAGTGAAGCATGGTGGTGGTAGCATCATGCTGTGGGGGTGTTTTTCAGCTGCAGGGACAGGATGACTGGTTGCAATCGAGGGAAAGATGAATGCGGCCAAGTACAGGAATATCCTGGACGAAAACCTTCTCCAGAGTGCTCAGGACCTCGGACTGGGATGAAGGTTTACCTTCCAACAAGACAATGACCCTAAGCACACAGCTAAAATAATGAAGGAGTGGCTTCAAAACAACTCTGTGACTGTTCTTGAATGGCCCAGCCAGAGCCCTGACTTAAACCCAATTGAGCATCTCTGGAGAGACCTAAAAATGGCTGTCCACCAACGTTTACCATCCAACCTGACAGAACTGGAGAGGATCTGAAAGGAGGAATGGCAGAGGATCCCCAAATCCAGGTGTGAAAAACTTGTTGCATCTTTCCCAAAAAGACTCATGGCTGTATTAGATCAAAAGGGTGCTTCTACTAAATACTGAGCAAAGGGTCTGAATACTTAGGACCATGTGATATTTCAGTTTTTCTTTTTTAATAAATCTGCAAAAATGTGTTTGTGTTGTTTTGTGTTTTTCTGTCAATATGGGGTGCTGTGTTCATTAATGAGAAAAAAAATAACTTAAATGATTTTAGCAAATGGCTACAATATAACAAAGAGTGAAACATTTAAGGGGGTCTGAATACTTTCCGTACCCACTGTACATTTACACATATAACTAGAAACAGTATAGAGGAGTTTATAAACCTGTTAAAATAAAACAAAAACCTAATTAAATTGATTTAAAAAATCATAGTTTCCCTTTAACTGTTTTCTTTTTGAGATAAACAAAATCAGTGAACTTGGTGAGCTTTCGGGCAACAAGGATGCACAGATTTAATCTTTTAATGATTTTGACAAGACTGCTCATATTTAATGTACATGGCTTTCTTTATACATGTATATACATTACAAAGGTGTAAGTAAGAGTAAACTTTCCCATCTGATGTAATATTAGACTAGTTCAACTTACCTTGTAAGCCTTGCAATATACTATCTAGAGAAGACTTGTGACTCAAGTACTAGAGTTAAATATTTTTAATAGGGATAAATGGTTCAAAACAGGAGGCAGGATGTCATGATCCAAGCAGAGGTGGGAGTAAATGTCAATGATAATACAAAGGGAATTATATGTGTAAATGTTAGGATGCACTAGTTGAGAAATAGTATTTGCTCGACTCAGAATAGCTAATATAATCTCCATTGCATTTTTGCAAGTTTCCACAAGTGACCCCTTACCAACTTGTTCTTACCAGTATAATTAGTAATTTGTTCAATTTAAATATATTCTTTTTTAATTTATTTCAGTTAAATATTTGCAAAGAATAGAAGAGGAGAAGGCAACCTTTCAAACTTTTTCGAAACCGTATTAAATTCTGAAACTCCTATATTTACAAGCAAAAAGGACAGTGTTTCTTCAAAGCTCTATATCATTTTATTTTACTCAGATGTTCACATAACTATAAATAGGCGGTGTGTGTGTGTGTGTGTGTGTGTGTGTGTGTGTGTGTGTGTGTGTATAAAGTATCTCATAAAACTGAGCACACCCCTCACATTTTTGTAAATATTTTATTATATCTTTTCATGTGACAATACTGAAGAAATGACACTTAGCAACAATGTAAAGTAGTGAGTGTACAGCTTGTATAACAGTGTAAATTTGCTGGCCCCTCAAAATAACTCAACACACAGCCATTAATGTCTAAACCACTGGAAACAAAAGTGAGTACACCCCTAAATGAAAATGTCCAAATTGGGCCCAAAGTGTCAATATTTTGTGTGGCCACCATTATTTTCCAGCACTGTCATAACCCTCTTGGGCATGGAGTTCACCAGAGCTTCACAGGTTGCCACTGGAGTCCCCTTCCACTTCTGCAGCAATGCTGGCAGGACTCATACATCTATTTCCCAAAATCATCCTCTGGATATGACATTGAGCACGTGCACTCAACTTCTTTGGTCGACCATGGCGAGGCCTGTTCGGAGCTGAACCTGTACTGTTAAACTGCTGTATGGTCTTGGCCACCATGCTGCAGCTCAGTTTTATGTTTACAAAAGTTTTATTTGGAAGTTCAAAAAAACAATCAAAAAGTACATTAATACATTGTGTTTTACAATTATATAAATTGTGACATAATAAAGGAATATAACCTTAAATTGTCAGCATGGAGGTAAAATTATTAACAAATTATTTGCACAGGGATGACATGCGGTATAATACAATAGAAAAATATATAATCGTAGGGAAACAATATAGTATCACATTGAATATTTATATCGGGTTCCAGTAAGACCATTTTCTTTTGTGAATGTGAATTGTATCATTTAGAGTATGGTATATCCATTCAGAGAGTTTAAGTGATTCCATTCTATCTATTACTTGTTGCCAGGGTAGTGTATCAGTTTTCCAGTTATAGGCTATCATCCATTGTATAGAACTGCATAAGGAATGGAATAATCTCATACATGGAGAGGGAATGTTTGGTATGTTGGCATACAGTAGGCATATTTGAGGGGTGGGTATAATTTTTTGTTTAGAGGAGTTTTCTATTATCTCAATGGCCTTGAGCCAGATTTGATTAAGATGTTTGCATCCCCAGAATGTGTGTAAAAGAGTGCCCGAATCAGAGCATCCCCTGAAACAGTTTGGAGAGATGGATGGATAGTATGTGTGAAGTTTGGAGGGAGTTAAGTACCATCTGGAAAAAATTTTTATTGGGGTCTCTCTGAAGGAAACAGCCTTATTACTTTTGCGGAGATTATCTGACATGGAAGACCAATCTTCCATATTGAGTACAACATCCATGTCAGTCTCCCAATGAAGCATCGGTGTGGATTTATCTGGCAATCCAAAATCTCTAAGATAATTATATAATCTTGAGATGAGGCCTCTGTCTCTGGGAGATGAGATGCATATTTGTTCAAATGTAGTGTGGGAGGGGTGTGTGTTGAGTGAATAATATTTGGCATAGAAATTTTTAATTATATGGTAGTGATGGAGTTCGGTAATGGGTAGGCCATGTGTAGCTTGTAATGTAGAGAATGGAACAAATTCCCATTTTAGTTGGAGGGATCTAAGTGTGGTGATGTTTTTGTTGATCCAAAGGGAGAAGGATTGGCTATTGTTATAGGCATATGGGAGTCTAGGGTCACCTAGAAAGGAAGCTAATGGAGGGGTGTCAGAAGATAGCTTGAATATGTCTTTGCATTTATTCCATATTTGATAGAATTGAGCAATGATAGTATTATGTTTAACAAGTTTGTTGTATGAGGTGTAATTAGACCACAATATTCCTTGTAAATGTAGCGGGAATATAGAGATGGTTTCGAATTGTTTCCAAGGTAATTTATTAGTAGGTATGAACCATTGAGTAATTTGTATTAATCTGGCAGCAAGGTAATAAAGCCATAAGTTAGGTAGGCCTAAGCCTCCTGCTGATTGAGGTCTATGCATAAGGGAATAACTAAATCTAGGTTTTCTATCCGCCCATATAAATTTATTGATTTCTCTTTGAAGGGAGAGCAATTTGGATTTTGGAACATTGATTGGTAGGGCACGGAAATAATATAGGAGTTTGGGAAGGATCGTCATTTTAATGGCGCATATTCTGCCCAGGAATGATATGTGAAAAGATGACCAGGATTTCAAAAGAGTAGTGATCTGCGAAAATAGTGGGATATAGTTGGATTTATACAAGAGTTTATGTGATGAGGGGATTGTGACACCTAGATATTTAAATGACTGAGGACACCATACAAATGGGAAATTTTTTGAAAGTGAAGATTGTGTTTCTTGGGTATAATTAATTGGTAGGGCAGAGCATTTATTGGTATTAATTTTGAGTCCTGAGATGGTGTGGAAGGATTGGAGTTCTTTGAGGAGAGATGGGATGGAAGTAAGGGGTTCTGTGAGAAAAATAAGTGCGTCATCAGCATATAGGCTGAGTTTGAAATCCTTATTTCCTTTAGAGTATCCTTTAATATCAATGCTGTTTCTAATTTTGTGGGCTAGGGGTTCAATTGCGAGGGCAAATAATAATGGCGATAAGGGGCAGCCTTGTCTAGTGCCTCTACTAAGGGAGAAAAATTCAGAGATATGTCCAGGGATTTTGATTCTAGTTTGAGGATGATGATATAATGCGTTAAATCCTTGCAGGAATTTGTCTGAGATTCCATATTTGGGTAGGAGAAAGTTAAGGTAAGACCAGCTAACGCTATCAAACGCTTTATGGATGTCTAAACTAAGGAGACATACTTGGCGGGTGTGTATCTTAGCATCTTGTAAAATATTGGTTACTAATCTAACATTATCGATAATTTGTCTTCCTGGAATGAAGCCAGTCTGATCAACATGTATCAGATCAGTAATGACCGTAGCCAATCTGTCAGAAAGCATTCTCCCAAAGATTTTAAGGTCATTATTAAGGACTGAGATAGGGCGATAGTTTTGGGGAAGGGAGTGGTCTTTCAGTGGTTTAGGGATAAGGGAAAGGTTAGCTAGGAGCATCTCGTCTGGGAAGTGGTTGCCGTTGAGGATATGATTAAAAAGTTTGGTCAGGTAAGGTGTTAATGAGGAAGTGAATTTTTTATAGTATGAAGATGAGAATCCATCTGGACCGGGGGCGGTGGATGTCTTGAGGGATTTGATTATTTTGGTTATCTCCATCTCTGTACATGGAGCATTAAGGAATTCTATTTGTTGTGAGTTTAGGATAGGTAATTGTATATCATCTAGCCATGATTTAGTGGATTGGCTAAGAGGGGGTTGTGAACTGGAAAGGAGATCTTTGTAAAATGTGGAAAATATTTTAAGGACTTCTTGAGGGTGGGTAATCATGTTACCGGTTTGATCTCTTAATTTGTAAATATGTGGGGGTTTGTGTTCATTGTTTAGTTTTTTGGCAAACATAGTTGAGGGGGAATTACTATGGAGTAGAAATTTAGCTTTTGAAAATCTGAGGGATTTTTCTGTGTTAGCGGATAAAATAAGGTCCAAGGCCTTACGTTTGTCTTGTATTTGTTTTGTGATTTCGTGAGTTGGGTTGTGTTGTAATTTGTTATATAGAGAGTTTAGGTCTTTAGTGAGACTTTTGATGTTAGAGATTCTTTCTTTGTTTTTGTTTGCCGCTAGGCTGATTAGATGACCTCGGATAACGGCTTTATGCGCTACCCAAAGTGTTGTAAGGGGGGTGTCGTCTACAGCATTTTCTATAAAGTAGTTTTCAATATGTGATGTAATAGTTTGTATTGTTGATGGGTCAGTTAAAATTGAATCATTTAGTCGCCAATTGTAGGGGGAGGGCAAGAGTCCAATATGTGATGTGTCAAATGAGGTGATGTCATGGTCTGACCATGGGCAAGGATGTATAAGAGCTTTGGATGAGTTGGCTAATAAGATAGGAGTGCAGAAAATATAGTCTAGTCTGGCATAGACATCGTGGGGATGGGAGTAGTGTGTATACGCTTTGATTCCAACGTTATGGGCCCTCCAAGAGTCGACCAGTTGGAATTTATTTAGAGAGCGGTTCAATGATTTAGAAAAAGCTTTGGAGGAAGAAGATGTCTTGCTTCTATCAAGGGTTGGGTGTGAGGTTAAGTTAAAGTCTCCACCCAAAATTATGTGGGGAGAGCTATATTTGTCAAGATTTTCGAAAAAGTTTATAAAAAAAGTTGATTGAGATTCGTTAGGAGCATATATAGAAGCAATAGTTATTGTTTTGTTATTTATTTGTCCTTTAATAATGATATATCGACTATCTGGATCTTTATATATATTTTGTATATCAAAGACAATGGTATTACGGATAAAAATGGCCACACCTCTAGTTTTGTTGTGGAAAGTAGTATAATAATATTGGTTGTAGGTCTTGTTAAAGTAGTTTGGGTGATTAGTAGTAGAGAAATGTGTTTCTTGCATAAGAATGATGTCAGCCCCTAGTCTTTTATAGTGTTGAAAGGCTTTTTTCCGTTTATGGGGTGAGTTAAAACCTTGTACGTTATGTGACAATACTTTAAGAACCATTGGTTATGTATGAATGAAAATGCTTAAGAAAAAAGTCAAATCTGAATATATCAAGTAGCATATAAGTGTATAGTTCTGAAGTAAATTCAAAAAATATTATGTCTAGGCTATTTAGGAGATGTAGGGAGATGTGTGATGACTTTTGGTGAAACAACCTGAATTGCACATCATACCCCAAAATCATCCCATAGTAGCAGAGATAAACATTATATTGCTTAATCTGTTGTAACTGAAAAAAAAAACAGTAACTTCCAATTTTGAAGAAAAATTTTCCATTGGCCTTAAGGGCGAATATAGTATGTAACAACAACAAAAAATAAAAAAACATTGGGACAAGAAATTTCTTGTCACTGAACATCATTTTTGAAGGACAAGTCTGTCCTAAACCTGCAACCATGGCCAGGTGCATCACCCCTACGAGTAAGGATGCTGCAGTTGACCGCGAAAGCAGGAGGGGGGACAATCTAGCGGCGGCGGACCACATAGGCTTTTTGATTAAGCTAAACTAAAACAGTAAGAGTTTGTTACCAGGGGGTGCATAGGTTAGGAGAGGGGAGGGGAAGGGGGGAATTGGGGGGAGGGAAGGGTAGGGGGGAGAAAGAAGGTAGTAATATGAAGGAAAAAAAAGATAAAAAAAAAAAAAAAGAAGGGGGATGGAAAGTTCGATCCATCTTCAAAGGATAGGGGATAACGGAGTTGTATATGATACAGTATATGATGACAATCGAACCAGGAGGTTTGATAAACAGTGTTGATTGGAGAACGAAACGAAAAAAGAAATCAGAAAGATCAAAAGAAAAGAGTCATTCTTCTATTTTCCTCTCTTCCTCCCTTTCTTCCTCTTCCCACTCAGCAAATAAACAAAAAAAAAAAAAAAAAAAAAAAAAAGTTTTTCTAGTATGTGGTTAAGCGTGGAGTGTATTCAGTGTGCTTGATCTTGAAATGGTTGGCGCCAATTTCTTCGGTCGTTTGTGTTACGTCTGGAGGACGGTGTAGACCAAATTGGAGAGGGTCTTGGAGTTGATGGAAAACGGTTAGGAGGTTCTGGTTCCAGTAGGCCCAATTTTACTAGCAATTCTTTGCCTTCAATGATGTTGTACACTGTGTGTGTAGAGCCGTTGTATGGAATTGTGAGTTTAAATGGGAAACCCCATCTATATTTTATTCTTGCTGCTTGCAGAATATTAGTGACCTCTTTCATCCTGCGTCTTCTGTCCAAAGTGGCGGGGGAGATATCTGGATATATTTGTAATTTTTTACCATCCAGGGCAATATTGGGTGAGTTTCTCGCAGCGCGCATGATGTCCTCTTTAACCAGGAAATCTTTCATGCACATAATAATGTCTCTGGGAGGTTTATCAGGAGTGGGTTTAGGGCGTAGTGCTCTGTGTATTCTGTCGCATGTAAATGCGGATAACGGTTTGTCTGGGAGGAGGTTGTGAAAAATCTTGGAGACTGTGGGCATGAGATCTGTGACCGATTCAGGGACTCCACGTAATCTAATGTTATGTCGTCTGTTTCTATTGTCGAGATCTTCAACTTGAGCTTGCATAAATGCAAAGCTGTCAGCAAGCGATTCGTAATCTTTCCTTAAATCATTATGGGCTAGTGAGAGTTCATCATGTTTTGTTTCAAGGATGTCTGTGCGACTGCCAATGCCTGCTATCTCCTGGGACAAGGCCTCAGTAGATTTGTGTACTTCTTTTTCTATCTTGTCTACCAGTTTTTCAAAGATTGCAGTCAGACTGGCATCTAAATCAGCCTTGGAAAGGGGAGAGGTGTACTCACAGTTCCCGTTGTTCGTTTGGAGGATTGGATGTTTGGATGGATGGATGGATGTTTCCCCTGTGTGCTGTGTGCTGGCACGAGAGCTGGCGCCGGCGCCATCTTGGGACATCTTCCTGCCTTGTCTGGAAGCGGAGTCAAGGAGAAAGTTCGTCAGGTTATGTTTGGAGGGTTTTAAATGCCTGGATCTCCTTGTAGGCATGAGCGGGAGTGTTGCCTCGGTAACTGCGGTGTTTTCGCCGTCTTTCGTGCTGTCTGGCCCCGGTGTTTTTAGCCTGCTGTGAGCGGGTCCGACGGAGCTCGGGCTACTCGCGTCTTCCCCTCATCGCGCCGCGCATGCGCCCCATGCAGCTCAGTTTTAAGGTCATGGCAATCTTCTTATAGCCTAGGCCATCTTATGTAGAGCAACAATTCTTTTTTTTCAGATCCTCAGAGAGTTCTTTGCCATGAGGTGTTGAACTTCCAGTGACCACTATGAGAGAGTGAGAGCGATAACACCAAATTTACACACCTGCTCCCCATTCACACCTGAAACCTTGTAACACTGAGTCACATGACACCGGGAAGGGAAAATGAATAATTGGGCCCAATTTGGACAGTTTCACGTAGGGGTTTACTCACTTTTGTTGCGAGCAGTTTAGACATTAATGGCTGTGTGTTAATTTATTTTGAGGGGGCAGCACAATTACACTGTTATACAAGCTGTACACTCACTACTTTACATTGTAGCAAAGTGTAATTTCTTCAGTGTTGCCACATGAAAAGATTTTTTAGAATATTTACAAAAATGTGAGGGGTGCACTCACTTTTGTGAGATACTATATATATATATATATATATATATATATATATATATATACCGTATATACTCGAGTATAAGTCGTTCCGAGTATAAGTCGAGGCCCTAATTTACCACAAAAAAATGGGAAAAACTTATTGACCCGAGTATAAGACGAGGGTGAGAAATGCACAGCTACTGTAAGTGGAAAAGAGGGTCAACAATGCCCATTTGCAGCATCACTGTGCCCATTTGCAGCCATAGGTCCCCTGAACTTCAAACTCGGTAGTTAAGGGTTCCTAGATGCCCCCTAGCTGCAGCCAAAATTTGGGGTCTCTGAACCCAAAGGGTCCCGAAATGACATTGCTGCAGATGGACACAGTTGACCGAATTTGGGGCCCTGTATCTCAGGGCCACTTAGTGCTAAGAACCCCAAATTTGGTGTGCAAACTCAGTGGAACTAGCACCATAAAATTTCCAAAGCTGGGGTTTCTAGCACCAAGTGGCCCCGAGATACAGGGCCCCAAAAATCAGTTCAGAAAATGTCAAGCACTTTTCTGCAGCAGAGAATGACATTTTCCGAACCGCTTTTGGGGCCCCGTATCTTGGGGCCACTTAGTGCTAGGAACTTCAGCTTTGGATATGTTGTGGTACCAGGTCCGCTGGGTTTGCACACCAAATGTGGAGTTCCTAGCTCCAAGTAGCCCTGAGATACGGGGCCCCAAAGTCGGTTTGGAAAAATGAAATTTTTTGCTGCAGAAAAGTGCTTGACTCGAGTATAAGTCGAGGGGGGCACTTTCAGCACTAAAAAATGTGCTGAAAAATTCGACTTATACTCGAGTATATACGGTATATATATATATATATATATATATATATATATATATGACAGTACGAGACTCTATCACTGTGGAATTGGTCAAGAAAAGGACACAGGTTTTGCAAGTTTGCAGAGTGCAGGTGAGAGGCAGATAAAGACCAGAGGAGCTGTGTGAGCTGAAGTGAAGCTGTCTGCATAGAAGAACCTGTGGGCTGGGTGACCCTTGTAAAAAGCAGAGGTACTGTGATTAAAGCTGAATGAGAGCTCAAGAGCACGGTTGGCTATCATTTTTCATTTGTATCTTTGCTGGAGAAGAGCCCCTCTGTGGGAAATCTCATGTTTTATGGACTTTCCACTTTCCTTTAAATGCGGGCTACCAGGCCCTTAAATATAGTTCCTGACTGATGTGAACTTACTTGAAAACATATTTACCATTGAGTTAAACGTCCCCCCCTGTCACAAGTGGTTGTGGGATGTGGGCAACTGGTGGTGGAATCAGGTCTTCCCTCCATTAGTGAGTTGATATATATAGTATATATTACATGTATGTGTATGTATGTAAAAGGTTGCATGGAAAATAAAACAAACAAAACAGAAAATTAAATCCTTTCCATCCAGGCACTAACTAAACATATCCAGATCCTAACTCAGGGGTGAAGGGCTTCTCTCAGTCACCCACAAAAACAAAGATTATGCAAACCTTTTCTTTCTCTCACAAAGCAGCTCTCTCAGGTTTATGGCTTCTTGAGTCCCAGGCCAAGAGCAACTCTTCGCTCCAGTCCTGCTTTATTTATTCCATCTGTTGGTGGACACAAGTGGACCTCAAAATCTGGTCCGGAACCAACCCTGCCATGGTGGTTGGCAAAACCCGGACCGGATTCCATCCTGGATCTCAGCAAATGAAGGCATGTGAGGTGAAATATAACAACCATCAATCATCTCACTTTTCATAATGTCACGATGTATATTTATGGTTGAAGCCCTATGACCGATACGGGTATGGACAACATTTAGGCTTAACATAAGACTTACAACATGAAATGGACCTGAAGTGTGCCCTGGTCTGATGGACGGTATACCAAAATAAGGGGGCATACCCAAGGTTAGAAATGAATATTGTGAAGAGAAATGATTTTGAGAAATACCCTGAAAAGGGGATGGGAGGGTGGGTATCGCGCACAGGAAACTGACAAACACCACAGGCAAGCGGCCTGGTTAAATACCCCCCGGCTCCTCCCATAAATTCAGGCCAGCACACTGGCCTTACTACTTATGGTTGAAGCCCTATGACCGATACGGGTATGGACAACATTTAGATTTAACATAAGACTTACAACATGAAAGGGACCTGAAGTGTGCCCTAGTCTGATGGACGGTATACCAAAATAAGGGGGCAAAAACATTCAAGTAGGGGTATGGTTTTTTATTAGTTTCAGATTTATTTATTGAGCAAGTTTGGTGAATGCCTGCGCCATCTCCACTTGAGGATTGGGGATGTACCCGGCGAAGCAGGCAGACTTCCACCTGCCTAGTCTCTTAATGACGTGGTCTGGGATCCCATGATGGGATGCAGCCGAGGCTGCTCCAATGCGGAAGGAGTGACCGGAGTACTAGCTGGGGTTCAGGTGTAGGTTGCGAATAAGAATCCTTACATGTTTCACAAACTGGCAGGCACTCAAGGGTTTGACCGGAAAGGGTAGAAGGGGACTGGAGTCCGACTGTTGCGGGAGGAGTGACAGTAAGTGATTGAGTACTTTGACTGGACACCACATGTTGTTAGTTTTATAGATGTGGATGTCTACCCCGGAACCTGCTTGCTGGGTTTTAGAAACTGAGAGATGTAGGATGAAATGGTCTTGGTAGCAAACCAAGTGACGTCTACGTAGTACTTGGCCGGCAGAGTTGTTGCAGGTGAACTCGCCTGGCCGCAAGAACCCGTAGTAGGCCAGGTATATGGCCGCTTGTAGGACCAGGCTGGGGAGAAGACTAAATGGAGAAGAAGTTAGAATGGCGGACATATCCCTGAAGGTGGCACTTGTTATAGGTAGGCGTTTGGTATTGACTATCGGTTGTTGTTTCTGGATACCACGTAAGATGGCTCGAATCGCATGAGATGCGAACAAGGATGGTTTTGCGGGGTCTTGCAGGGCCAGGAAATGTTGGATGTCGGCTAAGTATAGCCGGATTGTGTTGTAAGATAAGGCCAACTGAGTGTGTCAATAGGAGATAAAGACCACTAAGTGGTTGACGTCTGTTGTTTTCTCGGAGCAGAGTATAAGGAATTTGTTAAATGCATTCCAAGCTGTATGGTAAGCTTTAAGCGTGTTGTGGGACAGTTTGATTGATGAGCTGGGGTGCTCTGTGTAGATACTGCGCTAGTCCAGGGTCAGCTGAGACCAAGCCGGGTTACGGGCTGACACTGGATCGGCTCCGGGAATCTGCTGGAAAAAGGAAATGTAATTAAAGTGGGACAGTGCGTCTGCTGCGAGGTTGCACTTGCCCGGTATAAATGAACAGAAAATATTAAAATGATGTTGTAAGGAGAGTTGGACCAGCCTTTGGAGGAAGGACATAACCGAGGGGGACTTGGACCTGCCTTTATTTATGATTTCTGCTATGGCCTGGTTGTCAGTGGTGAATGCCACGGTTTGTCCTGTCCAGTTATGACCCCAGAGCTGGGCGGCTGCCACTCAAAGAGCTCAAAGAGAGAGGATGTTCGGGTAAAGTCGGGAATTGAACGAATCTGTGAAGGCCAGGGTCCTGCGAGCCAATGGTGGCCAAAAATTGCAGCAAAGCCTGTGGAGGCTGCGGCATCTGTCACTACCTATAAAGATCGGGATGATATAGAAGGAATGAACAAGGATATGCCATTCCAGGTAGAAAGAAACTCCTCCCACATAGATAGGCCCCCTACTGCCGTAGTGTCCAGGTTGAGGATCTGGTCAGGGTTCTGTGCTTGTGAGAGAAAGACCAGGGGACGTGACACAAAGGACTGACCCTGGGGAATGATCTGCATAGCGAAATTGAGTATTCCCAAGAGAGATTGTAGCTGTTTCCTGGTACACCCCCTAGTACGGGTTAAGTCTCGGAGGACTGACCTGATGCAGGTCAGTTTGTCAAGAGGGAGGCTGGCCTGCATGGCGCAAGTGTCTAAGTTGACTCCAAGGAAGGTGATGGTGTGTGCTGGACCGCCGACTTTATGTTCAGCAATTGGAACATTGAGGTTCCCAAATACGACTCTCAGTTTGTCAAGGTCTCCTGGGGGCACGTTGGGTTGTTCAATTAACAAGAAGTCGTCCAGGTAATGGATGACTTCTTGACACTGGGCTTTGTGCAACAGTATCCAGGTGAGGGACTGCGCAAAAGTATCGAAGAGCTAGGGGCTACTCTTCGAGCAGAAAGTCAATTTGGTGGTGAAATAGTATGCCTCTTTCCACTTAATGTCGTGCCAGCACCAAAGGGATGGGTGGATGGGCAGGAGCTTGAAGGCGTCTGAAATGTCAGCCTTGGAAAGCCAGGCGCCTGTGCCTGCTTTGATGATAGCTTGAATTGCCATATCTACGGAGGCGTATTTCAGAGAGAATTCCTCAGAGGGGATTAGGGAATTGAGGCTGGGGATGTGGGAAGAATGAGGCGCAGACAAGTCGTACACCAAACATAGTTTATTAGAGAACTTGCCCTTGACAAGCCCAATAGGGCTGACTCTCCAGGTACTGAAGGGGGGCTGAATGAAGGGACCTATGATAAAGTCTCGCTCCAGTTCGGCCTGTAAGAGTTGGTCTATGGCCTGCTAGTCAATGGCCGCTGAGCAGAGGTTCCTGCATTCGTAGGTGGTGTGGGGCAGAGAAATTAGGCTGGTGTGAAACCCTGCTGTGAATCCTTGTATAAGGAAGGTGGCCAGGGTTGGAGTGGGGTGTGAAGTAAGATAAAGCCCCAGCCACAGGACATTAACTCGGCCTAGTCATGATTTCTTTTGTTTGACTTCACACACATTCCTTGGATGCGCCCTATGGCATAGGGTGCAAATGTGTAACAGACGGCATTGGCTGAAGTTGGTTGAAAGTGACTTGTGATGTGTCTAGCGACCGGTGCATGAAATTAAATGAAATACGTGAAATGTTTATGCCTTGATAGAGGCTCAAATCGGTGTTCCGCGACTGGGACAAACTATGCATTAAACTGCGGGCACTGCATGATACGAGGCCAAGTCAGCTGGGGCCTACAGAGATGAATTGATGTTTTATGAATGCTCAAGGATTTGAATCGGGGTGCTGCATATTTATAATGAAATGAATTAAATGCTTGCCGTATAGTGAAATGAATGAAAATATTTTGCCATGACAGAGGCACGAATCGGTCGTGCCACGGCTGCGATTGACAGCGAACCGGACTCTGGAGAATGTACTGAAATGAGGCAAGAAAATACTAGTGCACACCGGAAGGAATCGGTGCATCTCGGATGCTACTGGATTCGAATCGGAGCACGGTACGTAACAGTGAAATGAATGAAATGTTTGCTCTGACAGAGGCACGAATCGGTCAAGCCGTGACTACGACTGGCAATGAACCGAGCTCTGGTACAGGTACTGGATGGGGCAAAATAACTAGGGCGCTCCGGAACGAATCAGTGCATGTTGGATGCAATTGGATTCAAACCAGGACGCAATACGTGAGAGTGAAATGGATGAAAATTATTTGCCATGACAGAGGCGCAGACCGGTCGCTGAGCAACTGCGACTGACAATGAACCGGACTCTAGAGCATGTACTGAAATGAGGCCAAAACAACTGGGGCACACCAGAATGAATCGGTGCATGTTGGATGCAACTGGATTCGAATCGGAGTGCGGTATGTGACAGAAATGAAATTGATTGCCATGACAGAGTCGTGAATCGGTCATGCCGCTGTTTGCAACTGATAACGAACCAGACTCTGGAGCATGTACTAAAATGTGGCTGAAAAATACCTGGGGCACGCCGGGACGAATCGGTGCATCTTGAGTGTGACTGGATTCGTATCGGAACGTGATAGTGACAGAGAAATTATGTGTCATGACAGAGACATGAATCGGTGAGCCGCAACCTGCGACTGAAAACGAATCTGACTCTGGAGCATGTACTGAAATGAGGCCGAAAACAACTGGGGCACACCTGAATGAATGGGTGCATGATGCATGCGACTAGATTCGAATCGGAGTGCGGTACAAGATTGAAATGATTGAAATGATTGAAATGATTTAAAATGATTTGAAATGGTTTGAAATGTCTTGAAATTTTTCTTTGAAATTATTTAGCCTAAATATGGCATGTATCGGTGTAAAAAATATTTTGCGACTGACAGCGATCCGTCTGTGGAGAATGTTATGGTGCTAAACAGTGAGCTACGCCTGACCGAAGCAGTGTCTTTGCGTTGGAGTGAGGTACGTGAAATGAAAAGATATTTGGTATACTGACGGTTCGAAATGATTGGCAAACCCTGCTCTTTGCATATATCAAGGTTTAGTGACAAGATATCTAACAATACGTGAAATGAAAAAGTAAACCAAAAACCCTACCTGCGACAGCCGAGCCAGACACGTTGTATGAAACTGTGAATTGATAATGAGGACCTCGAAAACTTTCAAAAACTTGAACTTTACGAATACGGGAACTCACGAACGCTGAGTTTCGAATAGTTGGCCTAGTGACATAGTATCGCGCACAGGAAACCGACAAACACCACAGGCGAGCGGGCTGGTTAAATACCCCCCGGGCTCCTCCCATAAAGTCAGGCCAGCACACTGGCCTTCCTACATATATAAAATCAGTGGCAAGAAAAAAGTATGTGAACCCCTTGGAATTAACTGGTTTTCTGCAGAAATTTGCCATAAAATGTGATATGATCCTCAAGTCACAACAATAGACAAAGACAAGATTTGTTCAGAATTGCATGACTAGATAGTCCTCATAACAATACGGCACCTCATCCCAATAGCATAAATATCAATGGTCAAGAGAGGGTCAAGGGATTATCACGGTGCCAAGCAATGATTGAAATCTATAAAGTAAAATAACAATATTTTATTCACAGAAAGTTAAAAAATATGTATAAACATACATATCAAGTGTGTGAACAATACAAACAATCGGAGAAGTAAAAAGTCAACTGAGCAGTATTGTCACATAGACCCGCCTATGGCGTAGTGGTAGGTAACGTGAACAGGTATATGGAGTCCTACATGTTTCGCCATAAAAGGCTTCCTCAGGGACAGTTGGTATGTTGGTAGGCATAAGAGGCCAGCGATTCCGGCCATTCCCTCGCTGGCGTTCCCAGGGCACCCATGTCCTTGCTGCACTAATTAAGGTATGTTCACTACTCTGCAGTGATGTGATTTCTTTAGGTCCCCCGTCTGCTTACAATTACATGGATTCTATGTTTTTTCTGCAGAGCGATTGCTTAAAACTAAACCGCTTTCATTAATTCTTACTCTGCTGGCTGTTCACTATCCTAACAGTATAACCGCAATTACTGGTGAGTTTATCTACCTTCAGGCATATACCCCTGCTCAAACCAGATATTTTGTAACTCCTTTTCGTTGCTCTCTGCAATACAGCCATGCACTTATGTTGTTCTAAATGATATTCTTATTTTTTTATTTTTTTATTTTTTTATTTTTTCAGTGACTTTCCATCTGTCACCTCTGCCTAAACCTAAGCTAGCATACTGGGTGCCCTGTTTTTTCCTCCCTTCTTTCTATTGCACAAATAGTAAGTACTCTTTGAGGCTATGCTAGCCCTATAGATTACCGGTTTGTACACCCAGAGTCTTTTCTTGGGTGATCCGCCAAAATCTTATTATATACATCGGTATTTTTCATTTTCAGGTCCTCTTTTTGCCCTCTGCAGCCTCCTACTGTGTCTGTGGTCCTTGTATTCACTTCAGGGTCCCCCACGCCTGCCCCTCGGGGACCCAGGTAATCTTTTCCATCCTATGCCCGGGGTTTGCGTGTACCTGCGGAGATGTATTGGGGGCTGGTGTTGTTGGTTGGTTGGGCCCGTGCACCGGTAATTACTATGTGGGATGATCTATGGCCATGTCTGACAACCACATAACATTTATTACTTTTATACAACTTTGCAACTGTAACTGCTGTCATTATAATATTTGATTGTCACTACTTTTTGTTATAGAAATTCAAGATAAGAATACAGATATACCAACTGTCCCTGAGGAAGCCTTTTATGGAGAAACATGTAGGACTCCATATACCTGTTCACGTGACCTGCCACTACGCCTCAGTTGGCTTTTTACTTCTCCGATTGTTTGTATTGTTCACACCCTTGATATGTATGTTTATACATCTTTTTTAACTTTCTGTGAATAAAATATTGTTATTTTACTTTATGGATTTCAATCATTGCTTGGCACCGTGATAATCCCTTGACCCTCTCTTGACCATTGATATTTAAAGACAAGATTTGTGTTTGGGGAGATTTACTCTCCCACTATTGAGTGCAGCAATTTTTTTTGGAGAGCAGTGACTTCCTCCGTGGGGTTCTGCCATGGACACACTGCTTGTTCAAAGACTTATGTCTCTTGGGAGTCATCTTGACTTGTCGCCCACTTCTAGGAAGAGTAGCCACAAAACTAAACTGCCTCAATTTATGGACAATTTGTCTTTAAGGTGACGTCTTTAGAAAATATAAGTTACTGAAGTCGTGCTTCCATTCCCCCTGAGTCACGAAATGCATCAGTTGGGGCACGTAGTCTCAAGTCATGTTTTTGCGCATGCACACTAATCATTGTTCCTGATAACACCATTTTGTTTACTGCAAGTATACCTGTTGATTGCATATATCCAAAGTCAAAATGCAATATAATGTGATAAGTAGAACATGTGATAAAATACATTATTATGGTATTAATTCTAATTCACACATTGTGTTTTTATTTATATACCACTAGGTGGCAGCGCATAACTATCACAGTACATACCTGTTGATTGCCAATTTTGCACATGCACTGTATTTTGTGAGAGCACACATAATAGAAACATTTTAACCACTTCAGCCCTGGAAGAATTGGCTGCTCAATGACCAGGCCATTTTTTGCGATACGGCACTGCGTCGCTTTAACTGACATTTGCGCGGTTGTCCTTTTTTCCCACAAATAGAGCTGTCTTTTTATTTTTTGCACTATAATTCAAAAAAAGAGCGACAATTTTGAAAAAAAACACAATATTTTGTACATTTTGCTGTAATAAATAGTCCCAGTTTTTAAAAAACTAACTTTTTCCTCAGTTTAGGCTGATATGTATTCTTCTACATATTTTTGGTAATAAAAATCGCAAAAAGCGCATATTGATTGGTTTGCGCAAAAGTTATTGCATCTACAAAATAGGTGATAGATTTATAACATTTTTATTATTTTATTTTTTACTAGTAGTGACAGCGATCTGCAATTTTTATTAGGGACCAACGTACAGCTACGACGATTCACGGGATTGTGCCGACCTGCCACAGTATATTGACAGTGACTGGTAGGCAAGTGGTTAAACAGGGTTACACTATGTGCAATGAGCTTCCTTTTTAATTATATATTCCGCACTGCAAGTGGTTTGGTGGCTGGAGAGGCTTGTCCGGAGTGAATCCTTGTGGGTCCTAGGAGGCATCTAAGAGGTTTTTGTGCATAATTCTGATATACCCTGGAAGCCATCCATGTGAGTCCTGTGTGTCTTCAGTATGATCCCTGGGAGCCATCACAGTGGGTCTGTGATGGGGAAATGTCATATTTCATACTTTCCTATTATTGTTATTGGCTCACAATATCTAATAATGAATTGTAAACCTGGTTAAGGGGCCATACAAGACATATAAGGATGGTCACTTTAGTCGATCTCATACCAGAGGAATGTCATTAAAAAGTGACTATATGGACAAGCCAGCCCACTAATCTCCTTTCAGGAATGGGCCATTTTCCTTAGAAGATCATTTTGCTCCAATGGGGGTTAGTTGGCCATTCCTTACACACAAGTCCTATATTACCACAGCCAAAACTTGTAAGATCTTAGTCTCGTATCAGAGCTTCCTATCATGAATGCGTCTGTGATCATCTGCCACGCCGTAAAAGTGGGGGGACTCCATGGCTAAACAGCATCTTTATTTAAGAGCAAATAAAGAAAAAATAATATAGAGCATATAATTGCGACACTCATCATATTGTAATTGAATGTAATTAAAAATTACCTTTCCTTTTTTATCTGCAGCCAATGTAATTTTTGGAGAATACATTGCATATTTGGCTACCTGGAGGTTTTCTGTACACAGAGTGTGTACTGACCACTCCCCAGAAACATCATTTCCTGCTTGTGTGATTGGCTCAGCAATTTTTCCAGAAGTCTGCCTAAGATACAAATCAGATTTCAGGCATCCCTTGCGACAAAAATGTAATTTTTTTGAGAGATACTTTCAATGGGAATGGGATGCAGGCCCAGCAGATTTTCTCAATAGTGTTGTGCAGCTCCACACCTGACAGTTAATTATAAAACCACTCCCATTAGACCTACTCAGAACAGAGGCACAGACAGACACACATGGATTTCTTCAGAATAACAAAAGGTAGGAATCTGCAAAAATTTGTTATAATCCTTGTAATGTACATGGATCACCCAGAGGGGAATGTTTTTTCTCAACAAAAGTGGAGTTACACTTTAAATGTTATACTTACAAGTATTTGTATGATCTCTCTTTCCACATATTGAATACAACCCCAAAAAACATAAACTATCACGTGACTGTGATAAAACAGTTTGGAATAGGGATGATTGTGGATTGGTTGAAAATAACAAGCTCTATTTTGACCGTCATTGATATTGGGGTCATATTAAAGGTTAAAGTGTTTGGCTATTCCTTCTGGTGGCGGGGACTGAATTGGTTGACTGGTATCCTGGCACAAGAGAAGTTGGACTTTTTTCCTAATGCACTTTTTTTATGGACTTTTTTGGGACTTTTATTTGTTTCATATGTATTAAATTGACACATGGTGCGTAGTATACATTTAAAGGGGCAGTATTTGTGGTTCTCATTTAAGATCATATATGTATGAACCTGACACAGGGTGTGTTTTATATACTTAAAGGCACATTACTTATGTTCCTGTATTATGAATACAGAGGATAAAAGCCTTACATGTGGAATTTTGAGTACTGATGTTTGTTGTCAACTCACAGGTGCCCGCAATTTTAAGATTTCACATGTCAGGTATCTATTTACTCTGTGCAACCTCATCTTTTATATTTTACAAAAGAATTGGTAATTTATTGCGCTTGTGTCCCCTAAAATTCACCTTAGGGTATTTTTTGCTGAAAACTTACAATTCTTAAACCTTTGCCCTAATATTGTGTGACATAAAAAAAATGGAAACTACTTTTTCAGGCCTAAAATTATTTTTATAAACAGGTAAAAAAAACACAAAAACATCTCTGATATTTAAATGGTTAATTAGTGTTGACCCACTAGACCCCTAAGCTGCTCATTTAATGCTGCAAGAGAGGTGAAAATATATATTCTAATGATATTACATGAAAATGATGCTTCAAATCTGATTAATAAATTCATTTGTAAAAATTTTC
Source organism: Lithobates clamitans (assembly GCA_037952925.1). Classification (NCBI taxonomy): domain Eukaryota; kingdom Metazoa; phylum Chordata; class Amphibia; order Anura; family Ranidae; genus Lithobates; species Lithobates clamitans. Next base: position 1,380,584 of record JBBGZY010000457.1, on the reverse strand, counting down.
ATTCTATTTTAAGTTTTGCCAAAATAGTTTCTTCTAATTATTTTTTTTAATGATCTACATAAATGTGACAGTTACAAACTAACCTTCCTCTCCAAAGTTAAGTTGTTAGCTCATCACTGCAAAATGATCTCCTAAATCATTGCTTGATGATACCATATCCATACATTGCTTAAACAAATTACTTATAAGACAAATCTTTATATTTACAGGCTGAGACTTGGTGGGACATACAATAAAAAATAAAAAATTACACAGATGGCTAATAATTATTTGTTTATAAAATCATAAAATCTAAATTACATTGTTTTTATGGATGGCCCAAATACTGTAACCATTTAGAAGTTTTTTTATTTACTTAGAATGTAATGAATACAAGTACAGACATGCATAGATATAATACTTGGGTACTTTATTTATGTTACAAGAAGCAACAATGAGGCTAGTGCCAAGACAGACAAAGGTCCTTTTAAAAAAAGAATCAAAATATTTTACTAAATATATAGAGTAAGTTGATTAAAAGGGTGGGGTGCTTTCACAGTGCTGGATGGCTAGTTTTACTAACTTGTGCCCATGTTGATATTATCTGGTGCCAGTATGCAATATCTATATATATGAGACTTGTGCTGCAAATAATGACAAAAGCCTATCAGTTACACCTATCATTTGCAAGAGGCATGTTTACTAAATTATTCATTTTACTGGAAAACCAGAGTCTTCCAAATTGATTTAGCTTTCTCCTAGATGAAAATAACAATGCAAAACCACAACATCTACTTACATTATGAATTGCATTTCAGTTCTTTTTACAAGAAGACCAATGCAACAATATGGTACCAGCAATATACAGTATATGCCTTAATGCCCATGTTACATTTTGACAAATGGTAATGACATTACATGGAAAGTATGCATACCATTCAAAATAATCTGTAAATAGCCCATATACAAGTACAAATATTATGATATAACAGTATTAAATTATACTAAAACTAAATATTATCATACATCTTGCTAATGCATTGACTAGGGGATATCAGTGCTCTGAGATGTAGAAGGCGATTGTGTTTGGGTTAACTAGTGAATATTTTGAAATTGGAAAGGCCTGCATGTATTTGGATATAAAATCTAGGTGCAAAATAATTATTTTGTGGATAATACTGAATTTAGGGTGGCAGTAGTACTGTAGAGTACCAGTGTGATGTAAAGAGGTAAAATTAGTAGTAGGGATGATAAGGAACGCAATGTAGAGAATTTCTTCAATATACTTTTTAACAAAGACTACATTAAAGAATAAGTGCAATTATTCTTATCACCCTCCTCTACATTCCTACAGGTTTGGACATACTTAGCATACCCAGCAATGCACAGCATTTCATAAGTCTCTAAAATATCAGCCCTGTACTGTGCATCCCATGAATTAGCTTCAATGAAAGGCTCTCTAACAGTTCATAGGGTGCACACAGACATTAAACTGAAGTCAGTTGACTTTGTAATAATGTTTTATCATGGATAGTTTGTTTTTGGGGTTTTTTCGAGATGTGCAAAGATAGTTTACACATACACTTGTAGGTAAAATCAAACTGTATTAATAACATTTAATTCAATAATAACAGATTATTATTATTATTATTATTATTATTATTCAGGATTTATATAGCGCTGACAGTTTATGCAGCGCTTTACAACGTTAGGGCAGACAGTACGATTACAATACAATTCAATACAGGAGGAATCAGAGAGCCCTGCTCGTTAGAGCTTACAATCTAGGAGGGAGGGTCAAGTTATACAAAAGGGTAATAGCTGTGGGGGATGAGCTAATGGAGAAAATAGTGCAGTTGTTAGATGGAGGCAGGATAGGCTTCTCTGAAGAGGAAAGTTTTCAGGGATTGCCTAAAAGTGGATACATTTAGAGACAGTCTGACAGATTGGGGTAGGGAATTCCAGAGGATGGGCGAGGCTCAGAAGTCCTGGTGGCAGATATGGGAGGAGGTGATGAGGGAACTAGAGAGCAGGAGGTCTTGGGAGGAACGGAGAGGGCGATTAGGTTGGTATTTTGGGACTAGGCTAGTGATGTAGCTGGGGGCAGAGTTGTGGATGGCTTTGTAACTTATTGTTAGTATTTTGAATTTAATTCGTTGGGCGAGTGGCAGCCAATGGAGGGATTGGCAGAGAGGGGTAGAAGACACTGAGCGGTTTGTAAGGTGGATGAGTCTGGCAGCAGCATTCATGATGGACTGAAGGGGGGATAGTCTATTTAAAGGTAAGTCAATGAGGAGGGAGTTGCAGTAGTCAAGGCGAGAGATAACCAGGGAGTGAATCAGGAGCTTTGTGGTTTCATTGGTTAGAAAGGGACGCAGTTTAGAGATGTTGCGGAGGTTGAGGCGGCAAACTTTGGAAAGTGATTGGATGTGGGGCCGAAAGGAGAATTCAGAATACAGGATAACACCTAGAACCCTGACATGGGGGGATGGGTGGATGGTTGTGCCATTGCTCTTGACAGATAAGTCAGGGGAAGAGACACGTGGGGGAGGAAATATTATAAGCTCGGTTTTGGACAAGTTGAGTTTGAGGAAGTAGTGTGACATCCATACAGATATGTCTGTTAGTAAGTTAGTGATGCTTGATGAGACTGATGGAGTGAGTTGAGGGGTGGAGAGATAGATTTGTGTATCGTCAGCGTAGAAATGATATTGAAAGCCATGAGAGGCTATCAGCTGACCCTGGGAAGAGGTGTAGATTAAAAATAAAAGAGGTCCAAGAACAGAACCTTGGGGGACCCCGACGGAGAAGGGAAGAGGAGTGGAGGAAGTAGAATTGTAAGTGACACTTATAAGGTGCGTTGGGATAGGTAGGATGAGTAATTAAGTATGGAAGCTGCGCTTAGGACAAAACGTATAGGTATGCAGCCCCCCTAAAGGAGTTTCCCTGAGGATCCTCCACAGAGTAATGGGATATAAATTAAAAGGGGTGTGGCGCTCCCTACGGGGTTTAGGGATAGTGTAAGGGAAGGGGGACAGGGTTGTCTGATGGGTTATATTATATTCAAAGGTGATATCCCCCAATCATAAACCTAGTAAGGTACCTGATACTAACAAAAATTATATATACAACAAAATTAATTAAACGAGAGCGATCTTCAGTGATTGTGTGCAAATACAAAAATGCCTTATATGTTAGGGATGTGTGCTGAGACCCCTACATCTGTGATAGGTCTGCACCATACATCGCCACAAGTGAAATGAGTATAATCCAAACCATAAACGTAAAAAATTCAAACATAGAAAACGTAATATGTGCTCTACCTATCCGGTACAAATATTACTAACCATATATTGTACTCTGCCTAAAATAGTGCCAAATATTTTCACATTAGTGATCAGAGTCCAGTGAACAGGTGATTGCACCTCACCCTAATTAGTGCATATATAAAACAATTAGTAATAGTCATAGTCCTTAAAGTGGTAAACTCTTCAAACACAGTGTTTCAGGGAATTTTCTTAGCAAGAGAAAACCATGACAAAAGTGCTCTCAGGTGGTTTCTGTGACTTTTGTGCTCCCCCTTTTGGGTCCCCACTCACCGAATCCAACAACCCCAAAAGGGGCAAAGAGCATAGGGTATCTCGATCACGGTCAGCTCTCCACCACGATCATGTAGGGCATTCAGGTGGTTTCCCTCCTGTTGGTTTAAGATGGTCACCATATCCTCTCCACCTCCAAAAGCCATTGTGAATACTTCAATTCAACATTACGGAAATCACCCTGGATGCTTTGTAGGATTGTGGTGGAGAGGATATTGTGACCGTGATACCCCATGTAGCTTACCCTTTTTGGGGTTGGTGGATCCGGGGAGCCATTGGGAATATCTTAAACCAACAGTACGGAAACCACCTGAATGCCCTACATGATCGTGGTGGAGAGCTGACCGTGATCGAGATACCCTATTCTGTTTGCCCCTTTTGGGGTTGTTGGATTTGGTGAGTGGGGACCCAAAAGGGGAGCACAAAAGTCACAGAAACCACCTGAGAGCACTTTTGTCACGGTTTTCTCTTGCTAAGAAAATTCCCTGAAACACTGTGTTTGAAGAGTTTACCACTTTAAGGACTATGACTATTACTAATTGTTTTATATTTGCACTAATTAGGGTGAGGTGCAATCACCTGTTCACTGGACTCTGATCACTAATGTGAAAATATTTGGCACTATTTTAGGCAGAGTACAATATATGGTTAGTAATATTTGTACCGGATAGGTAGAGCACATATTACGTTTTCTATGTTTGAATTTTTTACGTTTATGGTTTGGATTATACTCATTTCACTTGTGGCGATGTATGGTGCAGACCTATCACAGATGTAGGGGTCTCAGCACACATCCCTTACATATAAGGCATTTTTGTATTTGCACACAATCACTGAAGATCGCTCTCGTTTAATTAATTTTGTTGTATATATAATTTTTGTTAGTATCAGGTACCTTACTAGGTTTATGATTGGGGGATATCACCTTTGAATATAATATAACCCATCAGACAACCCCGTCCCCCTCCCTTACACTATCCCTAAACCCCGTAGGGAGCGCCACACCCCTTTTAATTTATATCCCATAGGTAGGATGAGAGCCACTGAAGAGCACAGTCACGGAGACCAAGGGAGTAAAGTTTTTTGAGCGGGTGGTCAACTGTGTCAAAGGCAGCTGAAAGGTCCAGAAGTAGGAGCACAGAATAGTGTCCGTTGGTTTTGAAGATGTGGGTTAGAGAGTGTAGGATGGAGTCAGAGGGCGACCATAACATGTGAGAGGGAATAGGGTCCAGTGGACAGGTGGTTAGGTGGGTGATAGAAAGGAGTTTAGCAACTTCGTCTGTAGTAGCAGATTTGAATGAAGGGAGTGTCAGTTGTACCTGTTGACATGTGGTCTTAACTGGGGGAGATACCTGTAGAGTGGAGATTTCATCACGGATTGTATCAATCTTGTTTTGTAGTGATTAGCGATCTCCTGGGCAGTGAGTGGAGGCGGTGGAGGACAAAGTAGAGAGTTGAAGGTAGAGAAGAGTTTACGGGGACTGGATGAGAAGGTGTTAATGAGAGTTGTAAAATAGGTTTGCTTGGCAGTGTGGAGGGAAGGGTAGTATTTTTGGAGGGCAGATTTGTATTGGTTGAAGTCTTTGAGAGACTTAGTCTTGTGCCACAGACACTCAAGATTGCTACTACGTTTTTTGAGAATTTTTTGTGTCATCTGTTTGTCAGGGTTGTAGGGGTCAAGGTCTGATTCTGCATGTAGTGAGGGGAACGAGCTTGTCCAGGGTGGAGAACAGGGATTTATTATAAATGGACGTGGCTTGGTTGGGGCAGGACAGGGGAGAGATTTTGTCATAGAGGTGGTCAGTAGCAGAAGAGAGGAGAGAGGAGTTGAAGTTGCGAAAGTTTCTATGGGTGATGGTTAGGCGATTGGAGGGAAAGGTGGTGGAAGACAGGGGGAGAGAGAAACTAACAAGGTGGTGGTCGGAGAGAGGAAAAGGATTGTTTGAGAAGTTGCATGGAGTGCATAGGTAGGAGAATACAAAGTCAAGGGTGTTGCCATCAGAGTGAGTAGAAGCCTGTACCCATTGCTTTAGGTGAAATGAAGAGGTTAGACTAAGAAGTTTAGAAGTTTAGAAGTAGCAGGAGTGTTTGTATTAGCAGGGATGTTGAAATCACCGAGAAGGATTGTGGGAATTTCCGAAGAGAGAAAGTATGGTAGCCAGGCAGAAAACTCATCAAGGAAAGTCGATAATGGTCCAGGGGGCCGGTAGACAGATAAAGATAACAAAAGCAATAATATTGGAAAATGTAACAAGAATGCTTATCTATAGATGCCTTTTGCCAAGGTGATCTGCCGTCTTTGCTGTTGTGCTGAGTATTGAAATCATGCGCTGGAAGCTTCTTGTTTGCAGCAATTAGCTTTACTTTCATGGAGAATATCTTTATCATGGAACAGGAAGAGAACACAAATGAGTGCACACAGAGGAAAAACAATACTTCTTCCCATTACATTATATCATAGATTACATTAACTATACACAATAATACTACAGCTCCACCTGCTGCAAAAATAGGTATAATGCATACAGTATTGTCAGTTTATAAGCAACCATGCTGTTGTTCTTTCCAACATTTACAGCTTGGCATTATGATCAAACCAGACACATGCATAATGCAGCTCTGGTCAGATACTAGTTTATTCCAATCTTGGCTGTGGTATTGTCAAGGCTGGGCTCAGCCCTTCCTTCTCTAAGCTGGCCACTCAGCTGTCTGCTAATTGTCAGCTCCTATCTATCCACAGTGACTCCACCTGTTGATAATATCCTGCTCATCAGTCCTGCCTACTTAAGCCGTCCATCCCAGATTATCTCTGCCTTCGCCATGGTCACATCTCTAGAGACACTCTCCTGTGTTCCTGTTAAAGACTTGCTTTGCTGACATTCCTTCTGGCTCCAGATCCTGCTTGCTGTTCTACTACGCTCATCTCTGGCTCCCTGACATTTTGTTTTGTCTGACTATCCGTTTCAGTTCCTGAACTCTGGCTATGTTTTGACTACATTTACTCTGTTTACCTTTTTTAATTATTTTTAACCACTTAAGCCCCGGACCATTTGGCTGGCCAAAGACCAGAGCACTTTTTGCGATTCCACGCTGTGTCGCTTTAACTGACAATTGCGCGGTCGTGCAATGTTGCACCTAAACAAAATTGATGTCATTTTTTTCCCACAAATAGAGCTTTCTTTTGGTGGTATTTAATTGCCTCTACGGTTTTTATTTTTTGCGCTATAAACAAAAAAAGAGCGACAATTTTGAAAAAACGCAATATTTTTTACTTTTTGCTATAATAAATATCCCCAAAAAATATATAAAAAAACATTTTTTTTCCCTCAGTTTAGGCCGATACGTATTCTTCTACATATTTTTAGTAAAAATAATCGCAATGAGCACATATTGATTGGTTTGCGCAAAATGTATAGCCTCTACAAAATAGAGGATAGTTTTATGGCTTTTTTATTATTAATTTTTTTTTACTAGTAATGGCAGTGATCTGCGATTTTTATTGGGACTGCAACATTATGGCGGACACGTCGGACAATTTTGACACATTTTTGGGACCATTGGCATTTTTACAGCGATCAGTGCGATTAAAAATGCATTGATTACTGTAAAAATGTCACTGGCAGTGAAGGGGTTAACTGCTAGGAGGCAGTGAAGGGGTTAAGTGTATCCTAGTACGTGTTCTCACTGAAGGGGGGAGGGGACTGTGCAGGGGACATGACAGATCGTCTGTATACTCTGTATGAACAGACGATCTTTCTGTTCTCCCCTCAGAGAAACGGAAACTGTGTGTTTTTACACACACAGATCCTGGTTCTCAGTGTGCCCCGAGCGATCGCCGGAGCCCAGCGGTGATCGTGACTGCCGGGCACTGGTATTTGCTTCGTGGGCAAGCAGGGGGCGTCTATGATACCGACGTACCATGATGGCGATTCGCGCAGCTGAGACATGTTGCCGCAGTACAACTGCGGCGGCTGGTCGGCATGTGGTTAAACAAGTATGCTTTAACTGTACTTCTGTCCCAGTCTGATTCACGGTTTCTGACGGTAGGCGAAGGCCATGAATTAGGAAGATGCACCAACAGATCCACCTGTTGGTAATTTTCTTTACAGATTGGATGAGCAGGATCATCGCATATATTAGTTTGCCATGGCGTTACAAATACTCCTGAGTCACACGGCTCACCTGGAATCTCCCACTGTGGCTGCTCCGGTACAACCTGTGTTGCAGGTCGTCTCTGTTGCTGCTCCAGTCTCTATGCAGGCACCTGCCTGGAGTATTACCTCTATAAGAGGTATGTCTGGTTCCACTCTGCTTCCTCAGCAATTTGGGGGTGATCCAGTCCAATGCTAAGGTTTTCACAACCAAGTTGAGATATATTTTTAGATGCTGCCCCAGGCATTTCCCACGGACAGAAGCAAAGTAGGTTTCGTTATATCTTTGCTTTCTCAGAGAGCCTTGGCCTTGGCAAACCCTTTATGGGAGATGCAAAAACCTGTTGTCTTGAGTTACCCTGAGTTTGTGGCTTCTTTTAAAAGGGTATTTGACGTTCTTGCATGCTCCGCTTCTGCTGCCAAGTGTCTCAGGTCCATCAAACAGAGTATGAGAACTGTTGCCGACTTCGCCATTGAATTCTGTACTCTGGCAGCAGAGGTTGCTTGAAACAATGAGGCCCTCGTGGCTGCTTTTGATCATTGTCATTCGGATACCATCAAGGATGAGATAGCAGCCCAAGATATACACACTGAGCTGGAGAAGTTGATCACGTTTGCCATCCTTATTGACTCCAGACTCAGAGAAAGACTTTCTTTTAAGGAGCACTTGTGGAAGCCCCCTGTACATTTGTCTCTGAACTTTGCAGTCCCACCCTTGCCTCCCTCACCTCCAATGCCTCCTGGTACCGAGTCGGTCTGTGAAGATGAGCCCATGCACTTGGGCTTCATGTGTCTCTGCGGATGAGAGAACCCTTAGGAGGAGTGAGAGATTGTGCCTTTATTGTGGCCAAGCAGGTCACTTTTTGAAGGCTTGTCCTACCCATCCAGGGAACGCCCAAACTTTGAGGTCCTGTCATGGACAGACCTTAGGCGGCGTTGTTTTGTCCCCAGAGCTGATAGCGATCATTTTAGCCCTGAAAGAATGGAGACATCTCATTCTTACAGACCATAAGATTCTCACATTCTTGTCTGAGGCTAAATGCCTCTCAGAAGGGAGCGATGGGCCCTTTTCTTGTCTAGTTTCAACTACATTGTCTCATTCTTACCCGGTACTAAGAATGTAGGGGCTGATGCTTTGTCACAACAATTTTTTTCCACTTCCAAAACGGAGTACGTTCCAGTTCCTGGGATTCCTCCTGATCGTATTCTGGCTATGGTTCGCACCAGTCTCACTTCTCTTTTGGATGACAAACTTCTTGCTGCTCAGGTCCATGCTCCTCCTGAGAAACCTTATGACCGCTGCTTTGTCCCAGAGAGTCTCCGTACTGCCGTGCTCCAGACTTACCATTCTTCCAAGGATTCTGGCCACCCTGGAAAGAATCAACTCTTCTGGGCCAATTCCCAACAATTCTGTTGGCCTAGTCTATGTGTTGATGTAGCTGTCCATGTGTGCTCAGAGTAAGACTCCACAACACCTTCCAGTGGGCCTCCTACAACCCATACTCAATGGAGAAAGGCCCTGGACCCACTAATCCTATGGATTTCGTTGTGGAGTTACACAACTCTCAGGGCAACACAGTTATCCTTATGGTGGTTGACCGGTTCTCGAAAATGTCCCATTGTATTCCACTTAAGAAGTTGCCCACTTCTAAGGAACTGGCTTCCATTTTTGCTCAGGAGATCTTTCGCTTACATTCTCCTTGGAGCAATTCCTACCTTGCTATATTTCTGACCATCATAACAACCGGTCAGACCTCTTACCATGGGTGGAGTTTGCTCACGATAGTGCCTTTGAATTCTGCTTCCCAATTGTCCCCGTTTATGGCGAACCATGGCTTCCACCCTTCCATGTTGCCTGACTCCTTTGTTCTGCAGAGTATTCTGCGTTAGAGGAGCATCTCAGTGGTCTTTGTTCCACTTGGGCACAAGTCCAGGAGGCTTTACAACATGCTAATGATAGGTACACACTCCTTGCTGACTGCAGACGCCTGCCTGCGCCTTCCTACCAGGTTGGGGACAGGGTCTGGCTGTCATCTCGCAACCTCCGACTTTGTGTTCCCTCTCTGAAGTTCGCACCTCGGTTTATTGGGCCTTTGCGTATTCTTTTGCAAGATTAACCCAGTGGCTTACGCATTAGACCTTCCTTCTAATATGCGTATCTCGAATGTATTTCATGTCTCCTTATTAAAACCTTTGGTCTGCAACCGCTTTAACACCCCGGTGCCTCGTCCTTACCCTGTACAGGTTGAGAACCATGAGGAGTATGAAGTATAGTCCTTTGTTGACTCCCGTAGGTTCCGTGGGCATACAGTACCTGGTGCATTGGAAAGGGTATGGTCTGGAGAAACGCTCTTATGTCTCATCCTCGGACGTACATGCCCCTGTCCTCCTCTGTGATTTCCATAGATGTTTTCCCCTCAAGCCTGGTGGTCCTCTGAGGGTGAGAGGGTCAATCTACGCTCATCTATGGCTCCCTGAGGTTTTGTTTTGTCTGACTATCCTTTCCGGTTCCTGAACTCTGGCTATGTTTTGACTACATTTACTCTGTTTACCTTTGATTTATTATTATTAATAAACAAGTGTGATTTAACTGTACTTCTGTGACAGAAGTTCTGTCTCAGTCTGATTCATGGTTTCTGACAGGTATATACAGGACAAATGGGTAAGTAATGACCAATCGACCCTTAGAAAAGTGATATTATCTTTTAAGGAAGATAGCACACATTCCTGAAGGGGCTTGGTGGTTGGTAATTTAAGTTTGTAATGACGTTCCTATAGTATAAAATCATCTAAAGTAACCAGGATGCATTCTTAGGTATTTGTGAACCAATAATAATAAGAAAAAAAAAAGAGATTTCTTTATGATTCCACCCACTGGCTCATAATATCATAAATATCATAAAGTAATGCATCCAACTAGTGTTGGGTGAACAGTTTGAGCCAAACTGTTCAGCGAACACCCAAATTGGCAGAACGTTTGACCGTTTGTTCCGCCCTCCGAATGCCCCACAATGCAATGCGCACTGCACAGTGCATTCTAAGCCTTGATTGACTGGAGCAATGAAAGGCTTTGCCCAATTAGGGTCCAGAGCACTGTCAGAGCCATAAGTGGAGAAAGTCATGATGACTTTGCCCAATCAATGCTCATTGCTCATGAACCCACACAAAACTACAAAAGATTCCTTCACAGAGGAGCCATTTGCAGTGTGATTTTGGAGTGCAGATAGATAGAACAGGGCTCTGTTGAACATCGGGTGACCAAAGAGCTGCCGAAGGACACCAGAAACAAAATTGTAGACCTACACCAGGCTGGGAAGACTGAATCTGCAATAGGCAAGCAGCTTGGTGTGAAGAAATCAAATGTGGGAGCAATAATTAGAAAATGGAAGACATACAAGACCACTGATAATCTCCCTCGATCTGGGGCTCCACGCAAGATCTCACCCGTGGGGTCAAAATGATCACAAGAACGGTGAGAAAATCCCAGAACCACACGGGGGGACCTAGTGAATGACCTGCAGTGAGCTGGGACCAACGTAACAAAGGCTACCATCAGTAACACACTACGCCGCCAGGGACTCAGATCATGCAGTGCCAGACGTATCCCCCTGCTTAAGCCAGTACATGTCCGGGCCTGTCTGAGGTTTACTAGAGATCATTTGGATGATCCAGAAGAGCATTGGGAGAATGTCATATGGTCTGATGAAACCAAAGTAGAACTGTTTGGTAGAAACACAACACGTCGTGTTTGGAGGAGAGAGAATGCTGAGTTGCAACCAAAGAACATCATACCTACTGTGAAGCATGGGGGTGGCAACATCATACTTTGGGGCTGTTTCTCTGCAAAAGGAACAGGGCGACTGATCCATGTATATGAAAGAATTAATGGGGCCATGTATCGTGAGATTTTGAGTGCAAACCTCCTCCCATCAGCAAGGGCATTGAAGATGAAATGTGGCTGGGTCTTTTAGCATGAAAATGATCCCAAACACACCGCCCGGGCAATGAAGGAGTGGCTTCATAAGAAGCATTTAAAGGTCCTGGAGTGGCATAGCCAGTCTCCAGTTCTCAACCCCATAGAAAACCTTTGGAGGGAGTTGAAAGTCCGTGTTGCTCAGCAACAGCCCCAAAACATCACTGCTCTAGAGGAGATCTGCATGGAGGAATAGGCCAACAGTGTATAACAACCTTGTGAAGACTTACAGAAAACGTTTGACCTCTGTCATTGCCAACAAAGGATATATAACAAAGTATTGAGATGAACTTTTGATATTGACCAAATACTTATTTACCACCATAATTTGCAAATAAATTCTTTCAAAAATCAGACAATGTGATTGTCTGGATTTGTTTCCACATTTTGTCTCTCACAGTTGAGGTATACCTATGATGACAATTACAGGCCTCTCTCATCTTTTTAAGTGGGAGAACTTGCACAATTGGTGGCTGACTAGGGATGAGCTTCGAGCTCGAGTCGAACTCATGTTCGACTCGAACATTGGCTGTTCGCAAGTTCGCCGAACAGCGAACAATTTGGGGTGTTCGCAGCAAATTCGAATGCCGCGGAACACCCTTTAAAAGTCTATGGGAGAAATCAAAAGTGCTAATTTTAAAGGCTTATATGCAAGTTATTGTCATAAAAAGTGTTTGGGGACCTGGGTCCTGCCCCAGGGGACATGGATCAATGCAAAAAAAGTTTTAAAAACGGCCGTTTTTTCAGGAGCAGTGATTTTAATAATGCTTAAAGTCAAACAATAAAAGTGTAATATCCCTTTAAATTTTGTAGCTGGGGGTGTCTATATTATGCCTGTAAAGGGGCACATGTTTCCTGTGTTTAGAACAGTCTGACAGCAAAATGACATTTCGAAGGAAAAAACCCATTTAAAACTACTCGCGGCTATTGCATTGCCGGTCCGACAATACACATAGAAGTTCATTGATAAAAACGGCATGGGAATTCCCTACAGGGGAACCCCGGACCAAAATTTAAAAGAAAAAGACGTGGGGGTCCCCCTAAATTCCATACCAGGCCCTTCAGGTCTGGTATGGATATTAAGGGGAACCCCGGCCAAAATTTTAAAAAAAAATGACGTGGGGGTCCCCCTAAATTCCATAACAGACCCTTCAGGTCTGGTACGGATTTTAAGGGGAACCCCATGCCAAAAAAAAAAAAAAACGGCGTGGGGTCCCCCCAAAAATCCATACCAGACCCTTATCCGAGCACGCAACCTGGCAGGCCGCAGGAAAAGAGGGGGGGACGAGAGAGTGCCCCCCCCTCCTGAACCGTACCAGGCCATATGCCCTCAACATTGGGAGGGTGCTTTGGGGTAGCCCCCCAAAACACCTTGTCCCCATGTCGATGAGGACAAGGGCCTCATCCCCACAACCCTGGCCGGTGGTTGTGGGGGTCTGCGGGTGGGGGGCTTATCGGAATCTGGAAGCCCCCTTTAACAAGGGGACCCCCAGATCCCGCCCCCCCTGTGTGAAATGGTAAGGGGGTACTTACCCCTACCATTTCACTAAAAAACTGTCAAAAATTTTAAAAATGACAAGAGACAGTTTTTGACAATTCCTTTATTTAAATGCTTCTTCTTTCTTCTATCTTCCTTCATCTTCTTCTTCTGGTTCTTCTGGCTCTTCTGGTTCTTCCTCCGGCATTCTTGTCCAGCATCTCCTCCACGGCCATGGCATGGGGGGAGGCTCCCGCTCTTCTCTTCTCTTCTTCTTTTCTTCTCTTCTTCTCTTCTTCTCTTCTTCTCTTCTTCTGCGTGCCAGGTTGCGTGCTCGGATAAGGGTCTGGTATGGATTTTTGGGGGACCCCACGCTGTTTTTTGGGGGGGGTTGGCGCGGGGTTCCCCTAAAATCTGTACTAAACCTGAAGGGTCTGGTATGGAATTTAGGGGGACCCCCACGTCATTTTTTTTTTAAATTTTGGCTGGGGTTCCCCTTAATATCCATACCAGACCTGAAGGGCCTGGTATGGAATTTAGGGGGACCCCCACATCATTTTTTTTTAAATTTTGGTTCGGGGTTCCCCTGTGGGGAATTCCCATGCCGTTTTTATCAATGAACTTCTATTTGTATTGTCGGACCGGCAATGCAATAGCCGCAAGTAGTTTTAAATGGGTTTTTTCCTTCGAAATGTCATTTTGCTGTCAGACTGTTCTAAACACAGGAAACATGCGCCCCTTTACAGACATACTATAGACACCCTCCAGCTACGAAATTGAAAAGGATATTACACTTTTATTGTTTGACTTTAAGCATTATTAAAATCACTGCTCCTGAAAAAACGGCCGTTTTTAAAACTTTTTTTTGCATTGATCCATGTCCCCTGGGGCAGAAACCCAGGTCCCCAAACACTTTTTATGACAATAACTTGCATATAAGCCTTTAAAATTAGCACTTTTGATTATTCATGTTCGTGTCCCATAGATTTTAACAGTGTCCGCGTGTTCGAACAAACTTTTTTTCTGTTCGCATGTTCTGCGAACACCCCCTTCATGGGGGTGTTCGGCTCATCCCTATGGCTGACTAAATACTTTTTTGCCCCACTATAATATATATATATATATATATATATATATATATATATATATATATATATATATATATATATTAATTAGAGTTGCCACCTCATCCCTTTAAACCCGAACACATATGAATTACACAGGTTCTGAAGGCTAATTTAATGCAGATAAGGCAACAAGTGAGTTTAATTACCACCTTAATCAGCCTCTGAACCTGTGTAATTAATATGTGTTCGGGTTTAAAGGGATGAGGCGGCAACTCTAATATATATATATATATATATATATATATATATATATATAGTGGGGCAAAAAAGTATTTAGTCAGCCATATATATAAACATAAACAAAGGGAAACGTTCTCCAATGCAAATATATTTACTGAATCTTTAAATCATCAAAGTCGTCGTGTACATCAATTGCAGCTACTGTATACAGTTGCGAGCATCCCCGCTCTTCCTCAGGCTGTATGGCTTTGTGTGAAAATTCAATGAGTGATTCCCTCTTTTGTTCAAAAACTCTAGTACAAGTGGGTGTTACCCCACAGGTGTGTCCCATGCTTCCAAAGTGAAAGGCCCTGGGAGAAAAACATTAACCCCATATCAGTTCCAATTTGTTTCCTACCTAGGCAAACAGATGCCTGCACAAGCCAAATAGATTGAGAAAGAGATAAAACAAATTTTTCAACCCATAGTGTCACAATCAAAACATCAATAATTCCATATAAACATATTTTCATTCATCATCTAGATAAAAATATCTTAAATGAAAAAATCGCATACAGGTGCAATAGACATGTAGTCCACAAATTCTAATCAGGACTTCATAGGATTTTCATTCTTCTGATCAATTCCCACTTATTCCCATGTGTCAAGATGTGACTATCTGAAAATAGAAAATGTAAAAAAGTCGCTAACTGGATCGTCATAAAAATAGATGCGACTATCTGAAAATAGAGAATGTAAAAAAGTCGCTAACTGGATCGTCATAAAAATAGGTACAAATCATAATCCCTATTCATCCCATCTGGATAGAGGGATCGTAACCTGTTGATCCACCAAACCTCTCACTGCTTAAGTCTCAATATTCTGTCACCCCCTCTTCTGTCTCGGGGAACCTCCTCAAGCACCATAAATCTTAAATCTGAGTCCTGATGCCCTTTCTCGAAAAAATGTCTTGATACTGGCAGCCCTGGTTGTTTCAATCTAATGGTGCTGCGATGCTGTGCGATTCGGTCTTTAATCTTTTGGGTTGTTTCACCAACATACAACAATTTGCATGGGCAGGTCAGAATATAGATCACATAGGTGGATTGGCATGTAAAAAATCCTTTAATCGCAACCTTATCTCCATTTTCAGGATGGACATACTGGTCACCTTTAAGTAAAAGCTTACATTGAATGCAACTCAAGCAGGGAAAGCACCCTTTCCTTTTCTTACCCAGAAATGTCATTTTAGATATGTTTTCCCTTGGTCTATATTCTGATCTCACCAATGCATCTCGCAGCGTTTTATTCCTTCTAAAGGCTTTAAATGGTGTTTGTTGAAAGACCCCAATCTGTGGATAGGAGCGTTTTAAAAGGGGCCAATGTTTCTTGATGACTCTAAAAACCTGCTTGCTGTAACTGTGAAATTGCATCAAAAACGGTAATCGTCTCGTCTGTGGTCTATGTCTCACTGGAGCTGTACCCATCTCCTCCTGCTCTATCTTTTTTACTTCTTGTGAAATAATGTAATTGGGATATCCTCGTTCCTGAAACTTTGAACACATTTCCTTCATTCTTAAATTCCTCACGGTTTCATTACTAACTATTCTCCTGACCCGCAAAAGTTGGCTTCTTACAATGGAACGGAAGACATGGGGGGGATGAAAGCTGTCAAACAATAGTAGCTGATTCCTATCAGTCGGCTTGATATACAAATCGGATTCCATCTGATTGTTATCAATGTAAATCCTGGTATCCAAAAATGGAACCGATTTCCCCCCAATGTTGATTTTGTATTGGATCTCATGAGAAAAATCGTTCAGCATCACATCAAAGGCAAGTAGCAATTCCATGTTGCCACGCCATATGACAAAAACATCATCAATGTATGGCCACCAGGTGGCACAATGGCTTTTAAATAATTCATTCTGAAAGATGTACCTGTGTTCAAAGTCATTCATAAATGTACAGGCATATGGCAGGGCAACATTAGAACCCATTGCAACTCCTTTCAGTTGCATAAAAAATTGATCCTTAAACAGAAAATAGTTGTTTGATAATATTATTTTAAATAATTTTTCGAAAAGAGAGATTTGCATGTCTGAAAAGTTATTACATCCTCTAATCAGATCCATCACCGCATCAATACCAGGTTGATGTGGGATGGATGTGTACAAACTATTGACATCCCAAGTGACTAAAATTTAATTTCCAGAACACTGGGAAATTTCCTTGATTTTAAACAAAAAATCATTAGTGTCCTTGATGTATGCTCTGGTGTTCTTCACAAGGGGTGCCAAGATCTTGTCTGAAAACTGTGCAGTTGGAACAAAAATAGAATCGCGTCCTGACACTATGGGACGACCAGGTGGAGAATAGCTGTCTTTGTGTGTTTTAGGTAAGGTATACAAAATGGGAATCCGGGTATGAGCAGGTAGCAAAAAATCATAAAGGTCACGTGTGATCATTCCCTCTTTTAAAGCTGGTTTTAAGACACTTTCTAATTGCTTCCTAATTTGCCAGGTGGGGTCATTCACTCAACTGACATAGGATTTCATTTTCATACAGTTGTGGGTCCATCTATGTCTATTGCACCTGTATGCGAGTTTTTCATTTAAGATATTTTTATCTAGATGATGAATGAAAATATGTTTATATGGAATTATTGATGTTTTGATTGTGACACTATGAGTTGAAAATTTTGTTTTATCTCTTTCTCAATCTCTTTGGCTTGTGCATGCATCTGTTTGCCTAGGTAGGAAACAAATTGGAACTGACATGGGGTTAATGTTTTTCTCCCAGGGCCTTTCACTTTGGAAGCATGGGACACACTTGTGGGGTAACACCCACTTGTACTAGAGTTTTTGAACAAAAGAGGGAATCACTCATAGAATTTTCACACAAAGCCATACAGCCTGAGAAAGAGCAGGGATGCTCACAACTGTATACAGTAGCTGCAATTGATGTACATGAAGACTTTGATGATTTGAAGATTCAGTAAATATATTTGCATTGGAGAACGTGTCCCTTCGTTTATGTTAATGGATATCGGTGGAGAACAGGGAGTCCACCTTGACCATTCCAGTCTAACAGCAAGGACAAAGAAAAGGCAGTAACCCACCCAAAGTTTGAATATATATATATATGTGTGTGTGTGTGTGTGTGTGTGTGTGTGTGTGTGTATGTATACTCTGTATTTAGCATAGACTATATATTCAGTGTTTACTCGATATTTAGGCAGTGTATTAATATATATACAGTCTCGTGTGTGTGTGTGTGTGTGTGTGTGTGTATGTATGTATGTATGTATGTATGTGTGTGTGTGTGTGTGTATATATATATATATATATATATATATATATATATATATATACTCTTCATCCAGTGTAGCCTATATCTACAGTGCATTCTGTGGTGTACTTTTTCTAATACACTTTAAGCGGTGTATTAGCCACTACAGGCCCGGAAGGCCCTGACCAGAGCATTTTTTGCGTTTCGGCACTGCGTTATTTTAGCTGACAATTGCATGGTCATGAGATGTTGTACCCAAACAAAATTGATGTTCTTTTTCCCTTATCGTCTTTCAGGACAGCACTTGAGAGAGTGACTCCTCCCCTTGCCAACAGGAAACACCTCTTCCACCAAACTTTAAAAGGAGGCTCCTTTCCACATCTTGTCAGTTTTTGTGTTTCCTCCGGAGGGAACACTTCGTGGGGAAGTCAGGGCTCTCAGGTGCTGTCCTGGGAGCTCAGGTTTCCTGGTTTTTTTCATCAAACACTTTGTTACCTCATGAGAGCTGTTCCTCCCATTTCACAGCTGAGGTGAAGTGCTGCTGGCTGGGCTCCCTCTCCCTCTTCATATGGGCTCAGGGTGAGTCCGACTGTCGTGGGCATCGCTCCTAGGCCAAGACAGGCGGTGGCCGTCTACTGTGTTTTTTCTCAGGTCCACCGCCTGTTGCTTATTGCACCGCCGCCATCTTGGGGATGGCAGCGGGGCTCCATCCGCCGGAAGTGAGGCATCCGGAGGGGGCGGAGCCCACGGAACAGGCGTGCGGCGTCATTTCCGCCGGAAATCGCAGAGGGAAAGGGGAGGAACGGGGCTGGTGCTTATTTGGCGGTTCCGGTCCGGCGCACAGGCGCTATTGGAGTCCGGAACCGGCGTTTAGCCACACAAACACAGCAAGCGCTCCTCGATGGAATCGATGGCGGCAGCAAGTGGGACAGGCACAGGCACCAGCAAGGCCCAGGTAAGGGGCAGTTGTATACTGTCCTCCTTGTACTGTGGGGTCTCTATCTCTCCCCCCCGGTGGCAGGGGCCTGTCTGGGCACATAAGGCAGTTTAGTTCTTACTGTGCACCTGTGGTGAGCATCTTTGGGTATAGGACAGGTTGTCTCATTAGGATGGTTTCTTCTTTTGTCTCATGGCAGGCCAAGAGCTCTGATCCAGTGGCAAAAAGAAAATGTCCTTCATGTAAATCCAAGCTACCTGAAGGATGGAAGAAGACGTTATGTCAAGCTTGTATTGATTTGCTAGTTAAAGAAGAAGCTTCTTCCGCTTGCAGCGACTTGATTGCATCTGTTAAAAAAGAACTTGATGCGACTATTCAATCATTTCGCTCTTCCCTAGCAAACCCATCCCTGAGTCAGCCTACTACCTCACAGTCCTCCCAAGGCTCACTTATAGTCCCGGCGGTGGAGACTGAGGCATCTCCTACCCCAGAGGGACATTTCCCCTCTCAATCTGAGGATTCTGATGAGGGTGAGGAAGGAGAAAATTTACCTTCAAGATTTAAATTGTCTTTGGAACAGGTAGATGGCCTGTTAAAAGCAATCTATACCACACTGGGTCTGGAGGAGGAAAGAAAGGAGTTATCTCTGCATGATAAAATGTATGCAGGGCTTAGCGAGCACAAAAATCGCAATTTCCCAGTGCACTCTGTTATTTCTGAAGCTATTAAGAAAGAGTGGGCAGAGCCAGAGAGAAAGCCTTTCTTTCCCAAAGCCTTAAAAAGGCGTTTTCCTTTTGACGAAGATCCAGCGGCGGTTTGGAACAAAAACCCCAAACTAGATGCCGCGTTTTCCCAGGTCTCGAGGTCTACAGATTTGGCATTCGAGGACATGGGGGTGTTGAGAGATCCCATGGATAAAAGGATGGACCAGGTTCTAAAAAGGGCTTGGCAATCTATCATGGGAAATCTTAAACCTGCTATGGCAACTACAGTGGTATCCAGAAATATGGAGTTCTGGTTAGAGCAACTTAAGGCCCATATCTCAGCAGACTCACCAAAACAAGAGATTTTGGATTCATTCTCAACTCTGTCGGCCGCTGTCGCATTTATATCTGATGCATCAGCGGAATCAATTAAAATGACAGCTAGATCTGCTGCCCTGGCCAACTCAGCCAGAAGGGCTTTGTGGTTGAAAACTTGGCCGGGGGACGCGGCATCCAAAAACAAGCTGTGTGGGATACCGTTCCTGGGTGACTTGCTTTTTGGGCCTGACTTAGATGCGGTTCTAGATAGAACAGCGGATAAAAAGAAGTCTTTTCCCATCAAAAAGAAAAAACAGCCAGTTAAACGTTTTTTTCGTTCCCAAAGGGCTCAAGAACAAAACAAACCCCAGGAGAAAAGAAAAAATTGGGCTTCGCAGAAGGGAAAGGGAAAAGGAAATGCCCTTTTCCATCCTCCTGCAGCCTCCGGTAAAACACAATGACTTGTGCGTACCGGTGGGGGGAAGGCTGCAAGGTTTCCTTCCCATTTAGGCCAGCATGACAGAAAGTCTATATATTTTGGACATGCTGTCCCAAGGTTACAGGATAGAGTTTTCGGATCGCCCGCCAGAAAGATTCTTCGTAACAAACCTACCAAGGGATCAAACAAGGGCTCTGGCCATGAAGAACCTTTTAAGGGATCTGAGGCACCAGAGGGTAGTGATACCAGTATCCCCAGAAGAACAGGGGCAGGGTTTCTATTCTCACATCTTTCTGATAAAAAAACCATCCGGAAACTTCCGTCTTATCCTCAACCTAAAACCCCTGAACAGGTCAGTCCTATACAAAAAGTTTTGTATGGACTCAATTTTCACGGTCAGAAGCATTCTGACAAAAGATTGTTTTATGGCATCAATCGATCTGAGGGATGCTTATCTTCATATTCCTGTAGCACCTCAGTCCCAGAAGTTCCTGAGGTTTGCGGTGAATATGGGCAAGGAGATTATACATCTTCAGTTCAGGGCCCTTCCCTTCGGCCTGTCGTCAGCTCCTCGTATTTTTACGAAGATAATGGCGGAAGCTCTCGCCCCTCTTCGACTCCAGGGGATTGCGGTAATTCCATATCTGGACGACCTCCTCTTTTTTGCCCCATCCAGGGAAAAGTTGCAGGAGGATTTGAGCAAATCCCGCAGTCATTTGGAGTCAATAGGGTGGATAGTGAATGTTCAAAAATCAAATTTCATCCCAGCTCAGCAAGTACTGTTTCTGGGTTATTTGATAGATTCAGTGGAGCAAAAGATTTTTCTCCCAGAAGAGAAAAAGATCAAGGTCCAAAAGGTAATAACGGCACTACAAACAAATCAACTGATTTCAGTCCGAAAGGTTATGTCGGCTCTGGGGACATTAACCTCTTCAATGCCAGCCATCCAATGGGCAAGGCTGCATTTCAGGACTCTACAGAGGTTCCTTCTAAGGACCTGGAACCACAGGATGGAGAGTTTAGATACAAAAGTAAAGATTCCCACCAGAGTCAAACGTTCACTTTGGTGGTGGAAAAGTCAGGTGGTACTGCAAAAAGGTCTTCTGTGGTCTTTTCCGACCGGGAAGGTGGTCACAACAGACGCCAGTTTGCAGGGATGGGGGGCCCACATGGGTCAGGCCTTAGCGCAGGGAACATGGTCCCAGTTCGAGGCCCAAAAATCCTCAAATTGGAGAGAGCTGAAGGCGGTTGCTCTAGCATTAGCTTTCTTCTCTCAAAACCTCATAGGTTGCCATGTCCAGATTTTGTCAGACAATGCCACGGCCATAGCCTACCTGAACAAACAGGGAGGCACAAGAAGCAGGGCTCTTCACTTACTGTCAGTAGAGATTCTGGAGTGGGCAGAGAACCACTTACTATCTCTATCCGCAGTCCATCTAAAAGGCACATTGAACGAAGTAGCGGATTATCTGAGCCGACAGAAAGTTCAGGAATCAGAGTGGAGTCTGAACAGGAAGGTGTTTGCATTAATCACCAGTGTTTGGGGCCTTCCGCAGGTAGATCTGTTTGCTTCAAAACAAAACACGCAGCTCCCGAATTTTTTCTCCCTTCAGAGAGACATTTGCTCTCAGGGGATAGATGCTCTGGCACATCCATGGGATTTTCACCTAGGGTATGCTTTTCCTCCATTCAGGTTAATCCCTCTAGTATTGAGGAAAATACTAGAAGAGAGAGTATCAATAATTTTGATTACTCCATATTGGCCAAAGAGGGCTTGGTTTTCCACGATTCTTCAGTTGGCAATAAAACCATGTTGGCATCTTCCGCTCAGTCAGGATCTGTTGACTCAGGGGCCAGTGCATCATCCAGATGTAGGCAGGTTAAAACTCACTGCCTGGTATCTGAGGAGCAGTTAATGAGAAGCAAAGGCTTTTCTGAACGTTTAACTACGATGTTGCTTTCCAGTAGGAAAAAGGTAACCAGGGATATTTACGCCAAAGTATGGAAAGTCTATGTTTCTTTCTGTCATTCTGAACATAGGGAGGTTAAAGATCTAGTTTCAGTGCTGGAGTTCTTGCAAAACGGCGCAGACAAGAATTTGGCGGTCAGCACCCTTAAGGTGCAGGTGGCCGCCTTGGGAGTTTATCTGGAGAGATCCTTATCTTCAGAAACTCTGATCATGAGATTTTTCAAAGCACTTTCCAGGTCTAGACCGGTCCCGGTGAAGCATTTCCCAAATTGGGATCTCTCGGTGGTTCTGCAGGCTCTGGCAAAAGAACCATTTGAGCCTTTACAGGCCATATCCCTAAAGAATTTAACTTTGAAGACTATTTTTCTGGTCGCAATTACTTCAGCAAGAAGGATTAGTGAACTGCACGCTCTATCAGTAAAAGAGCCTTTTTTGTCAGTTTTTCCTGATAGAGTTGTCCTTAAAGTAGATCCGGGGTTTTTGCCAAAAGTGGCAAGCTTTAGTAACAGGTCTCAGGAGATTACTCTACCAACCTTTTCTGCTAACCCTTCGGGTGCAAAGGAAGAGCAGTTTCACAATTTAGACGTAAGACGTATCCTATTACAGTATTTGGAAGTAACAGGAGGGTTTAGAGTTTCAGATTCATTATTTGTTCTTTTTTCTGGAAACAAGAAAGGCCAACAAGCATCAAAAGCATCATTGGCTAGATGGCTTAAGACAGCTATTTCTGTAGCCCATTCTCAAATGGGTTTATCTTCCCCGCTGGGAATTAGGGCTCATTCAACAAGAGCCCAGGCCACTACATGGGCAGAAAGAGCTGGTGCCACCCCAGATCAGATTTGTAAGGCGGCTACGTGGTCAAGCTACTTAACGTTTGTCCGTCATTACAGACTGGATCTCCTATCAGCAGGTGATCAGGCTTTTGGCAGAAAGGTTCTGCAGGCTGTGGTCCCTCCCTAGGGGGGTAAGTCTCTCTTATCCTCTCAAGTGCTGTCCTGAAAGACGATAAGGGAAAATTCAAGTTAGACTTACCGGTAACTTGTTTTCCTTGAGTCTTTCAGGACAGCAGCATCCCGCCCTATTGTTTTTACATATATATACTGTGACTAATCATATCTCGATTATGTGTTCCAGTTTGGGGCCGGAGGTTCTCTACTACTACTGACAAGATGTGGAAAGGAGCCTCCTTTTAAAGTTTGGTGGAAGAGGTGTTTCCTGTTGGCAAGGGGAGGAGTCACTCTCTCAAGTGCTGTCCTGAAAGACTCAAGGAAAACAAGTTACCGGTAAGTCTAACTTGAATTTTTTCCCACAAATAGAGCTTTCTTTTGGTGGTATTTGATCACCTCTGCAGTTTTTATTTTTTGCGCTATAAACAAAAAAAGACCGCCAATTTGAAAAAAAAGCAATATTTTTTACTTTTTGCTATAATAAATACCCCCCCAAAAAAACAATACATATATATATATATATATATATATATATATATTCTGCATCCAGTGTAGCCTATATCTACAGTGCATATAGATAGATAGATAGATATACAGTATCTCACAAAAGTGAGTACACCCCTTACATTTTTGTAAATATTTTACTATATCTTTTCATGTGACAACACTGAAGAAATTACACTTTGCTATACTGTAAAGTAGTGAGTGTACAGCTTGTATAACAGTGTAAATTTGTTGTCCCCTCAAATTAACTCAACACAGCCAACTGCTGGCAACAAAAGTGAGTACATCCCTAAGTGAAAATGTCCAAATTGGGCCCAAAGTGTCAATATTTTGTGTGGCCACCATTATTTTCCAGTACTGCCTTAACCCTATTGGGCATGGAGTTCACCAGAGCTTCACAGGTTGCCACTGGAGTCCTCTTCCACTCCTCCATGATGACATCACAGAGCTGGTGGATGTTAGAGACCTTGCACTCCTCCACCTTCCGTTTGAGTATGCCCCACAGATGCTCAATAGGGTTTAGGTCTGGAGACATGCTTGGCCAGTCCATCACTTTTACCCTCAGTTTCTTTGGCAAGGCAGTGGTCATCTTGGAGGTGTGTTTGGGGTCCTCATCGTGTTGGAATACTGTCATGCAGTCCAGTCTCTGAAGGGCGGGGGTCATGCTATGCTTCAGTATGTCACAGTGCATGTTGACATTCATGGTTCCCTCAAAAAACTTTAGCTCCTCAGTGCCGGCAGCACTCATGCAGGCCCAGACCATGACACTCCCACCACCATGCTTGACTGTAGGTAAGACACATTTGTCTTTGTACTCCTCACTAGGGATGAGCCGAACACCCCCTGGTTCGGTTCACACCAGAACCTGCAAACGGACCGAAAGTTTGCGCGAAATTTAGAACCCCATTAAAGTCTATGGGACTCAAATGTTCAAAATCAAAAGTGCTAATTTTAAGGGCTAATTTGCAAGTTATTGTCCTAAAAAGGGTTTGGGGACCTGGGTCCTGCCCCAGGGCACATGTATCAATGCAAAAAAAGTTTTAAAAATGGACTTTTTTTCGGCATCAGTGATTTTAATGATGCTTAATGTGATTAAAAAGAAAGAAAAATATTCCTTTAAATATCGTACCTGGGGGGTGTCTATAGTATGCCTGTAAAGTGGCGCGTGCTTCCCGTGCTTATAACAGTCCCTGCACAAAATTACATTTTTAAAGGAATAAAAGTCATTTAAAACTGCTTGCGGCTTTAATGTAATGTCGGGTCCCGGCAATATGGATGAAAATTAGTGAGACAAACGGCTTCTGTACCCACCACCCCCCAGTCCATTACCAGGCCCTTTGGGTCTTGTATGGATATTAAGGGGAACCCTGCACCCAAATTAGAAAAAGGAAAGGCATGGGGCCCCCAGGCCCTATAAACTCTGAACAGCATTATACAGGCGGTGCAAACAAGACAGGGACTGTAGGTTTGTTGTTAAGTAGAATCTGTTTGTAATTTTGAACTGGTACATTTTTAAAGTGTAGCTCCAGCTAAAAAAATTTATTTTTAAGCTTTTTGGAAAACATAACATTTGTTTTGCTGTCTGTGCACCTCTTCAAAAGATTTCACCTCACTTTCTGTCCCAATGACAAATGTTTTTTGAAAATTTGGGGGTTTTAGTGAAACAAGGATTGGTGATAAAGCATCTGTGAAGAGGAGACACGTTTTTCCCACATTAACTCTTATGCCCCGTACACACGGTCGGGTTTTCCGATGGATCGGAGCATGTTGTCGGAAATCCCGACCGTGTGTGGGCTCCATCGGACATTTTCCATCGGATTTTCCGACACACAAAGTTTGAGAGCAGGAGATAAAATTTTCCGACAACAAAATCCGATCGCGTCAATTTCGACCGTGTGTGGCCTGTTCCGACACACAAAGTGCCACGCATGCTCAGAAGAAATTTCGACATGGAACAGCTCGGTCTGGTAAAATTAGCGTTCGCAATGGATACAGCACTTTCGTCACGGTACAATGTTAAAAAAGGTTTAATACAGCGCACTCTCTTCTTCTTTATAATGTGACAAGAATTAGGTAGTTTTGCTGCTCATATTTACACACACTTCTCACAAACTTATTTTGTTGTTTTTTTCTTGGGATTCCCTGAATATATTATTATTTGTCACATCTGACATAATGTTTCTTTTTTTTATTTTATTTTTTTTGTGATTTAAAGCCATTTTTTGTTTAGATTTTATGTTTGTATTTTTTCCAAGGCTGATCTTTGTTTAATCTTATTTTTATTTTTACTCCAGACTATTTTTGTGTGTGTTTTGTGTGTCAAGTTACCACAACACCATTGATATCTTTTATTATTTAATCTCAAGGAGATTGTTAGATGTTGGTGTCCCTTGTTAATTTCACATTGTATTTTTGAAATGTACCTGAATCCTCACAAACAAACTGTCCTTTTTGAAGTAAAACACACATAGGCAAGTATAATTCAAACCAAAAATCCTTTATTAAGGGCTCAGAACCAAACAAAGAGGGAGGCAACGCTGGATCAACAGGAGAAATTAGCGAAGCCTGGGACCCCCAGGGCAGACATCAATTCTTGAACATCAAAATTGGTGGCCTGAGGAGTCCATATGTAAGGGAGGGCAGTCTGGTCTAGAAGTCGCAGAGATCCGGAAAGCAGCAGATGACATCTGTGTCCCCAGGCTGTGGTACCACAAGAATCTGCATCTTTTGGCCGACCAGACTGGATCCAGGGTCCTCACTTTCTGGTCTTCCTTCCACGCTTCCTTCCTGGCTGTGGCTCTACTGTTGGAGATGTGGCAGGAGGAGGAGTAGGACCTGGAGGAGGAGGAGGACTTGGAGGACCTGGAGTAGAAGGAGGAGGAGGAGGAGGAGGACCATGTGTGAGTTCGCAAAGGTGTGTCTCAGATGTAATTTGGGCCCTCATACATTTATTAAGAGCCTCCAATATGAGCGACTCACACATGATTTGTTGTCCCTCCTCCATCCTCTGCATTTTTGAGGCAATGATGGCAGCGAACTCCTCCTCCACGGTGTGTGGTGCTCCCAGGGCCTCTGTAGCCCTCCAAAAGAGGCCTATGGCAGCCTCCTCTAGGGCACTCCTCCTCCTGCCACTTTCTCTTTCCAGGGGGAGTGGAGGGACCTGCAGATCAGGCAGCCGTCTCGGCCCGGCCACCTCCTGGCTGAGACTTCCCTGTGTATGAAAAAGGGACATGGTTTTAGTTTTTGCTTCATCAATCACAATCCTAAATTAGTACTCCCAACTAAAATCTAGTTAACATCATTGATTGGACAAGCAGAAATATTTAGAGGAATGCTATACCTGGCACAATCTGGGCTCCTCCACATGTTGTTGCCTGGAAGGCCCAGGTTGGGCGTCAGAAGCCTCAGCTGGAGGAGAAGCGTGGAAGGAAGACTGGAGAGGGATGACCTGGGTTCAGTCTGGCCTGCCAGAAAATGCAGCCTGTCATAGTACCACATCCTGGGGACATAAATGTCATCTGCTGCTCCGGATCTCTGCGAATCCTGGACTTTCTGGCGCTCCCTTACATATGTGCTCCTCAGGCCACCAATTAGGATCTTCAAATATGTGATGTCTGCCGTGGGGATCACCTGCTTCACAATTTCAAACAATTGATCCAGCGCTGCTTTCCTTTTTGTTTGGTTCCTGTAATGTGGGTGGTTGATCTCCCACAGACATGGCAGCTCCCTTAACATATCAATAAATATTGACATGAAGTCATTATCTTTTAATAAGATATCCATGTTCACTGCAAGACACAACACAAGACAAAGCCTAATGTCAGACCAAACTGTACTAATCTTGTTACAATATAGGCCTCAATCTAGAAGTAGTATAGGCACAAGGATGGCTCTTACCTTCATTCTTACGATCGCCTTCGTCCGCTCACAGATCATACGTAATACGCACGTGTGTTACGCTTTATACACCCTGCGCATGCGTGTAACTCCGCCCGCCCCAGACGTTCTTTCTAGTCTATTCCCCACCCCTTTTTGTTCTGCGCAGTGGGGGAAGAGCACATGGCGGAGACACAGCAGGTGCGTGCTAATTACAGGAACGAGGAGGAGGAGGAAAGCCCGGATCCAGACACATCCCGATCCAGAAGGAGCAGATTTAAGGCCACAAATATGTCCTTTGGGGAGATGTTGGAGATGGTGGACATCCTGAAGAAGGCCGACTATGATGGAAAGTATGGGCCTTACCCCAACCCCAATATCAGAAAGGCCAAGATCATTGCGAAAGTGGTCAAAAGTCTGCACCGGAATTTCGGGGTACGACGATCAAAAGATCAGCTCAGGAAGCGGTGGTCGGACCTGAAATTAAGAGAGCCCGAGCAGTACAGAAAGATCCGGAGAGTGCTGCAAAAAAGTAAGTAGTTGTGCTGTGTTCCTATTCTTTTTGTCTTTATTACATTCGTGCTGCTCCATATGGTTTTCCTAATTGTTGTACAGTTTAAAATGGAAATTTTAGTGTTCATGGGACCATTTTAATCGTTCGTATCAAACAATTTTATTTCGGCCTCTAAAACACTATTGTTTAGGCCCTATGCATTTTCCAACATTGTTTGTTTAGGGCCTACTTGTCTGAAAAAAATTTGGTTGTGTAGATGGCTTTGTTACTAGATTCTGTGTAAGGAGAGGACACTGAGCAGCTGTTTTCACATCTGGACTCTGGAGCACTAGTGTGGGACACAAGAACACAATTTTTATTAGGGTGGGCACACAGGTGCTCCAGTGTATACTATAGGGGGGTCTCCATCTGTGAAGCTTGTACAAAACAGGTAAAGGATTGCAGGTTGACAAAGGTCACTAAAAAAGCTACATCTTTAAACTCTGCTAAAATTGACAATTGTACCCCAATTCCAAGCAATGTTTCCTGTTTATAGTTCTGCCATCAAATATCTGTGTGCTAATTATACCATTTTTGTTTACCTTAGGGGAGAAAAGACTTGGAGGACACCCCTCATCCGAGGAGACCAGAGACCCCCCACCTCTGGAAGAAGGGGAAATACCCCAAAAACAAGCTGAGCAGGAGGAGGAAGAAGATGTTGTGGAAATTGGCACCACAACAGGTGAGTGTCTGCGACCACAGGCTCAGGTAAGAGATGGATGCTGGCAGATTTTTGATACCTGTTTTTGTTTGGTTACTCTCTTTTTAGGTGATCGTGATGTTATGGATCCAGATCCTTTCACATCAGAAAGTGCACAGATCCTGATCAGGGAGATCATGGGGTGTAATTTTGAATTGGAAAACCTCAAGAAAAAAATCAATGATGTTATTCAAAAAAATAATAACATCATTGATATTTTGGGGCGAATTTAAAACCCCACAAAATCACTTTATTTTTTTGTGTGCTACAATAGGAAAAAATTTTGAGCAATGTTTTGAAATTTGGAGGATGCACACAGTGTGCCAATATGTGCTATCTGCCATCACGGGAGATCAATGGACGCGTTTTGGGGGTGCAACCCCTTACTCAATATTAAAGTAGCAGTGAGGAAGGGCTTGCTCCCACAAAACACGTCCCTTGATCCCCCGTGATGGCAGCTAGCACATGTTGACATTCGTAAATTGGTGTGCATCTTCCAAATTTGGCTTTTCAAGGGGTGACTTCACCCCATCTGAACGCAATATCAAACACAGTTCCTAAATACTCATGTCTGATATTGCCTTCAAGTTTTGCCAAATGTGAACTTTGTAAGTTCAAGATTTTTTTCTTTCTTGTTGGTTTTACACAGGCCTGTTTTATCGTAAATGGACATTTCTATTTTTGCTAATGCCACCCCAAAAATTGTTATACAACAAACATGTTGGTTTGTTTTAAAAAAACTTTTGGTAAATGCACATGTGATTGTGCAGGTATTAAAAAGCTTGTTAATCAAGAATGTGTGGATTATTGTCTCAACGCTACAACACTTTTGTGGTGATGTAATTGCTGTTTTGTGAGAAAATGGAGGTTATTTCCTAAGGGCAAATCCTCTTTGCACTACAAGTGCAGTTTCAGTGCAGTTTCAAATGCACTTGTAGTATAAAAAGTGTCTTGGCCTTTAATAAATAACACCCAACAGTGCTTTGTATACGGTTACACAATCACGCCATTTTCAGGACTGCCCACATTGCTGTCATGGTCAGCTAAAACAAACACAAGCAGTAAATGTCAACAAACATTAGCTTTTTCTTTTTTATTTGATAAATGCTTCACAAATTGTCTGGCATATTGATGGGCCCCCCCACCTGCAAATAACTCAAGGTATCTTAACCGCACATCACGGGCACTCAGGGAGGGCAAGCCAGGACGGCCACTTTTAAGCGCCGTCAGGGTTGGATCATGTATAATTCCGGCCTTAGGCCCAACTGAGTCAGCAGAGTTGGCAGAATGTTTGCGTAAAAAGTTATGGAGAACACAGCACGCCAGGATTAGATGATTAAGTTTATACTCCGCCATATGGATGGGTGTCAGAAATAGGCGGAACCGGCTGGCCAGGATTCCAAATGTGTTCTCCACCACTCTTCTGGCTCTGGCCAGCCGGTAATTAAAAACCCTCTTTTCCGGGGTGAGGGTCCTCATCAGGAATGGCCGCATAAGATGGTCCCCCAGCGCAATTGCTTCACCTGCAAAGAAGACGAATGGGAGTCCTTCCACATTGTCCTCTGGAGCTGGCAAGTCCAAGCTGCCATTCTGGAGACGCCTGTAGAACTCCGTCTGGGCGATCACTCCACCATCGGACATCCAGCCAATCTTCCCCACGTCCACATACAAGAAGTCGTAATTAGCCGACACCACCGCCAACATCACAATACTATTGAACCCCTTATAGTTGAAATAGTACGACCCCGAGTTGGGTGGTGGGACGATGTGGCTGTGTTTCCCATCAATTGCCCCTTCGCAGTTAGGAAAGTCCCACCGCTGGGCAAAGTGGGAGGCCACAGTCTGCCATTCCTGTGGCGTGGAAGGAAACTTTAGAGGAAAACAAAAATAATTTACTATTTTTGCACATAAACATGGCAAGCAGATTAGGCACAAACATTCTTGGCCAACCTCCAGATAGCATTTATTAAGGGGAAATTAACACCAAAGTATAAGGTACACCTATCATATTCAACCTCCCCCCCTCTCATGGGCCATTTCTAACATTATAGGGGGGGGGGAATCTTGAACAGGTAACCCTCTTCACTTCATTGAGAGATGAATGCCTAAATACAGGGTATTACTTGTAACAGCCCCTCCTTAGTTACACTATTGGCAGCCCACTGGACAGGTAATAAGTGTCATAATACAAAGATATAAATACACACTGTACACATTTGAGGACATTTGGACATTCTGATATTACCTATCAAGATAATAATCAAATCCAAAAACTTTAAACAGTACCATTGGAAAGTATACAGGCAGGCCCTTGCACTACATGCTTTGGGGAATTCATCTATAAATCTGACCAGTAAAGAGATGGGTATAGTGTGTATGGGCTTGGCAAAGTCAGCAGATAGATGATTGAGGATCGATAGAGAATTGTGATCAGCTGACTTAGCAGTTGGTGGGAGGGAGGGTTTAGAAAAATTATTTGGGGACACTACAAAAAAAAAGCCTCTGGCACTGCCTGAATTTAAAGCACAAATCACATTTCAAAACATTTTAGGGGGTGTTTGGGGTAAAGCACTACTATGGAGCTGATAAAATACATTGTTAAGTGACTACATGAGGTGAATATAGGGGCAGGAGAGCATGTTGGGGAGGTAAGCGAAGGCAGATATGTATGAAGGACTTAAAAAATAATTACCTAAAAAAACCAGCATGCATGAGAACAAATGGGGCATTCACAGCATATTACAATCATGGTAATTAGGGAATGAGGAAAGAAATACAAGATATTATCAAACATTAAATACAATAAAATGTGATATTAAAGGATAAAAATCTTACCTTCATATACTCCTTCTGCAGGACCTGGATGATGGCAGAACAGGTCTCTGGGATGATGATCCCCAGAGCCTGGGGGGAGATGCCTGTCGAGAACTTGAGGTCCTGCAGGTTTCTCCCTGTCGCCAAGTACCGCAGGGAAGCGACCAGCCTCTGCTCCGTAGTGATGGCTTGCCTCATGCAGGTATCCTGCCTGCTGATATAGGGGGTCAGCGAAGCCAACAGACGGTGAAACACGGGGCCCGTCATCCTGAGAAAGTTCCTGAAATCATCAGGATTATTCTCACGGATCTCACGGAGCAAAGTCATATGAGAGAACTGGTCACGCAGAAGCAACCAATTCTTGGTCCATTAACTCCTCCCCACCCTGTTCATGGACTGGACTTGTGTCAAGGTCAGGACCCCAACACCAAGCCCCCGCACAGCATGAACTCTACGAGGAGTATGTATACGAAACATGGCTAGAAAACAGTCGGCTGGTCAGAACGAAGTAACAGAACGCACTGAAGAACAGCAAGGCCTGTAAAGAGCGACCTAAAAAACAGTAACGAACGGACAAGAACACAAGACTACTTAAAGTCATCCGGAACTTGCTTGCACGCACTGAAGAGCAGATACAAACCCACAAGCACAAACTGAACGGCAGAAAACGATCTGAAAACCACGAGTCTGAAAAAGCGCGAATCGTCTCTCACCAAACTTTTACTAACACGAGATTAGCAAAAGGAGCCCAAAGGGTGCCGCGCTTGGTTCTGAAATGGCCTTTTCTAGTCTTGTCGTACGTGCTTGACGTCACCACGTTGTTGGCGATCGGAAATTCCGACAACTTTGTGCGACCGTGTGTACGCAAAACAAATTTGAGCCAACATCCGTCGGAAAAAATCCTAGGATTTTGTTGTCGGAATGTCCGAACAAAGTCCGACCGTGTGTACGGGGCATTACAGGAGAGAATTTCCCTTCCTAGGGGTAGATTTCATCTCACTTCCTGTTGTCTCCTTCTGTTTGCAAGTAGGAGTCGTTTGTGAGTTGGATGTTTGAAAGTAGGGGCCTGCCCTATATACTCTGCAGAAATTGGGGCCTTAGGTGTTGGTATTGCCACAACACTGTAAGCCCTCACAGTTACTCTTGGTGGGCGCAGGAACAGGTGCTGCTGTGAAATATTAGATCAAGAATTGTAATTACATGCCATTGTTGAACAGTGGTAGAAAAATTGGGCCTTTGGTGGTGGTGGTGTTGCCACAACACTGTAAGCTCTCACAGTTACTCTTGGTGGGCACAGGAATGGGCCCTGCTGTGAAATATTATATCAAGAATTGTAATTACATGTCCCTGTTGAACAGAGGCAGAAAAATTGGGCCTTAGGCACTGGTGCCACAACACTGCATCCCCTCACAGATACTCTAGTTGGAGCGCAGGAATGAGCCCTGCTGCAAAGTATTTCATCAACAATTGTAATTGCACGCCCCTGTTAAACAGGGGCAGAAAAATTGGGCCTTGGCCACTGGTGGTGGTGCCCAGAACCAAAAATGTTCTTACAAGCTATCAGCATGAAAATTGAGGAGGAAGAGAATTGTGACTCAGCATAACAGGATAGACACTCAGCATCAGCATAGGCCGTTTTGAAGGGATCTCACAAAAAAAAATCAATCGGTTGCATCAGCATCAGGTGCTTGGTAGCTGGTGATCCAAGACTGATTCATTTTTATGAAGGTCAGCCGATCGACCGATTCGGTGGACAGGCGCACCCTGTAATCGGTTACAAAGCTTCCAGCAGCACTGAATGTGCATTCTGAAAGAATGCTGGATGCAGGACAGGTCAGTAGCTCAATTGCATACTGTGCAAGCTCTGGCCAGTGATCCATCCTCAAGACCCAGTAACCCAGAGCATTTTCGGTGGGAAAGGTTTCCAAGTCTGATCTTGCCCCTAGGTAATCCTGCACCATGTGAATCGGACGCTGGCGATGGTTGCTGGAACCGATCATACCTTGGGGCTGCGGACTAAAAAATTGTCTGAACACATCGGTCAGACGGCCACCTTCTCCACCGCTCCTTCTGTGACTGACTGAAGCCTCAGCAACACATTGTCCAGGAGGACCAGGAAATTGTAACCTCCCAGGCTCTGGAAATGCATTGCACAAACCTTTCTGCTAGGCCTCCCGAAGATGTTTCATCCGCTGCTCCCTCTGCGATGGCAAGATAAGGTCCGCAACCTTACCCTTGTAACGTGGATCAAGGAGGGTTGCCAGCCAGTAATCATCCCTCCCCTTGATACTACGAATATGAGGATCCTTCTGCAGACTTTGCATGATCAGGGAGGCCATGCAGCGTATGTTTGCTGAGGCATTCGGTCCAGAGTCCTCTGGGTCACTAAGGATGACATGATCCGCAGCCATGTACAAGTGCATGGGTTTCTTCGAACTGTAAATGATCCCTTGAAGACTGCTGCTGATGCTGAGTGCAAGGCTCCACCTCCATGCTGACACAATCCTCCTCCTCCTCTTCCTGTGTGATTGGCAGGCACGCAGGAACAATGTCTGGATAAAGGGGGCCTTGAGAGGTAAGGAAGTCCTCCTCTTCCTCCCCCTGTTCTGCCTCAAGGGCGGAGAGGAGGTTGGTGTCATTGTTGCAAACCGCCATACCTGGCTTAAGCTGGCATGGCGTCAACCACCTCTGAACCTGCCTGTAAGGAAACAAGCAAAAATCGCCTGGCGCGCTGGTGCGCATGCGCATGGGAGACCACAGATGCCTTGCGCGCTCATGCGCGGTGCTCAGGCGTACACATGCAGGAGCGCGCCTTAGCACCAGTTGGCACCAGTCTGCCTATTTAAAGGAGGCCCCAGCAACTGATCGGTGCTGACTGGTCTTCAGCTGTGTTCTCGTTACTCTGAAACCTGTGTTGTTCTGCTTGATTCCCGTTGCTGACCTTGGCTCTTGTTTACCCGGCTCTGAACTCTGCTTTACCTGATCTCTGGTTCCTGATCCCAACTTCCCATCTGACCCGTCCCTGCCTGATGTTCCGGTACCTTGCTGCCCGCCTGTTGACAAACCCGGCTTCCCATCTGACCCGCCTCTGCCTGATGTTCCATTACCCTGCTGCTCGCCTGTTGACAAACCCGGCTATTCCTGTGACCTTGCGCTTGTGCCCAGTTTGGCCCGGCACAACTAACCAAGTGCCTGCAACTACAGTCCTGCGACCAGCTGCAACTTCCTGCTCTGCAACTACAGTCCTGCGACCATCTGCCACTTCCTGCTCTGCAACCACAGTCCTGCGACCAGCTGCCACTTCCTGCTACAGGATTCCAGGTCTCCATCTGCAGGCACTTGTGTGCCTCCTGTTCCTTGGCTCCTTCTGTTTCACTCTCAGTGGGACCTGGACTGGAGATACAAGAGAGGCTGACCTCGTCATTTCAGTCTCCCTT
Organism: Lithobates clamitans; assembly: GCA_037952925.1. NCBI lineage: Eukaryota > Metazoa > Chordata > Amphibia > Anura > Ranidae > Lithobates > Lithobates clamitans. The sequence continues at coordinate 1,345,630 of JBBGZY010000457.1, read as the reverse complement.
CAGGTACGTGACAGTACCAGTCAGCCCAAGATGGAGTCTGAAAGGGAGGTCTCTGCTATCAACCCTTGGTCAGACTGTTACCACACTCTCCCATGTAGTAAAAGGGTTGCATGTGGACTTAACCCGCATCCATGATCAACTACTGAGTGCTTCCAGCTTGACCTGCACCCAAGCAGTTCTACCTTATCTTCCTGAGCCCAGGGTACCATTGCCCGAACGCTTTTCTGGGAACCGTAGGAAGTTCAGGACTTTTCAGAATTCCTGTGAGCTGTATTTCTCCTTGCTTCCTCGCACATTTCCTACTGAGGGAGTGAAGGTTGGATTTCTCATTTCCCTGCTGCTGTAGGAACCCCAGGCCTGGGCATTTTAGCTTCGGGAACAGCATGACCCTTTTCGTCATCAGACTGCTGAAACCTCATTAAGCCACCTGCAACAGGGTTCCAGACCCGTGGAGGACTACGTCTCTGACTTTCACCTGTGGAGTTCTGATACAGAATGGAACAATGCAGCCTTACATTTCCAATTTCGCCTGGGACTATCTGAAGCCATCAAGAATGCGCTTGCCAGAGTGGAAACCCCTGCCTCTCTGAATGACTTAATCTCTCTTTGCATTCAAATCGACCGCCGCCTGCGTGAAAGGTAGTTTGAAAAGGCCAGGAATCCTCACTTAATGCCTGTCTGCTCCACAGACCCTTCACCTGCCTCTGCCTTTGCAAATATGCACGCACTCCCCTTGTGTGCCAAGAAGGACAGCTTCACGGTCCATCTGGCAGGTGGTTCAGGTATCAGATCAGGGCCTAGAGACTGAACTCATCCTGTATCTCACAGCTTCTGGGCATCGTGAGCTGCTACGTCTAGATTTCATTAAATCTCCACTATTTCCTGTCATCCTTGGTCAGCCCTGGTTGAAGGCACACAACCCCCTCATCAACTGGGTCACAGGGCAAGTGACTTTTCCTTCTAAGTACTGTAATGAATTCTGCATTCCTCCTCCATCCAAGTCCAAAGAACTGCTCTTCAGCATTAACATGGATCCTGATACTATTAAACTTGTGTCTTCTGTTTACCATGATTTTCTGGACGTTTTCAATAAAAAAACGCTGACACTATCCCTCCTCATAGACCATATGACTGCTCTATCGATCTCTTACCTGGTGCAGAAATTCCCTTTGACAGGATCTACCCACTCTCAGAACCAGAACTGGAGGAATTGCGGAAGTACATCGATGAGAACCTTGACAAGGGGTTTATTCGGCCATCCTCTTCCCCTGCAGGAGTGGGAATATTCTTCGTGGAAAAAAAGGATCACTCCCCCTGGCCCTGTATTGACTACCGGGACATAAATAAAGTAACCATCAAAAACCGATACCCCTTACCTCTTATTCAGGAACTATTTCAGAGGTTACGAGAGGCTCGTATATTTACAATATTAGACTTAAGGGGAGCATGCAACCCAATTAGAATAAGAGAAGTGGATGAATGGAAGACGGCCTTCAGGTCTCGTTTCAGACATTTTGAGTACCTGGTGATGCCCTTTGGACTCTGTAATGCTCCAGCCACCTTCCAGCATTTTGTAAACAATGTGTTTCGGGACTTTCTTGATTTATTAACTATTGTTTACTTGGACGACATTTTATTTTTTCCACCTCTTTAGAGTCTCATCGAATTCACGTGAAAAAAGTGTTAAACAGACTAAGGAAACATCATCTCTATGCCAAGGCGGAGAAATGTGAGTTCGAAAAGCTTACCATCCAGTTCCTGAGGCTTATTATCTCTGCAGACGGAATTGCCATGGACCCACAGAAGGTATCTGCAGTACTCAATTGGCCTGCCCCTGCTGATAAAAAATCTGTGCAGCGGTTTGTGGGGTTCATTAATTTTTACAGAAAATTAATTAAAGACTTTTCCAGTATCGTATCCCCTATCACCCAGTTAACCAAGCAACGTATGACCTTCATGTGACAAACCTAGCCGGAAAAGAGGCTTTGGAGGGGACTGAATGCCAGCCTCCTGCAAACCAATGTTCTATTATGTTTGTCTGCCTTGGATCACAGGATGTGTATTGCATTGGAGGGTTTGTGTCTGTCTGTCTTTGATCACAGGATGTGTATTGCATTGGAGGGAGGGGGGATTCTTCCAACAGCTCTCCCTGCTAACACTGTGTACTGATGAGACGTTAAACACATCTGACCTGTGTGTCCATTGTCATTGGACAGTTTAACCCGCCCTCTTTTCCAAGGGTGGGGGGGGGAAGAGTCTCTGAGTTTTTTTATCTGTGTGTCCATGTGTTATAATAAATGAGTTGATTCCTGCTTGGAACCTGAAGACAGAGCTGTGTCTCGTTTTTGGGTTGGATTATTTGTATGGGTTCCGTGTTCGGCTGATTGGAATGTTTGGTAGCTGCCTTTGTATTTAGGTATGAAATGTCCTAAACGACTTTAACCCCTTTCATACTCGGGGTGTCGTTACACTCCACATGGACCTAAGAAGCTCTGACAGCATTCGAAAAACTGAAAGGCCTTTTCACAGTCCTGAAACACCCAGATCCTGCTCTGCCCTATGTCCTTGAAGTGGATGCCTCTGAAATAGCCGTGGGAGCCATATTGTCCCAAAGACAAGGGACAAAATCCCTACTTCATCCTGTCGCTTTCTTCTCCAGAAAACTGAGTAATCCTGAAAGGAACTATGATGTTGGTGATGGGGAATTACTCGCTATTAAAACTGCCCTTGAAGAATGGCGTTATTTGCTAGAGGGAGCCACACACCCTATTCCTGTATTCACAGATCATAAAAACCTGGAATACTTAAGAACGGCGAAAAGATTAAGACCTCACCAGGCCAGGTGGGCTCTCTTTTTTGCAAGATTCTGCTTTCACATCACTTACCGGCCCGGATCCAAGAACGGGAAGCCCGACGCTCTTTCACGTATGTTTCAAGATACTGAAGTATCTCCCGAACCTGATACCATCCTATCCACTAAAAACTTCCTGTTACTACAAACTGATCTCATTTCCCAAATCAAGACAGCAGTCTTGAATCATCCTCCCTCCCAAGAACTTCATTTCCATTTTAAAGAGGGTCTCTACTTCCATGGTACACAGATCTTTATTTCAGAACAGTTACGGACAGCAGTCCTCTACATATGCCACGATCATCCTCTGGCAGGGCATTTTGGGGTACACAAAACTTCAAAACTGGTCCTTCGCTCCTTCTGGTGGCCAGACTTAATACAATTCTGCAGAGACCATGTGAGATCTTACACTATGTGCTTACGGAACAAGACGGACAGATCCAAGAATTGGGGCCTGCTGGAACCTTTCCCTGTACCGGATAAATTATGGAGCATAATCTCCATGGACTTCATTGTCGAGTTACCCCCATCTGGGGGATTTACCACCATCTTTGTCATAGTGGATCGCCTATCCAAAATGGCCCACTTTGTGCCCCTAAAAGGTACTCCTTCCGCTGCAGAGACTGCCTCATCCTTTGTCAAGGAAGTGGTACGCCTACATGGTATCCCTGTTAACATCACGTCGGATCGTGGAGTACAGTTTACTTCCAGGTTTTAGAAATCCCTGTGTGAAGTCTTGGGCATTAAACTCTGCAGAAGATCTGCTTACAGATCATCTGCAAACAGAGAGAATGAACCAGACTCTGGAGCAATATCTCCGATGTTTCTCTTCTTTTGCACAGGACGACTGCGCGTCTCTTTTGCCGTTAGCAGAGTTCGCCTACAATAATTCATTACACTCCTCTATCAAGCAAACCCCCTTTTTTTGCTAATTATGGGTTTCATCCATCTTTCTTGCCCGATGTCCCCCAGGAATCCTCAGTAACGGCAGTACAGGATCGTCTGGAGTTCTGGAAAGTTAACAACCTATTCCTGTAAGAAGATATCTCCTGCTCCTGTGTTGGTGGAAAGAAATGAGGAGTTCAAAGTGGAAGCTGTCCTGGATTGCAGGAAGAGAAGGGGCCAAACCCAGTTCCTTATTAGGTGGAAGGGCTATGGCCCTGAAGACAATTTTTGGGAACCCTGCTCTGATGTGCACGCTGTCAGGTCACCTTGAGGCTAGGTGATAGATGCACACCGTTGGGATCAGGAGTGCACCACAAGGCAGTGGACCCTATGGCTGACTGCTGCGGATGGAAGTCCGGGTATAAGGAAGGCAGGGTCGCTGGAACACCAACACGGATCCCACCGGGGTTAGAGCGTAGAATTCCCTGGGGCGCGGAGTCTAAGAGCCAGTAGGTGTTCACCAGAGCCTCTAGTGGTGAGGATGGACTGGGCTGCAACTGGTTCCAGGTCGCGACCCCCAGGGTCCCCCAGCTCACACCCACAGTAGGCAACAGAAGGATAAGGATAGTAAAGGAATAAGCCAAGGTCAGGGCCACAAGCAGACAAGGACATCAGGGTACACACCAAGGTTCAGGGTCACAGGCAAACAAGGATAGTCGGGGACACGCCAAAAGGTCAGGGTCACGAGCAGACAGGAATAGTATAGAACACGCCATGGTCGGTAACAGAGATAAATGTAGAGCACACGGCAGGCAGGAACAGGAAGCCAAACACACAAAGGTTGATCAGCAGGGCTGACCTGCAGTGCAGAGGTTATTATAGAGTTCTCTGATAGGGGCTGGGGTGGAGCCATGCAAGAGGAGAGTTAATAAAAGCAGTCAGGTGAGAGACAGCTGGTCTTTGGAGATGAACACATGGAAACAGGTAGGCTGACAAACAGACTATATTGCATAACCATGACAGTACCCCCCTTCTTACGAGGCCTCCCCCTTCCCCGCCTGGGACTAGGTTCAGAGGGGAACTTCAGATGAAACTTCCTCAACAGACGAGGTGCAAAGACCTCAGAAGCCTTGATCCACGAACTCTCCTCAGGACCAAACCCCTTCCAATGCACGAGGTACTGGAGAATGCCTCTACAGAGTCGGGAATCCAAAATTTGGCTAACCTCGTACTCCTGATTATCCTCAGAGACCGGCGCTGCGGTAGAGTGAGGACGAGAAAATTTATTGAGGACTAAATCTTCAGAAGGGCAACATGGAAGGAGTTAGAGATTTTGAGGCTTTTAGGAATCTGGAGCTTGAAACAAACCAGATTCAGTTTAGAAGTTATGGGGTACAGACCAATGAATCTTGGGGCAAATTTGAGAGAAGGAACCCGGAGTTTGATGTTCCTGGTGGAGAGCCAGACTTTGTCTCCTGGCTGAAGAGACGGCAGCTTACGCCTGCGATGGTCAGCAAAGCTCTTGAATTTGTTGGCAGCTTTCTGGAGGGAATCATGAACGTCAGCCCACATGGAATTGAATGATTCCTGAACAGTAGCCAAGGCTGGAATGTCGGAAGAACAGGTCATAGGAAGAGGGACTTGAGGATGTCTTCCATAAACAGTGATAAAGGTTGTTTTCTGAGAACTGACGTTGACATGATTATTGTGGGAGAACTCTGCCCACGGAAGTAGTGATGCCCAATCATCGTGATGAGCCGAGACCAAGGTACGGAGAAAGACCTCCAACTCCTGATTAACCCTCTCAGTCTGGCCATTGGATTGGGGATGGTAAGAAGAGGTAAAATCCAAGGTAATGTTGAGGGACTTGCAAAAGGCTCTCCAAAAACGGGACGTAAACTGAACACCCCTGTCCGAAACGACATGGGAAGGAACACCATGAAGGCGGAAAATCTCTCATATGAAAATGGGAACCAAGGCAGAGGCAGAAGGGAGACCAGGAAGAGGAACAAAATGATCCATCTTAGAGAAACGATCGATTACCACCCAAATGGCTGTATTTTTCTCTGACAGTGGAAGATCGGTGATAAAATCCATGGCGATGTGAGACCAGGGCTCCTTAGGAATGGGCAACGGCATGAGAAGACCAGCAGGGGCTAGTGTGGAAGATTTAGACTGAGCACAGACAGTACAAGCCTTAACGTACTCTTTAACATCCGAGCGGAGGTTAGGCCACCAGTAGAGATGACTGATGAGCAGGAAGGATCGGAGGAACCCAGCATGACCTGCCACCTTGGAATCAAGTCCCCAACGAAGGATCTTAGCTCTTAGCTCCGTGAGAACAAAGGTCTTGCCAGGAGGAATTTTTTATTCCAGGGTGGAAGAATGGGCAACAATGCATGAGGTCGGAATGATCGGCTCAGGATCAGGGGTGGACTCCTCGTCAAAAGTGTTAAATGACCTAGAGAGCGCATCAGCCCGACCGTTGCAGGAACCAGGTTTGTACGTAATCGTGAATTTAAAACGAGAAAAGAGGAGACTCCTCCTGGCCTGTCTGGGGTTCAGACGTTTAGCATTCTGTAGATATTGTAGATTCTTGTGATCAGTAAAGATCGTAATGGAGTGAGGGGAACCCTCCAAGAGATGATGCCACTCTTCCAACGCCAATTTAATTGCGAGAAGTTCCCGATGACCAATGGCATAATTTCTCTCTGCCTGAGAAAATTTTTTGGAGAACACACATGGTTGACGTCTCTTCTCAAAGAACTGAAGAAGCACAGCTCCCACCCCCATGGAAGAAGCGTCTACTTAAAAAAAATGGATCCCCAGGATTTGGTCTCCTCAAGAGAGGTCCAGAAACAAAGGCCTGTTTCAGATCGTGAAACGCAGAGACAGCCTCAGGAGGCCAGTCTTTGGCATTCGCACCCTTCTTGGTTAAAGCGATAATAGGCGCGGCAATGGAAGAGTAATTCCTTATGAACTTCCTATAATAATTTGTGAAGCCAAGAAAGTGCTGTGTGGCCTTGAGGCTAGCAGGAAGGGGCCAGTTGGTAATGGCCGAGACCTTTCCGGGATCCATGTGCTAGACCCAAACTAGAAACAAAACATCCCAGAACAGGACCTCAGGACATTCAAAGGAACATTTCTCCAGCTTGGCATAGAGATTATTCTCTCTAAGGCGCTGAAGAACGGTGCGGACATGGTTTCTGTGAGCAAGCAGATTTTCGGAAAAGATGAGAATGTCATCCAGATAGATGACAACAAACTGGTACAGTAGATCCCTGAAGATTTCATTGACAAAGTTCTGGAACACAGCTGGAGCATTACACAAACAAAAAGGTATTCGTAATGCCCGTCCCTAGTGTTAAACGCAGTCTTCCATTCGTCACCTTCCCGTATTCTAATGAGATTGTATGCACCTCTGAGATCCAACTTGGTGAAAATGGAAGCCCCCTTCAACCTGTTGAATAGCTCAGATATTAGAGGTAAGGGGTATCGGTTTTTGATGGTCACTGCGTTTAACCCTCGATAGTCGATGCAGGGTCTGAGGGTACCATCCTTTTTAGCAACGAAAAAGAACCCTGCTCCTGCAGGCGACGAGGATTTCTGGATGAAACCTCTCTCCAGATTCTCGGCGACATACTCGGACATGGCCTGAGTCTCTGGAATGGACAGAGGGTAGGTACGGCCCCTGGGCAGAGTGGCTCCAGGGTTAAGGTCAATGGCATAGTCGAAAGATCTGTGAGGAGGAAGCACCGCAGCAGACTTCTTACAAAACACATCCCGGTAATCGCTGTATGCCGCGGGAAGATCAGAAGATATGGATGTGGTAGCAATGGAAAGTCTCTCCTTGGGGACCACCTTGAGAAGACATGACGAGAAACACGAAGGACCCCAAGCCAGGATCTGCCCAGAGACCCAGTCCACATGTGGAGAGTGGAGCTGTATCCAAGGAAAGCCCAATACAATGGGGGTAGAGGCCTTGGGTAGAATGAGGAAGGAAATCCACTCCTGGTGGAGTATCCCTACTGACATCCTAATAGGTAGCGTCTGGAAACGTATAGGACCCCCTGGGAGCACAGTGCCATCTATTCCCGAGACTACCAATGGTGTAGCGAGGGGAGAAAGGGTAAGCTTCATAGAAGAAGCAGTTCTCCAGCCCCGGAGTCCAGATATGCTAGGACCGATTGGGGAGAAGGGCCTACATGGAGGAACACCGAAAGAAGAAGACGAGAAGGTGATGTTTCTGGGTCCAATACTCTACCTTCCAAATGTATTAGACTCGAGCGTTTCCCGGACGAAGCGAGCAGGAGTCACGAAGATGACCCTTGCCCCCACAATAAAGACACAAGCCTAGAGTTCTGCGTCTAGCACGTTCTTCTGGGGTTAGTCTAGTCCGGCCCAGCTGCATAGGTTCCTCAGCAGGCAGAGGATGCTCCACAGAGCGACGGGGAAGAGTTCTGGCTGACTAGGACCTAAAGGGTGCTGGCGTTTTTTTCTAGGAACCTCTCCTGGAAACGAATGTCAATCTGATTGCACAAGGAAATTACATCGTCCAGACCGGCGGGGATGGCTCTTCCTGCTAATTCGTCCTTCACTCGGTCAGAGAGGCCATGTAAAAAGGTTGCGACCAGGGCCTCATTGTTCCAGCTCAATTCAGCTGTGAGGATATGGAACTGAAGCGCATATTGTCCCACTGAACAAGATTCTTGGCGAAGGCGTAAAAGGGCACTAGCCGCTGAAGAAATCCGAGCTGGCTCCTCGAAGATATTATGAAAGAGCTTCAAGAAGTCGGACAGGCTGGAAACCACCGGGTCATTCTTCTCCCACAGGGGGGCAGCCCAAGCTAAAGCTTCACCAGAGAGGAGGGAAATGATATAGGCTACCTTAGCCCAATCAGACAGAAAGTTTTGAGGCTGGAGCTCAAAATGAATGGTGCATAGGCTGAGGAAGCCCCTGCAGGCCTTGGAGTTCCCAGAGAAACGGGACGGAGCTGGCAGTAAATATGAATGTGTGGCTGCGACTGGTGCGATAGGTGCAGCTGCTAATTGTACTTGAGGCTACAGGTTCGGGTCTCCCAAGGCGGCCTGGAGCTGCTCGAAGCGGGAAGCCAGATCCTTAAGGAATAGCATCACCTGAGTCTGATTAGATTCCTGGGTCTCGAGTCTGCGAAATATGCCCTGCAATGGATCGGTTGCAGGAAGCAGCACATCAGCCGGGTCCATGGTTGATCAAACTGTCAGGTCACCTTGAGGCTAGGTGACAGATGCACACCTGTGGGATCAGGAGTGCACCACAAGGCAGTGGACCCTACGGCTGACTGCTGCGGATGGAAGTCCGGGTATAAGGAAGGTAGGGTCGCTGGAACACCAACACCGGCTCTGAACTCTGCTTTATCTGATCTCTGGTTCCTGATCCCGGCTTCCCATCTGACCCGTCTCTGCCTGATGTTCCGGTACCTTGCTGCCCTCCTGTTGACAAACCCGGCTTCCCATCTGACCCGTCTCTACCTGATATTCCAGTACCCTGCTGCCTGCCTGTTGACAAACCCGGCTATCCCTGTGACCTTGCCCTGGTCCCCAGTTCGTGCACCTTATCGCTGACCGCCCTGTCCAGCGAGGCCAAGACATTGCCTTCAACATGCCGGTAGAGAGCCAGAATCACCTTCCGTGAGAAAAAGTGTCATTTGGGAACCTGCCATTGAGGAACTGCACATTCTGCAAACTCATGGAAGGGGGCAGTGTCTACCAACTGAAAAGACTGCAGTTGAAGTGCTAGCAATTTAGCCAAGCTAGCATTCAATCGCTGGGCATGTGGATGGCTGGAAGCTTCTTTCGGCGGTGCAGCAGCTGGAGCAGAGAAATTTGTCTGCTACAATCTGACATCGGGATTGCCCGCAAGTACTTGGCTGTGACACACCTAATTCTATACCTTCATTCCTCTCAGTGCAGGTTTCAGAGAAGACTGAAGGTATAGTGGGGTTGGAGATCCCAGCTGATGAGGAGCAAGGAGAGGTCTGCTTTGTTCTTTGGTGTGGGTCTGTTAGGTACGCTTGCCAACGAACTGCATGGCAGGTTGACATATGTCTGGTCAAGCATGTGGTGCCCAAGCGAGTGATGTTTTGGCCACGCGAGATACGCACTCGTCTCAAAAAAGGCCCACACCAAAGAACTTTTGGAATAACGTGTAGAGACAGCAGCGCCCTGCACATGCGGAGCTCTGTGGTGTGATGCAGTCGGTGTGCTGCCCTTAAGCTGGCCCCTGGAGGGCATCCTGCCTCATTGGAGATGTGCTCCGCCTCCTCCTCCTCCTCTCTCCTATCAGGCACCCACATGGAGTCAGTGACCTCATCATCCCCTCCCTCCTCATCACTGGAGCAAAGCTGGCAGTATGCTGCAGCTGGGGGAACATGACTGCCAGATTGCTGTCCTTCTTGGGCACCCCTCTCTCTGGGCTCATGTTACTGCCTTCCTCTAGCAGGGTACCATCATCGGAGCCTTTAAAATGCTGGGCATTATCCTGGAGCATGTACCCAACACTGTGGTCAAACAGTTTGGGGGACTCCTCAGAAGGACATTAGGGGGCTAGGAAAGGAGTGACTGATGCCATTGAGCCGAGGGAAGAGGCTGCATTGGCAGCTGCTTTGCCAGACAAAGTACCCTGAGCCTGGGTGAGAGAGGATGAGGAGGATGAGGACGGCTTGGTCATCCACTCTACCAAGTCTTCGGCATGTTGCGGCTCAACACGGCCAGCTTCCGAAAAAAAGGACATACTAATGGCCTGCAGTGAGATGTAGCGCACAAAGATGGGATGTGTATATATATACTGATACTGCAGCTAGCAGAATCAACTGTCTGCCTGTAGTATTATTAGTATGACAACACCAGCAATTGTCTTCAGGTAGCTTTAGGTGCACACTGTGCAGAGGACACACTACACTAACTGTAAATACTGCAGCTGCCTGCGGTGCTAATAGGATCAGAAGAACACCACCAATTTTCTTCAGGTAGCTTTAGGTGCACACTGTGCAGAGGACACACTACACTAACTGTAAATACTGCAGCTGCCTGCGGTGCTAATAGGATTAGAAGAACACCACCAATTTACTTCAGGTAGCTTTAGGTGCACACTGTGCAGAGGACGCACTACACTAACTGTAAATACTGCAGCTGCCTGCGGTAATAATAGGATCAGAAGAACACCACCAAGTTTCTTCAGGTAGCTTTAGGTGCACACTGTGTAGAGGACGCACTACACTAACTGTAACTACTGTAGCTAATAGGACTAATAGGATCAGAAGAACACCAGCAATTTTCTTCAGGTAGCTGTAAATACTGTAAAAACACCTGCCTGCCTCCTGTCAGTAGGAAGAGAATAATAGGACCGGATCTAGCTAAACTGAATACAGTGTGTATATATATATATATATATATATATATATATATATATATATATATATATATATATATATATACACACCGTATATACTCGAGTATAAGTCGAATTTTTCAGCCCTTTTTTTTGGGCTGAAAGTTTCCCTTCGACTTATACTCAAGTCCCCGCCGTCTGTCTGCATGATCAGCGTGTCATGCAGGCAGACGGCGGCCGGCGTGTGATGATAATGCTCGGAGGCTATTCCAGCTTTCAAAAGCCGCGCCTCCTGCTCTTCTGTGATAGGCTGAACAGCTGTCAGTGTACAGCCTATCACGGACATTCTCTCATCCTCGTCCGTGGTATGAGAATGAGAGAATGTCCGTGATAGGCAGTCAGCGGTCAGCCTATCACAGACGAGGAGGAGGCGCGGCTTTTGAACTGTGGAATGGCCGCCGAACAGTATCATCACACGGCAGCCGTCTGAGGATGGAGATCGCCACAGGGAGGAAGGAGATCGCCACAGGAAGGCTACACAGGACACAGGTAGGCTGCACATGCACACAGGACACATGCACACAGGACACATGCACACAGGACACACATGCACACAGGACACACATGTACAGAACACACATGTACAGGACACACATGTACAGGACACACATGTACAGGACACATGTACAGGGTACAGGTAGGCTGCACAGGACACAGGGAGGCATGCAGCTGCAGATGGGCATTATTGACCCTCTGCATTTCTCACCTTCGTCTTATACTCGGGTCAATAAGTTTTTCCCAGTTTTTTGTGGTAAATTAGGGGCCTCGACTTATACTCGGAACGACTTATACTCGAGTATATACGGTATATATATATATATATATATATATATATATATATATATATATACACACAACACCTAGGATGCATATATATATATATACACAATACACTCTAAGTGCAGCTAACTGACTTGCCTGCCTACTCTATCTAACTTAAATCAAATTACACTGTCTCTCTGTCTATCTCTCCGCAGCCGCAACACACTGCACAAGGCCGCCACGCAGGCGGCCTTATATAGTGTGGGGCATGTACTAAACCCCCTGAGCCGTAATTGGCCAAAGGCACTATGGCTTTGGCAAATTACGGCTCTCTGTACAGGCGGTGCTTTGATTGGCCAAGCATGTGGGTCATAGTGCATGCTTGGTCAATCATCAGCCAGCAATGCACTGCGATGCCGCAGTGAATTATGGGCCGTGACGCGCCACTCGAATTTGGCGCGAACGGCCCATAACGTTCCAAATTCGACGAACGAGCGAACATGGATGTTTGAGTCGAACATGGGTTTGACTCGAACTCTAAGCTCAACCCTACTCCTCACCTGGTTGCCGCCACACATGCTTGACACCATCTGAACCAAATAAGTTTACCTTGGTCTCATCAGACCACAGTACTTGGTTGCAGTAATCCATGTCCTTAGTCTGCTTGTCTTCAGCAAACTGTTTGCGGGCTTTCTTGTGCATCATCTTTAGAAGAGGCTTCCTTCTGGGATGACAGCCATGCAGACCTGAAGGAAGCTACGGACAGATTTGTTGCAGTGTGTGGTGTATGGTCTGAGCACTGACAGGCTGACCCCCCACCCCTTCAACCTCTGCAGTAATGCTGGCAGCACTCATACGTCTATTTCCCAAAGACAACCTCAGGATATGACGCTGAGAACATGCACTTAACTTCTTTGGTCGACCATAGTGAGGCCTGTTTTGAGTGGAACCTCTCCTGTTAAACCACTGTATGGTCTTGGCCACCATGCTGCAGCTCAGTTTCAGGGTATTGGCAATCTTCTTATAGCCTAGTCCATCTTTATGTAGAGCAACGATTCTTTTTTTCAGATCCTCAGAGAGTTCTTTGCCATGAAGTGCCATGTTGAACTTCAAGTGACCAGTATTAGAGCGTGAGAGCGATAACACCAAATTTAACACACCTGCTCCCCATTCACACCTGAGACCCTGTAACACTAACGAGTCACATTACATTGGGGAGGGAAATTGGCTAATTGCAGTGCAATATAATGAAAAACTAACAGTCCATAGTGATTAATGGCAGAAAAAACGATACAGGCACTGGGCAGAACTCCAAAATAGCTCCCAAAGTGACTCAAGTAGACAGGACAAGGTGACAGTAATTCAGGTCCCTCCACCACAGGTAGTCCAAGCCTCTCACCTCATATATTCGACCTGAAACAGGTCACACAGCCTTGTACCCTCTCCTGGGGTGATGGTGATATATAGGTGAAGCCGTTATAAGTCTCCCAATACGTAATCATAAAAATAGAGAAGGGACAGATTAGTGCTCTCTGTATAAATGATTTATTCGACAATTAAAAAATAGAGATTATACTCACAAAAAGCACTCCAAAACCGAGTGCAGGTAAACAAGTGTGTACACATATAAGGTTGTTTCCAACCAAGAAGATGGCCGCGGGTGACGTCAGACGTGGGGGGAGGAGTCACATCTGACTCCTCCCCCCACGTCCTGAATTTGGTGGTGCAGCAGTTCTTGAGCAGGTACCCAGGCTTACTGGATCTCCTGAGGCAGGCCAGAAAAGTCTGTGGTCATTTCCGCCAGTCATACAATGCCAGTGCTCGGCTGGCTGACATTCAAAGGGAATGCAACCTGCCCACCAACCGCCTCATTTGTGACATGCCCACCAGGTGTAACTCAACATTGGCAATGCTGCAGCAGCTGCGCACACAGCAGAGGGCTATCAATGCGTACCTGTGTGAGTATGGCACCAGGACAGTCTCAGGGAAGCTTGGCTTCTTTTTCCCATGCCAGTGGCTACTGATCAAGGATGTATGCACTGTCCGGTCACCATTTGAGGTGGCCACAAGGATGGTGAGCAGCGACAATGCATGCATCAGTGACACTGTCCCTCTAGTCTTCCTGTTGGAGCACATGCTTCATGGAATCATGGACAGGGCACTTGAGGCAGAACAGCGGGAGGAAGAGGAGGACTTCCTTTTCTCTCAGGGCCCCCTTATCCAGATAGCATTCCTGCGGGCCCACCAAACACACAGGAAGAAGAGGAGGAGGAGGATTGTGTCAGCATGTATGTAGAGGATAACATTAAACAGCAGTCTTCAAGGGATATTTTTCAGTCCCCAGAAACCCAAGGAGTTGTACATGGCTGGAAAGAGGTAGTTACGGATCATGTGATCCTTAATGACCCAGAGGACTCAGGATCGAATGCCTCTGCAAGCTTATGCTGCATGGCCTCCCTGATTCTGCAAAGCCTGTGAAAGGTCCCTAGGATTTGTGGTATCAAGGAGAGGGATCATTACTGGCTGGCAACCCTTCTTGATCCACGTTACAAGAGTAAGGTTGCAAAACTCATCCTGCCTTCGCAGAGGAAGCAGAGGATGAAACATCTTCAGGAGGCCTTGAAGAAAGGTTTGTGTAACGCATTTTCAGACCTTGGGAAGTTACAATTTCCTGGTGCTGGACAATGTGTTGCAGAGGCTTTGCTCAGTTAAAGGAAGAGCGGTGAAGAAGATGGCCAGCTGACCGATGTCTTTAAATAATTTTTCAGTCCTCAGCACCAAAGTCTGATCGGTCCAAGCAACCATCACCAGCGTCTGCATTACATGGTGCAGGAATATCAAGGGGCTTTAAGATGGACCACTGGCCAGAACTTGCTCAATATGCAATTTAGCTACTGGCCTGTCCTGCATCCAGAGTGCTTTCTGAACGCACATTCAGTGTTGCTAGAGGGTTCGCAATGGATCAAAGAGTGCGCCTGTCCAAAGTCTCCGTTGATATGCTCACATTCATAAAAATGAATCAGTCTTGGATCAGCAGCTATCAAGCACCTGATGCTGATGTAACTGATTGAATTTGCTATGGATGTGGGATCCCTTGAAGACTGCTTATGCTGAATACAATATTTTTGGTTTAGGGCAACACCACCACCCAAATCCCAATTGTTCTGCCCCTGTTTAACAGGGGCATGCATTTACAATTTTTGATCTAATTTTTCACAGCAGGGCCTGTTTCTGCACCCAACAAGAGTATCTGTGAGGGGTTACAGTGTTGTGGCACCACCACCACCACCCAAGGCCCAATTTTTCTGCCCCTGTTTAATGGGGGGGTAGAAATTACAATTTTTGATATAAGATTTCAATGCAGGGTCCATTCCTGTGCTCAACAAAAGTAACTGTGAGGGCTTACAGTGTTATGGCACCACCACCACCACCCAAGGCCCAATTTTTCTGCCCCTGTTTAACAGGGGCATGTTTTTAAAGATTTTGATATAATATTTCACAGCCGGGCCATTCCTGTGCCCAAGAGTATCTGTGAGGGCTTACAGTGTTGTGGCACCACTCAAGGCCCAAGGCCCAATTTTTCTGCCCCTGTTTAACAGGGGCATGTAATTACAATTCTTGATAAAATATTTCACAGCAGGGCCCGTTCCTGCACCCAACAAGAGTAACTGTGAGGGCTTACAGTGTTCTGGTACCACCAACACCTAAGGCCCAATTTTCTGCAGAGTATATAGGGCATGTCGTATAGTATATATACTGCTGTTAAAAGTATATAGTGACTGGGGGTCTGGGGGACCCCCACACCATTTAAAAAAAATTTAGGTGCAGGGTTCCTTTTAATATCCATACCAGACCTGAAGGGCCTGGTATGGATTTTGGGGGTGACATCCACACTATTTTTTTTTTATTTTTATCTATATTGCTGGGATCCGACAATTCATTTCAGCCTCAAGTAGTTTTAAATGACATTTTTTTCCTTTAGAAATGTCATTTTGCTGTGGCACTGTTATAAACATGGGAAAGATGCGCTACTTTACAGTCATACTAAGGGCACCCCCAGGCATGACATTAAAAGAAATATTTCATTTTTATTGTTTCACTTTAAGCATTATTTAAATCACTGCTCCCCAAAAAATGGCGGTTTTTCAAACTTTTTTTTGCATTGATAAATATTCCCTGGGGCAAGACACTTTTAATTTTTCACATTCGTGTCCCGTAGACTTTAACGGTGTTTGCGTGTTCGAACAAATTTTTTTTACCTGTTCCAATGTTCTGCTGCGAACCGAACCGAGGGGTGTTCAGCTCATCCCTACTAGTGGGTTAGTGTGCTATAGTGTGCTATTGTGATTCTATTGTGAGCGTAGTGTAGTGTGAATATAGTGATAGTACAGTGTCAGTTTAGTGCGGCTGTGCTGTTTTACTGCAGTGTATTGAAGTGTGTCAGTGTAGTGCAGGGGTACTGAATTAAAATTCATGGGGGTCCGGTCAGTAAAATTGTCTTCCAGCGGAGGTCCGAGTGTCATGATTGTTTTATGTTATAGATCTCTGCACAAGTGTGAACAAGCCCTTACATCAGTGCCCTCAGTACCCCCTTCACAGCACATCTCTCCCTTTTACATCACAGTCCCCCATCATAGATCGACCCATCAGAGACCCGCCAACCCATTACAGACCGTCCCATCACAGCGTGTCCCTTTAAAGACACCCTCCATCACAGATCCCTCCCTCCCCAATTACAGACCCCTCCACCCCCATCACAGATCCCCCAATCACAGATTCTCTCCAGCACAGACCCCCCTCCATCACAGATCCCCACTCCATCACAGATCCCCCTCCCCCTTTTACAGACCCCACTCCATCACAGATCCCCCCATTACAGACCCCACTCCATCACAGATCCCCCCCCCATTACAGACCCCACTCCATCACAGATCCCCCCATTATAGACCCCACTCCATCACAGATCCCCCCCCCCATTACAGACCCCACTCCATCACAGATCCTCCCCATTACAGACCCCACTCCATCACAGATCCCCCCCATTACAGACCCCACTCCATCACAGATCCCCCCATTACAGACCCCACTTCATCACAAATCCCCCCCATTACAGACCCCACTCCATCGCAGATCCCCCCATTACAGACCCCACTCCATCACAGATCCCCCCATTACAAACCCCACTCCATCACAGATCCCCCCCCATTACAGACCCCACTATCACAGATCCCCCCATTACAGACCCCACTCCATCACAGATCCCCCCCATTACAGACCCCACTATCACAGATCCCACTATCACAGACCCCACTATCACAGACCCCACTCCACAGATCCCCCCATTACAGACCCCACTATTACAGATCCCACTATCACAGACTCCCCCCCATTACAGACCTCACTATTAAAGATCCCCCCATTACAGACCCCACTATCACAGACCTCACTCCATTACAGACCCCCCAGACTCCCTCCATCACAGTCCTCCCTCGATTATACAGAGTCAGACTGTCCCTTTCATCAACACAGCATTCCCCGTTCCTCCCCCTTCCTCCCCCTCCCCACACTGCCCTACCTTAGTCACACAAGCCAGGAAGCACCCATGGCAGATCCAGACAAATGGCAGGACTTTTCAAGGTAAAGGCGGGTGATTGGTTGCTGGGACCGCCCCACTGTCTAGCAATCAATCACCTGCTTTGTAACTTGAAAAGTCCCGCCCTTTGTCCGGACCTGCATCGCTTCCAGGTTTGTGTGAATAAGGTAGGGCAGTGTGTGGAGGGGGAGGAAGGGGGAGTGATGCGATGATGTAAAGGAGAGACCTGCCATGCCTCCCATGTAAATCAAGGATGTTAGCGGCAGCAGGGTTCAGAGGGGAGAGAACACTCAGGCAACCATCTGGCGAGGCTGCGGGCCACATAGGGCTGCTACTGGGTCTGGATTCGGCCCGCGGTCCGCCATTTAGTGATGCCTGGTGTAGTGTGTCAGGGCAGTTTTACTGCAGTATATTGAAGTGCGTCAGTGCAGTTTTACTGCAGTATATCTTAGTGCAGTTTTACTGCAGTATATTGAAGTGCGTCAGTGCAGTTTAACTGCAGTATATTAACCACTTCAGCCCCGGAAGATGACCAGAGCATTTTTTGCGATACAGCACTGCGTCGCTTTAACTGACAATTGGTCGTACTGTACACAAACAGAATTGACGTTCTTTTTTCCCCCAAATAGAGATTTTTTTTGGTGGTATTTGATCACCTCTGCGGTTTTTATTTTTTGCACTATAAACAAAAAAAGACTGGCAATTTTGAAAAAAAATGCAATATTTTGTACTTTTTGTTATAATAAATATCCCCAAAAAATATATATAAAAAAATTTCTTCCTCAGTTTAGGTCGATATGTATTCTTCTACATATTTTTGGTAAAAAATTGCAATACGTGTATATTGATTGGTTTGCACAAAAGGTATAGTGTTTACAAAATAGCAGATAGATTTATTGAATTTTTATTATACATTTTTTTTTAGTAGTAATGGTGGTGATCTGCAATTTTTAATCGGGACTGTGACATCGCAGCGGACAGATCAGACACTTTTGACACTATTTTGGGACCATTGACATTTATACAGCGATCAGAGCTAAAAATAGCCACTGATTACTGTATAGATGTCACTGGCAGGGAAGGGGTTAAACACTAGGCGGCGATCAAGGGGCTTGGTGTGTTCCCTCAGTGTGTTCTAACTGTAGGGGGGGATGGGCTACCACTTACATGATAGAGATCACTGTTCTCGATGACAGGGAACAGAAGATCTCTGTCATGTTACTAGGCAGAACTTGGAAATGCCTTGCATTTCCCTGTTCTGCCTCTCCGCTGGCGGACATCAAGTCCGCGGAACCCGCTATCCTGCTTTGCGCAGGCGTGCCATTCAATTTGTGCAGGCATGCTATTCTGCCAACGTGTATCGACGTGAGATGGACGGCAAGCGGTTAAAGTGCATCAGTGCAGTTTTTACTGCAGTATATTGTAGTGCATCAGTGCAGTTTTACTGCAGTATATTGAAGTGCATCAGTGCTGTTTTACTGCAGTATATGGAAGTGCATTAGTGCAGTTTTAATTCAGTATAGTGGAGTGTGTCTGTGTAGTACAGTGTTTTAAACCGCATCACATAACATTTAGTGCTGTATACAGTAGTGTATACCCCCCTTTTTTGGTCGCTGCATGTTATTTTTTTTTGTTTTTTGTCCTGTACCTGCCCCCTTTTTTGAAACTGTGAGATTGTGAGTTTTTCTGACTGCTGCACTGTTGTCCCCCCCCCCCCTTTTTTAAATAGTTTTGACATTTCTGTTCTCAAGTTAAAGTGTACCAAACACCACTTTTCATTGATTAAAGCTCATCCAATTACACATTTCCCCTTCTCTATTACATTTTGGTAATAAGCGCCCCCATCAAGGTTGGGAGGCCAACAAGGAGAGGCAGACGTTCCCATGCCACTGTAAGGGGGTCAGCAGCGTACAGTATGTGTCCACCGGGAAAGGTGGAAGTACTCTGTCCTCAGGCAGGGCACCATTTTCTCTGTTTAGTGATCTTGCCCATGCTATCCAGCCACAGCATGCAGAGGAGGTGGTGGATTGGCGTACTAAACTATCCTCCTCATCCTCTATCACCCAAGCAGAGACTAGTGTGTAGTCCACTGCAGCTGCCAGAGAGGCTTATTCTGCCTCCTTGCTCACAGCTATCCCTGCTATAGCCCCAGCAGCATGCATGGAGAAGTCATCTGATTTATTTGAACACAGCATCAGCCACTTGTTTCTTGACAATGCACAGGCATTACTTGATTCTGATGTTGGTTCTGACTCTGAGGTTGAGGAAGGTAGGAACATGAGCCTATAGAGAAGGGGAGGACACTGATAAAAAACAAATTGGCAGTTATGTTCCCCCAGCCAAAGTGTATTGTCAAGTTGGCTCCAGTGATGATGAGGATGGAGGGGATGATCATGATGAGGTCACTGACGTGACTTGGGTGCCAGATAGAGCAGAGGAGGAAAGTGAGTGTAAGGCACAACAAGGCAAGATGTCCTCCAGAGGTAGCCATCATGGAAGAGTAGAGAGCAGGCACTCTATTTCATCATATTATGGAGCTGTTATGTCCTGGCCCACTTCCCACAGCTCAGCTCTCTGGGCCTTTTTTCAGTACATGTGCCACCAATCGCACTACTGTAAATTGCAAACCTTGCCTTAAGCAGATCAAGCGTGGCAAATACACCAGCCATTTGGGTACCACATGCTTGACAAGGTATTTAACCTCCCACTACTCAGCCCATTGGCAAGAGCACCTGACAGCCACACAAAAGGGACAACTTTCTTCTCCTCCTTACTTCTCACCTTTCAGGTCTACCTCCGCTATATCTCATGACTTCTCAGCAGCCAGGGACAAAGATGATGATATGGCAAAGGATGTCACAGGTCCTTACAGCATGTCTGCCAGCAGCACACCACCAGCTGTAGAGTATGGCAGGCAAATTTCTCTGCCCCAGCTGCTGTAACGGTAAAAAAACACAGTCCCTACCGTTCAAATGCCCAGTGTCTAAATTCCAGCTTGTCCAAATTGCTGGCTTTATGACTCCTGCCTTTCCATCTGGTGGATTCTGCCCCCTTCTGTGAATTTGCAGAATGTGCTGTACCACAATGGCAGGTTCCCAGTCACTATTTCTTTGCATGTAAGGCCATTCCAGTTCTGTACCATCACATGAAAGGCAATGTTGTGGCATTGTTGGGCAAGGCAGTTAGCAGCAAGGTCCACGTTACTGCTGACATGTGGTCCAGCAAGCATGGTCAGGGATGCCATATTTAGTTTACAGCACACTGGGTAACTCTGCTTGCAACCCGGAAGGATGCAGGACAGGGCTCAGTGCTGGAGCTTGTTTTGCCACCATATCTCCATACAGCTGGTGGTGATAATGCGAGATTTGTCAGCTCCATCCCCTCCTCCTTCTCCTCCATGCCCTCCTCTGCTGAATTGTCCTATGAACCACCAGCACCCCCTAAGTGTTCAAGGGGCTATTCAATGAGTCAGGCTAAAAAATGTCATTCAGTGCTTCAGCTGATCTGTCTGGGTGACAGGAGCCACATGGAGCAGAGATTCTTTCAGCTCTGGAGGGTCAGGCCCAGAGGTGGTTCACCCAAGCCAGCTTGAGCCAGGAATAGTGGTGTGCGATAATGACACCAACCTCCTGTCCGCCCCTTAACAAGAAAAGTTGACACATGTGCCATGTCTAACACATCCTCAATTTGGTGGTGCAGCATTTCTTAAACAGGTACCCAGGGTTGCAAGATCTTCTAGAGCAGGCGGGAAGAGTCTGTAGTCATTTCAGACGGTCATACACAGCCAGTGTTCAGTTGGTTGAAATTCAGCCAGAATTCCACCTGCCCATAAACTGCCTGATGTGTGATATGCCCACCAGGTGGAACTCAACTTTGGCAAAGCTACAGTGGCTGCACGTGCAGCAGAAGGCCGTCATTGAGAACATGTGTGAGTATGGCAAAATGGCAGGCTCATGGTGGATTGGCTTTTTTCCCTATGCCAATGGCTGCTCATAAAGGATGCATGAACTGTACTGTCACCATTTGAGGAGGCAACAAAGATGGTCAGCCATGATAATGCATGCATCAGTGTCATAGTTCCTGCTGTGTTCCTACTGTTGCATACTCTGGACTGGGCACTCGAGGCAGAGCAGCAGGAGGAAGAGGAGGACTTCCCTTCCTGTCAATGCCCGCTTTATGCAGACATCATTCTTGCGACGTCACAGAACACGCAAGAGGAGAGGGAAGAGGAGGAAAATTCTGATAGTTTTGGCATTGAAGCAGAGGAAGACACATGTCGAACCTTAAGAGATGATTTTTCATCCCCAGAACCCTTGGGAGTAATACGTGGCTGGGAAGAGGCAGTTCCAGGTACTGTAATCCTCAGTGACCCTGAGGACTCTGCTTCTCATGCCTCTGCAAACTTGTGGTGCATGGCCTCCCTGATTGTTCAAAGCCTGTGAAAGGACCTGAGAATTTGTGGCATCAAGGATAAGGATCATTATTTGTTGGCAACCCTCCTTAACCACCGTTACAAGGGGAAAGTCTCTCCACAGAGGGAGAAGAGTATGAAATCACTTGAGGACACCTTAAAGAGGATTTTATGTAACCCCTTTCCAAACTCTGGTAGGTTACATTCTCATGGAAAAGCTAGTTTTGAGGCTTCTGTTGGTCAATAGAGGAGCGGTGGAGAAGGGGGCCACCTCAGTGATGCATTTAAAAGTTTTTTTAGTCCTCAGTGTCCAGGGCTGTTAGCTTACCCTTCCCATTGGCAGTGTCTGCATCATATGGTGGGAGATTATCTAGGGGGAGAACAGACATGGAGAGCTTTCCAGTTGACTGTCCACTGGGATACTGGGTCATGAGAATAGACCACTGGCCAGAACTTACCTAGTATGCAATTGAGCTGCTGAGCTGCCCTGCATCCAGCATGCTTTCTGAACGGTATTCAGTGCTTCCGGAGGTTTGTTACAGATAAAAGAGCGTGTCTGTTCACAGACTCCGTTGACCAGCTGACATTTATCAAAATGAATCATTCTTTGATTAGCAGCAGCTATCAAGCCCCTAAAACTGATGTCACCGATTTAAGTGTTTTGGGGATGTGGAATCTCTGCAAGACTGTCTAGGCTGCCTAACTTTGTGGGTGTTGATTTTATCTGGAGGAATTATTTTGGTATAGGTTTCATGGGCAATTAACACCCAAGGAAAAAGTTTTCTGCACCTGTTTGATAGGTGCATATCATTTAAATGTTTACAGCAAGGACAATTCTTGCTTTCTTTATTAATACCTCTAAAAGAAAAAAAACTGTGTAGAGTCCCCCCCAAATCCATACCGGACCCTTAGGTCTTGCATGGATTTTGAGGGTAACCACCACACTAAAATGTTTTTAAAAATTAGCCTGGGGTCCCCCAAAAATCCAAACCAGACCCTTATACAAGCATGTAGCCTGGCAGGTCAGGAAATGGGGGAACAAGTAAGCAGCACCCCTCCTCTCCTGAACCATACCAGGCCACATGCCCTCAACATAGGGGGGAGCTCTGCCCCCCCACCCCAAAGCACATTGTCTCCATGTTGATGGGGACAGGGACCTCTTCCCCACAACTCTAGGTCTATGTGCAGGAGGCTTATCAGAATCTGGAAGCGCCCTTTAACCCCTCGATCCTGGTCCCCCCATGTTATTAAGTATGGGGTACATTGTACCCCTACTCATTCACCCCAAAAAAGTGTCAATAAGAAACAAAAACACACACAGTTTTTGACAATTCCTTTATAAAAATAAATTGTCAATCATGACACCCGCTGCACCGCCGGATCCGAAAAAGGAAAAAAAGCTCTGTCCAATGGTGAAAGCTAGCTGCAACTGCCTGCTCTGCCATTTGTCAGTTCTTAAATAGGTAAGTGGAGGGGCCACCTGGTGATGTCACCTGGTGGCACCGCACCATGAGATGTCACTGACCCAGCATGCACCGGCCGGGGATGTCACAAGGGGGCGGTGCCACCGAGTGAAGTCTCTGATCGATGATGAATCCACATCGGGAGACATAGTTTTTGACAATTCCTTTATTAAAAATAAAAAACAATGTGTGTGTTTTTATTTCTTTTTGACTTTTTTGGGTAAATGAGTAGGGGTACAATGTATCCCATACTAATCCAAATGGGGGGCGGGATCTGGGGGCCCCTTATTAAAGGGGGCTTCCAGATTCTGATAAGCCCCCTGCCCGCAGGCCCCCACAACCGCTGTCCAGGGTGTTAGGAAGAGGCCCTTGTCCCCATCAACATGGGGACAAAGTGCTTTGGGGAGGCGGGGCAGAGCCCCCATACCTTTTTCACGGCCAACAATGTTGAAGTCCAAGCCACTGTTTCAGGTGTGTGCTGATTATTCTTTCCAGCTTTTAGACATTATTTATGGAGATCTCATACACTGTTAGTGGCCACATAAGTCTTATGCCCCGTACACGCGGTTGGATTTTCCGATAGAAAATGTCCGATCGGAGCATGTTGTCGGAAATTCCGACCGTGTGTGGGCTCCATCGGACATTTTCCATCGGATTTTCCGACACACAAAGATTGAGAGCAGGATTTAAAATTTTCCGACATTCCGATCGTGTGTACACAGATCCGACGGACAAAGTGCCACGCATGCTCAGAATAAATAAAGAGATGAAAGCTATTGGCCACTGCCCCGTTTATAGTCCCGACGTACGCGTTTTACGTCACCGCGTTCAGAACGATCGGATTTTCCAACAACTTTGTGTGACCGTGTGTATGCAAGACAAGTTTGCGCAAACATCCGTCGGAAAAAATCCTAGGATTTTGTTGTCGGAATGTCCGAACAAAGTCCGACCATGTGTACGGGGCATTAGGGTATGCCAAACTGCACAACTTGAGCTTGCCTGGCAGCAAGGTCCTGCTGATTGGATCTATATACATGATGGTATTCTTTTTAAGGTGTTCAGGTTGCTTGGTGACCTTGAGCTTTGCAACATACCACTGTTCCAAGCTCTTTACTGGCATTCCTAAAGCAGTTGAGACTGGTGTTCTATCAATAAAGAATTAGAATTTCTAGAGACAGAGGTAGCAGAGGAACTGGCTTGGTAAAGCATAAAAAAGCAATGGGTCTTGATATTATTCATCCCAAAACTTCAAGGTATAGTTGTTGGACCATTAACTGTTCCTTTTAATCAATTTCTTCTAGGAGGAGTTCCCCATTACTGACATAAAACCAATATTATACCTATCCACAAGAAAGGTAGCAAGGTAGAAGCTGGCAATTACAAGCCGGTGAGTTTAACATCTGTTGTAGACAATTTAATAGGATCACTCCTAAAAGAAAGATCATTGATCTTTTAAAAGCACACAGCCCAAAGCAGCTTGGCTTTACTGAGGGCAAATCATGTCAGAGTAACTTGATTGAAATTTTTGACTATATCACTAATGTTTCAGACCAGAGTAGTGCTGTGAACATAACCTATCTTGATTTCAGCAAAGCATTTGATACAGTCCTACATAATAGCCTAATAAAAAGTTAACCCTTGAGTGGCTCAGGGGATATGCAGTTGGCTAAAAGATAGATACTGTATAGCTGAGTGTGGCTGTAAATGGTGTTCATTCGGAACAGACACCAGTCACTAGTGGTGTACCACAAAGTTCTGTACTAGGTCCTGTTCTATTTAATCTATTTGTTAGTGATATACCAAAAGGTTTTGTGAGTAAGGTATGTCTTTTTTTCTGATTACACAAAGGTGTGCATTAGCATTGATATCCCAGGGGGTGTCTGTAACATAAAACATGATTTGGCATTGCTGGAGGATTGGTCAAATCTGTGCAAACTGCAGTTCAATGTTTATAAATATAAAATAATGTACCTTGGCAAAAAAATCTATTGGTTGAGTACAATATTGGGGGTACAGTGCTGTCCAGCACTACAGAGGAAATTCATTTGGAAGTACTTATTTCAGATGACTGCACAATGAGCAAACAATGTGGTCTTGCAATGGGAAAAGCAAATGGGATTCTAGGTTGCATCACTAGAAGGAACACCAGATAAAGAAAGGAGGCCATGATTCTCCTATATAGATCTTTATTTAGACCTCATTTAAAATACTGTTGTCATGTATCAGGTGTGACCAGAACTGCGTGGACAGCAATAAAGGAAACCAAGCGCATGTAAAGTAAAAATATTGTGATTTATTAAGATAAGTGAAAAATATAAACACAAACACCTCCAATATAATACAGTGCACAACAAACCAACTCACAGACAGAGACCCACAAATAACAATAGTCAGACAGGAATATATAATAAATGGGGAATACCGGAATCATAAACGTAGCCAGGCCAGGGTCATCAACGGGAGATGAGCAGATGGAGACAGGGAACAAACAGGACAGGGAGTGCATTGATGGATAAGGCTGCACAACAAAGGTAAAGGTAACAGGGTCACAGGAGGGACAGGTTCAGGTACAGGGCACAGGGTTCAGGTACAAAGACAGGATCAGGGTCAAGAACAGGATCAGGGCTCACAGGTTTAGGTCAGGGCACAAGGAAGATACTGAGGCAACTGTATGTGTTGCCGGGTATTTATACACATCTCCTGCAATCAGGCTCAGGTGACGCCTGGACGCAGGAGAAGATGTCGACTCCACACTGCCAGGAACCACCCGCTGGTGGACGCCAGTACTGCGGCCCAAGGATCAGATAATGCCACCAGCAGGCGAAAGCTCCGCTGACAGTTTCAGACTGCCAGGAGACACCCGCTGGTGGACATCAGTACTGCAAGCCAAATGTCCGATAGTGCCACCAGCAGGTGGAACCTTTCCTGACAACTGTGTCAATTTCTAGAGATCTCACTTACAAAATGTTATTGATAAGAAAGGATGGGTCCAGAGACATGCAACAAAATAGGTGAATGGTCTGAGGGATAAAAAATATAAGAGAAGAGACTTCAGGAACCTAATATGTACTGTCTGGATGAAAGTAGGGACTGGGAAGCCAAGATCAAGACCATGGAGACATGACCTTAAACTAACAGGACGAAATTCTAAACTAGTCTTAGAAATTATTATTTTACTGAAAGAGTAGTTGATGCTTGGAATAGACTTCCAGCAGAGGTAGTGAGTCGGTCAGTAGTAAGTTGATTCAAACATGCTTGGGACAAATATAGATCTATAATAAGACAAAAAAGCAAAATAAAATGTAAAAAAATTTTTTATAAATATGAGGTATGTACATAAAAAAGTGGGGTAGATTTGATAGACCACTGCTTTTCTTCCGCCATCACTTTTCAATGTTTCTAATAATACTTGCTCTATAGCTTGACCTTTAACAATGAAGGTACATCTGCACTTACTAGGTTGGAACTTCATCTTTCCCTATCTGATGTTTTGTTAGAGCGTAAAGCTTTCCAGAAGTCACTTGATGCAAGGGACAGTTCTCATCTGTTGTTTTATTGTCTATATAGGCTGATGGCATACAATGACCAAATTGCAGTCATTCTTCTTCCACTATCTATTTAGAGGATCTAATATGAATTTCTATTGCCATAGTAAAAACCAATGGGGAGATGGTGTACCTCATCATAGTGCTCATCTCCAGTGATTGCTAAGTCATATTACATTCTGATGTTGTGAGACAAGGTTATAATTCCTGAATTGGTGTTTTATAAGATTTGTTATTACTACAGGCAGCTAAAATTAAAAGCAGTCCACAGTAGGGATTAGGAATAAGAAAATAGGCATCGGCCAAGTCTGGGTGCAAGACATGTATATTCCTTACTTCTTTCTTAGCAGTCTGAATTTTGTTACCATATAATGCTATTATGTTCAAGGGATTCCCATAAGTCTGCTATAGAAACTTTTTGGATTGACATATCAATTAAATTATTTTGTTTTAGATACTTTGCAAGTATTTGCGCCAGCACACTGAAAAAGATCTTACCATCTGTATTCAAAAGGATTATTTGACAAAACTGTTAGATTTTGACATTAGGCCCCTTTCACACCTATACGACTTCAAAGTTGAGCGATTTTACTGCGATTTCGCGGCCGCGATTTTGCCGCGATTTTACCGCAATGTGCCATGATTTTACAGCGATTTGGGAGCAGTACTACTTTGCACGACTTTGCCATGTTTTTGGCATTAACAAATGAAAACATACAGTAGTTGGTATGAATCATAAGGGGGAACTCCACGCCAAGTTTTAAATAAAAAAACTGGCGTGGGTTCCCCCCCAGGGGCATACCAGGCCCTTAGGTCTGGTATGGATTGTAAGGGGAACCCCCTACGCCGAAAAATCGGCATGGGGGTTCTCCCAAAATCCATACCAGACCCTTATCCGAGCACGTAGCCCGGCCGGTCAGGAATGGGGGTGGGGACGAGCTAGCGCCCCCCCCTCCTGGACCGTACCAGGCCGCATGACTTCAACATGGGGGTGGGTGCTTTGGGGCATGGGGGCGCCCTGCGGCCCCCCCCACCACGAAGCACCTTGTCCCCGTGTTGATGAGGACAAGGGCCTCTTCCCGACAACCCTGGCCGTTGGTTGTCGGGGTCTGCGGGCGGGGGGCTTATCGAAAACCTGGGAGCCCCCTTTAATAAGGGAGCCCCCAGATCCTGGCCCCCCCACCCTATGTGAATGAGTATGGGGTACATGGTACCCCTACCCATTCACCTAGGGAAAAAAGCGTCAATAAAAAACACAGTACACAGGTTTTTATAATAATTTATTAGGCAGCTCCGGGATCTTCTTTCGACTTCGGGGGTCCTCTTCCGACTTCGGGGGTCTCTCCGGCATCTCCTCCCGGTGTCCTGATCTTCTGCAGCTCAATTGCTAGCGGTGGTCCGGACTTCTGCCTTCTGCCTTCTTCTTTTCTTCCAGAGATGTTGACACGACACTCTCTCCAGCTGCAATGGTCTCTGAACGCTCCACAACGGATTTATATAGGCGGTGACCCCGCCCCCTTATGCCATCACAGTCCCTTGTCATGCTGGGACTGTGACGTTTTAGGAGGCGTGGTCACCGGGTGATGACTATGCCCCCTTATGACGGCACAGTCCCAGCATGCCCCGGGACAGTGACCTCATAAGGGGGCGGGGTCACCGCCTATATAAGTTCGTTGCGGAGCGTTCAGAGACCATTCCAGCTGGAGAGAGCATCGTGTCAACATCTCTGGAAGAAAAGAAGAAGGCAGAAGGCAGAAGTCCGAACCACCGTTAGCAATTGAGCTGCAGAAGATAGCGGAGGAGCCGGCAGTAGATCAGGACACCGGGAGGAGACGCCGGAGAGACCCCCGAAGTCGGAAGAGGACCCCCGAAGTCGGAAGAAGATCCCGGAGCTGCCTAATAAATTATTTTAAAAACCTGTGTACTGTGTTTTTTATTGACGCTTTTTTCCCTAGGTGAATGAGTAGGGGTACTATGTACCCCATACTCATTCACATAGGGTGGGGGGCTGGGATCTGGGGGCTCCCTTATTAAAGGGGGCTCCCGGATTCCGATAAGCCCCCCGCCCGCAGACCCCGACAACCAACGGCCAGGGTTGTAGGGAAGAGGCCCCTTGTCCTCATCAACATGGGGACAAGGTGCTTTGGGGTGGGGGGGCCCACAGGGTGCCCCCCCATACCCTAAAGCACCCACCCCCCCATGTTGAGGGCATGCGGCCTGGTACGGTCAAGGAGGGGGGGGCGCTCGCTCGTCCCCACCCCCATTCCTGACCGGCCGGGCTGCGTGCTCGAATAAGGGTCTGGTATGGATTTTGGGGGGACCCCACGCCGATTTTTTGGCATAGGGGGTTCCCCTTAGATCCATACTAGACCTTAGGGCCTGGTATGCCCCTGGGGGGGAACCCACGCCGTTTTTTTCATTTAAAACTTGGCGCGGCGTTCCCCCTCTGGATTCATACCAGACAGCTGTCAGCACTGCCTGTCACTTATCGGGAAAGGAAAAAAAAGTTTTCCTTTCCCGATCAGCGAGCCAGGCTTGTGCTTACAAAGTCGTACTGAAGTTGTGTCTATATTATTCAGGCACGATTTGCATGCTACTTCAGGGTTTAACATTGAGGTCTATGGAGTACAACTCGCATAGAAGTTGGACCAAAGTAGTGCAGGGACTACTTTCAAGTCGGCACGACTTAAAATCGTGCCAATATGAATGGCAGTCATTACAAATCATGGAGAATGACTTGTCATACGATTTTGCAGTACAAAATCGTGGGACAAGTCGTATAAGTGTGAAAGGGGCCTAACAGAGTAACCTTGTTCGATTATTTTCTTTTGAGACCAATACCAATACTCCCCCAACTCTTCATCAGGTCTTAGGGATTACTTGCTTTTGTGATGCAATCCTCAAGCTTCTCTAAAATAATTTCAGGACAAATTGGTTCACACATCAGTGTGAATGGTTCTGAGAACTTTGCAAACTTCCTCCTTTGATGCATTCAAAGATCCACTTTTCTCTGTTGTGTAAACACTTTTTACAAATTTAAAAGAATCTTTGTAGTATTTTGTTACTCATTTTCCTTCCTTTTGCTGTTGTTTTTCTAAATTTGCTGCTCTTCGCAGCTTTGAGAAGGTTGATGCCCTCTACTTTTTCTGCTGTTGCTTTGTTTGTTTTTTATAAATTCCTCAAGTATCATCTTTCTTATTGAGTTATATTTCTTTTAGAGGATGGGATTCGATGGAAGAAGTCATATTTTACCAGATGGTTTGTTCATTCATTTCAATTTTTTTCTTTCTGCAGTTGTAGACTAAGTACCTTTGATGATACCACTTAAAATCAGAATTTATCTCTGCATCGATAATTTCCCACTTCTTGCTGTTAAACTTGGCTATTTCACCAATGGTTTATGTCCTTGCATTTTCTCCACTTAATGTTCTCCAAGCTGTCACATGGTCTTATCTTTGTCATCAGCTACTCTTTCACAGCAGCCACTGGCTTTCTTCCAATGTTAGATTCATTTCTGATAGGAGAAAAAAAAAACATACTTAGATCAGTTATATGCATTGTAAGTATTCCAGTAGTGAAGCATATTTCATTGCAGATATTTGCCTTTCTCAGTTTGAAAGAAAGAATGTTTCTTTTCACAAAATATTTCCCAAAATATATTAAAAAGTCTGCCCTAATTATCACCATCTGGCACCATCTTTTCTGACACAAGTAAATTAAAGTAGATTTAAACTAAATCACATATGATGTTTAACATGTTGGTGTATTTTTTTTTCAAACTTTTTAAATTAGCAACTTACCTTATGAATACCTATTGATCCTGCTCTATGAAAGCCTTTCAGTCACTTCCTGTTATGGGGTGACAACTGTCTTTCAGTCATGATCCTTCATTGTCATCTTGTCACACACACCACTGGTTGAAACTATAAGGGGCTGTGCTGACACACATTCTGCAAACATGTTCCCTCATTGTCACTATCAGAAAACTGGTCCAATGTGATAATTTTCAGCTAACATTGGCGTAACAGCATGTAGGCAGGAAGCAACTGAAAAGGCATGGAGGAGATTATCAGTACTGAGATGCCAATAAGGATGGGGAAAAGGTAAAAACAGGATTTTATGAACAAAAAAGAATAGAATGGCAGTTGTTTATAACACACAGGGGTTGATTTACTACTAGAGAGTGCAAAATTTGGTGCAGCTGTGCATGACAACCAATCAGTTTCTAACTTCAGCTTGTTCAATTAAGCTTGGACAATAAAACCTGGAAGCTGATTGGTTTATATGCAGGGTTGTACCAGATTTTGCACTCTCCAGTTTTAGTAAATCAACTCCACAGTTTATTTTTTTTCTTTAGAAAAAAAATGTCATTTAATTACAGTTTAGATTTATCTTAATATTTATCTTAAGATCAGCCCGCAGGAATCAACAATACATGCATAATGTTAAGAAGGTAAATAACAATGCAAAAAAGTACAACTTGACAAAAAGATTACATATACACGTAATATCATTAGTTTGACCTTGGTAGGCTAAGTTCAAAATATGGATATGTCTCTTTAGAAAGGATCTATTTTTTACTTTGAGATTTATTCAGTCTCCTCTATAAGTGTCATGTGATGAGTGAGACAGTTTTTATTTTTACACCTCTTTACAGGGTGGTTCGTAACAGACACACTTTTGTGGTCACAGGGTTATCTTGCAGGCAAAAGCAATAACTCTTTTCTCCATAAGTGATCCTTGCTCCAATAGTGAACTACACACCTTTAGAAAGGCTCAGATCAATTTATGACAGTAAATAGACAAAAATAGACACTAGAAAACAGCCGGTGCAAGACAGCTGTTGTGTTTTTCTTTATTGTTTTATTGTGTAATGTGCGAAGCATTAAAAAAAAAAAAAGCAGCACTGGATGACAAAGATTTTGCTTCCAGTTGGTGTATCTTATAGAATTTTGGTTGCTAATCATGAAAATAACCTGTAATTTAACCTATCACATACCATTTTATAGAATTCTTATGTTTTTGCAATTTGCGAAACCTATGCTGCACACATAGAAGATACATAAAAATATGAGCTGTTGTTGTCAGAAAAATGTGGCACATGTTGACCTGACAAAGATATTTTTGCCTTCACTTCACATGAAACTCAGACTGTTAAATTTTTTTGCAAAAACAATGAACAAGAAAGGGGACAATTTTCATTATTTAAGACCGATGTTTCCAAGAATAACTGATGCCAAGATTAAGGAAGCTGTCAATATTTAAATTGTGTGAACCCGCGCTAATAGAAACTTGCTACCAGCGGCTGCATACATCAAATATATTTGATCAAAAGCAAAGGTATATACAGTTGTGCTTATAAGTTTACATACCCTGACAGAATTTATGATTTCTTAGCCACTTTTCAGAGAATATAAATGATAACACAAAAACTTTTCTTTCTCTCTTGGTTAGTGTTTGGTTGAAGCCATTTATTATCAAACAACTGTGTTTACTCTTTTCAAATCATAATGACAATAGAAACTACCCAAATGACCCTAATCAAAAGTTTAAATACCCCAGATCTTAATACCGTGTATTGCCCCCTTTAACATCCATGACAGCTTGAAGTCTTTTGTGGTATCTGTGGATGAGGCTCTTTATCTTCTCAGATGGTAAAGCTGCCCATTAATCTTGGCAAAAAGCCTCCAGTTCCTGTAAATTCTTTGGCTGTCTTGCATGAACTGCACGTTTGAGATCTCCCCAGAGGCTCAATGATATTAAGATCAGGAGACTGAGATGGCCACTCCAGAACCTTCAATTTATTCTGCTGTAGCCAATGACAGGTCGACTTGGCCTTTTGTTTTGGATCATTGTCATATTGGAATGTCCAAGTACGTCCCATGCTCAGCTTCCTGGCTAATGAATGCAAATGTTCCTCCAGTATTTTTTGATAACATACTGCATTCATCTTGCCATCAATTTTGACCAAATTTCTTGTGCCTTTGTAGCTCACACATCCCCAAAACATCAGCAATCCACCTTCGTGTTTCACAGTAGGAATGGTGTACCTTTCATCATAGGCCTTGTTGACTCCTTGTCAGAGAAGCAATAGGAAAAGAGCTTGCCAATATCGGAAAGGTCCTGTGCGTCTGCGCGGCAGAGCCGCGCTTCGGCGCATGCGGGTTAGCAATGTAGCGGCACACACGGGTTCACGACACGGCGCAATGGCATAATGGCGAACGAACGTTCGCACGTCAGTGTTACACCCCCTTGCTGGCCTATATAAAGACTGATCTGTTCCCTGTTTAATTGCTGGTTTGTCTTTCAGCTTCCTGTGTTCCGTTCCTGATTCCTTCTAGTTATATTTGCCTGTTTTGACCCGGATTGACCTGACCTACCTTGCTTCTCTCCAGTGTTTGACCTCGGCTTGTTTAAAGGACTTCTCTATCATCTGCTTCCTGTGTTTGACCCTCGGCCTGTCTTGGATTCTCCGGCCTTCCTGTGTATGACCCCATCTTGTCTAACGGACTCCTCTGCTGACATCTCCAGTGCACTACCTCCGGCTCGCCTTCAGGATTTCTCTGATTACTGTCTGCTGTGTTTGACCCTCGGCCTGTTTAAAGGACTTCCTTATCCACTTGCTTCCAGTGTATTTTCCTGGCCTGCACCACAGACTTTCTATAACTGGGTTCTCTGTGCCTGATCTCCTGCACTCCGCTCAGCTCCCATTGTGTTTGCGGGTTAGAACCCCAGCCGGGTCTTCTTCTCCAGTTCCAGGGCCAGATTCATTGCTGCTCTCATCTCCACGCTGCAGGAGTCCACCTCTCAAGAGTTATCTACCTGCTGGTGACCTGTGCCTCTCTGTGCCCTATACCCTCTGTACCATCTCCAGGGGTATAGTGCGCTTAGCTGCAAGGGAAGTCACTCCCAGCATCTCGGCTTCAGTGAGTACCCTGATACTCCTCTCCAAATGTAGCATTTATGGTTGTGGCCTAAAAGCTTAATTTTGGTCTCTTGATCTTTGGTTTATACAGTTCAACTACCTTTTGCAGCAGATCCTTTGACAATTCTTTTGCCTCAGAATCCAGAAACATCAGTGTAGCACTGGATGAGGGATGCAAGGGTCTGTCAGGAGTCCAGAAACTTATTAACCTTTTATACACACACACACTAATTACAAGCAAACAGATCACAGGTGAGGATGGTTTCCTTTATTAGCCATTACCCCTTTGTGCCAACTTGTGTGCATGTTATCAGGCCAAAATCACCAGGGTATGTAAACTTTTGATCGGGGTCATTTGGGTAGTTTCTGTTGTGATTATGGTTTAAAAAGAGTAAACACAGTTGATTGATAATAAATGGCTTCAGCCAAACAGTAACTATGGGTGAAAGAAATGTTGTGTTGTCATTCATATTCTCTGAAAAATGGTCAAGAAATCATAAATTTTTGCCATGGTATTTAAACTTTTGAGCACAACTGTATATCAATGATGTGCTATAGATACAATGTATTACATTTTTATATGTGTGTGCAATCACTTTACATAAAGTGCATTAATCATATGAATCTGCACCCTTAACCTATGCAAATCATACAATCACTCTAAATAAAGTGCATCAATTATCTATATGTGTGCAACATTTTAAATAAATTGCATCATTGATATAGGCCTATACCTTTAAAGGATAAGTTCACATTTACAAAAAAAATAATAAACACACTTTTTTGCGCATAAAATAAATCTGTAAAGTGATTGTGTAATGCCATGTCCCTGCAGACTGTATGTATCTGTTTGCCATAAAATGCTAGAGCGCTAACACTGTGCCCATCCTGTAGTTGTAAGTTGTCATGTAACAGATGATAGATATAAAAGAAATATTACAAGTTTCTTATTCCCGGAGGTATATGAATAAAATGTCAAGTGGTGGAGAATGGCTGACACTATGGTGCTGGCAAGGCTGCTTTCAGTTGTGGGCTGGGAATCCAAAATCTGTAATGAAAAAGGGGAAGGGAAGAAAGCTCCAAACCAGCATAGTGTAGTACAATTTATTAAGTAAAATACAATGTAAAACAAATAGCACACACAAGTGGGTGAGGGGGAGAGAGAGGATGACAGGTCGCAGTGCATTTGTAGTCTGGTAGGAATCTGGGAGCTGTATGATTGTCCATGGTGGAGAAGAAAGCCAGCTGTTGTAGGGAGCGAGATGAGTCTGGAATCCATAGAGGTAGGCCAGCGTCAGACTACCTTGTGTGGCCGTGATGGTGTATCCAGAAATCGAATTTCTGCCCAGAGATGATGTATCCAGCAAGAGTAGTAAGAATTCTCTTGATGAAGTAGGTGTGTCTAGCTTTCAAAACACGTTCCTATTTGCTCACAAAGTGGACGGACTGACAGCTCCTCTTACTACTCTTGCCGGACACATCGTCTCTGGGCGGACATCTCTCCAGAGACACCATCATGGCCACACAGGGTAGCACAACACCAGTCTCCCTGCACGGATTCCAGGCTCATCCCGCTCCCTACAATGGCCAGATTTTTTCTCTATCACGGACAATCACACAGCTCCCAGCTTACTATCGGACTACAAATGCACTGCGACCTATCATCATCTCTCTCTCCCTCACCCGCTTGTAAAGTGCCATTTGTTTTACATTGTATTTTACTTAATAATTTGTGCTACACTATGCTGGTTTGGTGCTTTCTTCCCTTCCCCTGTATGTGTTTGCCCGTACCTCTGATACGAGCAATCAGTAACACTTGAGACGGGATGCTCAATGAACTGCCACAGCACTCAAAAGCGCCGTGGTAGTTAATTGAGAACTACAAGCTGACAGCCGCAAAGGCTGCCAGGCCTTGTAGTTTTACCATTAACAGAACACTATGACTGGATGATACAGCCAGGCAGGCGGAGCCCCACACAACCACATCTTTTTAAGATTGTGACAGCTAGCCAGGGGAGAGGATCCTCAACTAGCTGTCAGAACGGGAGATTGGGGAAGAACGGGGACTGGTACATTTGTAGCATGTTACAACCTGAATATGGATATAACCTGTAACATGTTACAAAAGGTGAACCTATCCTTTAAACTGTGCAAACCATGAAAACTAAACAAATAGTTAAAAGTAAATATATGCTTCAAAGTGCTTACAGTTAAGGCACATTGAAGCATATATTTATATTTCATTTTTTAATTTTATATTTAATTATTTGTTTACTTTGCACGGTTTGCAGAGTGTGAAGGTATAGGTCTATATGAATGATGCACTTTTTTAAATAGTTAAACATATATAGATAATTTATGTATTTTAGCATTATTGTATGGTTTGCACAGGTTAAAAGGTACAGGCTCATATGATTATTGCACTTTATGTAAAATGATTGCACACACATGAAATGTCTTTGCACTTTATCTATAGTTCTGCATTGATATATGTACTGTGCCAAGATTAAGGCAGGCATTTTTGTTGATCCACAGATCAAATACTTCATTAATGAAAAGCTGTTCAAAGATCTGTTAGTGGGGCCAGAGAAAATGGCCTAGAAAGTATTCAAGGATGTCTTTGAATATTTTTTTTTCTGACAACTACAGAGAATTAAACTACATTCAGCTGGTTGACAACTTCTTAAAGTATACAGGACCATGAAGTGCAACATGCCACTGGAGATTCCTTTTCTGTATTCACACTTGGACTTCTTCTAGGTGCAGTCAGTTACAAATATGGGGAAAGGTTTCACCAGGACATTGTCGCAATGGAAAAACAGTATCAGTGGAACTAGAATCAATAAATGCCGGCTGACTATTGTTGGACACTGCATCAAGATGTACTGGATGCTGAGCCTTCATTCGTTTTGTTATGTTTTAATGTAAAATGTCTGGGAACGCTGTGATCCACATCCTCATCCTCTGTGAGCCTTCTGTGCTCTTCAAATTTACAGGTTGAATGGTTTGGCCCATGTATGAAAGACAGAAGGGGCACGAAAGGCAATAAATAACAAATTCTGTAGAACAGGTGAAGAAAGATTTCAAAGTGTAAATTTTTCTGTTGTTATCACTAAAATTATTTTGTTGGTCATTGACATATTTACACATTTTCACTTTGACTTTTTACATCCCTGTAATAGCCATAAATGTTATTGCAGAATTTTGAAGACTTTTTTGGCCTCACACTCCTACTAGGAGTGATTTAATTTTGATGTTAGGGGTCCCTCTGTAAAAAATCTCAGCTTTTTTGGAATGAACAGACCTAACTTAGGGTCGTGAAGTAGGATCCCCAGTGGTGCCAAATTATTCTTTCTATCTGTCTAAATTTGCAGAGGAATTGGGTGATAAATTTAATGTCAGGTGCCCTTTTTTTTAATTATTCTCCCTAGGCAAGATATTTTTGGTGAATCTTTTTTCACAAATTTGGGACTATATACTTTTTCCACAAACCTGTCCTTGAGTATTTTAGCTTGAGAAATATAGTCAGTATCTAAGGTGCAGTTTTTCCTAAATCAACAAAATTGGTCCCTGAGGATATTTGTCCAACTAGGGTGGTGGCATTCTTAGAATGTAGGTAACTTTTACCTGATGTGGGCAGTATGTCTTGGAGATTATTTTACCATTGAAGTGGCTCAATTCAAGATCCAGGAAAATATAAAAGTGAAAATTAGCAAAACATTTTTAGCCCCGATAAACTAATGCAGCATGTTGGAAATAGTATGCAATTAAATATATTATAGTTGTTAAAAGTTAATTTAATACTTCTCAAGATTCCTACGTAATATAGTCACTCTAAAATTATACTTGTGTTCAGTTTGAAGGGGGTCTATCATAATCACCAAACAGGAAGTAAAGTTTGGTGCTTGTTGATCACTGCGAACACAAAAAAGTGACCTATGAAATCACAGAACACAGAAAAGTGCACAAGGGTACAGTGTGGTCCAACTTCCAAGAAGAAAGGACCTCAATCCCTGAATCCTCTAGGATGCAAGGCTCCTGACAGACAGACTTCAATCCATAGGGGCCAGCTGAATCCAGTCCTCCAAGTACTAGATGAGGGCTCTCCCAAACAGAAACCCCACGTTGGGCAGAAGAAAAAGACCCAAAAAAGGCCACAGATCCTCCCCACGACTTCAGGGCAGGCCCCATTAAAAAATGCACCCTCTCCCTCAGTGTAATGAAAGAAAAAAAATAATACAAACACATGTATGGTGCACGTTTTTTGGCAAAAATAAATAAATAGTGCAAAAATAAATTAATAGTGCAAAAATAAATA
This sequence comes from Lithobates clamitans, assembly GCA_037952925.1. Classification (NCBI taxonomy): domain Eukaryota; kingdom Metazoa; phylum Chordata; class Amphibia; order Anura; family Ranidae; genus Lithobates; species Lithobates clamitans. The sequence continues at coordinate 1,307,449 of JBBGZY010000457.1, read as the reverse complement.
AGTACCAAGAGTATTACAAAAGGCAGGTCTTTCGGCTGATATAAAAATTTCTCCTAGGCTAGTCAGATGACCTTCTGAAGAACTGTTGTGCAAGAAAAGCAATAAGTGACATTACCAAGTGCTGGTGAAACTCAATGGGGTCACAAACCCATAGTGTTTTTCCCACACTCCTGGGATGCCATCCCCAGGGGGCACATCAACAGGAGCTCCTTGCGCTCTCCACCCTCTGTCCAGATAAGGGCGGCCCCATCCCTTCCAGAAGGCATTAGCACTAGGCCAGAATCAGGAGTTATTAACTGCCATCCCACCAGTATAAAGCAACAGCGATCTATTCCTGAAAACTGATAACAAAATATGCTACATTTGATCTTAGCCATAAGGTCCAGTATACATTGCAATAAATGTATTTTTCAAACTATATACAATAGGAAACCACAGTGACTCCAAAGATACACAAAGTGCATCACATATGGAGATCCACTAACTATGATGAACTGATGTTTACTAAAGTTTACAGTGACCTAAAAGAAGGCAAAAAAAATGCATTGTAGCCAATTATATCTAAAAAATTAGTAAAATTCAATTAGATTGAACCCTGGATTGAATCTTCTCTTCTGCATATTGCCCCAGCCTCTTAGTTTTTCCTTCTCTTTTCACGTGTTGCATTGGCATTGACAGATAAACAAAAGAAAAGAGTGATAGACACTGACTGGCAAATGTATTGCCATTGGTACAGAAAGACAGACAAAAATAGACAAACATACATATATGAAAAGATGCCTTGGGGTTTTTTTTTCTGTTTCTGTAGTTAGGACTTTAGTGTAGAGTGATATTAAGAGTTACCAGTGTAAATAACATTTTTTTGCTTGGCAATATTTTTGTGCTCGGGATAGAGGGTATTATTTCTTATGCTAGGGGAAAAATGTATTATGGTGTTGGGAGATAGGATTATTCTGCTGGGAATTTTTTTTTATGGTGGTATTGGTGGAAATATTGCTTAGCTGCTGGTAGCAGCAAGCCTTTTAAAGTGCTAGGGTTGGGAAATATTAGTATCATACTGAGGTTTTTTTATTATACTGATAGTCGGGCAATTTTATGCTGGTGGTGCACATTGGTGTTGATTTACTAAAACTGCACAGTGCAAAATATCATGCAGCTGTGCATAGTAGCCAATCAGCTTCTAACTTCAGCCTGTTCAATTAAGTTTTGACCAAAAAATAAAAAACCTGTAAGCTGAAACTCTCCAGTTTTAGTAAATCAACCTCATTATATTGCTCAGTAAATCTATTTTGTAACTGGTGTGTAACATTACTGCATATTGCCATATAATAAACAATTTCTACTTAAGACTTATGACCTAGTAGCAGCAATTTGTCATCTTTTAATTTACCTGCTTTAATTCATTACAAATAAACTGAGAGAAAAGTAGATTAGAAATTCCTTCTCACATATAGCTCATACATTATAAAACATTTTCTGTACAGAAAGAGAAATCCTAAGCTGACCACATACAATGGAAGTTATTTTCATTTATCATTTTCTACTTGTGGGGATGTTTCAAAAGATCAGTTGGCAGGAGGTTAGGGAAAAGGGTATAATTTTCTCAAATCTGTTTCTTACCTAATATTGATAGGTTTCATGATTTAAGATATGCGTGAAAGTGGACTCACAGTTTATAAATGTCCTTATTCAATTTCCCTCCTCCCTGTTACACTTTTAAAAGAGAGGCTGGAGGGAGTATAGCATGGGGTAGGGAAAGACAGTGTTTGCAAATGCATGTACTGTATGGCTGGCCATACCTTATACAATTTTCCTTTAGATTTACCAAAACTACATACTATCAGGTCAAACCGAAACAATTTCAATTTGTATGCAATTAGGCAGACCCTTGTACTACATAGTTGAAGATAAATCTAAAGGAAATTGAATCAGTTTAATGCCCTGTACACACGGTCGGATTTTCCGACGGAATATATGCGATCGGAGCTTGTTGTCGGAAATTCCGACCATGTGTGGGCTCCATCGGACTTTTTCCATCGAATTTTCTGACACACAAAGTTTGAGAGCAGGCTAAAAAATTTTCCAACAACAAAATCCGTTCGCATAAATTCTGACCGTGTGTGGACAATTCCAATGCACAAAGTGCCACGCATGCTCAGAATAAAGAGACGAAAGCTATTGGCTACTGCCACGTTTATAGTCCAGACGTACGTGTTTTACGTCACCGCGTTCAGAACGATCGGATTTTCAAACAACTTTGTGCGACCGTGTGTACGCAAAACAAGTTTGAGTCAACATCCCTCGGAAAAATTTCATGGATTTTGTTGTAGGAATGTCCGACCAATGTCCGATCGTGTGTACAGGGCATAAGTCTCACAAATAAATTGGTGTTGGGTCTAATCTCAAAAACATTTGTAGTGTATTTTACTTAAAAGGAATCATTACGCCACAATGTGCTTTAATAGTGTGCTGTTCATTTTCTGTTTCACACCACCTCATTCTGTACACTGTGCTATGCGTTCCATATTCCACATTCTTCCATACAAGGAGCTATACATTTCGTCTTCCACTCTACCTGTATGCTGGGCTGTACATTCCCTATTCTGCACCTCCTTATTCTGCATGCTGTGCGAGACATGTCCTATTCCATAACACCTCATTCTGTAAACTGTAATGTGCATTCCTTATTTCACACTGCCCCATTATGCACACTGCAGTGTACATTTTCTAATCTACGCCACCTCATTTTGTACTGCACTGTACATTATTTGTTCCACACCACCTCCATGTATACACTGCACTGTATAGTCTGACTCCTTATTTCACACCACCTCATTATGTATACTGTGCTGTATGTTCCTTATTCCACAATCTCTCATTCTGTGCACATATTCCATATTCTGTATACATGTATACGTGTACATACCCTATTCCACAGAACCTCATTCTGTAAACTACACAGTACATTCTCTATTCCACACTGCCTTATTCTATACTATGGGGGTGACTTACTAAAGACCTACACCTGTGGTGCAGTGGAGAAATTGGAGCAATTGCACAAAAAAAACGGGACTCAAGACATTTATCAAAAATTATGGTGCACTTATATGCACCAAACCATATTTACATAGGAAGCGCTATTGCGCATTTGCGCAGTCCTTCGCGCCTACCATTAGCAAGCGCAGCCAATGTAATCTTCTACATTTTTGTCTGAATACTGTGGATAACTTTACTACAGTTTACCATCTTCTGTTACCAGGCTAAAAAGTATGTATATAATATTGTTTAAATGCACAAATTCTGTCCAGAACATGTAGATCTGTCTTACAACTAATCAAGCCTTTTTACACCCTTCTTTCAGCTTACTCAACTGCACATGCTCATTGTCAAAGTTCACCATTTCATCCTCGCCTGACAGGGCGCACACGTTTTAGCTTGTTAAGCTAAAACGGGCGCATCTGCGTTCTCCAGCTTATACATTGGGCACTTGCTCATTGTAGTTCTAATCATGTTAATGAGCTTTTCCTTATCACATGGAGAATATTGCTTCCAGTTTTATTCCATTCATTCACTTCTTTTTGAAACAACTCAACTCATTCTAGAGATCTTCCTCCTATCAACCACTGTGTGGATGTTCCCTGGACTTGTAATTGTGCATTTTATGGTGATAATCTATAATCATTGGTGGAGCCGAAACTTCCATGAAAACATCTTTTCAATACATGTCTGTGTATTGTGCATTCTGGACAATTCATTTCCCCATACACTGTGCAATCTGATTGGATGAAATTTAAATACACTCATTTGTCTGAGCAATTCATTTCCCCATACACAGGGGCTGATTTACGAATCGTTTTTGCCATGAGTTGAGGTGCACGCTGAGGCACAACGTACGTTTTGGTATTTATGAAACGTTTGCGGCGGTAAGGCTTGATTCACATCTATGCATGTTGCTTTTGAGCGTTTCTGCAGTGCTTTTTGCAGTGCTTGCTGTGTTTTTGAACATGCATTTTTGCTGCATTTTTGCGGCGTTTTGCATTTTTTTTTACAGTTTTTTTTTATACTGTATACAGCGTAAAAAAAAAAAGAAAAAAGCAAAATGCGGCAAAACCGATGTAAAAACACTTGCGTTTTGGATGCGGGTCCATTGAATTCTATAACATGCAAAACGCTGCTTTTTGCATGAAAAAAAGTCCCCGACCCTTTCCAAAAACGCAGAGGCACAAAAATGCATTGATGTGAACATGTTCTTTAGGAGCCCATGTTAAAAAATTCCCATGCATTTCTGCAAAATGCATCAAAAAACGCATTAGTGTGAATAGAGCCTAACACGGCGCTATTCCCCATTTACTACAGTAATCTCGGCGCATGGGAGGAGGCGATCAGTGCGCCACTATGAACATGGCACAGGACATCTTCAACTCAAAATTAAAAGAAGCTGGAAGTACCAATATTATGGGGGTGATGTGGGGTGATCTGAAAAAGTATAGTAATAACTGCCCAAGTAACAAATATGCCCAAAATAGAATGAGAAAGTAACTTTTTCTGAACAAGTTTGCTGTGCCTGCAAGTACGTTTAGAACTGCGTGAGGTTAATTTAAGCACTGCGCATGCGCAAGCGGCATTTGCGCTCATTCAAATGCGTTGGTTCACTGCGTGGCCAAAATCTTAGTAAATGTCAAGTAACGTAAATGCATTTGCGTGGGTTGAATGGGCGCACCTCTAAACTTGAGATTTTTTTTTTTTTTACGCTGGTTCACCTCTGTGTTTTTTTGTCGGATATTTGCACACAGGTTATGTTAGCGTGTTACATTGCCAAGATGTGACATGCACCTTGTTAAAATTATGTAAAAAGACTCTCGCTCCTCTAGCTCCTCCTAAAAAGGCATTTAACCTTCCCCCCTAATACATATGATTTCCTTGGGTTAGCTTTTGCTTTTAAAGGGGAATTCCACACTCCATTCTCCAATCTCCACAGGCTGTGACTGCCTTCACCAATCCAAACCACATCCTTTTTCAGAGCAAACAGGGCCAGCTAGGAAAGGGGCGAGAAGAGCGATCGCCCAACTCCCTCCCGAACCATAGAAGGCCACATGCACTTAACATAGCTGGCTGCCTTTGGGGCAGGTTGGGCTCAGCCCAATACCAACCACAAAGCACCTTGTACCCAATAGTTTAAAGGGGCTTTCCACATTCTGTAAAGCCCCCTGTCTGCAGCTCCCCACAACCCCAGCCTAGGGTTGTGTGGAAGAGGCCCTTGTCCCCCTGAATATGGGGACAATGTGGTTGACTTTTGGGGTGCCCGAGACCCTCCTGCCCCTAAGCACCCACCCTCATGGACTGGCTTGCTGTGTGTTTGGCTAGGGGCTTGTTAGTGCATGGGAGGGGCACAATATTTTTAGATTTTGGGGTGGTATTTTTCATGTGGGTGTTCTCATTTTAAGCCTTTACAGCCCCAAATGGCCTTGTATGTATTGGGGGGGGGGGGGCAGGCTATTTTTAGTTTTGTGTTAAAATTTTGCAGCTGCAATGTAGGTTTGGATGTTTTCTCTAAAGCCGTACATCTTTGAAGCAGCATTTTGGATACATGCTACAGATGCACCACTTTACAGGCAGAGTACCCCCCCCCCCAAGTTACTAACTTTAGGGTTAGTTCACTCCATAGAAACGCAGTCCAGATGCATGTGCATTTTTGATGCGATCCAGTGCATTTATGATACGTTTTTGATGCATTTTTTATGCAGTCCAGTACTTTTTTCAACCTTCTTTTTTCTTAACCTTAATTAAGGACATGCTGGATGATGTGTTTAATTTTGGACAGGGGGGTGGCTTATTTGGTGTTAGCTGCATTTGGGTTGGTCTGGGCATGCTCAGGGACTTTAGTTTTTTTTTGTGTGTGAACAGCACTTGGATGTTTCTGCTCAGAGTGTGTTTTTTGGGTTAGTAACATCCTTAACAGGTTTACCCACTTTGAAGTTCTCTCTACATTGGGTGAACTTGCATTTTGTGAGTTGCATGGACTGTCCATGTGTTTTCAATTGCCTCATTAGCACACAAACCTATATTATATTAAGATTGCAGATAGCATTCTTTACCTTGCCCTGAAAAGAGGCAAGATTGTGTGTGTGGGGTCAGCAAGAGAGTACATTTGGGTGGCCTTATCGAGTTTGTAACACATGTATTTTGTTTATGTCTTTGCAAAACAGATGTGTTTTCGAGCAAGTTTTTCTTTTTACTTTGGTTTATTGTATTTTTTGGGTGGGTGATATTTTCCCTTGAAATATATTTGATGTCAATGTGTGTCGTTTGTAGGTTGTTCACTTTGATTTAATTGTCTGTGCTGCATTATTTAGCAAAAACGTTCTCAAGATGTTGACTAATGTTTAAATCCTTAATAGCCATCCATTTGTGGGTGTACTCCTTTTAACTCCTGTTAACTATATTCTAGTGTCTCAAATTAACATACATGTGTTTTTTGCTTTCCTTGCTCTTTTCCAAGTCCTGTTTTGTTGACCAATAAAATTTGTAGCCAATTTTTATGTATTGTGTTTTTTGTTACTTTTTCATGCAACACATTTCCCAGCTGCATCTTAAAGCGGAGTTCCACACAAAAATGGAACTTCCGCTTTTCGGAACCCTCCCCCCTCCGGTGTCACATTTGGCACCTTTCGGGGGGTGCAGATACCTGTCTAAGACAGGTATTTGCACCCACTTCCGGCATAGACTCCCATGGGAGTCTACGCCTCTTCCTGTCCCCACCGCGCTGTCTCCTGGGAAACGCACAGCTCCCAGGAGAGAGCGGGGACCACTTGGGACGCGCAGTGCGACTCGCGCATGCGCAGTAGGGAACCGGGAAGTGAAGCTGCAACGCTTCACTTCCTGATTCCCTCACCTAGGATGGTGGTGGCAGCTGCTGGGAACCAAGCGGGTTCTCGGCGTCGCCTGCCGACATCGCTGGACCCTGGGACAGGTAAGTGGCCATGTATTAAAAGTCAGCAGCTGCAGAATTTGTAGCTGCTGGCTTTTAATTTTTTTTTTTTTGGCGGTGTGGGTGGACCCCCGCTTTAACTAGGTTGACTGGCATGGCAAATCCTAAAAATGTGTGCTTTGTCTAAGTTACTTTCCTGGTACCTTCATGGTAACATATGCATGGATTGTGTGTATGCTGCCATGGATAGGCACCAGGAAACAAATTACAGAGAGGTAAGTATTCAATTTTCCATTTTAGGGCAGTGGTTCTCAGCCTCAGTTCTCAAGTACCCCCTGACAGGACATGTTTAGAGAATTTTATCCTGGCTAAACTAGCTGTCCAAAATATCAAGCCATTGACTGATTTAAATCACCTGGGCAAGATGAAGGAAAACCTGCAAACATGGCCTGTTGGGGGTACTTGAGGATAGGGTTGAGAAGCACTGATTTAGAGCACTGAGCTAAAATCGAGCTCCAGACAATCCTACTCTAATTTTGGGCATTTGAGGGAAACGAAGTGAGTGTTAGAACCCCTGCTTGTCTTTCTTAGGTTGGGTGGTCTGTCTGTGATATTATGGCGGATATCACACCGCAGTTGGGCCTTAGTGGCTAGACACATTACATATTTATGGTCAAAATCTGCATAAGGCCCGGTTCACACTGGTGCAATGCGAGAAGACTGCAAATCCACTGCGGGTTCCCACATCGCACTGACTCGCATGTCAGTTCACACTGCCATATGCGAATCGCTGGGGAGTGTCAATACATTGTTAACGACACCCCCAGTTCAGCTTGCATATCACACTGCGAACTGACAGTTCGGACATGAATCGGATCGCATATGTGAACACACATGCGATCCGATTCTGGTCCGAACAGAAAAAAGGGTCCTGTGTGTGTTTGCTCCGAATGCGGTGCGATATCAGCCATACTATCTGTAAGGCTGATATCGCACCGCACAGACATTGCATGTAATGTGAACGGCAGTGCGTTGCGAATTACATGCGATGTCTGGCATCGCACAAGTGTGAACCAGGCCTAAGAGCCCTTGCACACTGGGGCGGGGGCGGCATCGGCGGTAAAACGCCGCTATTATTAGCGGCGTTTTACCGCCGGTATGCGGCCGCTAGCGGGGCGGTTTTACCCCCCGCTAGCGGCCGAGAAGGGGTTAAATACCACCGCAAAGCGCCTCTGCAGAGGCGCATTGCCGGCGGTATAGCCGCGCCGTCCCATTGATTTCAATGGGCAGGAGCGGTAAAGGAGCGGTATACACTCCGCTCCTTCACCGCTCCGAAGATGCTGCTAGCAGGACTTTTTTTACCGTCCTGCCAGCGCATCGCTCCAGTGTGCAAGCCCTCGGGGCTTTCACACTGGAATGCAAGGAGCGGCACTTTCGGGTCGGTTTGCAGGCGCTATTATTAGCGCAATAGCGCCTGCAAACCGCCCCAGTGTGCAAGGGCTCTTAATGTATGCTGTGTGTGTGTGTGTTTTTTTATATAGATTTATTATAATATATATAGACACACACATGATCACACAGATAATATACATAGGGGGGGGGGACTACCCATAGACACACACATGATCACACAGATAATATGCTGGAAATACCCTCTTTGTGAGCAATATATTTTTCACGCTTGTTCAAAAAAAGGGGTTACAACATTACTACCTTTGGTTTCTTTAAGAACTAAAGTTCTGAGGGCCAATTCACACCAGATGCAGTTCCGAGCACTTTTTTTCTGCACCGGAACTGACTAGATTGAAACTGACTGCATGGTGTGAACTAGAGCCATTGGAATACATGGAAAACACTGCAGGCATTTTTAGTGCTAGTTCACACCAGATGCAGTTCCGTGCGCTTTTTTCTGCACTAAAAATGCAGAAAAATGCATTTTTAGTGCAGAAAAAAGCGCACGGAACTGCATCTGGTGTGAACTAGCACTAAAAATGCCTGCAGTGTTTTCCATGTATTCCAATGGCTCTAGTTCACACCATGCAGTCAGTTTCTGGTGTAGAAACTGACTGGAACTGACTGCATTGGTGCAGCAAAAACGGAACTGCATGGAGCTGCATCTGGTGTGAACTGGCCCTGAGGCTGAATCACACCTATGCAGTTTTAGTGCTTTTTGCATTTTGCAGATTTGCAGTACAGTCCATTTAACATTGTTTCCTATGGAACATGTTCTGTAGTGCAAATCTGCAAAATGCAAAAAGCACTAAAAATGCATAGGTGTGAATCCAGCCTCAGGGCACAAAAAAAAACGCACGGAACTGCATCTGGTTTTGTGCTGACACATTCTGAATAGGAGTTACTAATCAGCTACACCACCAGACACAAGCTGCTTTCTCTTTTTGGGTATTAACCCTTTACACATTGCATAATGTATGGGGAAAGAATTGCTCAGATAGATGAGAAGATTTATATGTCATCCAATCACATTGCACAGTGTATGGGGAAATGAATTGCCCAGAATGCATAATACACAGACATGTATTAAGAAGATGTTTTCATGGAAGTTTGAGGTCCACCAATGATTATAGATTATCACCATAAAATGCACACAATTAAATTTTGACAATTATGACATTTCACATCCAAGTCCAGGGAAAATCCGCACAGTTGTTGATAGGGGGAAGATCTCTAGAATAATTATTGAGTTGTTTCAAAAAGAAATTAATGAATGGAATAAAACTGGAAGCAATATTCTCCATGTGATAAGGAAAAGCTCATTAACATGATCAGCATTACAATGAGCAAGTGCCCGATGTCTGTTCTGTATTTAAGTGTCTGCGCCCATGCGCGCAACGATTCCGCGCATCCGGCGCAAGTCACCAGCTGGTTTCTATTCCTTTAAGTATGCGCCATGTCGCAATAACTATTCCTGCTTACGCAAATGCGCCAACATGTTCGTAAATCAGCCCCACGTGTTTCTCTCCAATTTTATTGAACTTCACCCCTTTCTGCTACACCAAATAGCTAGCACAATGCAAACCATGCCCACTTTTGTCACAGTGTACTGCACCAAATTTTCCTGTTCTTATGTGTCACATTATTGTGACAATGCATGCTTAATTCAGTAATAGGGTCTTTTTATCTGATTACAAGCTGTGATATAAAATCATTAAGTATGTAATCAACCTCAGAGTTCAGTGCACTCAATAACTTCACTTGACCTATAATTTTGTGACTCAAATAAAAGCCTCAATTGTAAATTCTTTTTTTTCTTTAACAACTGCACATTTTCAGTACAGTTCTCAGCAGATGTGGAAGAGATAATAGGGAACTTACAGTAAATTAAATGCTTAAAAAACTCCACCAGTACTGTGTGTGATGAAAGTAGCTGCCTAATATCAATTATAAATATAGAAAAATATAGCTATTTCTGTAATATATATATATATATATATATATATATATATATATATATATATATATATATATATGTATATATATATATTTTATGGTTATGCCATATCTGTCAGTTATGTAGACAAAAAAAGGACATGGTTATTAATGAGGCTATTCCTTACCTCAGCATTCCATAGCTAAGTAGTTTATAACAAAGATAAACAGATCAATACAATAGTAGGTTTATCATGGTGTTTAAAAGTGCGCCCTGTTTATTTTATTTTTATTTCTTTGAGATCTGTGAGCAATGTGGGCAGAAAGGGGATTAGAAGCTAATTTGTCCTCAAGCAGAGTGAGAAAGGTAAAAGAACAAAAGAGAGAGAAAGCTGCAAAACAGAAAATGAAATTAGGGAGTTATAGACCAAAATGAATGCCTTGTGAGAGAAAAAACAAAACTAGATTTGTTTCATCTTTATGGGTGATGTTGCTGTCCTAGAGCATTCAAATCTGGAATAAATATTGCAGTGTTTAATCAGACAATTTATTGTTGTGTGCCTATTTTCTACTATACATCACTGTGTTTGTACAAAATAAATTAAATGCCTATACCAATCCCTGGATCCACCCAATGTAACCAGTATTTTCCAGTGTTCTGGGATCAGACGGGCTAAGAAAACAAATTGTTTTTTGCCCTTCAAGAAGCCCAAAATATATTTATTCCATGCCTTAAAGATAACTGCAGGATGGAAAAATAGGCAGCCATGGGCATTGCTGGAAATGGAACATGATTTTTTATGAGTCTTTAATGCTACCGCTACCATAACCAGCACTGGATGCTTCTCCCTTCCACAAATGAATAGGCCTGCTTTGGTCTTGCCATTGTTCTGTATAAACCATTCTAAGGCAGACCCACCTTCATATCTTTAGCTTGCAAACACAGTCATTGTTAGTTACAGGGGTAGCAGGTTGGGAAAATCATAACATCATGCTGGCCATTCATCTGTGCATATGTGAAAAAAAAAAAAGTAGAAGCCCTGATTAAAAATAGTTTAATGTTTTCCATTTACCTCAAAAATATCAATTGAGATTCATTCTCCGAGGAAGGCACATTCACACCATACTGTACTGTGCCGAAGCGCAAAATGAATTCAAAATGAGTGGGCTGCAAGGTACCTCAGCTCACAAAAAGTTAGTGCGTTGCAGAGCAGATGCATTGGAATGGTATTTAAAATAAATTACACTTCAATGCACTAATGCATGTACTATCATACATGAGTTGCTTCACTGTGGTGCCATTTATTACCACAGGCTGTGATACCATGCACATTTTACTGCAACAAACATGTATGGACAGGACCTAAAATCCATATGAAAGAGTTCATGGTACATATAATTCTGGGGAGGGGCCTCTCTGGACTTTCATATTACAGGTACCAATACCATATTTGGTTTAATATCTTTTATAATGAGTAAACCATGAACTGATGTGTCTTCCTAAAGTGTAAACCATTCTCTTACCAAAGAACAAATATTGGCCAATGTGGACAAATATTACTTAAAGTGGATGTAAACCCACTGTTATCAATTTGAAAGCAGAGAGAGAGGCAGAATGGGGATCTGCCTATGTAAACAAGGCAGATCCCAGTTCTGACAGGGGACAACATGGAGATCTGCTGTTCCTAGTGATCAGGAACAGCGATCTGTGTTGTTCCTGTCACACAGTAAGAAAGTACCAACAGGGAGCACATTTAACCCTTAGATCGCCCCTGGTTTTAACCCCTTCCCTGCCAGTGTCATTTAAACAATAATCAGTGCATTTTTTTTTAGCACTGATCACTGTATTGGTGTCGCTGGTCCCCAAAAAGTGTCACTTAGGGTCAGATTTGTCTGCCACAATGTCGCAGTCCCATTAAAAAAATGGATGATCACCGCCATTAATAGTAAAAAAAAAATGTAAAAAATGTAAAGTCCATAAATCTACACCGTAGTTTGTAGACGCTATAACTTTTGCGCAAAGCAATCAATATATGCTTATTGGGATTTTCTTTACAAAAAATATGTAGAAGAATACATATTGGCCTAAATTGATGAAGAAATTCGTTTTTTTACCTTTTTTTTTGGATATGTATTATAGCAGAAAGTAAAAAATATTGTGTTTTATTTCAAAATTGTCACTCTTTTTTTGTTTATACCGCAAAAAATAAAAACAGCAGAGGTGATCAAATACCACCAAAAGAAAGCTCTATTTGTGAAAAAAAGGACATTCATTTTATTTGGGTACAGCTTTGCATGCCTGGGCAATTGTCAGTTACAGTGGCCTATCGCAAAAAATTACCTGGTCATTAAGGGGGAAAATCCTTCCGGGGCTGAAATGGTTAATAAAGGGCTTGTCAAACATTTGGGTGTCTTTTGTGAATTAGTATGGGTTATTGTTGAAAGGGGCTTCCAGATTTCAATAAGCCCCTTGCTTACAACCAGAGTTAAGGGGGTGAGGCCCTTTTCCTCATCAACATAGGGACAAGGTGATCGTCAGGGGATTAATCCCCTCTGGAAATTTACCCTCACATGTTCAGGGCATGCAGCTTGATATAACTCAGGAGAAGAACCTTGTGCATGCCCCCCCCCCATTTCCTGGCAAGGCAGGCTGCATGCTCAGATTAAGGCACTGGCATGCATTTTTAGGGGGACCTCATGCATTTTTGTGCATGAAGTACCCCCTCAAAATCCATAAAACCTTTTTAGCGCACTCAAAATACTATAAAAATATAAATATATAAAAATATAAATGAAAGAACTTGTGAAACAAAAATCAAATCCATCAGGAAAAACAGTTAATGTCCATAAGTTGATTATGCCACAAATTCTTAGTCCAGTAAAATCCATACCAGACCCAAAGCAGTATGCATTTTGGAGGAGACTCTCCACAAATATTTTGTTTTTTTTCTGTTCTTGCTGTAGGATGTACTACAGAAAAAGTGACATTTACAAAGAAAAATATACATTCAGTTTAAATTGTCGGCAAACTTAATTGCCAGCTTCCTTTAAAAAGAAAAAAGAATACAACACACAGAGTATTCCAAAGATCCCCTGAAATACATAGACCCTAAGGGGTCTGCTATGTATTTTGGGGGACCTTTTAAACACTCCCCGTCCCTTAGGTCATTTACAAACAACCTAAAGTTTATAGTTATAAATGGCCTAAAATAAATGATTATACCAGGATCATGGTTGAGGTCATGTACCCATGTAACCATTTCAGCTGGTTATTCCCTACACAGTAAAAGTTATCCAAGTGATGACTGAGTGGCTGGATTATTTTTGCAGGTGGTGTAAGAGGGTCCCCAACCCCAGCAGCCAACACTGCCGTTATCAGTCTCTTCCATCTGATCAGGGAGCCTGGTAAGGATGCAACTGGCAGTATAAGCTTCTGGGCACACATTTAGAGAAACTGATGTTGTTCCTCCCACTGTGTGATGTCAGAATCTGGAAGCAACGAGGATTTTATCACTTTTGGTTTCGGTCTAATGTAAACAAGCCATTACCAGCTTGAAAAAACATCTGATTAAACTAATCTCGGATTAATCAGATGCTTTGGAGGCCAGAAGTGAGATATCTCGCTAAAGAGGACCTGTCATGACCCATACTATCGCAAGGGATGTTCTTCATCTCTTGATAACAATAAAGTTGATTTAAAAAAAATAAAAGGTTCAAACAAAATTATTACATTTTAAAAAAATGCAAGTGCCCTATCCCCCTGTACTAACACACAAATTCAAATGTGCGGTGATTGTAGTGAACAGATGAGGTATTTCCATGAACGTCAGACTGGAAACATTAAGTTTAGCACCAAGCCTACTGTGTAACTCTAAACTTGTAGCCTGTAAAGGTTTTTTAAAACTTCACCTATGGAGATTTTTAGGTACTTTCATTTGGCGCCATTCCACAAGTGTACTATCTATTTTCTCTGTGTAACATTATTGCTTATATTTTACCAAAAAATTGGTTATTATATTGTGTTTTTATGCATTAAAATTCATTAAGGTGTATTTTTTGTAGCCTCCCTGGCGGTTTTCCCGAATGTGGCTCGGGGTTAAAATTCAGGACCATTAGCAGTAATGCCGAGCCACACTCGGGATTACGTCGCAGGATCCTGGTGTGGCTTTACTTACCTTGTCCCCGGGATCCTGCGATGTCCCCCGCTGTGTCTGCGGGCTCCGTCCTCCTCCGAAGCCCCTCTGTGCCAGGCTCCGTTCCCTGCAAGCGTCGTGACGCACGGGAGCGGAGCCTGGCGGCAAATTCAAAAAATTGGAAAAATCATAACACATACAGTACTGTAATCTTACAGATTACAGAACTGTATGAAATTATTTCACATCCCTTTTGTCCCCAGTGTTTGTCCTATGCCCTGCATGCAGTTTTATATTATATATACTGTTCTTTCTGCCTGGAAACTGGAGATTGTCCATAGCAACCAAAAAGTGTCCCTTTACATCAAAAGTGGCTTTAGACCAGCTAGAAAACAGCGATAGAAAATTAGAACACTTGCAGAATTGAGCGATAGTGAATCGTGGGGAAATTTATTTTATTTTATTTTTTTTTAATTATTTTTTTTTTATTTATTATATTATAATTTATGTTTTTGTGTTTCAAACTTTATCATACCCGGGATATCTACTAGACTCTTGTTTGGACAGATTTAAGTGTGTTATTGTTAAGAATTACAGACCTACAATATAAAACGCCAAATTTCCATGCAAAATAATTGTACCGCTTTCAGCACCTAAAATCCGAAATAATCATACCGCCAGGGAGGTTAAAGAAATGTTTGTGTTTAAAAAACAGCTGCGCAGATATTGCGTGGAATAAAAACATCCACCATTTTACACACACACACATATATATATATATATACAGATTCTCACAAAAGTGAGTACTCCCCTCACATTTTTGTAAATATTTCATTATATCTTTTCATGTGACAACACTGAAGAAATTACACTTTGCTACAATGTAAAGTAGTGAGTGTACAGCTTGTATAACAGTGTACATTTGCTGTCCCCGCAAAATAACGCAACACACAGCCATTAATGTCTAAACCGCTGGCAAAAAAAGTGAGTACACCCCTAAGTAATAGAAATAGATGTATTAGTGCTGCCAGCATTGCTGCAGAGGTTGAAGGGGTGGGGGAATCAGCCTGTCAGTGCTCAGACCATACACCGCACACTACATCCAATTGGTCTGCATGGCTGTCATCCCAGAAGGAAGCCTCTTCTAAAGATGATGCACAAGAGAGCCCGCAGTTTGCTGAAGACAAGCAGACTAAGATCATGGATTACTGGAACCATCTCTTGTGGTCTGATGAGACCAAGATAAACTTATTTGGTTCAGATGGTGTCAAGCATGTGTGGCAGGCAACCAGGTGAGGAGTACAAAGACAAATGTGTCTTGCCTAGCCTACAGTCAAGCATGGTGGTGGGAGTGTCATGGTTTGGGGCTGCATGAGTGCTGCCGGCACTGGGGAGCTACAGTTCATTGAGGGTACCATGAATGCCAACATGTACTGTGACATACTAAAGCAGAGCACTATTCCCTCCCTTTAGAGTCTGGGCCACAGGGCAGTATTTCAACATAACGACCCCAAACACACCTCCAAGACGACCACTGCATTGCTAAAGAAGCTGTGGGTAAATGTGATGAACTGGCCAAGCATGTCTCCAGACCTAACCCTATTGAGCATCTGTGGGGCATCCTCAAACGGAAGGTGGAGGAGCGCAAGGTCTCGAACATCCACCAGCTCTGTGATGTTGTCATGGAGGAGTGGAAGAGGACTCCAGTGGCAACCTGTGAAGCTCTGGTGAACTTCATGCCCAAGAGGGTTAAGGCAGTGCTGGAAAATAATGGTGGCCACACCAAATTTTGACACTTTGGGCCCAATTTGGACATTTTCACTTAGGGGTGTACTCACTTTTGTTGGCAGCAGTTGGCTGTGTTGAGTTATTTTGAGGGGACAACAAATTTACACTGTTATACAAGCAGTACACTCACTACTTTTCATTGTAGCAAAGTGTCATTTCTTCAGTGTTGTCACATGAAAAGATATAATAAAATATTTACAAAAATGTGAGGGGTGTACTCACTTTTGTGCGATACTGTATATATATATATATATGTATGTGTATACAGTATATATATATATATATATATATATATATATATATATATATATATATATATATATATATAGGTCGGAGCCGTCCGTCCTGACAGATATGAAACACATAAACACGTCACAAGACTAACAACATAAATAGACCTGAAGTGTGCCCTGGCCTGCTGTATGGTAAACCCAGATCTGCTGGGCGGTATGCCAGAGAAGGGCGCATACCTTAAGAAAGTAATGGATATTTCTGTAGAGAAATTGTTTGAAGAGAAGTACCTTGAGAAGGGGAATGGGTGGGTGGGTACCGCGCACTGGAACCGACACAGACCATCGTGGATGGTCTGGTTATATACCCTCAGGGCTCCTCCCATAATTTCAGGCCGGTAAACCGGCCTTCCTATTTATGGTCGGAGCCCTCCGTCCTGACAGATATGAAACGCATAAACACGTCACAAGACTAACAACATAAATAGACCTGAAGTGTGCCCTGGCCTGCTGTATGGTAAACCCAGATCTGCTGGGCGGTATGCCAGAGAAGGGCGCTAAAAGACTTGGTTTAGGGAGGTAATGTTTTATTTAAGTTTATGGTCATCTTACAGAGCGAGCTTGCAAAAGGCTCGTGATGTTTCTACTTGTGGATTGGGAATGTAGCGAGCAAAGCAGGTGGATTTTCACCTTCCCATTTTTCTGATCACGTGGTCCGGGACTCCGTTTCGTGAGGCTGCTGATGCTGCTCCAATGCGGAAAGAATGTCCAGAATAACGGTTGGGGTCAAGGCCTAAGTTGCGCAGAAGGATCCTGAGGTAAGTAGTGAACTGGTTGGTACTAAGCGGGCTGATCGGGAACAGCAGCAATGGGCTGTCCTGCGAGGGATCAGATAGATGGGCTAATAGATGATCTAGGATGGCTACGGGGCACCAGGCGTTGTGCGTTCTGAAAAGCTTGATGTCAACCCCTGGACCGGACTGTTGTGTTTTTGACACCTCGAGGTGTATTGTGAAGTGGCTGTGGTGACGCGTGAGGTGGCGTCTGCGTAAGGCCCTATGACTGGTGCTGCTGACTGTGAATTCGCTGGGTCGTAGAAAGCCATAAAATGCCAGGTAGATGGCTGCTTGGATGACCAAGCTGGGCAAAAAACCGAAAGGTGAGCGTGAGAGTATGGTGGACATGTCTCGAAACATGGGACTGGTGACTGGTAAGCGTTTACCGCTAACTTGGGGTTTCTGCTTGTGGATGCCTCGGAGGATGGCCTTGACCGCATGGGTAGCGAACAAAGATGGTTTGTTAGGATCTAGTAAAGAGGTGAAATGCTGGATGCCAGCTAGGTAGAGTCTAATAGTGTTGTAGGATAACTTCAGCTGAGTGTGGCAGTATGAAATGAAGGCCAGGATATGATGGAGATCTCCTGGTATAGCCCCGGGGTGAGCCGCTAGAAACCTGTGATAGCTTTTCCAGGCAGCATGGTAGCCTTTCAGGGTATTGTGAGATAGTGACTGGTTAATCAGACTAGTGGCGTCATGAAGATGTCGCTTTAATCCAGGGTTAGCTGTGACCAATGTGGGATAGCAGACATGGTCGGGTCGGCTCCAGGTTCCTGCGAAAAGAAGGTTGTGAAGTTAAAACGAGATAGCGCGTCGGCCGAAGTGTTGCATTTACCGGGGATATGAACACAGAGGACATTAAATTGGTGCTGTAGTGAGAGTTGCACCAGCCTGCGTAGGAAGGACATGATGGCCAAGGACTTGGAGCGACCTTTGTTTATAATAGAGGCTGTGGCTTCATTATCTGTCCAAAATGTCACTGTTTGTCCTACCCAGTTGTTGCCCCAGACGTGGGCTGCTGCAACAATGGGGTAGATCTCGAACATTGAGGAGGATTGACTGAACCCGGGGATCGAGAGTATTTCTGGCGGCCATGGTGCTGCAAACCAGTGGTGGCCAAAAATAGCTGCAAAACCTGTGGAGGCTGCGGCGTCCGTGATTATTTGAGGTGAAGTGGGAGACGCTGATGGGATAAACATCGAAATGCCATTCCAGTTTGTTAGAAAATCGTCCCACATGGCTAGGTCAGCTACGGCTGCCTTGTCTAGTTTAAATATTAGGTCGGGGTCTTGTACCTGGGAAAGGAACACCAGGAGACGTGAGACGAAGGATCGCCCTTGAGGGATGATCCTTATGGCAAAGTTCAGCATGCCAAGGAGGGATTGTAGTTGCTTTTTTGTGCAGCCTTGCATATTAGTAAATGTGTGGATGACTGTCCTGATGCGGGTCAATTTGTCGGGAGGCAGGCTAGCTTGCATGGTGTGAGTGTCTAGTATGATACCCAAGAAGGTGACGATCTGTGCCGGGCCTTCTACCTTCTTATCCGCTAAAGGTACGTTAAGATTATGAAAGATTGTTCTAAGGCTGTTTAGATCAACTGGGGGCTCGTTGGGTTTCTCTATGAGTAGGAAGTCGTCTAAGTAGTGGATCACTTTCTGACAGAACGCATGTTGTGAGAGAATCCAGGAAAGAGACTGAGCGAAAGTGTCGAATAGCCACGGGCTGCTTTTGGAGCCGAACGTTAACTTGGTGGCGAAATAGTATAGGCCTTTCCATTTGATTCCGTGCCACCGCCATAGGCACGGATCAATTGGCAACAATTTGAATGCGTCCGAGATGTCTGCTTTAGACAACCAGGCGCCTGCTCCTGCGAGAATGAAAACTCTTCTGAAGGTATTAGGGAATTTAAACTGGGTATGTGGGAACAATGAGGCGCGGACAAATCATAAACTAAACGGAGTTTATTTGAAAACTTGCCCTTCACAAGGCCGATAGGGCTGACTCTCCATACAGAAAAAGGTGATTGTGTAAAGGGGCCGATTATGTATCCCCGGTCTAGTTCTGTTTGCAGCAGGGTGGTGATGGTTTCCTCGTCGGTAGCGGCTGAAAGCAGGTTTTTGCATTCGTGAGTTGCGTTTGGGAGTGTGATAAGTCCGGTGTGAAAGCCTGTCGTGAATCCCCGGATAAGAAAGGCTGCCAGTGAAGGTGTTGGGTGTGAGGTGAGGTAAAACGTGAGCCATCCGACGTGCACTCGGCTTAGTCATTCGGGTTTAGGTTGTTTCACAGCGCAAGCGTACCTGGGGTGAGCTTTGTGGCATGTGAGACAGACGTGAAGTAGTTTGCAGTGGGGGAAGTTACAACCCCCAAAGTTGAAGTTATTGCATATGGCTGCTCCCCCTAGTGCCTGGACGCACCAGTTGGCCGTATGGGTGGACGACTGGCAGTTAGTACAGAGTGGGGAACGTAGGCCAGCGAAATGGCGACAGAACAGCTCTGTATCGATGGTACTCCAGTTGGTTTTTACTTGAAACTGCGAAAGTCTGGCTGCTGCTTTTGCTGAAAATGACCTGTGATAGTCATAAAAGGAGCATCCCCCATATTTATAACCTAGATCTACTATTGCGTGTAGTTATAGGTCCAGCTCCTCTCTCCTGTTGGGGTCGATCGTGCATAGCACGTCTCTGAACATGCCAAATGCTAGTACAAACTCCACAATATTGAGTTTGCGGGTAAGCCTATGGTCTTTGGCCTTCAGGACGACGGAAACGTCTCCCCACGAATAGGACTTGTTTTCGGCTGGGTCGTGTACTGCGATGAGGAGGGATGCTAAGTTAATGTCCTTCCCATCCATGATGTCCTTCCTGATGCCTGCTGGGACGAGATGTGCGGGGAGGACGTAAGTATAGATGTCGGGCGTACCTGTAAGGAGAGGCATGGGGGTGGCGGTGGTTACTGTAGATGATGAGGGTGCAGCTTGATGTACCTCCAGGGTTCCCACTCTTGTCTGGACATCGGTGACTGCTGCCGATAGTGTGGTCACCAAGGAGTGCAGCTGAGTGATTGCTGATGAGATTGACTGTAGCGATGCCTGGGTGCCCGATTGGGCTGCCGCTGGCGGAGAAAACAGCAACCTGAAAAGCTCAGCTTTCCTAGCAGTCGCAGGGAAGGGTATTCCCCTGCGCCGTAGTTCAGCTGTAAGCTTGGGGATGGTCCAAGCTCTGAGAGACTGTAAGTTGTCGTTTGCTGAGTCTGCCCCAGGTGACGACAGGGTGGAGGCGAGGTCCTCGCTGCCGGCCTGCGACATGGTGTCCGCTAAGATAGGGGGGAAATGCGTATGTTTTGTTTTAGACAATTTTCTAAAAAGTTGAAGGGGATAGAGATTTTTTTTTTTTTTGAATTACGCACCTGCCTTGAAGTCCTAGTAGTGGAGTTTTAGTTTTTTGAGGTCGAGACTTGGGTTGACCGGGAAGCTGAGGAAGATACTGTCCACACCTGTTGCAGGATGGATCAACTGAAGAACTCTACTGACCTGAAAAGGGGGAAGGGGTGGAGAAATCGATGAGTAGCCGTGTTGCTACGGGAGATGAATGGCTGTATGAAGCCATTTCGTAAATGTTTGCGGTGATTACAAAGTGAAAGAGTTTGTGTTTCTTTTTTTTTTTTTTTTTTTTTTTTGGGCGGTGGGGTTTTTTGCTGTGCCGGGGGTCTTGGATCATTGAGCCGGTATGCGACTGGACTCGGATCGGTGGGATGAAAGATGCACACTGTTGGTGAGTGCTTGTATGCTGAAGATCCGAATCGCAGAGCCGCTGTTTGCGACTGGACTCGGATCGGTGGGATGAAAGAAGCACACTGTTGGTGAGTGCTTGTGTATGCTAAAGATTTGAAGCATTGAGTCGCTTTTGCGACTGGACTCAGATCGGTCAGATGAAAGAAGCACACTGTTGGTGAGTGCTTGTATGCTGAAGATCCGAATCGTAGAGCCGCTGTTTGCGACTGGACTCGGATCGGTGGGATGAAAGAAGCACACTGTTGGTGAGTGCTTGTGTATGCTAAAGATTTGAAGCATTGAGTCGCTTCTGCGAATGGACTCAGATCGGTCGGATGAAAGAAGCACACTGTTGGTGAGTGCTTGTATGCTGAAGATTCGAATCGCAGAGCCGCTGTTTGCGACTGGACTCGGATCGGTGGGATGAAAGAAGCACACTGTTGGTGAGTGTTTGTATGCTGAAGATCCGAATCGTTTGAGCCGCTGTTGCGACTGGACTTGGCCGTTCAGATGAAAGTAGCATACTGTTGGTGAGTGCTTGTGTATGCTGCAGGTCCGAATCCTTGAGCCGCTGTAGCAGCTGGGCTCGGATCGGTCGGATGAAAGAAGCACATAGTTGGTGAGTGCTTATGTATGTTATAGAAGCAAATTGTGGGTGAGTACTAGTGTATGCTAAAGATCTGAATCATCAAGCCGCTGTTGCGACTGGACTCAGTTCGGTCGAATTGAAGAAGCATATTGTAAGTGGATGCCTGTGTGGCTGAAGATCCGAATCATTGAGTCGCTGTTGCGACTGGACTCAGATCGGTCGAATAAAGAAGCATGTTGTAAGCGAATGCCTGTGTGGCTGAAGATCCGAATCGTTAAGCCGCTGTTGCGGCTGGACTCAGATCGGTCGAATAAAGAAGCATATTGTAAGCGGCTTGTCCCGTGTGTGGGTCCGTACGGATAAGGTAACAAATACGTTCTATAAACGGTAACAATACCTCCTACCTGCGCCGGTGTAACGAACGAAAGTCGGGGACTGCGAACGGGGAACTGCGACGCTGGAACTGGAGCGTAGGAACTTGCTAACATGCGGTGCTTTCCTCGAAAAGTCGGCCTGGTGACGTAGGTACCGCGCACTGGAACCGACACAGACCATCGTGGATGGTCTGGTTATATACCCTCCGGGCTCCTCCCATAATTTCAGGCCGGTAAACCGGCCTTCCTATATATATATATATATATATATATATATATATATATATATATATATATATATATACCAAAAGTATTGGAGCACCTGCCTTTACACGCACATGAACTTTAACGGAAACCCTTTCTTAGTCCATAGGGTTCGATATTGAGTTGGCCCACCCTTTGCAGTTATAACAGCTTCAACTCTTCTGGGAAAGCTGTCTACAAGGTTTAGGAGTGTGTCTATGGGAATGTTTGACCATTCTATCAGAAACGCATATGTGAGGTCAGGCTCTGATTTTGGACGAGAAGGCCTGGTTCGCAGTCTCCGCTCTAATTCTATTGCATTGAGGTCAGTACTCTGTACAGGCCAGTCTAGTTCCTTCACCCCAAACTCGCTCACCCATGTCTTTATGGACCTTGCTTTGTGCACTGGTGCGCAGTCATGTCGGAAAAGGAAGGGGCCATCCCTAAACTATTCCCACAAAGTTGGGAGCATGAAATTGTCCAAAATAGACTTGGTATGCTGACGCCTTAAGAGTTCCCTTCACTGGAACTAATGGGCCAAGCCCAACCCCTGAAAAAAAACAACACACCATAATCCCCCCTCCACCAAATGATTTGGACCAGTGCACACAGCAAGGGCTTGTGTAAACTGGATTTTGTTCATGTCAGACAGGTATTGCTTATCCCATACAAGTCTATGGGAATCCAAAACCCACTAGATGCAGGAGTTCAACTGCAGGTCAAATACACCTTTTGTTGAATTCTAAATGATCTCAGAGGCATTACAAGCTGATGCCATTCTGATACTATTGACATAAGCCCAAAGCCTGTTGACACAGACCCACAGTAATGTTCCCAGTGATGGTCTTAATAATTTTACAGTGTCACCTATGTAATCATAAATGACAGTACTCTTTCCATAGATTTATAGGAAACATGGGCTCTTCCAAGCGCACTAAGGCTACAGATAAATGCATTAGCTAATCATTTAGAACAGCAAGGTACACTAGTAATAACACTGCCCCAAGCATAAACTACTCCTACTCTACCTGCTATGAAGGAAATGGAGTCAGATTTGACAAGCACAGTGCTGACTGCAGCTGCTGTGCCATTAATAAAGCATTACAAGAACATGAATTTCAAATTCCTGCTGTTAATCAAATATTTACTACATTAGCCAAAGGAAATGCTTTGCTAAACTCGACCCAACACAAGCACATCAACAGCTGCCTGCAGATGATATTTCTGCAGATGCACAAACACTTGGTACTCACAAGGGGGCATTCAAAGCTATTTGCTTTTAAATTTGCATCTGCATTGTGCCATGACTGTTCCAAATGATTTGAGCTATTCCTGCATAGTTCCCGGTTTTGCAATGTTTTAATTGGGGCACTCTCTATTTACTGATTCTCAGAGACATATGTATAGATTTGCTGATATTTACAGAACTTAAAACATGTTTTGGATGGTCAAGTGTTGAGTTCCTATGGTGCAAAGTTAATATAAATATAATATAACAAATGCAAATTATTTTAAGGTTGTTCCTCCTCCCAAGAACAACATCACCTGCAAGCTTTCCTGTGACTTCCTAATGTTACAATTATTTCTGAAAAACAAAGGAACTGTTGCTGGGCTGAAAATAATATTTTCCTTTTCAAACAATGTCTTACTTCGGAGAGGAATTGTAGTCATACTTACAGTCCACCCATGAGAAGCAACCAAGAAATTGTAGCACAGGCTACATAAATACTTTGCACGTCATATCTAGGAACACATTCTTTTTTGCTGTCGATACTTCTTGACAAATCTTAAAATCATTGGAAGCAGTTCCAGTTAACAAAAAGAGAAAAAATATACTATTTCTAGTTTGACAAATGGTAGTTTTTAAACAACCGTTCACATCTCTGCCACTTGACCTCTTAAACGTAAAAATTATAGTGAAGGTATATGCACATTTTTAAAAAAAGTCCTATTCATTTTTTTAGCCAAGTACTTGGCTAAGAATGGAGATTGTTAGAAACACTGGCTGCAGCTGCTCTGTGTAGCTGCTGCCCTGTGGTGCTGAACTGGTTAACGGCTATATCAGCAAAAGGAGGGAGCTGCTGAGCAGGAAGAGTTTAATAGACTGAGTCAGGCAGCACTGCACTGTGGGAACTGTAGTCAAGAGGAGAGAGACTTGAATAATCAAAAGTGCTAATTTTAAAGGCTTATATGCACGTTATTGTCATAAAAAGTGTTTGGGGACCTGGGTCCTGCCCCAGGGGACATGGATCAATGCAAAACAAAGTTTTAAAAACGGCCATTTTTTCAGGAGCAGTGATTTTAATAATGCTTAAAGTCAAACAATAAAAGTGTAATATCCCTTTAAATTTCGTAGCTGGGGGTGTCTATAGTATGCCTGTAAAGGGGCGCATGTTTCCTGTGTTTAGAAAAGTCTGACAGTAAAATGACATTTTGAAGGAAAAAACCCATTTAAAACTACTCGCGGCTATTGCATTGCCGGTCCGACAATACACTACAATACACATAGAAGTTCATTGATAAACACGGCATGGGAATTCCCCACAGGGGAACCCCGAACCAAAATTTAAAAAAAAAATGATGTGGGGGTCCCCCTAAATTCCATACCAGGCCCTTCAGGTCTGGTATGGATATTAAGGGGAACCCTGGCCAAAATTTAAAAAAAAATGATGTGGGGGTCCCCCTAAATTCCATACCAGACCCTTCAGGTCTGGTACAGGTTTTAAGGGGAACCCCGCGCCAAAAAAAAAAAAAAAACGGCATGAGGTCCCCCCAAAAATCCATACCAGACCCTTATCTGAGCACGCAACCTGGCAGGCCGCAGGAAAAGAGGGGGGGACGAGAGAGTGCCCCCCCTCCCGAACTGTACCAGGCCACATGCCCTCAACATTGGGAGGGTGCTTTGGGGTAGCCCTCCAAAACACCTTGTCCCCATGTTGATGAGGACAAGGGCCTTATCCCCACAACCCTGGCCGGTGGTTGTGGGGGTCTGCGGGCGGGGGGCTTATCGGAATCTGGAAGCCCCTTTTAACAAGGGGACCCCCAGATCCCGGTCCCCCCCCTGTGTGAAATGGTAAGGGCCATTTCACTAAAAAACTGTCAAAAATGTTAAAAATGACAAGAGACAGTTTTTGACAATTCCTTTATTTAAATGCTTCTTCTTTCTTCTATCTTCCTTCATCTTCTTCTTCTGGTTCTTCTGGCTCTTCTGGTTCTTCCTCCGGCGTTCTCATCCAGCATCTCCTCTGCGGCATCTTCTATCTTCTTCTCCTCGGGCCGCTCCACACCCATGGCATGGAGGGAGGCTCCCGCTCTTCTCTTCATCTTCTTTATCTTCTTTTTTTCTTCTCTTCTTCTCTTCTTCATTTTCTTCTCTGGGCCACTCCGCATCCATGCTGCCATGGAGGGAGGCTCCCGCTGTGTCTCCTCGTCTGACGGTTCTTAAATAACGGGGGCGGGGCCACCCGGTGACCCCGCCCCCCTCTGACACGCGGTTACTTGACGGGACTTCCCTGTGATGTCATGGGGAATGCCACAGGGAAGTCCCGTCATGTCCCGTGCGTCTGAGGGGGGCGGGGTCACCGGGTGGCCCCGTCCCCCATTATTTAAGAACCGTCAGATGAGGAAACGTCATCACACAGCGGGAGCCTCCTTCCATGCCAGCACGGATGCGGTGCGGCCCGGAGAAGAAAATGAAGAAGAGAAGAAAAGAAGAAGAGAAGAAGATGAAGAAGAAGATGAAGAAGAAGATGAAGAAGATGAAGAGAAGAGCGGGAGCCTCCCCCCATGCCATGGGTGCGGAGCGGCCCGAAGAGAAGAAGATAAAAGACGCCGCGGAGGAGATGCTGGACGAGAACGCCGGAGGAAGAACAAGAAGAACCAGAAGAAGATGAAGGAAGATAGTAGAAAGAAGAAAGAATAAGCATTTAAATAAAGGAATTGTCAAAAATGGTCTCTTGTCATTTTTAACATTTTTGACAGTTTTTTAGTGAAATGGTAGGGGTAAGTACCCCCTTACCATTTCACACAGGGGGGGGGCCGGGATCTGGGGGTCCCCTCGTTAAAGGGGGCTTCCAGATTCCGATAAGCCCCCCGCCCGCAGACCCCCACAACCACCGGCCAGGGTTGTGGGGATGAGGCCCTTGTCCTCATCAACATGGGGACAAGGTGTTTTGGGGGGCTACCCCAAAGCACCCTCCCAATGTTTGGGGGGACCCCACGCCGGTTTTTTTTTTTTGGCGCGGGGTTCCCCTTAAAATCCGTACCAGACCTGAATGGTCTGGTATGGAATTTAGGGGGACCCCACGTCATTTTTAAAAAAAAATTTGGCCGGGGTTCCCCTTAATATCCATACCAGACATGAAGGGCCTGGTATGGAATTTAGGGGGACCCCCACATAATTTTTTTTTTTAATTTTGATTCGGGGTTCCCCTGTGTTGAATTCCCATGCCGTTTTTATCAATTAACTTTTATGTGTATTGTCGGACCGGCAATGCAATAGCCGCGAGTAGTTTTAAATGGGTTTTTTCCTTCGAAATGTCATTTTGCTGTCAGACTGTTCTGAACACAGGAAACATGCGCCACTTTACAGGCATACTATAGACACCCCCCAGCTACGAAATTTAAAGGGATATTACACTTTTATTGTTTGACTTTAAGCATTATTAAAATCACTGCTCCTGAAAAAACGGCCATTTTTAAAACTTTTTTTTGCATTCATCCATGTCCCCTGGGGCAGGACCCAGGTCCCCAAATACTTTTTATGACAATAACTTGCATATAAGCCTTTAAAATTAGCACTTTTGATTTCTCCCATAGACTTTTAAAGGGTGTTCCACGGCATTCGAATTTACCGCGAACACCCCAAATTGTTCACTGTTCGGCGAACTTGCGAACAGCCAATGTTCGAGTAGAACATGAGTTCGACTCAAACTCGAAGCTCATCCCTATTAAGGAGCAAGGTGACCATGCGGGGGATTTACCTAAACTGGTGCACACAGAGTCTGGTGCAACTGTCCATAGTGACCAATCTGCATCTAACTTCAGCTTGTTCATTCAACCACTTCAGCTCTGGAAGATTTTACCCCCTTAATGTCCAGGCCATTTTTTACTGACATGTGGTGGAAATTTCATGTCAATAGCACCTTTAGAAATATACATACCTAGGAAAATGATGATGTGTTCAATACTTATTTTACCCGCTGTATACTGCAATGTTTATTTATTTATTTCTTTATACTAGTCATGGAGGCGATCAGCAACTTATAGCCGGACTATAACGATATTGTGGCAGACATTCTGACACTAACTGATACTTTTGACACTCTGGGAACCAGTGACGCTAATGCAGTGATCAGTGCTAAAAATATGCGCTGTCATGGTACTAATGACACTGGCTGGGAAGGAGTTAAACATCTAGGGCGATCAAAGGGCTAAATGTGTGCCTAACATGTGTTAACGTGCATGCTGTGTACTGTTTTTACTAAGCAATGCACCAGTTTTTACTCCCAACACATTGCACATTGCTCCTGGGGGTCCTGGCAGAAGAGAGTCCTGCGTTTGTTTACAAGGACAGAGCTCTCTTCAGTAATTATCAGAACCGATCGGCGGGTCCCGGTGACCAATCAGCAACCAGCACCTGTTGATTGGCTTGTGCTCCAGTGATTCGCAGCACAGCTGGGGCAGTGGGTTTCCCCTACCAATGCGCGCAGATCATGTACTAGCCGCCCTGCCACAGTATATGCACAGTGGGTGGTCTGCAAACGATTAAGCTTTGACAATAAAGCCTAGAAGCTGATTGGACATCTGCACCACAGCTGCACCAGGTTCTGTGTGGACACATTTTATTAAATCACTCCCAGTGTGTCTTTATGTCCTGCAGAGCACATCTAGTACAAGTTTGATTTTCAAGTGAAAAATTGTGGCTAGTGCAATCAAAAAACTTTCGAACCTTCTCTCGCAACAGTATGAAACAAATCGTCCAATGCAAGATGCAGCCCTTCAGAGAAGGTGATGAATATGCAACTTTGGACTGACTAAAAAGTTGCTTATTTGAATGTATATGAGAGTTTTCACTTAAAGTGTATCTTTAGGCAAAACCTCTTTTTTTTAGTTTTGGATAGAGCGGGAAGGGTTAAACCCTCTGTCAACAAGTTTTTATTGCAGTCCCTGTTGGGAAGATTCACCACTAGGGATGCGAAAAGGCAAAAAAATTTTTGCGAACACCGTTAAAGTCAATGGAACGCGAACGTGAAAAATGAAAAGTGCTAATTTTAAAGGCTTGTATGCAAGTTATTGCCATACAAAGTGTTTGGGGACCCGGGTCCTGCTCCAGGGGACATGTATCAATGCAAAAAAAAGTTTTTTAAAAAAGGCAGTTTTTTCGGGAGCAGGGATTTTAATAATGCTTAAAGTGAAACAATAAAAATGAAATATTCCTTTATTTATCGTGCCTGGGGGTGTCCTTAGTATGCCTGTAAAGCAGCGCATCTTTCTCGTGTCTATAACAGTACCCCAGCAAAATGGCATTGCTAAAGAAAAAAATGTCATTTAAAACTGCTCGCGGCTGCAATACACACTGAGCCAAATTATAAAGGCAACACTTTTGTGTTTGCCCCTATTTTTCATGTGCTAAACTTAAAGATCTATGACTTTTTCTATGTACACAAAAGGCCTATTTCTCTCAAATATTGTACACAAATCTGTCTAAATCTGTGTTAGTGAGCCTTTGCCATCCACCTCACAGGTGTGGCATATCCAGAAACACCTCTCCAAAGTGCCAGATGCCATAGAATGTGAGCATTTGCCCACTCAAGTCGGTTACGATGAAGAACTGCAGTCAGGTCGAGACCCTGATGAGGACGACAAGCATGCAGATGAGCTTCCCTGAGATGGCTTCTGACAGTTTGTGCAGAAATTCTTTGGTTATGCAAACCGATTGTTGCAGCAGCTGTCCGGGTGGCTGGTCTCAGACGATCTTGGAGGTGAAGATGCTAGATGTGGAAGTCCTGGGCTGGTGTGGTTACATGTGGTCTGCAGTTGTGAAGCCAGTTGGATGTACTGCCAAATTCTCTGAAACACCTTTGGAGACGGCATATGGTAGAGAAATGAACATTCAATTCAAGAGCAATAGCTTTGGTGGACATTTCTGCAGTCAGCATGCCAATTGCGACATCTGTGGCATTGTGCTTAAAACTGCACATTTTAGAGAGGCCTTTTATTGTGGCCAGCCTAAGGCACACCTGTGCAATAATCATGCTGTCTAATTAGTGTCTGGATATGCCACACCTGTGAGGTGGATGGATTATCTCAGCAAAGGAGAAGTGATCACTAACACAGATTTAGACAGATTTGTGAACAGGCCTTTTGTGTACATAGAAAAAGTCATAGATATTTAAGTTCAGCTCATGATAAATAGGGGCAAACACAAAAGTATTGCATTTATAATTTTGCTCAGTGTAGATAAAAATACCAAAAATACCCCCCAAAAATGGCGTGGATGTCCCCCCCCAAAATCCATACCAGGCCCTTCAGGTCTGGTATGGGTAATAAGGGGAACCCTGCACCTAAATTTTTTTAAAAATATGGTGTGGGGGTCCCCCAGGCCCCAGGCACTATATACTCTGAACAGCAGTATATATACTATATGGCCTGTCCTATATACTCTGAAGAAAAACTGGGCCTTAAGCCTCATACACACGATTGGATTTTCCAACGGGAATTGTGTGATGACAGGCTGTTGGCAGAAAATCCGACCGTTTTGTACGCTCCATTGGACAATTGTTGTCGGATTTTTCGCAGACCAAATGTTGGATGGCAGGCTTTAAAATTTTCCGTGGACAAATTTTTGTTGTGAGATTTTCCAATCGTGTGTACACAAGTCTGTCGGACAAAAGTCCAAAGTACAAACATGCATACTCACAAGCAAGGACGAGCCAGAAGCGGTTGGTCTTGTAAACTAGCGTTCGTAATGGAGAATTAACATTCATGACGCAGCAAATTATGAAATCTGGAAATGCAGCGCACATTCTCTTCTTCTTTAATGGGATAATAATGAAGCTGCTTTGCTGGTAACACTGATGGAGTTATTGCAAACAAATTTTCAATGGCTTTTTTTTTCTAGTGATAGCAAGAATAATATTATTATGCTTGTTATTTTTTTTGGTGCAAGTTACCACAATACCATTATCCCGTAATTTTTAAGATCAAAGATACAACTATGTTGGTGTCCCTTGTTAATTTTACATTGTATTTTTTTTAAATGTAACTGCCTACTCCCAAATTGTCATTTGACATTTGACAACACATAGCCAAGTATTATCCTCCACAATTTTTTATTGTGCATTAAAGAAGAAAACAAATAAAATTAGACATGCTATCTGCCAATAGAACTTAACCAAAAAGTGCATTCTATGCATCCAAAAATATAGAAAATATACCAAATCAAATCATTATTCAGCCAAAAAATAAAATAAAAGCCTTGTGCATGTGTCCTGCCTCCTAATATAGGGGGTCAACAATGCCAAGAGTTGGTGAAAGCAGGGGTCCATCATCCGGAGATAATTCAGAAAATCATCTGGATTATTCACCTGGAGCTCCCACAGCAAAGGCATATGACATAATTGGTCACGATTAATAAAGCAACCAATTTTTGGTCCGAGAAATCCTCCTCCTGTTCCTGGACTGGACTTGGGTCAAAGCAAAAACTCCAAGATCAATAATAAATAACACGTTATCTCCTCCAATTCCGGAACATGGCTGGTTGACGAAAAAACGTTCAGAAACGAACTGAAAAGCGCAAAATGAAAATCAATACTCACCAAACTTCTACTAACACAAAATTAGCAGAAGGAGCCCAAAGGGTGTTGCTAAAGAGCTGAAAAACCACCTAGTACGTCACTGCATTCGTGTTTGTTGGCCGACAATTGTGTGCCGTTTGTATGCACAAGTTTGGGGCCAACACCCGTCGGACAAAAGTCAGAGGTTTTGACTGTGGAAAATTTGATCGTGTATACGAAGCTTTAGGTGTTGGTGGTACCAGAACACTGTAATCCCTCACAGTTACTCTTGTTGGGCTCAAGAACGGGTCCTGCTGTAAAATATTATATAAAAAATTGTAATTACATGGCCCTGTTAAACGGGCAGAAAAATTGGGCCTTTGGTTTTGGTGGTGCCAGCACACTGTAACCCTTCACAGTTACTCTTGTTGGGCGCAGGAACGGGCCCTGCTTAACTATTATTTCAAAAATAGTAATTACATGCCACTGTTAAACAGGGGCAGAAAAATTGGGCCTTTGGTTTTGGTGGCACCAGATCACTGTATGCCCTCACAGTTACTCTTGTTAGGCGCAGGAACGGGCCCTGCGTTGAAATATTGTATCAAAAATTGTAATTACATGCCCCTGTTAAACAGGGCAGAAAAATTGGGCCTTGGGTGGCGGTGGTGGTGCCACAACACTGTAACCCCTCACAGTTACTCTTGTTGGGCGCAGGAACGGGCCCTGCATTGAAATATTGCATCAAAAATTGTAATTACATACCCCTGTTAAACAGGGGCAGAAAAACTGGGCCTTTGGTGGCGGTGGTGGTGCCACAACACTGTAACCCTTAACAGATACTCTTGTTGGGTGCAGGAACAGGCCCTGCTGTGAAATATTATATCAAAAATTGCAATTACATGCCCCTGTTAACCACTTGCCGACCAGCCGCTGTAGTTGTACTGCGGCAGAATGGCACGGCTGGGTGAAATGACGTTATGTAGTGTTGCAGCTCCCTGCGGCCCCCCGAGCCGATGCGAGTGCCCGGCGATCTCGATCACCGCTGGGCTCCCGTGATTGCCGCTGAGACATGGAGAACCCAGGACTGTGTGTGTAAACAGTCACACAGTTTCTGGTTCTCTGAGGGGAGAAGTGACAGATCGTCTGTTCATACAGTGTATGAACAGCGATCTGTTGTCTTCCCTGCACAGTCCCCATCCCCCTTCAGTTAGAACACACACTAGGACACACTTAACCCCTTCACTGCCCCCTAGTGTTAACCCCTTCACTGCCAGTGACATTTTTACAGTAATCAGTGCATTTTTAATCGCACTGATCACTGTATAAATGCCAATGGTCCCAAAATGTGTCAAAATTGTCCGACGTGTCCGCCATAATGTCGCAGTCATGATATAAATCGCAGATCGCTGCCATTACTAGTAAAAAAAAAAATAATTAAAATGCTATAAATCTATCCCCTATTTTGTAGACGCTATAACTTTTGCGCAAACCAATCAATATACGCTTATTGTGATTTTTTTTACCAAAAATATGTAGAAGAATACATATCGGCCTAAACTGAGGAAAAAAAAATAGTTTTTTTAATATATTTTTGGGGGATATTTATTATAGCAAAAAGTAAAAAATATTGCGTTTTTTTTTTTTTTCAAAATTGTCGCTCTTTTTTAGTTTATAGCGCAAAAAATAAAAACCACAGAGGTTATCAAATATCACCAAAAGAAAGCTCTATTTGTGGGAAAAAAAGGACGTCAATTTTGTTTGGGTGCAACGCCGCACGACCGTTCAATTGTCAGTAAAAGTGACACAGTGCCGAATCGCAAAAAGTGCTCTGGTCAGGAAAGGGGTAAAATCTTTTGGGGCTGAAGCAGTTAAACGGGGGCAGAAAAAGTTGGACCTTGAGTGGTGGTGCCACAACACTGTAACCCCACACAGATACTCTTGTTGGGTGCATAAATGGGTCCTGCTGTGAAATATTATATCAAAAATTTTTATTACATGTCCCTGTTAAACAGGGGCAGAAAAATTGGACCTTGTGTGGTGGTGGTGCCCTAAACCAAAAATATTGTTGGAAGCTAGCATCATCAAGATTGAGGAGGAATAGGATAGTCAGCATAGGGAGTCTTCAAGGGATCCCCTATCCATAGCAAATTCAATCAGTTACATCAGCATCAGGTGCTTGATAGCTGCTGATCCAAGACTTATTCATTTTTATGAATGTGAGCCTATCAACAGAATCTGTGGACAGGTGCACTCCGCACTTCCTGGACGCTGGATGCAGGACAGGCCTGCAAAATTGCATATTGAGCAAGTTCTGGCCAGTGGTCCATCCTCAAGACCCAGTAACCCAGTGGATGCTCTGTTGGAAAGGTCTACAAGTCTGCTCTTGCCCCTAGATATTGCTGCATCATATAATGCAGACACTGGTGATGGTTGCTTAAACCAATCAGACCTGGTGCTGAGGACTGAAAAATTGTTTAAAGGCATCGGTCAGCCGGCCACCTTCTCTACCACTCTTCCTCTGACTGAAAGCGTGAGGGAGAGCGCCCGGGCCGCACTGATGCGGGTTACGTGACTCGGGCACTCGCCCGCGGTGCATCTTGGACCTTGTAGGCTCCGGGGATGCCGCCGTGGGCGCCTGCGCAGAAGCCTCTCTTTGCGTCCGCACACTTGATCAGCTGCGCTGATCAGGTGTGGGGGGCGTACATAAGCCGGCCTGTCCTTTGTTCCAGCTGGACACGAGGAACGCCTGTTACTACTGTTGGAATACTTACAGGGTAATTTTGATCCGCTCCACACTCCCTTTTACTACTTCAGTCTCTTTTTTTTCCCTTTGGCCTCGAGCTTACACCACTTGTTCCATTTTAGGAAGTGACTACCTTTGCCGCTGCTTAAACCAATATAATCCTATCCCGTGCCTTCTATATGCGTACAGGGTACCCGCCTTTGGCATTTCTGATCCACCTGTAACTTCTTCCTGGGTAAGCTACTTTTTAATCATTGTCCCTGTTCTTTACATACCTGTGTGTATGTAATTATCCATAATTGTATTATCATTTTCTCATGGTTAATTTTTACTGGTTTTGGATTTTTCATTTTTTAGATAAACATCTGTATTTTCCAATCTGCTTTCGAGTATATCCCTCCAACTTTCTTCAGGCGCTCCCCCTGGATTATACTTATTTTAAATTGTATGTTAGCCCTATTGATTTGATGTGGCGATAATTATCCCACTCATCTGGCTATATTCCCATTTCTCTTCTTTTTTTTCTTGGACACACTAATAGTATTATACTTGATTGCCAGGTCTCTTGTATGCCCTCTGCAGTCATAGATACGGTGTAACCCAATTGGCCCTTGGTTGGGGTGCCCCTCGCCTGGCCTCACCTTGGGTGTCTGGCCCTCAGGTACGTCCTTGGATGGGGGGGTTTCTGGCCATTTTGGGGATCTAGCTCCGCCACACACCCCACCCTATGTTCTATGTATTATATCATTCACATTACTTGTTTTTATCTTGTCCCTTATTGTGTTCTTTTGTTTCTATGTAGAGATTTTTATTGTTGCTACAGGCTCATACCATTCCCTGAGGAAGCCAATGTCTTGGTGAAACATGTAGGAATTGAGCACCTATTTTAAAGGCCCTCCTCACCAGGCCTACTCCATTGTATTTGCTCTATATTAATTTATGTGTGAACTGCACCCATCATTTTAATGACCTGCCTTTTTGCATGTGATAATATATGTTAATAAAGTATTTTTGTAATTTTATCCGAACACTCACTCCTCCTTTTCTCTGGCACCAATATAATCCCTCTATACTCCCAAATTCCTAAACAGGTCGTCATATGTCTGGTCAAGCATGTGGTGCCCAAGCGGCTGCTGTTCTGGCCACGCTTGATCCACTTCAGACATAGGTTGCAAACAGCAACGGTGCAATCTGCTGCGCACGTGTTGAAAAAGGCCCACACCAAGGAACTTTTAAAGGTCAGTGGGGAGTCAGCAGCGCCTTGCACCTGCGGAGCTCTGTGGTGTGATGCAATAGGGTGGATGCCCTTAAGTTTCCCCTAGAGGACATCCTGCCTCATTGGAGTTGTGCCTCCTCCTCCTCACTTTCTTCCTCTCTTCTCTAAGGCACCCAAGCACAGTCAGTGACCTCATCATCCCCTCCCTCCTCGTCATTGGAGCAAACTTGGCAGTATGCAACAGCTGGTGGAACATGAATGCCAGTTTCTTGTCCTTTTGTGGCACGCCCTCTATCTAGGCTCACATTACTCCCTTCCTCAACCTGGGAACCAACATTTCCTCAAGGAGAAAATTATTTTCTCTTCAAGGAAACCCATTACTTACATCTCAAAGGTGTGTATATGACTGAAATGTCCTTTATAAATATTAACAAAATGTTTATGTTAAATTGCCAGGTATGGTATAGATTTGTGGATGATGTGTTTGCAGTGTGGGGAGGTGACATTGGAACCCTATTATTGTTTGCAGATTGCAACCAATTGTTACATTTTGAAAGTTTTCACCCTCAATCTGTTTTTAATTTGGTTCCCAAAAGCCAACTAATGTGGGTCCAGAGAATAGTTAGTGATCCGCAATGTCGTGAATAGGGATGAGCCAAACACACCCCGGTTCAGTTCGCACCAGAACCTGCGAACAGACTGAAAAATTTGCACGAACGTTAGAACCCCATTGACATCTATGGGACTCGAACGTTCTAAATCAAAAGTGCTAATTTTAAAGTCTAATTTGCATGGCATTGTCCTAAAAAGGGTTTGGGGACCCGGGTCCTGCCCCAGGGGACACATATCAATGCAAAAAAAAGTTTTAAAAACGGCCGTTTTTTCAGGAGCAGTGATTTTAATGATGCTTAAAGTAAAAAAAAAAGTGAAATATTCCTTTAAATATCGTACCTGGGGGGTGTCTATAGCAGTGTTTCTCAACTCCAGTCCTCAAGGCGCACCAACAGGTCATGTTTTCAGGATTTCCACTATTTTGCACAGGTGATTTGATCAGTTTCACTGCCTTAGTAATTACCACAGCCGTTTCATCTGAGGGAAATCCTGAAAACATGACCTGTTGGTGTGCCTTGAGGACTGGAGTTGAGAAACACTGGTCTATAGTATGCCTGTAAAGTGGCGGGTGTTTCCCGTGCTTAGAACAGTCCTTTCACAAAATTACATTTTTAAAGGAATAAAAGTCATTTAAAACTGCTTGCGGCTTTAATGTAATTTCGGGTCCTGGCAATATGGATGAAAATCAGTGAGACAAATGGCATGGGTACCCCCCAGTCCATTACCAGGCCCTTTGGGTCTTGTATGGATATTAAGGGGAACCCCGCACCCAAATTAAAAAAAGGAAAGGTGTGGGGCCACCAGGCCCTATATACTCTGAACAGCAGTATGCAGGCGGTGCAAACAAGACAGGGACTGTAGGTTTGTTAAATAGAATCTGTTTGTAATTTCGAACTGGTACATTTTTTACGTGTTTAGCTCCAGCAAAAAAATCTATTTTAAGCTTTTTGGAAAACATAGGGAAGGGTTATCACCCCTGTGACATTTGTTTTGCTGTCTGTGCTCCTCTTCAGAAGATTTCACCTCACTTTTTGTCCCAAATGTTTTTTGAAAATTTGGGGTTTTTAGTGAAACAAGGATTGGTGATAAAGCATCAGTGGAAAGGAGAAACATTTTTTCCCATATTAACTCTTACAGGAGAGAATTTCCCTTCCTAGGGGTAGATTTCATCTCACTTCCTGCTGTCTCCTTCCGTTTGCAAGTAGGAGTCTTTTGTAAGTTGGATGTTTGAAAGTAGGGGCCTGCCCTATATACTCAGCAGAAATTTGGGCCTTAGGTGTTGGTGTTGCCACAACACTGTAAGCCTTCACAGGGCCCTTCTGTGAAATATTAGATCAAGAATTGTATTTACATGCCCCTGTTGAACAGGGGCAGAACAATTGGGCCTTTAGTGATGGTTGTGGTGGTGCCACAACACTGTAAGTCCTCACAGTTACTCTTGGTGGGTGCTGGAACAGGCCCTGCTGTGAAATATTATATCTAGAATTGTAATTACATGCCCCTGTTGAACAGGGGCAGAAAAATTGGGCCTTTGGTGGTGGTGCTGGTGACACAACACTGTAAGTCCTCACAGTTACTCTTGGTGGGCGCAGAAATGGGCCCTGCTGTGAAATATTAGATCAAGAATTCTAATTACATGTCCCTGTTGAACAGGGGCTGAAAAATTGGGCCTTAGGCACTGGTGCTGGTGCCACAACACTGCAACCCCTCACAGATACTCTAGTTGGAGCACAGGAACTAGCCCTGCTGCAAAGAATTGCATCAAAAATTGTAATTACACACCCCTGTTAAACAGGGGCTGAAAAATTGGGCCTTAGGCACTGGTGGCGGCGCCCAGAACCAAAAATGTTCTTACAAGCTATCAGCATGATCATTGAGGAGGAAGAGGATAATTACTCATCATAACAGGATAGTCACTCAGCATCAGCATAGGCAGTCTTTGAAGGGATCTGACATTTCAAAAAAAATTATTCGGTTACATCAGCATCAGGTGCTTGATAGCTGGTGGTGATCCAAGACTGATTCATTTTTATGAAGGTCAGTCGATCAACCGAGTCGGTGGACAGACGCACCCTGTGATCGGTTACAAAGCCTCCAGCAGCACTGAATGTGCGTTCCGAAAGAACGCTGAATGCAGGACAGGCCAATAGCTCAATTGCATACTGTGCAAGCTCTGGCCAATGATCCATCCTCAAGACCCAGTAACCCAGAGGATTTTGGTGGGAAAGGTGTCCAAGTCAGATCTTGCCCCTAGGTATTCCTGCACCATGTAAAACAGACGCTGGCGATGGTTGCTGGAACCGATCATACCTTGGGGCTGCGGACTAAAAAATTGTCTGAACGCATCGGTCAGACGGCCACCTTCTCCACCGCTCCTTCTTTGACTGACTGAAGCCTTAGCAACACGTTGTACAGGAACAGGAGTTTGTAACCTCCCAGTCTCTGGGAACGCGTTGCACAGACCTTTCTGCAAGGCCTCCCGAAGATGTTTCATCCTCTGCTCCCTTTGCGACGGCAAGATAAGGTCCGCAACCTTACCCTTGTAACGTGGATCAAGGAGGGTTGCCAGCCAGTAACAATCCCTCTCCTTGATACCACGAATACGAGGATCCTTCCGCAGGCTTTGCAGGATCAGGGAGGCCATGCAGCGTAGGTTTGCTGAGGCATTCGGTCCGGAGTCCTCTGGGTCACTATGACATGATCCGCAGCCACCTCCTCCCAGCCAAGTACAAGTCCATGGGTTTCTCCGGACTGTAAATGATCCCTTAAAGACTGCTGCTGATGCTGAGTGCCAGGCTCCGCCTCCATGCTGACACAAATCTCCCCCTTCTTGTCCTCTTCCTGTGTGATCGGCGGGCATGCAGGAACACTGTCTGGATAAAGGGGGCCTCGAGAGCTAAGGAAGTCATCCTCTTCCTGCCTCTGTTCTGCCTCAAGTGCCCTGTCCATTATTCCACGCAGTGTGTGCTCCAACAGGTGGACAAGAGGGACAGTGTCACTGATGCATGCACTATCACTGCTCACCATCCTCGTGGCCTCGTCAAATGGTGACAGGACAGTGAATGCATTCCTGATCATGGCCCACTGGTGTGGGGGAAAAAAACAAGCTCCCCTGACCCTGTCCTGGTGCTATAGTCGCACAGGTACTTATTGATGGCCCTCTGCTGCGTGTGCAGCCGCTGCAGCATGGCCAACGTTGAGTTCCACCTGGTGAGCATGTCACAGATTAGGCAGTTCTTGGGCAGATTAAATTCCTTTTGGAGGTCTGCCAGCCGAGCACTGGCATTATTAGACCGGCAGAAATGCACACAGACTTTCCTGACCTGCCTCAGGACATCCTGTAAGCCCCGGTACCTGCCAAGAACCGCTGCACCACCAAGTAGGACATGAGCCAAACAGGGCACATGAGTCATTTGTCCCTGTCGGAGGGTGGAGAGGAGGTTGGTGCCATTGTCACAAACCACCATTTCTGCCTTTTAGTTGGCGTGGCATCAACCACCTCAGAACCTGCCCCTGCAGAGCTGACAGAACCTCTGCCCCAGTGTGGCTCCTGTCCCCCAAGCACTCCAGCTCAAGCACCGCATGGCATCTTTTGGCCTGCATACTTGCGTAGCCCCTTGAACGCCTACGGAGCACCGCTGGTTCTGAGGACAGCACAGAAAGAGGTCATGGAGGAAGAAGAAGAGGAGGGGGTGGAGGAGAGAGGTGTGTCAGAATCACCAGTAGTGGCATTTTGGAGGCGTGGTGGTGGAACAACCTCCAACACTACTGCACCTTGTCCTGCATCCTTCCCAGCTGCCAGCAGAGTCACCCAATGTGCCGTGTAACATAGGTAACGTCCCTGTCCATGCCTGCTGGACCATGAGTCAGAGGTAATATGCACCTTACCGCTGACCGCCCTGTCCAGTAAGGCCAAGACATTGCCTTCCACATGCCAGTTGAGAGACGGAATCGCCTTCCGTGAGAAAATATGGCGTTTGGGAACCTGCCACTGAGGAACCGCACATTCCACAAACTCACGGAAGGGGGCAGAGTCTACCAACTGAAAAGGTAGCAGTTGAAGTGCTAGCAATTTTGCCAAGCTAGCATTCAACCGCTGGGCATGTGGATGGCTGGGAGTGAACTTCTTTCTGTGATGCAGCAACTGGGGCAGGGAAATTTGCCTGGTACAATCTGACGGTGTACCGACAGTAGATTGCCCGCAAGTACTTGGCTGTGACACACCTAATTCTACACCTTCATTGCTCTCAGTGCAGATCTCAGAGAGGACTGAAGGTATAGTGGAGTTGGAGATCCCAGCTGATAAAGAGCAAGGAGAGGTCCTCTTTGTTCTTTGGTGTGGGTCTTTTAGGTACGCTTGCCAATGAACTGCATGGCAGGTCAACATATGTCTGGTCAAGCATGTGGTGCCCAAGCGGGAGATGTTTTGGCCACGCGAGATATGCTTGAGACATATGTTGCAAATGGCAGCGGTGCGATCTGATGTACTCGTCTCAAAAAAGGCCCACACCAAAGAACTTTTGGAATAACGCGCAGAGACAGCAGCGCCCTGCACATGCGGAGCTCTGTGGTGTGATGCAGTCAGTGTGCTGCCCTTAGGCTGGCCCCTGGAGGGCATCCTGCCTCATTGGTGATGTGCCTCCTCCTCCTCCTCTCTCCTAACAGGCACCCACGTTGAGTCAGTGACCTCAACATCCCCTCCCTCCTCATCACTGGAGAAAACCTGGCAGAATGCTGTAGCAGGGGAACATGGCTGCCAGATTGCTGTCCTTCTTGGACACCCCCTCTGTCCATGCTCACATTACTGCCTTAATCTAGCTCAGTATCATCATTAGAGCCTTAAAAAAGCTGGGCATCCTCCTGGAGCATGTAACCAACACTGTGGTCCAACAGTTCGAGAGACTCCTCAGGAGGACATAGTGGGGCTAGGGAAGGAGTCACTGATGCCATTGAGCTGAGGGAAGAGGCCACGTTGGCAGCTGCTTTGCCAGACAAAGTACCCTGAGCCTGGGTGAGAGAGGATGAGGACGGCTTGGTCATCCACTCGACCAAATCTTCCGCATGTTGCGGCTCAACACAGCCAGCTGCCTAAAAAAAGGCCAAGCGTGTCCCATGACCACGTGCTGATGAGGATGCACCGTGTCCACAACCAGCACTGTTGCCTCTAGACACAGAGCCTGCTTGCCCTCTTTTATTGGCTTGTGACTGTCTGCCTCTCCTTGTTGGCCTTCCAGACATACTATTGGCCTGCAGTGAGCTGCACAAAACTGGGATATATATATATATATATATATATATATATATATATATATATATATATATATTATATATATATATATATATATATATATATATATATATATATTTATATATATATATATATATATATATATATATATATATATATATACCAATTATACTGCAGCTAGCAGAATCAACTGCCTGCCTATAGTATTATTAGTATAATAACACCTGCACTTGTCTTCAGGTAGCTATACTGTAGGTGCAACTGTGCAGGGTACACAGTACAGTAACTGGAAATACCTCAGGAGCCTACACAAGCACCTGGCTGCAGGTAGCTATACTGTAGGTGAGACTGTGCGGGGTACACAGTACAGTAACTGAAAATACTTTAATGAGCCTACACAAGCACCTGGCTGCAGGTAGTTTTACTGTAGGTGAGACTGTGCAGGGTACACAGTACAGTAGCTGGAAATACTTCAATGAGCCTACACAAGCACCTGGCTGCAGGTTGCTATACTGTAGGCGAGACTGTGCAGGGTACACAGTACAGTAGCTGGAAATACTTCAATGAGCCTACACAAGCACCTGGCTGCAGGTTGCTATACTGTAGGCGAGACTGTGCAGGGTACACAGTACAGTAGCTGGAAATACTTCAATGAGCCTACACAAGCACCTGGCTGCAGGTAGCTATACTGTAGGTGAGACTGTGCGGGGTACACAGTACAGTAACTGGAAATACTTCAATGAGCCTACACAAGCACCTGGCTGCAGGTAGCTTTACTGTAGGTGAGACTGTGCGGGGTACACAGTACAGTAGCTGGAAATACTTCAATAAGCCTACACAAGCACCTGGCTGCAGGTTGCTATACTGTAGGCGAGACTGTGCAGGGTACACAGTACAGTAGCTGGAAATACTTCAATGAGCCTACACAAGCACCTGGCTGCAGGTAGCTATACTGTAGGTGAGACTGTGCAGGGTACACAGTACAATAGCTGGAAATACTTCAATGAGCCTACACAAGCACCTGGCTGCAGGTAGCTATACTGTAGGTGAGACTGTGCGGGGTACACAGTACAGTAACTGGAAATACTTCAATGAGCCTACACAAGCACCTGGCTGCAGGTAGCTTTACTGTAGGTGAGACTGTGCGGGGTACACAGTACAGTAGCTGGAAATACTTCGATAAGCCTACACAAGCACCTGGCTGCAGGTTGCTATACTGTAGGCGAGACTGTGCAGGGTACACAGTACAGTAGCTGGAAATACTTCAATGAGCCTACACAAGCACCTGGCTGCAGGTTGCTATACTGTAGGTGAGACTGTGCAGGGTACTCAGTACAGTAGCTGGAAACACTGTAAAAACACCTGCCTGCCTGTCAGTATATTAGGAAGAGAAGAACAGGATCTAGCTAAACTGAATACAGTGTATATATAAATATACAACACCTGGGATGCATATATATACACAATACACTGTAACTGCAGCTAACTGACTCGACCTGCCTACTCTATCTAACATAAATCAAATGACACTGTCTGTCTCTCTCTCTATCTCTCTATCTGAATGCTGGAACACACTGCACAGGGCCGCCGTGCAGGCAGCCTTATATAGTGTGGGGCAAGTACTAAACCCCCTGAGCCATAATTGGCCAAAGCCTCCTTGGCTTTGGCCAATTACGGCTCTCTGCTTAGATGGCGCTGTGATTGGACAAGCATGCGGGTCATAGTGCATACTTGGCCAATCATCAGCCAGCAATGCACTGCGGTGCCGCAGTGAATTATGGGCCGTGACGCGCCACTCGAATTTTTCGCGAAAGGCCCATATCGTTCGTAATTCAGCGAGCGACCGAACACACTATGTTCGAGTCAAACATCCCTAGTCGTGAACAAAGCTTAAAAGAAATGGA
The DNA here is from genome assembly GCA_037952925.1 of Lithobates clamitans. Classification (NCBI taxonomy): domain Eukaryota; kingdom Metazoa; phylum Chordata; class Amphibia; order Anura; family Ranidae; genus Lithobates; species Lithobates clamitans. The sequence goes on along the minus strand of JBBGZY010000457.1, from coordinate 1,264,672 downwards.
ATTTAAACTAATTAACAGAAGTTATCCTGAAGTATCAATAAAAAAGGAACGTTTAAATCTAAATAAAACTTATCCAAATAAAAAACACACTAAAAGGACCTTTTGTTACACAATTTCATCCATTTTCACACACTGTGTTTAACATAATTAAGAAACATTGGAATTTATTGAGGGAAAGTTATCCCACTATAGAAGAATTTTGGAATTTACCATTACCCTCATATAGAAAAGGGAGAACATTGAGGGATCGATTGGTAAGATCCAATCAATTTTCTCCTCTTATTCCCAGGATAACTTTTCTGGGACCGAAAAAACCTGGGATCATTTCCATGTCTATCATGTATCCAATGTAATTCTATGATAAAGGGAAAAAGTATATCACACCCACATAAAGGCTTTGATATTCCTATCAAGGGCCACTATACCTGCCAATCATCATATGTGATTTATGCCATAAAAAGTCCATGTGGATTATTATATATTGGAGAAACAACCGAAAAGGTTATTTATTACATAAATATAAGATTAGAGATATATGAATACAGTTACCTAGCTAGATACTTTTTAGAGAAGGGGCATACAATTTTCATGGTTCTGGAAGGTATTAATAAAAACAGGAGAGGAGGTGATCGTGAACTAATTTTAAGAAAACATGAGGCTCATTGGATACATTTTCTTAATACTATTACTCCAAAAGGTTTGAATACAGATTTGGATCTTTAACTATTTGTATGATTTATAATACATTATTTATAAAAGTATTTTATGGTATCCTTCTGAATATTTCGATTATGATGTTTTTTACATATGTATATATTTTTTTCTACAGAATGACAATGTGATGGTTCCTGAGTGAATAGTGAGATGAGACTCTACATGGTTAACCAATTGTATATCAGTGGTGTGAAATGATTAATGAATGAAGGAATATATTTGTACTAATGAGCAATTAACCATAGATTGATTCCATAAGTGATTTTTTTTTTGAAAAATGTTAAATTGCAATGTCTGTGATCAAAATGTTAGATGTGTTCTGATCTGAGGAAGGACGTGAGCATGTGAGCCCGAAACGGAAATCTTTTTGAACACTTTCCATGTTCTGTGTACTGTGGGAGACCAGATATAGTGAATGCAGGGTCCTGGGTTTAGTAAGGCTGGATTCACATATGTCCAACTGCAGTTTGCAGTCAAGAGTCCGGTGCGTTTCTGTTCTCCGGTTCAGGTGCGATTCAAGTGCAAATTTTCACCTGAATTTGCACCTGAACCAGACACAAAAATGTACAACACCCTTTTCAAGACAGCACCGCAGCTGCCCTGCACATGTGCACACCGGCTCCATTGAAAGCTGGTCACATTCACATGTTATGCAAATTGGATGCTGTTAAAAACGCTTCCAATTTGCATATATGTGAGTCCTATGTGTTATCCTTCAAGAACGGTATATTCTTTTTTTATCCCCTCTTATGCTAACTTTCCTACAAGCTAGTAAATTTCTTCCCTTGATTCAAGGGCTTTTAGATATCATTTGAGGACACCTGTTGATTGATGTTAAACTTCAATATATAATAACTGTGAGACACACACATTATTAGTTTTGTTTGTTTGTCTCCTTTTATTAGGACAGCAGTTTACAATGTCTTATTCATTATACTACATTGCCAGTGTGAAAACTTTAATCTTATACATATCTCTAATTTATTTATTCATTATCCCTCTATGCTTTCACATTGATTATAAGAAGGTGATCTTCATAAACAACCAGGAAATAAGAGGAAACATGTTTTGACTCAGAGGGCTCTGGTGTAAAGATAATTTTACAAAAAATGTGTTTTTCAATAAAACCAGGATTTTTGACTCATGCTAAAATGTCAGGTGCTATTGTATTTGATATCATTTTTAAGGACACTGGACCGGCACTGGATGGAGCCTAGAACAGCATTTTCCCCAGGAAACAGAAATATGTTAACTTGTCTATAAGTCTTCATTTATCTATCACAGCAAGACTGTTAACTTAACTTAAACCTGTATTAAACCCAAAACCAAAAATGTAATTGTAGGGATATTTTAGCTTGTTGTCCACCATTTTAGTTATAAAAATATGTATCCATCTTAGAATAATATGTATATGTGATGTCTATCAAAAGTTAGTTTCAAATTCTTGTAAATGGTATGATTTCCCCGAAATGACGCATGAAGTTCTTTCTTGTTGACAGTTTCTGTATGAAGAAATTATGTTCTATTTTTGGTTAGTTATATGTCTGTATGTCTGTAAATTTGGCATATATTAATGAAGGGGTTGGACTTTTGTTGTGATGTCATGTTGGTTATATAAGTGGAAATGCGGAAGTAAAAGATGGGATCATTCTGAATTGCATGCCTTGTGTGTGTCATAATTTCTTGTCGGAATGATCTCCAGATCTGAATGGGTTTTTGAGGAACACTCTAATCAGGATATCATACGAGGGTTCACTTGCTTTTAGAACATACATACACTACCAACAGCTTGGTGTCAAAAGTGGGGTGGTCATTATTTAAGTCGGGTGAGTCTGATTTAATTAATATTATTTCTCTTGCCGTGACTTTAGTTTAAAAGACCGTTTCCCTATATGGGATTAACAGAAGGTGTAGTGTTAAAAACATTTATGCAAATGTAGGACCCTCGGTAGAAGTCCGTTCGGGTGACGGAAGAAAGGGCTCTGAGAAGTCTAAAGGAACTCTGAGATAGTTCTAAAAAGAAAGGGCTCTGAGAAGTCCAAAGGAACTCTGAGATAGTTCTAAAAAGAAAGGGCTCTGAGTAGTCCAAAGGGGTTCTGAAAAACCCAAAGTAATATAATACAGTACTGAACTGATTGGTCTATTGTTCCCAAGGGCTTATGTGCAGCTCTTGCAAATCAATAAAATAAAAACTCGGGGAGGGCGGCACATCTTGAGTTTTCTCATTTGATACATAATATAATACAGTACTGTAAGAAGTATTATAAAGATATCTGATGGAGTGTGCCAGAAAAACCCAAACCTCTTTGCTTGCCTTTCTTTCGCTTAGGAGATAAAATAAGTAGATAAAATAAGGTCATCTGTTTGTCTGTGTGGAATTTGTCAGGTGTCATAAGGTAAGATGACACCTTTCCACTGCATTGTATTATAATGAAACGTAGAGTGATTTTACAATATTTGGTGATGTATTGATGCTGACTTTTAATTTATATATAAATGCTTTGACTCTAAAGTATAAGATATATATATATATATATATATATATATATATATATATATATATATATATATATATATATATAGTTGGCAGGATGATTCTGGCATTGATGCAGTGAGTAAAAATATTTTCTTTGCCTTGCTGTAATCAGACGTTCAGTGTCATCTTAGGGAAAGTAAAAAAAAAAAATGTCTCAAAAGTGTCCTGACTGTATTACTGGTTTACAGAAATTTGTGTTTCAAGAAGGATTGACAGTGCAGGGAGTAATGTCACTTATTGGAAGAGCAGGGGAGATTTATATATTTATGTCCCCGGTCTTTGAAGTATTGTGACATTAGGGACGTTTTTATCATTTAAAATATGGGTAGAGCGTTAATAACACTTTTTTAAGGTAATACATAAATTGGTGAGGCTAACTTTTGATTAAAAACATGCTATTTGAATAATTCTTTTTGCTACTGACATCTCTTGTAAAAGGGAAGTCAGGTGCAAAATTTGGACATTTGGCTTTTTGCCAACAGGGTTCAAGTACTAATATCTCACTGAGTGTAATAGATAGTGGGGAATTGTTTGCGGCATTAGTACTACTGCAATTGAAGGCACTGTTTGAACCTGTTGGCATACTGCAAAAAGAAAAAAGAGATTCAGTATCTAATTTAGAAAGAAAAAATAAATATATATGTTGTGAAGATCGGCTGGACTGAGGCTCCCTATAGTATTTTAGCCCATACATTGTTCACGATAGGTTTAGCAGAGTCATGGGATGGTAAATTAAGGGTTAAATCTTACAAACCACAACGCAGAAATTGAAAGCTGCAGAGGCTGCACACGCTGTAGAAAGTCAGAATACAAAACACGCAGTTTTAAAACAAGCAGAAAGCACAGAGGAAAAAAAGAGGAAGTAACTACGCAGTTAGTTAATGCTTTAGGCGCCGGATTTAACACTTAAGATGAAATGCACAGTCTTTTAGTACAGACTTATCTCAGTAACCTTGTCCCTAAATATGCACTTACAGATGTCAGGCTCAGGTTGGGCTACAAAGAGTATGGCTGACTTTCAAGGAAAAAAAAAACAAAAAAAAACCATTGATTAAAAAAGACGCAGCAGGATGTTTTGTAGTTCTTCAGAGGAGGACTGCCGAGCTGATAGCCTATGTTTATTGAAATGGTTACATGTATGTGGTTACAAAATGTTTAAGAAAAAGTTACAATGTTGTCAAAAACAAAACAAAACTGTTGAGTATTTGTGCTCACAAAAGGAGAAAGAAGAGTCAGTCATAAAAGAGCTGTGGCTCTGAATGGGTCTGCCCCACCCACTTAACAGGAAGGACATGCTCACCTTCCTAGGTATGATTGGTTACTGCCACCAATGGATACCTGACTGCTCTTTCAATGACAATATATTGAGACAAGCAATGTTTTTGAAGCAATGTCTCTGAAATGTCTGATACTGTAAAATGGTCTGATGAAATGTTAAATGTTTTTGCCATGTTTTGCCATGTTGAAATGTATAATGGTTACCAGCCCGAGCTTCAGGCCTCCTTGAATATGGCAAAATGTTTCACTTGTTTGCCAGGGAAAATTGCAGAACCATGGCGGGAGTACCGGCCCAGGAATATAGTGGGAGACTGTGCCCTGTAGTTTTTTTATCAAAGATGGTACCGGTGCGCTCAAGCGTCCTGTGCCATGGTGGTTGAGATGGTCACTTTTCACTCTAGGACATGATACCACACTTCACATCACTTACAATGTGTCAATCTTGTTGAAAAATGTACATACACAGCACATGTCTGCTCAGAGGTTGAGCGGATATGAGGTGATTTTGCTGTCCAATCCAAAAATTGCACATCAAATATGCTTCTCCCACTGCAGGCCCAGCACCCATTTTAAACGCCCTTTTAGGATTAAAAAGGAGAACAGGATGAGGTTGTGCCATAACATGACTGCATAAACCTCATCCACCAAGACACATCACCCAGGTCTGATTTATCTTCCACAGCACTACCAGACGCACAGAATGTTTTTGTGGATGGTTCTTGCTCTAGGCTATAGTACACTGTAGAGCACACACAGGCCAAAAGACAGAGATAGCCTGGGGAAATGAGCAGGTCTGGCTGACCTTGCTGCTAAATAAGCTGCTATCTCACAGACAGCAGACATCCAAATTGTTATGCTGATACCTGTCCTATCCCCTTTTGAACAGTCACTTGCAGATCTCCAGGATTATGCATCAAATTGTGAGTTAAGGGAGTGGAATGGAAAGGGTGTGTAGAGAGATCCAAGGTCTGGATTTCTCTGCAAAGAGGGGAAACCATGTATATCAACAGCAAGTGCATTCACAGTACCACGGAATAGGCCACGCAGGTATACAAGTCACGGCTGATTTCATACACATGCCTAAACTAGGAAAAAGACAGGAATATCTTTTGATAATTGTGGACATGTTCTCAAATGGTCAAGCCTTTATAGCCAGGGTCTGCCAGGGTCTGCCAGGACTTGGTAAAAACTCTCAAGATAGAATTCACATTCCCTATCACCCTCCAAGTTTAGGAATAGTAGAAAGGATGGACAGAACAATAAAAGACAAGATAAGAAAGGCCACAGGAGGAACCTTTGCCAACTGGTAAGTTTTGATAAGTAGATCTTTCCCCACCCCATAGGCCAGAACACCTTTAATGGTAGAAAAGGGAGATTTAGACTTAATACAGGAAGAATATGTAAGAAAACTGGTTGAAATATTGGATACAGTGAAAGAAATGTTGCTCTCATCTCTCTTTTTTTCTTCACAGGAAGCTACTCACCTCTTCAAGGAGGGAGACACCGTAGTGGTCCAACAGCTGAACAGAAATAAGAAGCAAGAGTATCCCTTTGGACCTCCTACTATGGTGATTGCAGTGATCAGAACGGTTTTCCTGGTGGAAAACTGCTAGTCCGGGATCCATGCCAGCCGAGTGAAAAAGGTTGCCCAAAGCCCCAAGAGCAAGAAGGAGATCCTTAATACAGGAGGCCTTCAAGCAGAAGTCCAAGCAGATGAAGGAGGACTTCCTGGAAAAGCAGGTCCGGCCAGAGAAGATGACCTCGCTTATTTCACCACAGACTTCTGGCAAAACATTTTGCTTCCTGTTCCTGATCACCCTGATGGTGTTCCTGCCCACTTGGATCATCACTAACTGTATTTGCCATCCTGAAGATTTGGGTGCCATTAAAAGTATTTGTGGGAACACACATACATAGGAGAACATTACAGTGATACAAGTTAGAAACAAGAGATACATTGAGGATAATTTTTCTGATAAAATGCTTTTGCTAAAATTTAAATATGCTTATGTTCAGAAATCAGGATTTCAGAAATGTTGGATTTGTGGCAAATTGCACCTTAGCACTGTTAGGATACCCCTAATGGCTATACCTTTAAATATTACTCCCCTTTTAAAAGGCAAGATTCCCCTTGACCTTTTGAATGTGATCAGAAGAACTAATGACACCATTTCCTTTCACATCATCAATAGAAGTCATAATCCTACCTGGAATTTTAATGTAGGAATTCTACTATAAATGCTCATACCTGTAGTCAATCGGTTTTGAACATTTCTATTTGCTATGCCCCTAGTGGGAAGTTTTGTTCTTTATATCAAACACACCACGATAAGGTCAGAGTACGGACTGATTTTAAAAAGACTCTTGCCTATAAAAATGATAGTAGTAAATCTGTACAGATGTTTCAGGTTCTGGCAATAGTTACAGCAGTAGATCAAGAGACTGCTGTGAATACGCCCTTCTCGTTTGGTAACCACACTTATGTTTGTTGTGGAAAGACTTATCCCTGGATTCCACAAGAGGTCCAAGGCCTGTGTTACCTGGCCTCACTGGTGCCCATAATGGGGGTGATAGGTGATAGTGATGGGAGTCATTTACTTGAAACTAGTATACACCCAAGGTATCCTTTAAAACATCGTAACAAGAGAGAGTTATTCCTTGAGAAGGATATGGCCTGGGCATAGTTCCCTTCCTGGGCAGGATGGGGAATAGATTTGATGAAAAGGTTGAATAATTATTTAGGAATTATTGATGAGATAATGGAAAAGAACTCTGATGACATTCCTAAACTTAATGTTGAAACTAGGGCTATTAGAAAACAACTAGAATTGCATGACTTAGCCATTGAAAGCATGAGTTTAGCCCTTACAGGATTATGTGAAATGACTGAGGATTATGCGCTTGTGTGTTAAAATGGCGGCAGTGGAGTCTTCCCAAAGGGAAGACTCCACTGCCGCCATTTTAACACACAAGCGATTTTTATACCTTGAGATGTAAGTGTTTCTCTTTAAATAAATTTTTATGTTTATACGGAATTACACTATATGGCCCCTTCTTCATTCTATGTGGGTTATGTCCGTGGACGTGTATACCTCTATATGGAGAAGATATTCCTGGGAAAGAACCGTTAGGATTCCACCTTCAGTTCGTCTTCGGGGTTCCCCCTCCATTGCCAGTGGGCAATCTAAGCCTGTTTGACCCATACAGCATACGCTTTGTGGGTCCCAACTTTCTGGTAAGCCTCCATTTACTCGGGTGGTGGTTTCTGCACAATCTTATGTCTATACACATTGGATCTCCTTGAAGGTTTCCATGATTACATAACTGTTTTTTGTGTTCCTCAATGCTGCAAAAAGTCTGCCTGACCCATATAATATTTACTCATTGTGGGTTCAATATTTCTAGCACGCCTTCATTCAGTTTTGGGACAGTATTGTCACTAATATATTTGTTGATTCACATGGTGACTTTAAATGGTTTATATCATGATGGACTTTGATGTATTCAACATGGACATTCACTAGCATGTAAACTTATTTTGTGACATTTTTTATTATTTTCATTTTTTCACTTTTTGCATAACTTTCAGCGCTACACTTGTTTATATATGGTTTATAGCAACATTTCTATTTGTTGTGTTAGCTGCTTAACCTTATTTTGAGCAAGCGCATGTTTTTTTTGTTTTTCTGTTGAAAAACACACAGGCCAAATATTGGCCGAAATTATCCAGTATTGTAGATACCGGCTGACATTCAGCCTGTGTGTACAGGTCCTTGTTTGACAGAAGCCGATCTCACGACCAGCTTCTGTCTAATGAGCATGATGGAAAACCAGCAGCCGATCAGCATCCAATCAGCGCTCACAGCCATTGGCTGATCAGTGTGTTCTGGTGGGGGGGCGGTCCTTCTGTCAGAACATAATAGCACAGTGTGGAGATTGCTTTAATAACATTGAATAGTTAGTGCAGAGACCTCCCCACAGTGTTGCCAACCATTAGTATTTGTACTGCCAGCCAGTAAAAAACAGGTATTTTTCTCCTGCCAGTAAATGCCACTAACAGGAAAAGGTTGCCAGTTAAAAATAGGGCTGTGACGCCCAGCCAAGACAATCTGAGTGTCTGCTCCAGGGTGCTCGGAGATCAAGTCTGGTGAAGGTGGCGCCTGAGTGTGGAGTGTGATATCATGGTGCAAGGGAGCTGAGCGGAGCGGAGCGGCTAGAACCCCATGTGAGGGTCTGTGGGATGGGAGCAAGGCAAGCCAGGTGCGTGACTGTCAGTGCTGTTTGGACTGGAGTGGACTGAAGGGACCACCCGGCATGGAGAGAGACTGTCGCCGTGACTCAGAAGAGAACGTGTCATGTCGGTGAGGTGTCGTTATCTGTGCTGCTAAACACTGTTGTCAGTGTCACTGTGAGAGTCAATTTCATGTGTGTGTGTTTGTGCGTGTGTGTGCCTGCTCATTATAATTTCTTACCTTCCTGAGTCCTGTCCCAGAGCTACTTACTTACTATATCCAAAATACAATAACAAATATGTTTTTTGCCTTAATATCTACCTTAAATGACATTGCTAATTGCATATTGTACTTGTTTGAAGCCTAAATACTGAAATTTGCACTTAAAACTGTCATTTTGAAAAAAACTTGGCTGTGAGGGTAAATTTTGGGTGTCATGTCAGTAAATTTCAATCTTGTAGATTGGCAGCACTGCCTCCACACGAGCCGCTCAGTTTTTTTCTCTTCAGTCCGATGGGCTGAACGAAAAAATAAGAATTACCATGTATACTAAGCTTTACTTGCCAGATCACCAGGTGAAAATAAAGATATAAAGCCTAAAGAAGTAAACAAATGCAGTCATTAACAACTAAGAATTGGAAAACCACAATAAAATAAAATGTTTGCTTTTGGGTTTAATACCAATATAATGTTATTATTTCTAAATTGGCTTGTTTTAATTTCCAATTTACTCAACAGGAAGTAAAATTTTGTTTTGCCAGTGGAATTGCCTTTTGAGGAATGAACTTTGTGAGATGATTTGTTTACTCCCTCCATTTGCATTTGTGTTTGTTCAGTAAACATTCATCTTTTACTTCACACAGCTGCTGTTTGAGTACATAATACTATGCCATGCCAGTAATAGCTTTTCAGCATGGGGCTGATATGCCTTATGAGAAAACAACGTGGAGAGCAGAGACAGTTCTCACTTGTGGAAAAAATCCCAATGGAGATGGAGGATGCCTAAGTTCCACAGGGGAGAGGGGAAGGAACAGCTGAACTCACCTATATCTCACAATGCCTGCACACTGGCAATGCTATTCCTAGCAATATCAAGTTTCTACATGTTTAGAACATTTGATTTAAATGCACTAGGGAGTACCGTATATACTCGAGTATAAGTCATTCCGAGTATAAGTCGAGGCCCTAATTTACCACAAAAAAAATGGGAAAAACTTATTGACCCGAGTATAAGACGAGGGTGAGAAATGCACAGCTACTGTAAGTGGAAAAGAGGGTCAAACAATGCCAATTTGCAGCATCACTGTTCCCATTTGCATGCCTCACTGTGCCCATTTGCAGCCATAGGTCCCCTAAACTTCAAACTCAGTAGTTAAGGGTTCCTAGATGCCCCCTAGCTGCAGCCAAAATTTGGGGTCTCTGAACCCAAAGGGTCCCGAAATGACATTGCTGCAGATGGACACAGTTGACCAAATCTGGGGCCCCGTATCTCGGGGCCACTTAGTGCTAGGAACCCCAAATTTGGTGTGCAAACCCAGTGGAACTAGCACCATACAATTTCCAAAGCTGGGGTTTCTAGCACCAAGTACCCCAGAGATACAGGGCCCCAAAAATCAGTTCAGAAAATGTCAAGCCCTTTTCTTCAGCAGAGAATGACATTTTTCGAACCGGATTTGGGGCCCCATATCTCAGGGCCACTTGGTGCTAGGAACCCCATCTTTGGATATGTTATGGTACCAGTTCCACTGGGTTTGCACACCAAATGTGGGGTTCCTAGCACTAAGTGGCCCTGAGGTATGGGGCCCCAAAGTCGGTTCAGAAAATGTTAAGCACTTTTCTGCAGCAGAGAATGACATTTTCCGAACCGATTTTGGGGCCCCATATCTCAGGGCCACTTGGTGCTAGGAACCCCAAATTTGGTGTGCAAACCCAGTGGAACTAGCACCATACAATTTCCAAAGCTGGGGTTTCTAGCACCAAGTAGCCCCGAGATACAGGGCCCCAACAATCAGTTCAGAAAATGTCAAGCACTTTTCTTCAGCAGAGAATGACATTTTCCGAACCGGTTTGGGACCCCATATCTCAGGGCCACTTGGTGCTAGGAACCCCATCTTTGGATATGTTATGGTTCCACTGGATTTGCACACCAAATTTGGGGTTCCTAGCACCAAGTGGCCCTGAGATACGGGGGGCCCCAAAGTCGGTTCGGAAAATGAAATTTTTTGCTGCAGAAAAGTGCTTGACTCGAGTATAAGTCGAGGGGGGCACTTTCAGCACAAAAAAATGTGCTGAAAAATTTGACATATACTCGAGTATATACGGTAAATGAGGTCAGATTTGTCCATGCTTTATACGGTAATTCATTCCTCATCCCTGCTATAGAATATACCACACATGTGTGCTGGGAATTTCTGCCAATAATGAGAGAAATGATGAGATGAGAATGGTCTCTAGTTTCCAAAAACTATCCATGGTATGTCAAAGGTTATTCACATTGGTCTGATGCACCTGACACCTATAGGATATTTCCACTTGTAATGTGGCACCTGTAAAATTTGCGTGAACTGATCACCAGTATTTACAAAACCACCATGCAGGAAAATTATCCACCTTTTTGTAATGGTAATTTTGAAGCCTAGCTTTACAAAGATTGATTCAAATTGTTAATTGAGGTGTTAAAACAAACAGAAGGCGACTCTAAGTGCAGTAACACAAGACTTTAATTGCCCAAAGATAAAAACACACTTACTAGATTTAAAATTGAACAAGACTCATCATGATGGATAAGGTAGGAAGTCCAATGGCAGGTAGTGCTAGAGGTAATCCAATCTGCAGTTGGATGGAGAGAGTCCCAACTGACCAGCAGAGGGGAGCCGTAGGAGGAAGCACCAGGAAGGACAGCCACGCTGCTGGGACCAGCATGAAATGCAGGGCCCGGATGTGACATCAGCAGGAAGCGACCAGGGCCAGCATGGAGCACAGGTGCCCGGATGTGATGTCAAAGGGGCGGGGACCGTTTTGGAGCATCAATTGTCTCCTTCTTTATCTTCTTCTCCAAATGACATGAAAAATTAGCCAATTGATGCTCCTGCCCCTTTGACATCACATCTGAGCACCTTCGCTCCATGCTGGCCCCGGTCACTTCCTGCTGATGTCACATCTGGGCCCTGTGTTCCATGCTGCCGTCCTTCCTGGTGCTTCTTCCTGCATCTCCCCTCTGCTGGTCAATTGGGACTCTCTCCATCTAACTGGGACTACCTGCCACTGGAATCTTACCTTAGCCACCATAATGAGTTTTGTTCAATTATAATTCTAGTCAGTGTGTTTTTATTTTGGGCAAAAGTTTTGTGTTAATGCACTTAGAGGTGCCTTCTGTTTGTTTTTTCCTTACCAGAGAATTGCTTCCCTCTTGAAACGTTTCTTAAGTGCCGTCTTAGACACCTGTTTGCCTGATCTGCATCCATCCCATACTGCCAACGTTATCTATGGCCAGTCCTGTTATCCAGAGTGCTCTACATTCTTTTACCTTGACTTAACTGTTAACATGTTGTTTGAATGAGCTGCTGTACCTGTGTTTCATGCAGGGAAAAATCCCTGGCTCTTTAAAATGCAGCTTCATAGAACAGCATGGTGCCAAAGCATGTAACGTGCTTTCTGATGCATGTGGGCGCCATAAAGAATTAATGGCACCCCTGCATGTCTGCTAAAGAGCAGCGCAATTTCCATGCTTTCCCACACCGACAACAGTGGGAAAATAAATTCCTATTGCAGGGAATGCCTAATATTTACGTGTATCTTTTTGGAGACATCTGAGAAAATCAGTGATCCAGTCACATAACCAGGATATAATATTTCCATCCTGGTTTCGCCCGGGGACAATAGGATCTAAACTTCCATTCTATGTTCACGCAGACTAAAAATTTAGCACACCAATTCATTCAAAATTATAGTTGGTTATCTGCCAATAAAATGCTAACAGACCCATTTTTCAGCACCTTAGGCCCCTTACAAATCCTCCAACTGTCACACTTCCATGCCATAGGCCCACCTATTTGAATGCCATTTCACAATGTTTGAGCAGTAAAACCAAGTTTCTGGCCCATTCCCAATGCATTATCCTACTTTTATAAACTTCTCATCTGTGAGTCTTTTCAGAGACCATGCCTAGGTTCCTGGATGTGTGTGAATCTGACCTTAATATAGAGTTTTCCCCTTAGGCAAGGACCAAAATTCTTAGTTTATTTTTCTGTTCCTCGATTTAGTAACAAATACCAGGAAGCAGACTACAAGGTGGTGCCTAGATGGTACCTCACACCTAAATTGTTACACTCGATGTACCCATCCAACCCAGACACTTGTTGGCAGTGTGACGTACCTCAGGCAGACTTACTCCATATATTTTGGTCTTGCCCCAGACTAAATAACTTTTGTACCGAAGTTCATACATTTACCCAAAAATGTACTACCCATACGATCCCTCAAGACCCAGGTTTTTTCTTCTCCACCACAATGATTTTCCCGTTAAATTATATTTAAAAAAAAATTAGTTATCATTCACTTGGTCAATGCAGCACGGTCTTGTATCCCGGCTCTTTGGAAATCCCCTTCATCATGCACAATTCAACAATGGTCCTGCCGTATTGAGGACATTTGGCAAATGGAAGACTTGACTAGCTCCATTAAAGGAACTTTTAATGAATTCACAAATATTTGGATTAATTGGTTGGATTTCTCCTACTCTAGTGAGTACAAACAAATGATGGTTGAGACACTGTTGTAAAATATAGAAAACATCAGTGGTATGGGCTAACGACAGAGTTTACACAGGCACCAACACCCCTAAATAAGATATATGTATAAGATATATTGTTGTAGATTCCAGGGAGCTCGTAGATAGCCACTGTCTGTATCAATATCTCATCAAACCCTATTGACTTTCTAAAGATTAGGTCTTTGGACCACTATTCATCTAGGAATCTCTCCCATTTATCGCAGTTTCTTTTCCTCCTCTATTTTTCTTCCACACATTTTACTTACCTGTTGTGTTTGTTTTTTTTTTTGTATTTGTCTTTATCTTCAAATTGTTGTTTCCATTTCAGACGCTTACATTTTTTTATCTTGATGTAGGTTTTAAATATGTGTTCCACTTTGAATGGCCTAGACATAACAATTTTGTATTTTCACACACTACAGATTAACATGACATATAGAACAACATTCCCCATTGGGTCTCTTACATGATAGATTTCGCGAATGTACAGGGATAATTTCATACTGCTCCTACTTATTATATGTTAACCCATTCGTTACAATTTCCTGTTTATACATGTTATTATTATTCTATGTACTAATTTTTTTTTTCATCTGTGTCTTTTTATTTTTTCTTCTGCATTCTATGTAAAAATGTTTTCATTAATTTGTATAAAAATAAGTTTTTGAACAGTTTTAAAAAATTATAGCAGCTTCAGCTTGAAATAGAAAGGTCATTTTTAATAACAATAAATTACGAAATGGACTAAAAAGCAATTTTATATGCCATCTTAATTATTGGCTTCAATGTTTTTGCATGTATGTGAGATGGATGTATACCTACAGAGGACGAGGCCAATAGTACACTGGGAAAAACATCCTTTTTGTCACTGCCACCTATAGGCACACATTAGATAGGCATACATCAGTCTGAATTAGGGCTCACTCAGCTTTATGACATTTCTAGAGCTGATGAAAGCACATTTAATCTCTGGCAGTGTTGTGGAATGGAGTCGTTTGTACTTAGCTTTGGTCACTTTGGTGCTAAGATTCAGTAATCTGTGTAAGGATCAGTGAATCTGCTTGGATGGGATTTGTGGTGGGTTCATCGAATCCTACCTGAAATCTGTGAAACCAAAGCTTAGAAGTGAATTCTATAAGTGAAGTCTATAAGGGATGTACTGTGTTCTGGCCATTTTCAGGATTAAAAGTAAAGGTATTGTCAAACGAGGACATAGATAGCTAGGCCCTGCAAAAAGAAACTGTCATGTACCTGGTGGATGAGCCTGATACGATGAAGAAGTCCCTATCTTACACCTTTGGCTCAGGGCCCCTGGTAGAGTGGACAGGTAGCACAGGAGTGTGAAGTGGCACAAGTGCCTGATGGTCTTTGCTAGCAGTGGAGAAGGGCAGGGTGTTCAAGAAGGAGCAGAAGTAGAATGACAGCAGACAATGACAGAGTAAACTGACTGGGGTGAAGCAGACAACAGTAGGTTGGAACAAACAGGTACTAGCTGGCAGCAGACAGGTGATGAGCAGGTACTGGCTGGTTGCAGACAGGTGATAAGAAAGCTTTGGCTGGTCAGCAGACAGGTGTGATCATGCACTGGTTGACAGCAGGTAGGTGCTTGGAGCAGATTGCTAGGCAGCATGCGCACGAGCAGTGAAGCCAGACAACCTGGGTTGGGGACTGGTAATCAGATTGGGTACAAGTACATAGACTGGAGCGTGGTCAAGATATAGGCCGGAGTTGGTATAGGTGGAGTTCCTAGGGTGCTCAGGACAAGCCAGGTTGGTAATTGGTAATCAGATGCAGATAATAGGTCACTCAACTTGCACAAAATGCTGTAGATGAGACAGCACTGAACCTGAGCAATGGCTCACTTTAAATAGCCTGCCTGGCACCAACATTAGTGACAGATGTATGTGGACATGTATGACTGCATGTCAGCCTGCGCCTGTGCGCAGAGTTTCATCTTGAGGAACCATTTTGCCTGCTGGCCTTCCTGACTTAGACATTTAACAAAGCAAAAACACATTTTTAAAAATACCATACAGCAATGAGAGGTTTCTTTCAGGGGTAAAAACAAACTTTTAAATTACAGGCTTGGGAGATTTCTTTAACCACTTGTCTACCTGGGGGAATTTAAAAATGTTTTGCACACATGTTCTGCGTTTTTTTTGCTAAAGAATAAAATAGGGACAGTTGCAATTTTTTATGTTGAATATTATTTGTGCAGGAAGAAATGCACTAAAAAATTTATATTAGTAAAAGCACAATTTTGTTTGTAAAATAAGAAAGATGGAGTTGCAGCAAGTAAGCCTATACTAAGCATATCAAGCTTTAAAATTGCATGCACCCTTGAAATTGTAAGAAAACAACGACACTCTAAATTCTCTATAGGTGACACTTTAAAAGACTTTACAGGTTATCAGTTTTGAGTTAACTGTGAATTATGGCCCTAGGATTGTTGATTTCATGGTGGTGATACCTCACATGTGTGGCAAAATTCATGTTTACATACATGCACGTACCCTACAGAATGCATTTGCTTTGGGTGTGTACATTTTTTAATATTATTTTTATTTTATTATAAAAAAATGTAATTCTATTTTTAACCCTTTTGCTAAGACAATGGCCCTCCCTGTGTGATAGTATAAAAGAAACGGGGGGGGGGGGGGGGCGCCACTCTAAGTGTTGTAACATTTATTGCACAAGATTAAAAACACTTACAAGATAAGTGGAAGTCATGCTCATCATTAATATGCAGTCCTGGCAGTTCTTCTGTGTCCCGCAGGCTCCGCGAACAATCAAGGTATCAGGAAGAAGTCTGGTATGATGTTATGCTGAAATGGCTCCACGCTGACCAACTTGAACCGCGGAAGCGGAAACAAAGTCACCAGCACGGGGTGGGAGGAAGGGGTCAGGACTGTCTGTGTGAATGAGAGGCTACACGCTCAGAGCTCACAGCTCCTTCTACTGACCCGTTATTCTCTGGAGCACCCAGAACAATGGGATGTTGGAATTTGAGAAAAATAATCAATAATAAAGAGTGGGGCTTACATAGGTTGACAACTGATGCAAAACAGAGCACACATTGAGCTATTACAAAAGGCCAAAAATCCAACTAAGAATACACAATCTGGATATCGACATATAATAAATTTATATGTATTTATATATATTTTATATAAACATATGCAGATACACACCAATATATGCAAATATGAAGGTGATGACCGTGCAGGTCCACTGTAAAAAATAAAATAATATTAAAGAAGCTGGTATCTATGTACATGTATTATAACAGAGTATGTATCTCAATCTCTTCGTTAATCCCCCCTGGCGAAAGAGTATTTAAAGAGTATATCCAAAATGTCTTCTGTTAGCACAGGCATTTAAAACGCTCTGCAGCAGGAAGATCTCTGGAGATAGCTTCAATCACCCAAACTTGTAGACCCACAATTGATTTTTTGTGTTCCGTCAGAAAGTAATAAGGAGAGCCGGCAAAACTGTAATCCTTGAAGTGTCGTTTATTGGTACAACAGAGTGACAATAAAACAATAAAGCTGACGCATTTCGACAATAGCCTTAGTCGTAGCTAGTTTGAAACAGATATGGCAAAATATATACATATATATATACTCACATACACACATGCCTATCAGGTTAGTGTCACAGAAAATTAACATATTTGACTGATACCATCAATTATTCAAGTGGTTAGTGACTACACCTGTTTTTAGCCAGCATTAGAAGAGGGAGAGGACAGAAAGGCAATATAAAAAGTTATTTTGTTGAGCCAAAAAGAAGTGTGTAGAAAAAATGCTACATGAGATATTAGGACCTTATTACTCCAAGGGAGAAATATATTCCTTAAAAGAAGGGAAAATGTTCAAAATGTTCAAATAAAATACTTTGTGGTAGCAACAAAATCTAAAGTCAAAATTGATGGCAGGATCAAAAGAAAAAAAAAAAGGAGGAGGGGGGATTCAATTCATGGCGGGATCAAAAAAGAGGGGGATTAAATTTATGGCAGGATCACAAAAAAGGGAATTGAATCTATGGCAGGATCAAAAAAGATACAATTAATGAAAAAAGGGGGATGGAATTTATGGCAGGATCAAAGAAGACTGATGCAATTTATGGCAGGATCAAAAAAGAGGGGGATTAAATTTATGGCGGAATTGCAAAAAAGGTGGTTCCCCTTTAAGAGGCGGCTAGCGGGCGCGCACGCCCGCAGCAAGCTCCTTGAGTTGGGTCGTGGGTCCCGCGGACTCGATTGCGGTGAGGATACCCGCGATCGCCTCACGGGGAGGAAGAATGGGGAGATGCTAATGTGAACAAGCATCTCCCCATTCTGCCTAGTGACAGTGTCACTGTTCTTTGCTCCCTGTCATCGGAGCAGAGATCAATGACGTGTCAGACACAGCCCACCCCACCTACAGTTAGAAACACGCCCCTAGGACACACTTAACCCCTACACTGTCACCTAGTGGTTAACCCCTTCATTGCCACTGCCATTTACACAGAAATCAGTGCATTTATATAGCACTGATTGCTGTATAAATGACAATGGTCCCAAAAATGTGTCAAAAATGTCCGATGTGTCCACCATAATGTCGCAGTCACAATAAAAATCGCTGATCGCCGCCATTTAAAATAAAAATTATTAATAAAAATGCCATAAACTATCCCCTATTTTGTAAACGCTATAACTTTTGAGCAAACCGATCAATAATCGCTTATTACGATTTTTTTTTACCAAAAATATATAGAAGAATACGTATCGGCCTAAACTGAGGAAAAAAAATGTTTTTTTATATATTTTTGGGGGATATTTATTATAGCAAAAAGTAAAAAATAATGCGTTTTTTTTTTCAAAATTGTCGCTCTTTTTTAATTCATAGCGCAAAAAATAAAAAGCGCGGGGGTGATCAAATACCACCAAAAGAAAGCTCTATTTGTGGGAAAAAAAGGACATCAATTTTGTTTGGGAGCCACGTCGCATCACCGCGCAATTGTCAGTTAAAGCGACGCAGTGCCAAATCACAAAAAGTGCTCTGGTCAGGAAGGGGGGAAATTCTTCCGGGGCTGAAGTGGTTAAGCAGAATTGCGTAGCTTCCAGTATAAAATGGGCCTGCCTTGGATTAATGAGTGGGTCTGCAGAGAGGAAATGCTCGACTGCCATGAGGCCTACCTCATGAGGGATTGATGTATAAAGGGACATGACATCTAGGGACACCCAAAAATATGTGGGTCCCCACCTGTAGAAAGATAGCATCTCCAGTAGGTGTGTACCATCTATTATGTACGATGGGAGGTCCTGTGCCAAAGGCTGAAGGAATCGATCCACATGCATCGAGAAGCCACTAGTGACGCTCTCCATGGAGGGATATTGGGGTCCTTATGAATTTTGGGGAAGTGATAAAAGTAAGGGGTCTTATAAAAACTTTTTATGAGGAAAGAAAATTCAGGTTTAGAGATGATTTTGTCTGAAAGAACCTTATTTGCTAATTCAGTAGCTTCATGGGTGTATTTAGGTAATGGGTCCTGAGTTAGCCTGATGTATGTGTCATTATCTCACAATAGTCTCATGCATTCAGAAACATAATCTGTCCTATTTTGGAATATGATGCCTCCACCCTTATCTGCAGCTTTTATAATGACATGATGATTTTGAGCTAATGCGTCTAAAGCTGTTTGTTCAGCCCTGGATAAGTTGGATACTTGTTTTGAAGTGGATTGACACATTTTGATGAGATTGGCATAAATTACCTGATAGAAGGTCTGTATGTAAGGACCTTTTTGTGTACTGGGTTAAATAAAGATTTTGGTTTAAAATGAGTATGTTGTACAGGGGAGGGGTAGGATAATGTTGTGTCAACCAGTCACTGTCAGCAAAAAAAATATTATTACTTTCAGCATGGAGTTCTTCTAGATCTATCAGAGCAGGGATATCACTGGGGTCTACCGATGAGATATCATTTTTGGGGACCTCACTGGATGCATCTGGGGGAGATGGATTTTGGAGGATAATATGTTAAAAAATCTTTTGACTGTGAGGTCTCTAGTAAACATATTCAAATATTTAAAAGGTGTAACGGGATTGGGATGGGTGGTGGGTGCAAAGGTTAAGCCTCTGCTTAATAAAGATAACTCTTGGGGAGCTAAATTATGGGAGGAGAGATTGAAGATTTTAACAGTCTCCGCATTTTACCTTTTTGTTTCTTCCTCTGCCCCCTTTTCTTCCTTTCCTACGTGTTTTCTTTTTGTGATACTGGTCTAAAAAATCATCATCAAGAGCGGGGGTGGGTGGATCGATGGTCCCAGAATCCAAATGTGGGTTGAGGTTGTGGGATGTCTCCAGCTGTATGTTGGATGTAGTATCAGGATTGGCAGTGGTGGTCAAAACTGTTCTGATGTTGGAACCTACATTCATGCTGGGTGTATTGGGAAGATCTGTTGTGGAATGGGATATCATGTCCTTATATTGTGTCCTTGGCCTGAAGCGATGATGTGGGATTGGCCAAATTGGAAAATTTGAGAATTTTTCCAGCAAAAAAACCTTTTGGGTAGTGTAATCATCTATATCTCTCCTGAATTTACCTAGTTGTTTAGCAATTAGTTCATCCTCTTGCTTAATGGTGTATCTCTTAAGGGTCCTAAATCAAGTGTGTGGTGATTGTGGAATACTCTGTACAATGTCATTACACATATCCTTGATCTTCTGGATGAGGATCTCATATTTCCTTTTTCTTGTAATGATACCCTTTATCCATTTTTCCGTACAAAATTCGGAAATATATTCCCATTCCTTCAGCAAATCAGGGTCTAAAAAGGAGCAATGCTTTAGGACTCAAAGTCCCCTGGGAGTAATTTTTTGGAGGAGGTATTGCAGTAGAAAAAAGCCATCCCACCATTGCTGGTTGGCAGAAACAATTATGTCCTCTAATTTACGAAATGTTAATTATGAATGACATTCATCTAATATATTATATTTTGCCTTTTCAATGCTCACAATAAGCTCCACCAAAACAAAAAATGCAACCGTATGTCAAAAAAGGGGGACTTGCATGGATAGAAAGTCAATCAAGGGATTATCAGGAACCATGAATCAGACCGAGACAGAAGTATAGTTTAATCACACTTGTTTAATAATAATAATAATAATAATAATAAGGTAAACAGAGTAAACGTAGTCAAAACAAGCCAAAGTTCAGTAACCAGATCGGGTAGTCAGCCAAACAAATGTCAGAGAGCCACAGATAAACGTAGTAGTACAGCAAGCAGGATCAGGAGCCAGAAGGAACTTCAGCCGAGCAAGTGTTCAACAGGAATGCAGGAGAAAGTCTCTGTGATGTTGACAAAGGCGAAGGCAGAGATCAAGTGAGCTGGACAGCTTTAAGTAGGCAGGACTGACAAGCAGAATCAACAACAGCTGGGTAACTGTGGAGAGAGATGGGAGCAAGCAGGATCAGGAGCCAGAAGGAACTTCAGCTGAGCAAGTCTTCAACAGGAATGCAGGAGAAAGTCTCTGTGATGTTGACAAAGGCGAAGGCAGAGATCAAGTGAGCTAGACAGCTTTAAGTAGGCAGGACTGACAAGCAGAATCAACAACAGCTGGGTAACCGTGGAGAGAGATGGGAGCTGACAATTAGCCGACAGCTGAGCGGCCAGCTCAGAGAAGGAAGGGCTGAGCCCAGCCCTGACAGTACCCCCTCCTCAACGACCCCTCCCCCTCGGAGGACCACCGGGCCTGAGGGGAAAACGTCTATGGAAATCACGGAGGAGGACAGGGGCATGTACGTCCGAGGATGAGACCCAAGAGCATTCCTCCAGACCATACCCCTTCCAATGCACCAGGTACTGTATGCGCCCACAGAACCTACGTAAGTCAACAATGGATTGTACTTCATACTCCTCATGGTTCTCAACCTGTATAGGGTGAGGACGTAGCACCAAAGTGGTAAAGCGGTTGCAGACCAAAGGTTTCAATAAGGAGTCATGAAACACATTTGAGATGCGCATACTAGGAGGAAGGTCCAAGGCATAAGCCACTGGGTTAATCCTGCGAAGGATACGGAAGGGCCCAATAAACCAAGGTGCGAACTTCAAAGAGGGAACACGAAGTGGGAGGTTTGCAAGACGACAGCCAGACTCTGTCCCCAACCTGGTAGGAAGGCGCAGGCAGGCGTCTGCGGTCAGAATGGAGTCTGTACCTATCGTTAGCACGTTACAAAGCCTCCTGAACTTGTGCCCAAGTGGAACGAAGACAACGGAAATGCTCCTCTAATGCAGGAATACTCTGCAGAACAAATGAGTCAGGCAACATGAAAGGTTGGAAACCATAATTCGCCATAAACGGGGACAATCTGGAAGCAGAATTCAAGGCACTGTTGTGAGCAAACTCTGCCCATGGTAATAGGTCTGATCAGTTGTTATGATGGTCAGAAATATAGCAACGTAGGAATTGCTCCAAGGACTGACTGGCTCGTTCTGCAGCCCCATTAGACTGCGAGTGATACACAGAGGAGAAAGCAAGCTGAATTTCCAACTGTACACAAAAGGCTCACAAGAACCGGGAGACAAACTGACTACCCCTGTCCAAGACAATCACTTTGGGTAGCCCATGTAAGCAAAAGATCTCCCGAGCAAAAATGGAAGCCAGTTCCTTAGAAGTGGGCAACTTCTTAAGTGGAATACAATGACACATCTTTGAGAACCGGTCAACCACCATAAGAATAACAGTGTTGCCTTGGGAGTTGGGTAACTCCACAATGAAATCCATAGACAGGTGGGTCCAGGGCCTCTCTCCATTGGGTATAGGTTGTAGGAGGCCCACTGGAAGGTGTCGTGGAGTCTTACTCTGAGCACACATGGAACAGGCAGCTACGAAGGCAGTTACATCAGCCCGTAGACTAGGCCACCAGAATTGTTGGGAAATGGCCCAAACAAATGGATTCTTCCCAAGGTGGCCAGCTGCCTTGGGATGGTAAGTCTGGAGCATGGCAGTACGGAGACTCTCTGGGACAAAGCAGCAGTCACAAGGTTTCTCAGGAGGAGCATGGACCTGAGCAGCAAGAATTTTGTCACCCAAAGGAGAAGTAAGACTGGTGCGAACCGTAGCCAGAATACGATCAGGAGGAATCACAGGAACCGGAACCGACTCCAACTTGGAAGTGGAGGAAAATTGTTGTGACAAGGTGTCAGCCCTTACATTCTTAGTACTGGGTAAGAATGAGACCATGTAATTAAAACTCAACAAGAAACCCAGAGCCCATCACACCCTTTTGGAAGAGAGGCACTTAACCTCAGACAAGAATGTGAGATTCTTATGGTCAGTAAGAAGGAGAACTGGCACAGTGGTACCTTCAAGGAGATGTCTCAATTCTTTCAGGGCTAAAATGATCACCAACAGCTCTCTCTCACCTATCTTGTAATTGCACTCTGCAGGTGACAATTTCTTGGAAAAGTAGCCACACGATGCATAGCGCTCTCAGAGTTAGGATGTTGAGACAGAAGCGTGCAAACTCCAGTGTCAGAAGCATCAACTTCTAGGACTAAAAGGCAATGTAAGATCAGGATGTGCCAACACAGGAGCAGAAACACAGGCAGCCTTGAGACACTCAAAGGCCTTAATGGCAAGTGGAGGGTCACGCAACTGCAGCGGAATCGAGTGCTGCGATACAAAGGCAACATCAATGAACAGGCCTACAGCCCCATATTCGATTAGAGCCTGTATCTCAACGGACGAGTCAGCCCAAGAAAGGCTAACCGAAACCAGGGGCTTATGCTTCTGGATAACTGGGGATGAAACAACGCCCCCTAAGGTCTGTCCGTGACAGGACCTCAAAGTTCGGGTGTTCCCTGGATGAGTAGGACAAGCCTTCAAAAAGTGACCTGCTTGGCCACAATAAAGGCACAATCTCTCACTCATCCTAAGGGTTCTCTCATCCGCAGAGACGCATGAAGCCCAAGTGCATGGGTTCATCTTCACAGACCGAATCGGTACCAGGAGACATTGTAGGTGAGGGAGGCAAGGGTGGGACTGCAAAGTTTGGAGACAAATGTACAGGAGGCTTCCGCAAGCGCTCCTTAAAAGAAAGTCTTTCTCTGAATCTGGAGTCAATGAGGATGGCAAATGTGATCAACCTCTCCAGCTCAGTAGGTATATCTAGGGCTGCTATCTCATCATTGATGGAATCTGAGATACCATGAGAAAAAGCAGCCACGAGGGCCTCATTGTTCCAAGCAACCTCTGCTGCCAGAGTACGGAATTCAATGGCATAGTCAGCAACCGTTCTCGTACTCTGTTTGATGGACATGAGGCACTTGGCAGCAGAAGAGGAGCATGTGGGAACGTCAAATACCCTTTTAAAGGTGGCCACAAAGTCAGGGTAACTCAAGATAACAGATTTTTGCGTCTCCCATAGAGGATTTGCCCAGGCCAAGGCTCTCTCAGAAAGCAAAGATATCATGAAACCTACTTTGCTTCTGTCCGTGGAAAACGCCTGGGGCAGCATCTCAAAGTAAATCTCAACCTGGTTGAGAAACCCTCTGCATTGAACTGGATCACCCCCAAATCGCTGGGGAAGTGGAGCGGAACCAGACATACCTCTTATAGAGGTAATACCCAAGACGGGTGCCTGCACAGAGACTGGCGCAGCAGCAGGGACGGCCTGCAACTCAGGTTGTACCAGAGCAGCCACAGTGGGAGTTTGTAGGTGAGCCGTGGGACTCAGGAGCGTTTGTAACGCTATGGCAAACTGATCCATGCGGTGATCTTGCTCATCCAATCTGGAAAAAATATTACCAACAAGTGGATTGACTGTATCTTCTGAATTCATGGCCTTCGCCTTCTATCAGAAACCATGAATCAGACCGAGACAGAAGTATAGTTAAATCTCACTTGTTTATTAATAATAATAATAATAATAATAATAAGGTAAACAGAGTAAACATAGTCAAAACAAGCCAGAGTTCAGTAACCGGATTGGGTAGTCAGCCAAGCAAATGTCAGAGCCAGAGATAAATGTAGTAGTACAGCAAGCAGGATCAGGAGCCAGAGGAAATGTCAGCCAAGCAAGTCTTCAACAGGAACACAGGAGAAAGTCTTTGTGATGTTGACAAAAGTGAAGGCAGAGATCAAGTGAGCTGGACAGCTTTAAGTAGGCAGGACTGACGAGCAATATCAACAACAGCTGGGTAACTGTGGAGAGAGATGGGAGCTGGCAATTAGCCGACAACTGAGCTCAGAGAAGGAAGGGCTGAGCCCAGCCCTGACAGGGATTCCAAATGGTGCAGCACAGAAGATGGGCACAATGTTCAAGTAAAGGTAGATTGGGTATCTGGCGCTCCAGAAGGCAATGCCCTTAGACTGGGATAATATACATATAGTTAGACAGTCATAAGATAAAACAAAGTTGAACCAAGGAAAGGGGGGGTTTAAAAAGAGGCAGCCATCCTCAGAGTGTGTCAAGCAACTCTGCAAAACAGCTAAAAGAAACATGGGGGAGGAGGAAACGGGGGGTGTAGTAACATTTATTGCACAAGATTTAAAACACTTACCAGATATAAGGGGAAGTCATGCTCATCATATATATGCAGTCCTGACATTTCTACTGTGTCCCACAGGCTTCTCGCATGATCCAGATAGTGGGGAAGAAGTCTGGTATGATGTTATGCTGAAACAGCTATGCTTTCAGGAGAACCCGGAAGTGGTCGGCTCCACGCTGACCAGCTTGAACTGCGAAAGCGGAAATGACATCACTAGTACGGGGCGGGAGGAAGGGGTCAGGAGTGTCTGTGTGAATGAGAGGCTACAGCCAACATCATTTTTTATGGGCTCTATATCGATGACTTAGTCATCATATGGGATTGTACCATAAATAGCCTAATACAGTTTGTATCACATTGCAACCATAACAACTTGGGGCTATCTTTCACCCATGATAGACTGCCCTTTTTGGACCCAGAACTGTACCACAGTGACTCACGTATAGAGGCCACCAACTATGTAAAACCCACTGCTGGAATTTCATTCATCCCTTATCAGAGCTGTCACTATCCCAGGTGGATTAATAACATCTCCAGGAGTCAGTTCCATAGGATCTGCCACAATTGTACTCAGGGTGAGGACTATCAGACCCGGGGCTAACTCCTCACTGACAAATTCCTGGATAAAGGATATCCACCTATCCTGGTGGAAGATGCCTTCCAACAGTACACAACCAAGTCTAAATCCACCACATAAGATGGACCCCAACCAATATGGTTTACGACACAATTTCATGACTGCCACAAAAAAATGGAAAATATTCTTATCAAACATTGGCCAATTCTGTTGGAAGACCCCCTCTTGCGCTCGTTCCTCACGCAGAAACCCAAAGTGTCCTATCGTTGTGCTAAAAAAATCAAAAGCCAATTAGCACCCAGCAGAATTCGTAAGTTACAGTCTATCCCTACCACTTACATCTCACTCATTCCCCTGATAGGCATGTTCCAATGCCAGAAAAATTTATGCCTTATGTGTAAATTTGTTCATCATGGGCAAAAAACTTTCACAACAAAAGGAAAGACATATACCATCAAATAGTTCCATAATTGCTCCAGTGAGTATGTCATATACTGCCTGACATGTCCTTGTGGTCTCCTGTATGTAAGGAGGACCACCCGTCCCTTACGCCAATGATTTGGTAAACATAGACGATTCATTGAGTAGGAATGCGACAAACACAGTGTCCCCAGACACTTTCTGGCGGAACACGAAAAATCCACAATGGGTCTACAAGTTTGGGTGATTGAAGCCATCTCTAGAGATCTTCCTGCTGTAGAACGTTTTAAACGGCTGTGTCAGCAGGAGACCTTCTGGATAGGGATGAGCCGAACACGCCCCGGGTTCGGTTCACAGCAGAACATGTGAACAGGCAAAAAATTTGTTTGAACACGCGATCACCGTTAAAGCCTATGGGACACGAACATGAATAATCAAAAGTGCTAATTTTAAAGGCTTATATGCATGGTATTGTCATAAAAAGTGTTTGGGGACCTGGGTCCTGCTCTGGGTGGCCATAGGGATGTCCCCATGCATCAGAGGGGGGCGGGGTCACCTGGCGACACCATCGTGTGGCCCTGCCCTTAGTTATAAAAGAACTGTCACCTGAGAGGCCGGTCATTACGGTGGGTGCCTCCCATGGAGGCAGATAGGTGGCGGCGTGCGGCTTTTTTTTTTTTCTTTTTTCAGTCCATTGGAGTGAGAGAAGAAGAAGATGAATGGACTTCGTGGAATAGTTTTTTATTTTTTTATTTTTTTTTAAAGGACTTGTCCCAAGGCGTGTATTATCGTTTTTACCGTTTTCACACTTTTTTTGTGAAATGGTAGGGGTACATTTGTACCCCGTTACCATTTCACACAAGGGGCAGGCCAGGATCTGGGGGTCCCCTTGTTAAAGGGGGTTTCCAGATTCCGATAAGCCCCTGCCCGCAGACCCCCACCACCACCGGGCAAGGGTTGTGGGGATGAGGCCCTTGTCCCCATCAACATGGGGACAAGGTGCTTTGGGGGGGCCGCTACCCCAAAGTACCCTCAATGTTGAGGGCATGTGGCCTGGTACGGTTCAGGAGGGGGGTTGCTCTCTCATCCCCCCTCTTTTCCTGCGGCCTGCCAGGTTGTGTGCTCAGATAAGGGTCTGGTATGGATTTTTGGGGGGACCCCATACCATTTTTTCAAAAATTTGGGCACAGGGGTTCCCCTTAAGAACCATACCAGACCTGAAGGGCCTGGTATGGAATTTGCAGGGACCCCCACGCAAATTTTTTTTAAATTTTGGTTCGGGGTTCCCCTTAATATTCATACCAGACCCAAAGGGTCTGCTAATGGACTGTGGGGGAATCCCATGCTGTTTTTTTCAATGACTTTTATGTGTATTGCCAGGACCGACAATTCATTATAGCCGCAAGTACTTTTAAATGACTTTTTTCTTTTAGAAATGTCATTTTGTGCAGGGACTGTTGTAAACATGGGAAACATGTGCCACTTTACAGGCATACTATAGACACCCCCCAGGTACGAATATTTCACTTTTATTGTTTCACTTTAAGCATTATTAAAATCACTGCTCCCGAAAAAACGTGCCTTTTTAAAACTTTTTTTTGCTTTGATACATGTCCCCTGGGGCAGGACTCAGGTCCCCAAACACTTTTTATGACAACACTGTGCATATAAGACTTTAAAATTAGATAACAAAATGTGTACCATATTTATTAAAAAAGGAAATACACTCACATGAAGATGAATAAAAAACAGCGCTGTATAGATAAAATGGCGGCAGTGGGGTCCTACCCGACGCGTTTCGTCTCCTTGGACATTGTCTGGGGGGTCCCCCCACTGCAGCCAGCAAGATTTATATAGGAAATGTAGTCCCCAATTTGAGAGTCAACTCCCAATGTGTGCAGCATGAAACAATGCCACTTCCGGTAGCTAGGCAAGATGGCCGCTCGGCGTGCGTTCCACGCCTCATTTTGGGGCCTTACCGGAAGTACCTCAGGTAGAATGGACCTAACGTCCACATATCAATACTGGAAATACCCCTGATCAATTGAGCATTGTGTTCGTGTTGGACATTGAATAATATATTCAATGTCAATAGTATGCTATGGGAGCAAACACATAACATTAAAAAGAAGGGAAGGCACGAGTGCGCTGAAAGGAAGTGGCATGACGTCACAAGCCTGTGTCCGAAGCTTGCGTTTCAACAAGCCGTGGTGCCCTAGTGTATGCGCCGGGAGGAAGTGACGTAATTTCTCCCAACGTAGTGGGAGGCGTCTCAAGGGGCCGTGCTACGCTGTGCTACTATGCGGAATTGCATAGTATGTCTCCCCGGCAACAGTGTTCAAGGTGCTGTGACAAGTGAAATGCAAGCAGAAAAATGGAATATAAAGCGGAAAACCAATAAACATAATCTGTTCTCTCCTTTTTTCTCTGTTTGTTACATACTAATTAACTATTAATTTGCTAGAGGAAAAAAATTAAAAAAAAATGTTTTTTTGTATTGTATAATTATTATTATTATTTTTTTTTTGGGGGGGGGGGTTCATTATGGCTCCATTATTGTTTTATTATTGTTGTATTACTGTTTTATTACTCTGATATGTATGGATGCTAAATGTTTGCCTATCATACCCCTCCCCCCTTTTTCCTTTTTTTTATTTTTTTTTTAGGCAGTGTATTTATGTATACATGGGTTGGGGTGGGGGTGGGTGAGTATGCGTATATATGTGTATAGATATATATATATACATATATAAGGATATACATGCTTCACATATATTCTATACATAAAATTTATTTTTATTTTTTTTGGGGGTAATGCTGCTGTTTTGTTTTGTTTTTTTGTCTTTCCCTTGTATTAAATTTGTATCAATTGTATCAATTTCTATAACTATATTATATTATCTTGCATTCTAAGTTGGCTTGTGTCGGTTTCAGTGTAGAAGCCCCCCCTTCCCCCTTCTCTTTTTTTGGGTGACTAGCTGAAATAAATGGCAATAGGTAATAAAAAATTCCCCTCCCTCCTTTCCCTCTTCCCCTCTTTTCCCCTCCTCCCTTCCTAGAACCTTTTTTAGTGTTGGCCAAGGCCGACAAGCAATCACCTTTTTTACCCCATAGGTATTGGGGAAGCTGCTTCAATTGATGCTCGAAGCTGTTTTTTTTCTGTTTTATTTATTTTTATTTATTTATTTATTTATTTCCCCCCCTGATTTCTGAACCAGATTTCCCCTACCTAGTTGCTGTGCTACAGCACTAAGTGGTTACTAACAAACTATTGCTAACTACATTTTTTAGGGTTTCCTTTTTTGTTTTTTGGGTAAAAGCCTGATCTGGCTACTCTCCAAATTTTGGAAGACGCCACCAGATGAGGGCAGGATAGATAGCCTTCTGTCATCTTGGGTATTGTTTATTGGTGTTGTATGGGTATATGTTTTTGTTTGGAATGATTGGTTATGCATTGGTTATGCTATTACTAGGTATAGACTCCCTGGATTGGTGTTGCTCCTGAGATGTACATTAGGGTGTACACCTAGATTAAATTTGTTTTGGAATGTTCGGGGACTTAATTCTAAATTTAAGAGGGCGATACTTTTTAGATACCTTAAATTACATTCTCCACAAATGGTGCTTTTACAGGAGACGCATCTCAGAAGCAGCAAGTGTTTGGCACTAAAAAGCCATGGATTCAGCAAGCCTTTCATTCTTCTTATAGGGCGTACACACGGCGTACACACGGTCGGACTTTGTTCGGACATTCCGACAACAAAATCCTTGTTTTGTCTACACACGGTCGCACAAAGTTGTCGGAATTTCCGATCGCCAACCACGCGGTCACGTACACCACGTACGACGAGACTAGAAAGGGCCGGTTCAGAACCAAGCGCGGCACCCTTTGGGCTCCTTTTGCTAATCTCGTGTTAGTAAAAGTTTGGTGAGAGACGATTCGCGCTTTTTCAGACTTGTGGCTTTCAGATCGTTTTCTGCCATTCAGTTTGTGCTTGTGGGTTTGCATCTGCTCTTCAGTGCGTGCAAGCAAGTTCCGCGTGACTTTAGTCATTGTATTATTGTTCATTCGTTATTGTTTTTCAGGTCGCTCTTCACAGGCCTTGCTGTTCTTCAGTGCGTTCTGTTACTGCGTTCTGAGCAGCCGACCGTTTTCTAGCCATGTTGCGTATGCGTACTCCTCGTAGAGTTCGTGCTGTGCGGGGGCTTGGTGTTGGGGTCCTGACCTTGACACAATTCCAGTTCATGAACAGGGTGGGGAGGAGTTCATGGACCAAGAATTGGTTGCTTCAGCGTGACCAGTTCTCTCATATGCCTTTGCTCCGTGAGATCCGTGAGAATAATCCTGATGATTTCAGGCACTTTCTCAGGATGACGGACCCCGTGTTTCACCGTTTGTTGGCTTCGCTGACCCCTTATATTAGCAGGCAGGATACCTGCATGAGGCAAGCCATCACTCCGGAGCAGAGGTTGGTCACTACCCTGCGGTATTTGGCGACAGGGAGAAGTCTGCAGGACTTGAAGTTCTCGACAGGCATCTCCCCCCAGGCTCTGGGGATCATTATCCCAGAGACCTGTTCTGCCATCATCCAGGTCCTGCAGAAGGAGTATATGAAGGTAAGATTTTTATCCTTTTATATCACATTTTATTGTATTGAATGTTTGGTAATATATTGTATTTCTTTCCTCATTCCCTAATTACCATGATTAGAATATGCTGTGAATGTCCCCTTTGTCCTCATGCATGCTGGGTTTTTATGTAATTATTATTTTAGGCCCTTCATACATATTTGCCCTTCAATAACCTCCCCAGCATGGTGTCTCCTGGCCCTATATTCACCTCATGTAGTCACTTAACAATGTATTTTTTCTGCTCCATAGTAGTGCTTTACCCCAAACACCCCCTAAAATGTTTGGAAATGTTTTATTTGCTTTAAATTCTGGCAGGGTGGCAGAGGTTTTTTTTTGGTGGTGTCCCCAAATAATTTTTAGTAACTATCCCTCCCCCAACTGCTAAGTCAGCTGATCCCAATTCATTATCCTCAATCCTCTATCTGCTGACCTTGCCAAACCCATACACACTATACCCATCTCTTTTGTGGTCAGATGTATGGATGAATTCCCCAAAGCATGTAGTGCAAGGGCCTGCCTGTATACTTTCAAATGGTACTGTTTAAAGTTTTTGGATCCTATTATTATCTTGATAGGTAATAGCAGAATGTCCAAATGTCCTCAAATGTGTACAGTGTGTATTTATATCTTTGTGTTATGACACTTCTTACCTGTCGAGTGGGCTGCCAATAGTGTAACTAAGGAGGGGCTGTTCCAAGTAATACCCTGTATTTAGGCATTCATCTCTCAATGAAGTGAAGAGGGTTACCTGTCCAAGATTTCCACATAATGTTAGAAATGGCCCATGGGGGGGGGGGATATGATAGGTGTACCTTATACTTTGGCGTTGTTAAATTCCCCTTAATAAATGCTATCTGGAGGTTGCCCCATAATGTTTGTGTCTAATCTGCTTGCCATGTTTCTGAGAAAAAATAGTAATATTTATTGTTTTTTCCTCAACAGTTTCCTTCCACGCCACAGGAAAGGCAGACTGTGGCCTCCCACTTTGCCGAGCGGTGGGACTTTCCTAACTGCGGAGGGGCAATTGATGGGAATCACGTCCACATCGTCCCACCACCCAACTCGGGGTCGTACTATTTCAACTATAAGGGGTTCAATAGTATAGTGATGTTGGCGGTAGTGTCGGCTAATTACGACTTCCTGTATGTGGACGTGGGGAAGAATGGCCGGATGTCCGATGGTGGAGTCATCGCCCAGACGGAGTTTTACAGGCGTCACCAGAATGGCAGCTGGGACTTGCCAGCTCCAAAGGACAATGTTGAAGGTCTCCCATTTGTGTTCGTTGCTGATGAAGTGTTTGCGCTGGGGGACCACCTGATGCGGCCATCACGGGGGATCAAGGGACATGTTTTGGGGGAGCAAGCCCTTCCTTACCGCTACTTTATTATTGAGGAAGGGGTTGCACCCCCAAAACGCGTCCATTGATCTCCCGTGAGGGCAGATAGCACATGTTGACACACTGTGTGCATCCTCCAAATTTGGCTTTGGGAAAAATCACAAAAACATTTAGCACATTGTAGCACACAAAAGAAGAAAGTGATTTGGAGGGGCTTTAAACTTGCCCAAAAAACATCAATGATGTTTTTATTTTTTGGAATAACATCATTGATGTTTTTCTTGATGATTTCCAATTGTAAATTACACCCCATGATCTCCCCGATCAGGATCTGGGCACTTTCGGGTGTGAAAGGATCTGGTTCCACAACCTCACGATCACCTAAAAAGG
Source organism: Lithobates clamitans (assembly GCA_037952925.1). Lineage (NCBI taxonomy): Eukaryota > Metazoa > Chordata > Amphibia > Anura > Ranidae > Lithobates > Lithobates clamitans. The sequence continues at coordinate 1,232,248 of JBBGZY010000457.1, read as the reverse complement.
AACCCCAAAATAAATTAGGTCTAAAAAAAATGCCGCCATCCATCTCTTATCTGAGCCTGTGGTTGCAGACACTCACCTGTTGTGGTGACTAGTTCCACCATGTCTTCTTCCTCCTGCTCAGATTGTGTTGGGGGGATTTTCCCTTCTTCCAGAGGGGGGGGGCTCTGGTCTCCTCGGATGAGGGGTGTCCTCCGAGTCTTTTCTCCCCTATGTAAAACAAAAATGGTATACTTAGCACACAGATATTTGATGGCAGAACTAGAAATAGGAAACATTGCTTGGAAGTGGGGTACAATTGTCAATTTTAGCAGAGTTCCAAGATGTAGCTTTTTTAGTGTCCTTTGTCAAGCTTCAATACTTTACATGTTTGGTACAAGCTTCGCAGATGGAGACCCCCCTATAGTATACACTGGAGCACCTGTGTGGCCCCCTAATAAAAATGGTGTTCTTGTGTCCCACACTAGTGCTCCAGTGTCCAGATGTGAAAACAGCTGCTCAGTGTCCTCTCCTTACATAGAATCTAGTTTGCATTTCATTCTAGTAACAAAGCCATCTACACAACACAATTCTTTTAAGACAAGTATAGGGCGTCAAAATGGTGGCCAAATGCATATGGCCTAAACAATTGTATTTTATAGTCCGAAAGAAAAATGTTTGATCCGAACGAATAATGTGCCCATGAACATGAAAGTTGTCATTTTAAACTGAACAACAGTTCCTAAAAGCACATGGAGCAGCACGAACGTAATAAACATAAAGAATAGGAACACAGCACAACTATTTACTTTTTTGCAGCACTCTCCGGATCTTTCTGTACTGCTCATGTTCTCGTAATTTGAGGTCCGACCACCATTCCCTAAGCTGATCTTTCGATCGTCGTACCCCGAAATTCCGATGCAGACTCCTGACCACTTTCGCCATGATCTTGGCCTTTCTGATATTGGGGTTGGGGTAAGGCCCATACTTTCCATCAGAGTCGGCCTTCTTCAGGATGTCCACCATCTCCAACATCTCCCCAAAGGACATATTTGAGTCCTTAAATCTCCTTCTGGATCGGGACGTGTCCGGATCCGGCCTTTCCTCCTCCTCCTCCTCCTCGTTGCTACAATTAGCACGATCCTGCTGTGTCTCCGCCATGTGCTCTTCCCCCAGTGCGCCGAACGAAAGGGGGTGGGGAATAGACTAGAAAGAACGTCAGGGGGGGCGGAGTTACACGCATGCACAGTGTGTATAAAGCATAACACGCGTGCGTCTTACGTACGATCTGTGAGCGGAGGAAGGAGCATTGGAGGCGCCGATCGTGATAACGAAGGTAGGATCTAAACTTGGGCCTATACTGCTTGGAAATGGAAGCCTATATTGTAACAAGATTAGGGGAGTTTGGCCTGACCTTAGGGTTTGTCTTGTGTTGTGTCTTGCAGAGAAAATGGATGGGTTCAACGACCACAATTTCCTCCCCCTGTTCATTGACAAATACAGGGAGCTGCCCTGTCTGTGGCAAGTGAGACACACCCACTATAACCATAAACAAAAGAGGCAGGCAGCGCTGGAGAAACTGCTGGAGTTGGTGACGCCGGTGGTCCCCACAGCAACCATCCCCTATTTAAAAGCCAAAATTGGTGGCCTGAGGAGCACTTATCTTAGGGAGCGCAAGAAGGTCACAGATTCCCAGAGGTCCGGAGCTGCAGCAGATGACGTTTATGTCCCCAGGCTGTGGTACTATGAGAGACTGCGATTTCTGTCAGACCAGACTGAAGTCAGGGAATCACTCTCTACTCTTCCTTCCACGTTTCCTTCCATACCAGCTGAGGCTTCTGATGTCCAACCTGGGCCTTCCAGCCAGGAAGAAATGGAGGAGCCCAGCTGGAGTCAGGTATAGCATTCTTCTACAGATTTCTGGGCAATAAAGAAATGATGTTTACTAGATGTTATTATTGATCACTAATTGAAAGTGTTTTACATATCAATAGACAGTAGTGGGCACCCAAAATTGGGACAAGAATGAAAACTGCTGGGCTCAGAATGATAGTCTGTTATATTTGTTAACATTCAATTTGCAGCAGTCAGAAGGTGAAAATTGTGTGTGATTGATGAATAACATACTAAAACTATGTCCCTTTTTCATACACAGGAAGACCTCAGCCAGAAGGAGGCTCTGGAATGTGGCAGCCAGGAGGAGGCGGTGATTAGTGGAAGCCAGGAGGAGGCGGGGCTAAGTGTCAGCCAGGAGAAGCCAGGGACCAGTCGCAGCCTGACTGAATCTCAGGTTCCTCCCCTCCGCCTTCCATATAAAAGAGCCAGGAAGACGACTCCGAGTCCCGTGCAGGATTCAGCATTCAGGCTGATCCAGGAGGCTTCGGCGTCCCTACGAGCCTTACCCACTCCTGAAGAGGCCTTTGCCTGCATGGCTGCCACGAAACTGCAGGACATGCAGGAGGGTCAACGCAGGCTCTGTGAGGACCTGCTTTATAAAGTCCTACGTAAGGGGGTGAGTGGGGAACTAACACCCAAGACCGACGTGGTTGAGTTGGACCATCCTCCTCCTCCTCCTCCTCCTGCTGCCACAACTCCACCACCACAGCCACCGCGTGGAAGGAGGCGTGGAAAGAAGACCAGAGAGTGATGACCCTGAGTTCAGTCTGGTCTGACAAAAGCTGCAGTCTCTCGTATGACCACAGCCTGGGGACACAGATGTCATCTGCTGCTTTCCGGATCTCTGGGACTTCTGGACCAGACTGCCCTCCCTTAGATAAGGACTCCTCAGGCCACCAATTTTGCTTAAAAATAGTTGATGTCTGCCCTGGGGGTCCAAGGCTTCACCCACTTCTGCAGTTTCTCCAGCGTTGCCTCCCTCTTTGTTTAGTTGTGACCCCTTAATAAATTTTTTTTTTTGGAAATTACAATCTCCTGTGTGTGTTTTCATCCAAAAAGGACAGTTTGTTGGTGACGATACAGGTACATTTCTAACATAAAATGTGAAATTAACAAGGGACACCAACACCAAACAATCTCCTACAGATTAAATAGAACAACATATCAATGGTGTTGTGGGAACTTGACTCAAAAAACACACACAAACATTTTTGGGAGTACAAATCAAAATCCCCAAAAAAAAATCACTTCAAAAAAATACAAACACAAAAAAATAATCTACATTAAAGCCAAAAAAAAAAAAATATGTTGTCAGATGTGAGAAATCAAAATATATTGAGGGAAGCCAGATAAATACAGTACCTGACCACGAGATTGTGTTTCCAGCGCGATACCATCGCGCTGGTTCTCGGCGACAGGGTACTGTGAATGTCGCGCTGGCTCACTCATCGGAAAAGGAAAACTTTGTTTTCCTTCCGCGATGAGTGACAGGCAGTGCTGACAGCTGTCTGGTATGAATCCTGAGGCGGGAACACCGCGCCAAATTTTAAATGAAAAAACCGGCGTGGGTTCCCCCCTCAGGGGCATACCAGGCCCTTAGGTCTGGCATGGATTGTAAGGGGAACCCCCTATGCCGAAAAATCGGCGTGGGGGTCCCCCCCAAATCCATACCAGACCCTTATCCGAGCACGCAGCCTGGCCGGCCAGGAAGGGGGGTGGGGACGAGCGAGCGCCCCCCCTCCTGAGCCGTACCAGGCCGCATGCCCTCAACATGGGGTGGTGGGTGCCTTGGGGGAGGGGGGGCGCCCTGCGGGCCCCCCCCAGCCCAAAGCACCTTGTCCCCATGTTGATGAGGATAAGGGCCTCTTCCCGACAACCCTGGCCGTTGGTTGTCGGGGTCTGCGGGCGGGGGGCTTATCGGAATCCGGGAGCCCCCCTTAATAAGGGGGCCCCCAGATCCCGGCCCCCCACCCTGTGTGAATGAGTTTGGGGTACATGGTACCCCTACCCATTCACCTAGGGAAAAGTGTCAATATAAAAGAAAACACAGTACACAGGTTTTAAGAGTAATTTATTAGTCAGCTCCGGGGTCTTCTTCTGACTTCGGGGGGTCTCCTTCCGACTTCTCCCGGTGTTCGGCCTCTTCTCCCGGGCCCCGCCGCTATCTTCTTCCAGCTCTATTGCCAGCGAGGGGCCCGGTCTGCTGCCGCTGTTTTGTCGCCGCTGTCTTGCCGCCGCTGTCTTGCCGCTTCTTCTCTTCTTTTCTTCTTCCCCGATGTTGACACGACGCTCTCTCCGGCTCGAATGCTGTGTGCGAGCTGCGGAGCCATTTATATAGGCGGTAACCCCGCCCCCTTACGACGTCATGGTCCCAGCATGCGCAGGGACTCTGGCGTCATAAGGGGGCGTGACCCCAGAGTCCCTGCGCATGCTGGGACCATGACGTCGTAAGAGGGCGGGGTTACCGCCTATATAAATGGCTCCGCAGCTCGCACACAGCTTTCGAGCCGGAGAGAGCGTCATGTCAACATCGGGGAAGAAGAAAAGAAGAGAAGAAACGGCGAGACAGCGGCGGCAAGACAGCGGCGACAAGATAGCGGCAGCAGACCAGGCCCCTCGCTGGCAATAGAGCTGGAAGAAGATAGCGGCGGGGCCCGGGAGAAGAGGCCGAACACCGGGAGAAGTCGGAAGGAGACCCCCCGAAGTCGGAAGAAGATCCCGGAGCTGACTAATAAATTATTCTTAAAACCTGTGTACTGTGTTTTTTTTTATACTGACACTTTTCCCTAGGTGAATGGGTAGGGGTACCATGTACCCCAAACTCATTCACACAGGGTGGGGGGCCGGGATCTGGGGGCCCCCTTATTAAGGGGGGCTCCCGGATTCCGATAAGCCCCCCGCCCGCAGACCCCGACAATCAACGGCCAGGGTTGTCGGGAAGAGGCCCTTGTCCTCATCAACATGGGGACAAGGTGCTTTGCGGTGGGGGGGCCCGCAGGGCGCCCCCCCTCCCCCAAGGCACCCACCCCCCATGTTAAGGGCATGCGGCCTGGTACGGCTCAGGAGGGGGGAGCGCTCGCTCGTCCCAACCCCCCTTCCTGGCCGGCCGGGCTGCGTGCTCGGATAAGGGTCTGGTATGGATTTGGGGGGGACCCCCACACCGATTTTTCGGCATAGGGGATTCCCCTTACAATCCATGCCAGACCTAAGGGCCTGGTATGCCCCCGAGGGGGGAACCCACGCCGGTTTTTTCATTTAAAATTTGGCGCGGTGTTCCCGCCTCAGGATTCATACCAGACAGCTGTCAGCACTGCCTGTCACTCATCGCGGAAGGAAAAAACAAAGTTTTCCTTTCCCGATGAGCGAGCCATCTCGGCTTGCTCCTGCGACGGGGCTCGTAGGTGTCAAATCTCGCCGAGAAGTGACACAATATCGCGGTCACCTACTGTAGTAACAAAATAAGTTTGTGAGAAGTCTGTGTGAATCTGAGCAGCAAAGCTACTTCATTCTTGTCACATTATAAAGAAGAAGAGAGTGCGCTGTATTAAACCATTTTTAACATTGCAGCGTGACGAAAGTGCAGTATCCATTGCGAACGCTAAGTTTACCAGAACGAGCTGTTCCGTGCCGGAATTTCTTCTGAGCATGCATGGCACTTTGTGCGTCGGAACAGGCCACACACGGTCGGAATTGACGCGATCGGATTTTGTTGTCGGAAAATTTTATCTCCTGCTCTCCAACTTTGTTTTTTAGGAAAATCCGAGGGAAAATGTCCGATGGAGCCCACACACGGTCGGAATTTCCGACAACACGCTCCGATCGGACATTTTCCATCAGAAAATCCGACCGTGTGTACGGGGGAATTATTCTACATATGCAAGAGGAGTATCGATATTAATCAGTAAATCTTTTCCATGTATAATGGAACAGGTCCATACTGATCCCCAAGGCAAATATGTAATAATAGTATTTACGGTGTGGGGTATGCGATATATAGTAGTAGGGGTATATATTCCCCCTCCTTTTTCTTCGTCCACCCTATACTCAATCTTGGAGAAAGTAATTTCCTATTATCCGGCAAAGCTGTTGTTGATGGGTGATTTCAATGCCATTATGGCCCCTGACCTGGACAGACCTGTTCCCCCGAAACAATTTTCTACAGATTTACCCACCTGTAATGTAAGTAATGGGCATAACTGAGGTCTGGAGGTGGAAACATCCTGAGACTAGAGCCTATTCTTGTTTTTCTGCCACATATAAAACCTCTTCTCGTATCGACCTCGCCTTTGCTAATCCGACTATGTTGTCTGATGTACTAGATGTATCATATCTACCCAGCGGACTCTCAGATCACTCGCCATTACTTCTTAAGATTCATGCCCCATCCTATAGAGCTGCAGCTCTATGGTGCTTGGGGACCCACTGGCTTTCTCATGTAGACCTGACAACCAATATTTCACCACGATTGGCAGAATATTGGGAGTTTAATGAGGGATCCTCCTCTGTTGCAATTATATGGGATGCCTTCAAGGACTTTTCCAGGGGACAATATATCTCTTCTATTGCTGGGATTCGCAGGGAACAGGCAGCCATTGCAACAGCGCTACAGCAAGCTGTGCAACGTCAGTCTGATATTTATACTACTGACCCTACTAATACCAATTTTGACCTCCTGAATGCTGCAAAACATAAGCTACATCTCCATCTCACAGAGATCACCAGATTAGATCTACATTGGAATAAACAAATGTTCTTTGAACAGGGGGACCGTAATGGTCGTCTTCTGGCGATGTTGGCACAGCCGGATTATCCTCCAACAGTGATTCCTAATGTGGTGTCTGCCTCAGGTGCATCAGATTCCTTATTACCAGATATAATACTCTTTTGCCAATATTATAGTTATCTTTATACCCCTGTGTTGCCTTCTGACTTTCATCCCAAGGATTTGGCATCCTGGCTAGACCCATTGGCATTTGGCTGGCTTTCAGATAAAGAAAGAGAATCTCTGGTGGGGCCAGTAACCCCAGAGGAGGTACTGAGGGCAATCAAATCATTTCTGCGGGGGAAGTCTCTGGGTCCGGATGGCCTCCCCATGGAGTTTTTTAAGACACATGGGAATATATTCGCTCCCAAGCTAGCACAACTTTATTCTCAATGCCTGACAGATGGAGCCCTTCCAATTTCTATGAGCCATGCCCATGTTATACTAATTCATAAAGATCTAAAAGATCCTTCATTGTGTGCCTCCTATAGGCCAATTGCCATACTTAATACAGATTTTAAAATTTTGACTAAATTACTTACCATCAGACTACAACCACTATTACCATCTGTTGTAGATATTGATCAAACAGGCTTCATGGCTAACAGGTCAACCGATGTAAATTTGAGACGTTTGTTCACTAATATACATGCAAAGCATTTGAATGAAGGTACTAGGGTGGTGGCCTCCTTAGATATTGAAAAGGCCTTCGATACTATCGAATGGCCTTTTCTTTGGGAGGTCCTTAGAAGGATGGGGTTCCCCCTGATCTTTTTTAAATGGATACAGATAATTTATCAAAACCCCACCTCAGCTATCAAGTTGGGAGGTAGCTTATCACAGTCTTTTTCTCTGTCAAGGGGTACTCGACAGGGCTGCCCCCTCTCTCCAGCCCTGTTCGCCATAGTGATGGAACCGCTGGTGGAGGCTCTCCGAACTTCCCTTCATGTCAAGGGATTGCATGTTGGCTGGCTGGAGAAAAGGGTCGCCCTGTATGCGGATGACCTACTCCTCTTTCTTAATGACGCAGGTCCATCACTTAAGGGGGCCCTACAGGTCCTCAATTCTTTCTCCGCAGTCACAGGCCTTAAAGTAAACTGGGAAAAGTCACTTCTATTTCCTGTAGACTCTACGGCTCGTGCCACTGCCGATATGGATACCCCCCTAAGATGGGTGGAGCATTTTAAATATCTAGGGGTGGTGGTTTCCAGACAGGTTTCAGACTATATATCCCTAAGTTGAACATCCAGGAGACTCAACAACGGCTGAAGGCATGGAAGTCATTACCCCTTTCATTGTTAGGACGCATAAATTTAATAAAAATGAATGTATTACCTAAATTCACATATTTATTTCAACACTCTCCCCAGTGGATCCCTAAATCTTTCTTTGCAAGGCTACATCATATTCTCTCAGCATTCATATGGAGATCAAAGCCCCCTAGGTATAGCTGGGCGACATTGGTACGCCCGACCTCCCAAGGTGGCCTGGCATGTCCAGATTTCCATAAATATTACTTGTCTTCTCAGCTAGTAACTACGGCCTGGTGGCTTAACGCAGATACCTCAAATTCCGCTACTCAGGTAGAAGCAGCAGTGCTGGGATCCCTAGAGGCACTGAAATTTTTGATCTTTCGGGGCCCTCATGCTCCATATTCAATGACACCATCTATACTTACCACGCTACGTGTATGGGGAGAGGGCCTCAAAATTGAACGATATCCCCTACAGGCAATATCACCTAATGCTTCCCTCTGGTTAAATCCCACTCTGGAGCATTTCTATTCACTACCCGACCCCTATGCTTGGACTAATTTTAAGATAAAAACAGTGACACAGATCATTTTGGATAAATCTTTGATTTCTTTTCCCCAACTAATCTCCAACTTCAATATTCCTCAGTCATATTCTTTTCATTTCCTTCAACTCTCCCATGCCTTCAGCTGTCAATTCTCTGGCTCTCCTCTACAACTAGTTCAATTTACCTTAGAGAAGCTTCTTAGGTTGGATTGTACAAAGAATGCTGCATCTAAATTGTATTTTCACTTAACAACTGCCTCTCTCCCTGATTTAGAGAAATTAAGATCAAAATGGTCTAAGGATATCCCTGAACTTAATGAGGATGATTGGGATAATATATGGGACTCTCCCTTCAACTCTCTCATCTCCTTGAGAGACCGACTTATTCAGTTTAAGATAGTCCACAGGGCATATTACACCCCCCCCATATATTAAATAAAATTAATTCAGACTCTGCTCCTGGTTGTTGGCGATGCGGGGAGATTCCTGGAGACTTTACCCATATATTCTGGTCTTGTCCAGCTATCGTAAGGTATTGGGAAGAAATACTAGCTTTTATATTCAAAATAACATATATCCCACTGCAACGATTAATGTATATGTATCTAGGTCTGATAGAGCAATTTATTTCTACGACAGCAGGGCGTACTTTGGTGGGGCTGCTTTTGTTCTATGCCCGTAAAGCTATAGCTCTCAGCTGGAAGAAAACCACCCCCCCATCGCTGACTTTGTGGAAACAACTCATTAACCACTTCAGCCCCGGAAGGATTTACCCCCTTCCTGACCAGAGCACTTTTTACAATTCGGCACTGCGTCGCTTTAACTGCTAATTGCGCGGTCATGCAATGCTGTACCCAAACGAAATTTGCGTCCTTTTCTTCCCACAAATAGAGCTTTCTTTTGATGGTAATTGATCACCTCTGCCGTTTTTATTTTTTGCGCTATAAACGGAAAAAGACCGAAAATTTTGAAAAAAAATGATATTTTCTACTTTTTGTTATAAAAAAAATCCAATAAACTAAATTTTAGTCATACATTTAGGCCAAAATGTATTCGGCCACATGTCTTTGGTAAAAAAAATGTCAATAAGCGTATATTTATTGGTTTGCGCAAAAGTTATAGCGTCTACAAACTAGGGTACATTTTCTGTAATTTACACAGCTTTTAGTTTATGACTGCCTATGTCATTTCTTGAGGTGCTAAAATGGCAGGGCAGTACAAAACCCCCACAAATGAACCCATTTTGGAAAGTAGACACCCCAAGGAAATTGCTGAGAGGCATGTTGAACCCATTGAATATTTATTTTTTTTGTCCCAAGTGATTGAATAATGACAAAAAAAAAAGAAAAAAAAAAATTTACAAAAAGTTGTCACTAAATGATATATTGCTCACACAAGTCATGGGCATATGTGGAATTGCACCCCAAAATACATTCAGCTGCTTCTCCTGAGTATGGGGATACCACATGTGTGGGACTTTTTGGGAGCCTAGCCGCGTACGGGGCCCCGAAAACCAAGCACCGCCTTCAGGATTTCTAAGGGCATAAATTTTTGATTTCACGCCTCACTACCTATCACAGTTTTGAAGGCCATAAAATGCCAAGATGGCACAAAACCCCCCCAAATGACCCCATTTTGGAAAGTAGACACCCCAAGCTATTTGCTGAGAGGCATGGTGAGTATTTTGCAGCTCTCATTTGTTTTTGAAAATGAAGAAAGACCAGAAAAAAAAAAAATTTTTCTTTTTTCAATTTTCAAAACTTTGTGACAAAAAGTGAGGTCTGCAAAATACTCACTATACCTCTCAGCAAATAGCTTGGGGTGTCTACTTTCCAAAATGGGGTCATTTGGGGGGGGGTTTGTGCCACCTGGGATTCCATGGCCTCCGAAACTGTGATAGGCAGTGAAGAGTAAAATCAAAAATTTACGCCCTTAGAAAGCCTGAAGGCGGTGCTTGGTTTTCGGGGTCCCGTGCGCGGCTAGGCTCCCAAAAAGTCCCACACATGTGGTATCCCCGTACTCAGGAGAAGCAGCAGAATGTATTTTGGGGTGTAATTTCACATATCCCCATGGCATGTTTGAGCAATATATCATTTAGTGACAACTTTGTGCAAAAAAAAATAAAAAAAAAATTTGTCTTTCCCGCAACTTGTGTCACAATATAAAATATTCCATGGTCTCGACATGACTCTCAGCAAATAGCTTGGGGTGTCTACTTTCCAAAATGGGGTCATTTGGGGGGGGGGGTTGAACTGTCCTGTCCGGTATTTGCGCAGCGATTTTTCAAACGCATTTTTTGTGGAAAAAACACACTTTTTTAAATTTTAATGCACTAAAACACACTATATTGCCCAAATGTTTGATGGAATAAAAAAGATGATCTTAAGCTGAGTACATGGATACCAAACATGACATGCTTTAAAATTGCGCACAAACGTGCAGTGGCAACAAAATTTATACATTTTTAAAAGCCTTTAAAAGCCTTTACAGGTTACCACTTTAGATTTACAGAGGAGGTCTACTGCTAAAAATACTGCCCTCGATCTGACCTTCGCGGTGATACCTCACATGCATTGTGCAATTGCTGTTTACATTTGACGCCAGACCGACGCTTGCGTTCGCCTTAGCGCGAGAGCAGGGGGGACAGGGGTGCTTTTTTTTTTTTTTTTCTTTATTATTTTTTTGCTTTTTTATCTTATTTTTAAACTGTTCCTTTCATATTTTTTTTTAAATTAATTTTTATTGTTATCTCAGGGAATGTAAATATCCCCTATGATAGCAATAGGTAGTGACAGGTACTCTTTTTTGAAAAAATTGGGGTCTATTAGACCCTAGATCTCTCCTCTGCCCTCAAAGCATTTGACCACACCAAGATCGGTGTGATAAAATGCTTCCCCAATTTCCCAATGGCGCTGTTTACATCCGGCGAAATCTAAGTCATAAAATGCTCGTAGCTTCCGGTTTCTTAGGCCATAGAGATGTTTGGAGCCACTCTGGTCTCTGATCAGCTCTATGGTCAGCTGGCTGAATCACCGGCTGCTTTCTCAGGTTCCCTGTTGAGACAGGAGAGCCAGAGAAAAACACGGAAGACGGTGGGGGGGCATTCCCTCCCACTGCTTGTAAAAGCAGTCTAGAGGCTAATTAGCCACTAGGATTGCTTTTACATGAAAGCCGACCGCTAGCTGAAAAGAATGATACCAAGATGATACCTAAACCTGCAGGCATCATTCTGGTATAACCACTCAAAGTCGTGAATGGCGTACCTGAAGACAAAAAAATGGTTAACAATAAAGCACAGTAAACGGTAAAGTATAAAAAATTGCATACCTGAAAAACAAACATGATAAAACATAATAACAATAAAACATTGCAGAATAGAATACAGTAAAAAAGAGCAGAACACCAGAGAGAGAATATAGAGAGAGAGAACAATAAAACAACTATTTTTTTTTATTTTTGTTTGTGTTTTTTTTGCAAACTTATAACTTTTATAACTGTAACCGGTTCCAGGTTCGGGTCTCTCAAAATGCGATGGCATCTTGGGAGACCCTGTGAAAGTGTGCCTAGTCTGTGCAGTGCTGTACCGTACGCTAATACTCAACTAGTGAATGGTAGCGTTCAAAACATTCACCAATGCAAAGACCAGGATTGTCAGGACAGGAGGGACAATAATAGCGGGTGTCACGCCTATATCCACGCTTGCTGCAGACACGACATCTATTTTGGGGGGGTTTGTTGGGTAGGGGTACTCGGGAGGACATAAAAATGCCTCTCATGCAGCCAACTGCATTTGGTTGGGGATGTGAATGGGGGAAGTACGGGCGCTGCAGAAGCAGTGGGTTCCCAATTAGGATTGGCGAATGCAGCAGGAAGGGCATTATGGGCACGACGGGCCTGTGTTTGTCTTTTTGGTGGCAGCGGGACACTACTTGTGCTTGCCACCTCACCAGCTTGAACTGCACTTATGGGACTCGCCACATCAGCAAGTGTTACTGCAGTTTGACTACGACCGGGGTGTACTAGGCCGCTGGCGCTTGCCAGTTCACCAAAACGCTACCAAAAAAACTGTTAGCGATCGCAGGGATCAGGCCTGACTCTGCGAACGCTGCAGTTATGCGTTTAGTGTTTTGTAAGTGTCAGTGATCGATCGATACTGCACTTGGGTGGGCTGGGCGGAGGGGCAAAACGCAGGTGCTAGCAGGTATCTGGGCTGATCCCGCTAACACTGCATTTTTGGGAACCCTAAACTGCTGGGGACGCTAGTATAGATCTGATCGGATCAGATATTGATCCGTTCAGATACTATACCACTAAGGGAGGCGTATGCTGCGTGCGTGGGTGTTAGCGGTACTGGCGCTAATCTGACGCTGCCTGGGGCGACGCATATCACCGCCGGGCAATTAGGGGGCTAAACCTTTATTCGGTAATAAACGGCGGGTGCCCTGACACTATAAAAAATAAACAAACTAACCAGCGTCACCCGTAACAGTTATACGGTGATCAGTGGTGAAAGGGTTAACTAGGGGGCAATCAAGGGGTTAAAACATTTATTAGGTAGTATATGGGGGTCCCTGTCGCTATAAAACGCTGACGGCGAACCTAAATATTTACCTCACTAACTAGCGTCACCAGCGACACTAATACAGCGATCAGAAAAATGATCGCTTAGCGACACTGGTGACAGGGGGTGATCAAGGGGTCAAAACTTTATTAGGGGGGGTTAGGGGGGTACCCTAGACCTACAGGGGGCTACCACTCACTGTCCTACCACTGCTAACTGTCACAAACTGACACTATGCAGTAATCAGAAAAAAAAAACCTGCTTGGTGTCAGTTTGTGACAGGGGGGGGGTGATTGGGGGGGGGATCGGGGGGCGATCGGGGGGGGATCGGGGGTGTTTAGTGTGCCTGGCATGTTCTACTGTCTTGTGTAGTGTTGTGCACTTACTTACATGTCATCTCCCCTCGGCGCTGGAACGGAAACTGCCGAGCCGAGGAGAGATGACATCACATCCTCTGCCTCTGTGTACTATACAGAGGCAGGGGATGTGTCTCATTTTTAGAACTAGATGTGTACCTCAAAATGGGATTTTAAGGGCAATGCAGAAATTGGCAGTGTTGAATTATAATTAAAAAGAAGTTTATTGATACAAAAACGAATAGGATATACATGAACATACACATTGATCTATAGTTATAAAAACATCAGATATATGGAAACATATGATGCATCCTACTGCTAGTTACAAGTACCACCCCCGATAGGTGTGATGGCGTTCTGATAGCAGATTTCCAACGCGTTTCAACTTATTGTAAGGATAAAGTCTTCCTCAGGGAGGGACTGCATCACATTCTAAAATTTTAAGTAACAGCATGATTATTGGTATATACTTAAATATTTGTTTGTTACCTATATCTACAGAAATCGCATTACAGCAAAAAAAGTATTATATGCGACTTACATTTGCGACTACAGAAATCGCATTACAACAGAAAAGTATTATATGCGACTTACATTTGCATTTAACTGTGAAAAATCGCTTTCCCAGTGCTGGCAGGGGTCCTAACACATGGTTGTCAATGCTGCTCAAATATCCTCTACGGGATGGCCTGGTGTATTGTGAAGAAACCAGTATTTGGCAGTCGTGATAATTAAACAACTGAAAAACATGAAGGTATAAGGGAAATGCTAAGAATTTGAACATCAAAACGGTCAAAGAATGGAAATAATGGTGATTCGTAGGGGAAATAAGGTTCCCCAGGGCCATCATAGAGTAAAAGAGATCAAATACCTTAAATTGATTGTGTCAGGTGTATTGTTCCAAGTGGCAGGGAGCTCTGGTCCTGGAGTACCTCTCTGTAACAAAGCCAGTTGTGGAATTCTGCCTGTGGCCATCCCTGGCGTCCTAATATATGGGGTGTGGGCGTGGCTAAGTGATGGGCGTAGCCCTATTGTAGGTAGAGTCTCACATTCATTGGTGGTGCAGTGGAGGGGGTGCGACTTCAATTAGCTGCTGTCACTGTTTAGAGGAAGCACCTTTGTACAATGTATTGAGGGGAAGCGTCCACAAGCTTCCCTGTTGTCTAGGTAGCAGACGCTTGGACCTCCTCCTTCCTTTTCTCCTCCCCGTGACGTGAAGCCTATTGCTTACACGTAGCCCATGTAGTATGGGCACGGGGTGTGGCGGGGAGAGAGGTGCGTCTGGTTGCCGGGGCAATGTGCATATGACGTTGGGGTCACATGGCCCCAACGTCAGTTCCTAAAAGAGGGAGGGGCGCCGTGTGACTCCACAGCGCTATTGAGCAGTCTTATCCATGTTAAACCGGGCATCGGGGCATAGTAGCCCCGCTGTCTGACAAAAAAGTATCAGACTATGCACAGCGGTGTGTGGGGTACTCTTCTATGCTGGTGTCGTAGATGTCACCAAGATATACAGTGACAAGTATGACAAAAAGTAGCAGGTCTATACTCCCTCATTAGAGATGGAAAAAAGGAAGAAAAATTGTATAAAAAAATTGCAAAGAATTGATTGAAATGGGGATAGTACTGATGAAATATGAAATATATATAATATAATATAATATAATATAATATAAGAGAATGTGAAGGGAGATTTTTATTCTTAAATATGCCCAAACCTCTTTATGATGATTATACTGTCATTGAGCGAATGGCAGAACATCAAAATTAGGGCTTATAACCACCGACACAGTAGGAAATCCCGGGGCATCAAAATAAGATCTGATGCCTTCGGGGTATTCGGGCCATGATATTGCGTCATGGCCCCCCCTGTGCCGGGTAGGGATAGTGGGCAGAATGGCAACAGTATCATTGGCCCTTTGTTTCAGCACTGAGAGGCGGATTCATATGGCACAGTCGCATGAAAAAAATGCATCTGCAGAAATAACAGTAATTAACATAATACTGTATACAAAATAGTTACACAAAAGAGATTACAGTAATTACAGTAAATAAGTTTAATTAGAAAAACTCTCCTATATAGTTTCTGACTGGGTAGGGTGTAGAGTCTTAGCAGTTTAAGACATATGATCATCAATGGGGAGATAATGGGCCTATGGTGTTATGGAGGGAGCCCTCTGTTTCTCCGCCAGGGGTACTGGAATAGAACTCCAGTTCTAAAAAAGCAGAGGTGCAAGGGAACAAAGAAGGTGAGATAAAAATTATGTTAATCCGTTTTCCCCGAGCTGAAGCCCTCCAAGAAGGGTCTGAAACTTTCGGTTTCATTTAGGCCTGGGAGGGTAGTGGCCCTAAGGTACCTTATCCAGCGCATTTCACGCTGGAGGAGGACCTTGTTCCAGTCTCCCCCCCTGAGTGGCAAATGAATCCTATCAAGAACTGTGAAGTTCACCGAGGGTAGTCGGTAATTATGATATCTGGCAACATGCCTTCCCAAAGGCAGATATAAGTTGCCGATTTGCATACTTTGCATATGTTTGTCGACACGTTTTCTAAATTCCTGTCTTGTTTTGCCCACGTAGAAGGCACCACACTGGCACTGCATGAGGTATACCACACCCTGCGTCTTGCAGTTGGCAAAATGACGCAGGGAAAAACTTTCCCCATTAGGCAGTGCCAGTGTGGTCCTCCTACCGATGACAGGACATTGGGCACAGGAACCACATGGGTATGTACCCCATGTTTTACAGGGGTCCTTTCTTGCCGTGCCCTTGTATTCACTTTGGATGAGTGCATTTCCTATTGAGCCAGGTTTTCTATAGGTGATTTGGGGTTTAGGACCAATTAGTCCTTTCAGGATTGGATCATCTGTAAGGATGGACCAATATTTTGAGATAATTTTATTGATTTTAAAATGCTCATTAGAAAATCTCACAATAATCCTTGTTGTGTCGTCTTCTTTGATTGGTTTTTTTGAGAAGATTAAATCCCTTCTATTGGTTTGCTTAACTCGGTTGAACGCTTTTTTTAAAGAGGATTTGGAGTAGCCTCTGTTCATGAGCCTAATGGTAAGTTTGTCCGCTTCGTGTTGGAAGTCTTCGTTGTTACTGCAGTTTCTTTTAAGGCGGAGAAACTGGCTGTAGGGAATAGATCTTTTCAGAGGTTCCGGGTGAAAGCTGTTTGCATGCAACAAGGTGTTGCCAGCAGTCTCCTTTCTATAAAGTTTACTTGATAGTCCGCCCTCAGAGTTTTTAAAGATGGTAATATCCAGGAAATTTACTTCATGGGTATCCGAGGTCATAGTGAAAAACAGGTTAAAAGCATTGTTGTTCATCAGCTTTAGACAGTCCCTCAATAATTCAGGGGGGCCGTCCCAGATGATGAAGAGATCGTCTATGTACCTCTGCCACATACATATGTGGCGAGTGTACACAGACGCTGCCTCCCCCTGTAGGAACTCCCTCTCCCACTCCCCCAGGTACAGGTTGGCATAGGAGGGTGCGCAGCACGTCCCCATAGCCACTCCCTGCACCTGGAGGTAGTGGGAGCCCTTGAAAAGGAAGGTGTTGTGTCTGAGGATGTAGTCCAGCATAGTTAGAATGAATGCATTGAATTTCCAGTCTGTTGTTGCTCTTTGTTGTAGGACACGTTCAATTGCAGCTATGCCTAAGTGGTGTGGGATGCTATTATACAGCGATTCCACATCCACTGTAACAAGTAGAGCTGAACTGGGAATGGATATTCCATCGAGGATTTGCAATAGATGTATGGTATCCCTTGTATACGATGGAAGTTCCATTACATGGGGTCTCAGGTATTGATCTATTATTTGGCTGATCCCCTCTGTGATGGAACCATTCCCGGAAATGATAGGTCTCCCTGGTGGGTCATTTAGTTTTTTATGCACTTTGGGTAGTGCATAAAAGGTGGGTTGACGTGGATGTCTAGTGCGTATGAAATCCCACGTATCTTTATCTATTACCCCTTCATTAACAGATTCATCCACCAGGGAGAAGAATTCCTGATTGAATTTATCTACTGTGGAGGGAGAAATCTTTTTATAGCATTTGGTATCATTCAATATGTTAAAACACATTTTTTCGTATTTGGCATTGTCCATAAGGACGATGTTCCCTCCCTTGTCCGATGCTTTGATTGTAATTTCTGTGTTGTTTTTAAGGGAGTTTAATGCCTTTTGTTGTTCCCGATTTAGGTTGCTTTTTTTGTTGTATTTTTCCATCTTGTTGATTTCTTTGGTGATCTGTCCTACAAATGGAGCTATGGCTGGATTCTGATTCAGTGGTGGAAATCTGTGTGATTTCCTTTTGTATTTTTTGGTGGTTTGGACTCTGCTGGGTTCCTCATATTCTTCTTCACTGCTTTCACTGTCAAGATCCCTCTCACAAAAATCCTCTATTGGGCCACTTTCTTGCAGTAATAGATTAAGATCTCTGAGAGCTCTAAAGTCTGCTGCTTTGAGATTAGGTTCCACTTCAGGTGTAGCCGTGGTTTTTTTAGTCGCATATAAGCTTTTGAGTAAAAGTTTTCTGGCGAACAGATTTATATCTTTGATGGTTTCAAAGCTGTCTAAACTCCGATTCGGACAAAAGGAGAGACCTAGAGACAAAACTTCCTGTTCTATTGTTGTGAGTTTGTGAGATGAGAGATTTATGACATTTAGTTTTCCTTCACAGGTGGGGCTGTCATGGATATCATTGAAAGTTGTGGTGGTGGGGTTGGAGGAGGTTGGGATTGTATGTTGCTCTTGTCTAAAAAAGTGTCTATATGGGTCTGCTGAGTTTTTGGAATCGCACCCTGTTCTTTGTAACTTTTTGCGATATTATGAGAGGATGAGCCTTTTGGGTTGCCCGGTATTGTCCCCCTAGTTCTACCCATGCCCCCTTCTCTTCCACCTCGTGTGCTTTCATTTGACTGGACGTCTGTGGTTCTTCTCTTGTGTGTTTGTTGAATCTCTCCCTCCATATCTGTTTGTTTGGGAAAGGGACCCTTTCTTTCGCCTCGAACTTTGCCCGCCTGGGATGAGGCTGAGGAGGAGGAGTTATTGGAAGGTGTATCCGAAAGATAGTCATTGGTCTGGTTTATATTATTCTGTTTGGGAAATCTGGAACTTTTTCTTGTCTGTGAATTGGTATTCCACTTATATGCCCTGCCTTCGCCAAAAGCGTTTTTATCCCTCCAGTATTTTTTCTCCTTTTTTATGAGAATATTTTTGCTGAAGGTTTCTAGGTGTTCCTTCAGTTTTTTCTCATATACTGTGTATTGTTCGTGTTTTTTGAGGGCGGAAAGTCGGGTATAAAGTGTTTGGATTTCCATGTCCATACCTCTCAATTGCTGCTGGTATTCGTTTTGCAGCAATAGCATGAGGTGTTTGGAACATTCATTTAGTTTTGTTTCCCAATTTGTTTTCAGTTCTTTGGTAATGTTATCCAGGGTGGGGAATATTTGTATTCGTAGACCTATAGGGTTTATGCCCTCCCTGATGTAGCGTCCTAAAGATTCTATATGCCAGTGCAGGGCAGATTTTTTCTCTAGTATTTTGGTTAAACATGAAAAAAGTGAAGATAGGTCTGAAGTGACCTGTTCTTTGTCTTGATAGTCTTTTTGGATATTAGCCATAAGTTCCTCCCATTCTCCCCCCAATAGGTCCCCCATTGTATGTCGTTACTGCCTAGTGGAAATACACTCAACCCAAAAGCAGAAAAAAGAAAAAGAAAGATAAATGGTCATCGGGGGTTCTCCAATGACTGAGTTGGACTGCTCCACTCCTAAAACAGGAAAATCCCTTATTATATAATAGGATGGGTGGAGCCTCGTATTAATTAGATTAAATATTTATTTTTGGTTCAAGGAGAGTCCACAACCAACTGTCTGAGTCAACGATAGAAGAGGTGTGGGTGTATTTTCCACCCTAATAAATTGTTTACATGAATATATGACTCAGAGGGTTGGCCGTGTCATTGCCAGCATCCCTTGTAATTTTTAGAACTAGATGTGTACCTCAAAATGGGATTTTAAGGGCAATGCAGAAATTGGCAGTGTTGAATTATAATTAAAAAGAAGTTTATTGATACAAAAACGAATAGGATATACATGAACATACACATTGATCTATAGTTATAAAAACATCAGATATATGGAAACATATGATGCATCCTACTGCTAGTTACAAGTACCACCCCCGATAGGTGTGATGGCGTCCTGATAGCAGATTTCCAACGCGTTTCAACTTATTGTAAGGATAAAGTCTTCCTCAGGGAGGGACTGCATCACATTCTAAAATTTTAAGTAACAGCATGATTATTGGTATATACTTAAATATTTGTTTGTTACCTATATCTACAGAAATCGCATTACAGCAAAAAAAGTTTCTAATTAAACTTATTTACTGTAATTACTGTAATCTCTTTTGTGTAACTATTTTGTATACAGTATTATGTTAATTACTGTTATTTCTGCAGATGCATTTTTTTTATGCGACTGTGCCATATGAATCCGCCTCTCAGTGCTGAAACAAAGGGCCAATGATACTGTTGCCATTCTGCCCACTATCCCTACCCGGCACAGGGGGGGCCATGACGCAATATCATGGCCCGAATACCCCGAAGGCATCAGATCTTATTTTGATGCCCCGGGATTTCCTACTGTGTCGGTGGTTATAAGCCCTAATTTTGATGTTCTGCCATTCGCTCAATGACAGTACAATCATCATAAAGAGGTTTGGGCATATTTAAGAATAAAAATCTCCCTTCACATTCTCTTATATTATATTATATTATATATATTTCATATTTCATCAGTACTATCCCCATTTCAATCAATTCTTTGCAATTTTTTTATACAATTTTTCTTCCTTTTTTCCATCTCTAATGAGGGAGTATAGACCTGCTACTTTTTGTCATACTTGTCACTGTATATCTTGGTGACATCAACGACACCAGCATAGAACAGTACCCCACACACCGCTGTGCATAGTCTGATACTTTTTTGTCAGACAGCGGGGCTACTATGCCCCGATGCCCGGTTTAACATGGATAAGACTGCTCAATAGCGCTGTGGAGTCACACGGCGCCCCTCCCTCTTTTAGGAACTGACGTTGGGGCCATGTGACCCCAACGTCATATGCACATTGCCCCGGCAACCAGACGCACCTCTCTCCCCGCCACACCCCGTGCCCATACTACATGGGCTACGTGTAAGCAATAGGCTTCACGTCACGGGGAGGAGAAAAGGAAGGAGGAGGTCCAAGCGTCTGCTACCTAGACAACAGGGAAGCTTGTGGACGCTTCCCCTCAATACATTGTACAAAGGTGCTTCCTCTAAACAGTGACAGCAGCTAATTGAAGTCGCACCCTCTCCACTGCACCACCAATGAATGTGAGACTCTACCTACAATAGGGCTACGCCCATCACTTAGCCACGCCCACACCCCATATATTAGGACGCCAGGGATGGCCACAGGCAGCATTCCACAACTGGCTTTGTTACAGAGAGGTACTCCAGGACCAGAGCTCCCTGCCACTTGGAACAATACACCTGACACAATCAATTTAAGGTATTTGATCTCTTTTACTCTGTGATGGTCCTGGGGAACCTTATTTCCCCTATGAATCACCATTATTTCCATTCTTTGACCGTTTTGATGTTCAAATTCTTAGCATTTCCCTTATACCTTCATGTTTTTCAGTTGTTTAATTATCACGACTGCCAAATACTGGTTTCTTCACAATACACCAGGCCATCCCGTAGAGGATATTTGAGCAGCATTGACAACCATGTGTTAGGACCCCTGCCAGCACTGGGAAAGCGATTTTTCACAGTCAAATGCAAATGTAAGTCGCATATAATACTTTTCTGTTGTAATGCGATTTCTGTAGTCGCAAATGTAAGTCGCATATAATACTTTTTTTGCTGTAATGCGATTTCTGTAGATATAGGTAACAAACAAATATTTAAGTATATACCAATAATCATGCTGTTACTTAAAATTTTAGAATGTGATGCAGTCCCTCCCTGAGGAAGACTTTATCCTTACAATAAGTTGAAACGCGTTGGAAATCTGCTATCAGGACGCCATCACACCTATCGGGGGTGGTACTTGTAACTAGCAGTAGGATGCATCATATGTTTCCATATATCTGATGTTTTTATAACTATAGATCAATGTGTATGTTCATGTATATCCTATTCGTTTTTGTATCAATAAACTTCTTTTTAATTATAATTCAACACTGCCAATTTCTGCATTGCCCTTAAAATCCCATTTTGAGGTACACATCTAGTTCTAAAAATTACAAGGGATGCTGGCAATGACACGGCCAACCCTCTGAGTCATATATTCATGTAAACAATTTATTAGGGTGGAAAATACACCCACACCTCTTCTATCGTTGACTCAGACAGTTGGTTGTGGACTCTCCTTGAACCAAAAATAAATATTTAATCTAATTAATACGAGGCTCCACCCATCCTATTATATAATAAGGGATTTTCCTGTTTTAGGAGTGGAGCAGTCCAACTCAGTCATTGGAGAACCCCCGATGACCATTTATCTTTCTTTTTCTTTTTTCTGCTTTTGGGTTGAGTGTATTTCCACTAGGCAGTAACGACATACAATGGGGGACCTATTGGGGGGAGAATGGGAGGAACTTATGGCTAATATCCAAAAAGACTATCAAGACAAAGAACAGGTCACTTCAGACCTATCTTCACTTTTTTCATGTTTAACCAAAATACTAGAGAAAAAATCTGCCCTGCACTGGCATATAGAATCTTTAGGATGCTACATCAGGGAGGGCATAAACCCTATAGGTCTACGAATACAAATATTCCCCACCCTGGATAACATTACCAAAGAACTGAAAACAAATTGGGAAACAAAACTAAATGAATGTTCCAAACACCTCATGCTATTGCTGCAAAACGAATACCAGCAGCAATTGAGAGGTATGGACATGGAAATCCAAACACTTTATACCCGACTTTCCGCCCTCAAAAAACACGAACAATACACAGTATATGAGAAAAAACTGAAGGAACACCTAGAAACCTTCAGCAAAAATATTCTCATAAAAAAGGAGAAAAAATACTGGAGGGATAAAAACGCTTTTGGCGAAGGCAGGGCATATAAGTGGAATACCAATTCACAGACAAGAAAAAGTTCCAGATTTCCCAAACAGAATAATATAAACCAGACCAATGACTATCTTTCGGATACACCTTCCAATAACTCCTCCTCCTCAGCCTCATCCCAGGCGGGCAAAGTTCGAGGCGAAAGAAAGGGTCCCTTTCCCAAACAAACAGATATGGAGGGAGAGATTCAACAAACACACAAGAGAAGAACCACAGACGTCCAGTCAAATGAAAGCACACGAGGTGGAAGAGAAGGGGGCATGGGTAGAACTAGGGGGACAATACCGGGCAACCCAAAAGGCTCATCCTCTCATAATATCGCAAAAAGTTACAAAGAACAGGGTGCGATTCCAAAAACTCAGCAGACCCATATAGACACTTTTTTAGACAAGAGCAACATACAATCCCAACCTCCTCCAACCCCACCACCACAACTTTCAATGATATCCATGACAGCCCCACCTGTGAAGGAAAACTAAATGTCATAAATCTCTCATCTCACAAACTCACAACAATAGAACAGGAAGTTTTGTCTCTAGGTCTCTCCTTTTGTCCGAATCGGAGTTTAGACAGCTTTGAAACCATCAAAGATATAAATCTGTTCGCCAGAAAACTTTTACTCAAAAGCTTATATGCGACTAAAAAAACCACGGCTACACCTGAAGTGGAACCTAATCTCAAAGCAGCAGACTTTAGAGCTCTCAGAGATCTTAATCTATTACTGCAAGAAAGTGGCCCAATAGAGGATTTTTGTGAGAGGGATCTTGACAGTGAAAGCAGTGAAGAAGAATATGAGGAACCCAGCAGAGTCCAAACCACCAAAAAATACAAAAGGAAATCACACAGATTTCCACCACTGAATCAGAATCCAGCCATAGCTCCATTTGTAGGACAGATCACCAAAGAAATCAACAAGATGGAAATATACAACAAAAAAAGCAACCTAAATCGGGAACAACAAAAGGCATTAAACTCCCTTAAAAACAACACAGAAATTACAATCAAAGCATCGGACAAGGGAGGGAACATCGTCCTTATGGACAATGCCAAATACGAAAAAATGTGTTTTAACATATTGAATGATACCAAATGCTATAAAAAGATTTCTCCCTCCACAGTAGATAAATTCAATCAGGAATTCTTCTCCCTGGTGGATGAATCTGTTAATGAAGGGGTAATAGATAAAGACACGTGGGATTTCATACGCACTAGACATCCACGTCAACCCACCTTTTATGCACTACCCAAAGTGCATAAAAAACTAAATGACCCACCAGGGAGACCTATCATTTCCGGGAATGGTTCCATCACAGAGGGGATCAGCCAAATAATAGATCAATACCTGAGACCCCATGTAATGGAACTTCCATCGTATACAAGGGATACCATACATCTATTGCAAATCCTCGATGGAATATCCATTCCCAGTTCAGCTCTACTTGTTACAGTGGATGTGGAATCGCTGTATAATAGCATCCCACACCACTTAGGCATAGCTGCAATTGAACGTGTCCTACAACAAAGAGCAACAACAGACTGGAAATTCAATGCATTCATTCTAACTATGCTGGACTACATCCTCAGACACAACACCTTCCTTTTCAAGGGCTCCCACTACCTCCAGGTGCAGGGAGTGGCTATGGGGACGTGCTGCGCACCCTCCTATGCCAACCTGTACCTGGGGGAGTGGGAGAGGGAGTTCCTACAGGGGGAGGCAGCGTCTGTGTACACTCGCCACATATGTATGTGGCAGAGGTACATAGACGATCTCTTCATCATCTGGGACGGCCCCCCTGAATTATTGAGGGACTGTCTAAAGCTGATGAACAACAATGCTTTTAACCTGTTTTTCACTATGACCTCGGATACCCATGAAGTAAATTTCCTGGATATTACCATCTTTAAAAACTCTGAGGGTGGACTATCAAGTAAACTTTATAGAAAGGAGACTGCTGGCAACACCTTGTTGCATGCAAACAGCTTTCACCCGGAACCTCTGAAAAGATCTATTCCCTACAGCCAGTTTCTCCGCCTTAAAAGAAACTGCAGTAACAACGAAGACTTCCAACACGAAGCGGACAAACTTACCATTAGGCTCATGAACAGAGGCTACTCCAAATCCTCTTTAAAAAAAAGCGTTCAACCGAGTTAAGCAAACCAATAGAAGGGATTTAATCTTCTCAAAAAAACCAATCAAAGAAGACGACACAACAAGGATTATTGTGAGATTTTCTAATGAGCATTTTAAAATCAATAAAATTATCTCAAAATATTGGTCCATCCTTACAGATGATCCAATCCTGAAAGGACTAATTGGTCCTAAACCCCAAATCACCTATAGGAAATGCACTCATCCAAAGTGAATACAAGGGCACGGCAAGAAAGGACCCCTGTAAAACATGGGGTACATACCCATGTGGTTCCTGTGCCCAATGTCCTGTCATCGGTAGGAGGACCACACTGGCACTGCCTAATGGGGAAAGTTTTTCCCTGCGTCATTTTGCCAACTGCAAGACGCAGGGTGTGGTATACCTCATGCAGTGCCAGTGTGGTGCCTTCTACGTGGGCAAAACAAGACAGGAATTTAGAAAACGTGTCGACAAACATATGCAAAGTATGCAAATCGGCAACTTATATCTGCCTTTGGGAAGGCATGTTGCCAGATATCATAATTACCGACTACCCTCGGTGAACTTCACAGTTCTTGATAGGATTCATTTGCCACTCAGGGGGGGAGACTGGAACAAGGTCCTCCTCCAGCGTGAAATGCGCTGGATAAGGTACCTTAGGGCCACTACCCCCCCAGGCCTAAATGAAACCGAAAGTTTCAGACCCTTCTTGGAGGGCTTCAGCTCGGGGAAAACGGATTAACATAATTTTTATCTCACCTTCTTTGTTCCCTTGCACCTCTGCTTTTTTAGAACTGGAGTTCTATTCCAGTACCCCTGGCGGAGAAACAGAGGGCTCCCTCCATAACACCATAGGCCCATTATCTCCCCATTGATGATCATATGTCTTAAACTGCTAAGACTCTACACCCTACCCAGTCAGAAACTATATAGGAGAGTTTTTCTAATTAAACTTATTTACTGTAATTACTGTAATCTCTTTTGTGTAACTATTTTGTATACAGTATTATGTTAATTACTGTTATTTCTGCAGATGCATTTTTTTCATGCGACTGTGCCATATGAATCCGCCTCTCAGTGCTGAAACAAAGGGCCAATGATACTGTTGCCATTCTGCCCACTATCCCTACCCGGCACAGGGGGGGCCATGACGCAATATCATGGCCCGAATACCCCGAAGGCATCAGATCTTATTTTGATGCCCCGGGATTTCCTACTGTGTCGGTGGTTATAAGCCCTAATTTTGATGTTCTGCCATTCGCTCAATGACAGTACAATCATCATAAAGAGGTTTGGGCATATTTAAGAATAAAAATCTCCCTTCACATTCTCTTATATTATATTATATTATATATATTTCATATTTCATCAGTACTATCCCCATTTCAATCAATTCTTTGCAATTTTTTTATACAATTTTTCTTCCTTTTTTCCATCTCTAATGAGGGAGTATAGACCTGCTACTTTTTGTCATACTTGTCACTGTATATCTTGGTGACATCTACGACACCAGCATAGAACAGTACCCCACACACCGCTGTGCATAGTCTGATACTTTTTTGTCAGACAGCGGGGCTACTATGCCCCGATGCCCGGTTTAACATGGATAAGACTGCTCAATAGCGCTGTGGAGTCACACGGCGCCCCTCCCTCTTTTAGGAACTGACGTTGGGGCCATGTGACCCCAACGTCATATGCACATTGCCCCGGCAACCAGACGCACCTCTCTCCCCGCCACACCCCGTGCCCATACTACATGGGCTACGTGTAAGCAATAGGCTTCACGTCACGGGGAGGAGAAAAGGAAGGAGGAGGTCCAAGCATCTGCTACCTAGACAACAGGGAAGCTTGTGGACGCTTCCCCTCAATACATTGTACAAAGGTGCTTCCTCTAAACAGTGACAGCAGCTAATTGAAGTCGCACCCTCTCCACTGCACCACCAATGAATGTGAGACTCTACCTACAATAGGGCTACGCCCATCACTTAGCCACGCCCACACCCCATATATTAGGACGCCAGGGATGGCCACAGGCAGCATTCCACAACTGGCTTTGTTACAGAGAGGTACTCCAGGACCAGAGCTCCCTGTCACTTGGAACAATACACCTGACACAATCAATTTAAGGTATTTGATCTCTTTTACTCTATGATGGCCCTGGGGAACCTTATTTCCCCTACGAATCACCATTATTTCCATTCTTTGACCGTTTTGATGTTCAAATTCTTAGCATTTCCCTTATACCTTCATGTTTTTCAGTTGTTTAATTATCACGACTGCCAAATACTGGTTTCTTCACAATACACCAGGCCATCCCGTAGAGGATATTTGAGCAGCATCGACAACCATGTGTTAGGACCCCTGCCAGCACTGGGAAAGCGATTTTTCACAGTTAAATGCAAATGTAAGTCGCATATAATACTTTTCTGTTGTAATGCGATTTCTGTAGATATAGGTAACAAACAAATATTTAAGTATATACCAATAATCATGCTGTTACTTAAAATTTTAGAATGTGATGCAGTCCCTCCCTGAGGAAGACTTTATCCTTACAATAAGTTGAAACGCGTTGGAAATCTGCTATCAGGACGCCATCACACCTATCGGGGGTGGTACTTGTAACTAGCAGTAGGATGCATCATATGTTTCCATATATCTGATGTTTTTATAACTATAGATCAATGTGTATGTTCATGTATATCCTATTCGTTTTTGTATCAATAAACTTCTTTTTAATTATAATTCAACACTGCCAATTTCTGCATTGCCCTTAAAATCCCATTTTGAGGTACACATCTAGTTCTAAAAATTACAAGGGATGCTGGCAATGACACGGCCAACCCTCTGAGTCATATATTCATGTAAACAGGGGATGTGTCTCATTGGCTGGGAGCGATCGCGAGGGGGGGGCCACGATCGGATGGCCTCCCCCTTGTCTCTCAACTCTCCCAGCCAAATGCCGACCGCAGCTGGCACCGGGGGGGGGTCCGATCGGACCCCCCCGCCCGCGGGAAGGCAATCACGTACTAGGTACGTGATTTTGCCTGCCCGTGCCGCTCTGCTCACGTATATAGGCGTGAGGCGGTCGGCAAGTGGTTAATAATAGCTTACCATTATACAAAGAAACATATATAAATAGGGGTTGTCTCCTCAAACATGAAAAGGTTTGGTCCAAATGGCTCACGGACCCCTCTACAGCCTTAATAGCCTCCTAGAGGAATATGACTCTTGGCAATCTCTCCATTAGTTATTTGGCAAAGACTCATGATTATGTGAAAACTCTAGGTGTACATATGTAACATGGGATAACACCTTTCTTTGAAATTAAACTGGCACAGGAACCAGGTATGACCAATGTATGTATGAATGTATGCAGGGTTTTTTTTTTTGTGTGTGTGTTTTGTTTTCTATGTATACAGTTTCTTTAATTGCTGAAAGTATTCATTTTTGTTTGTTGTCTGTTTTTTTGAAAATCAATAAAAACGTATATTTAAAAAATAAACATAATCTGGAGAAAAGACAATTGTAAAATAGGTGAAAAGTTAGTTGATAAATTATATGAAGTGAATGGCCAGAAATGGCTATATAGGTAACTTAAATTAAATTGAATGAATATTCCCACACCTGGGAAAAAGTTACACGTGTATCTGTGCAAGCATAAACATGTGAAGAACATGTGTGCAAAAATGCAGTGGAGGATAAAAAAAGGAAAAATATGAGATATATCAAAATATTTGGAAAAAAAAAAACTTCAAAAACTCCAATATCTACATGTGGAGTGGACTTTCGTAAGGGGATCATGTGCAAACAATTACAAGTACACGAAAGAACTTCGACCCTATAATAAACAAATCTGTACATGACTAAACAAATGTGTAACATAGGTATAGGCTAATAGGATCGCTAAAATTAAAAACATTAAATTAAAAACCCATGTGACAACATGTGAAAAGGACGTATATGTTAAAATCATATTCACACATCAAAAATAAAAAATAAAAAATAAATAGATAAAAAATACAAAATGCAAAATGCATACTGTATATGCATAGAAAAATACAGAGATGGATACTGAAAAATAAAATGGAAAATATTTTTTTTTGAAGAAAGGAGAAAGATCCTTCTGCCACTTCCTTTCAGCGTACTCGCGCCTTCCCTTCTTTTTATTGTTATGTGTTTGTTCCCATAGCATACCATGAACATTGAATATATTATTCAATGTCCAACACGAACGCAATGCCCAATTGATCAGGGGTATTGCCAGTATTGATATATGGACGTTAGGTCCATTCTACCTGAGGTGCTTCCGGTACATGATTGCAAAGGATCCAAAATGAGGCGTGGAACGCACGCCGAGCGGCCATCTTGCCTAGCTACCGGAAGTGGCATTGTTTACATGCCACACACATTGGGAGTTGACTCTCAAATTGGAGACTACATTTCCTATATAAATCTTGCTGGCTGCAGTGGAGGGACCCCCCAGACGATGTCCAAGGAGACGAAACGTGTCGGATAGGACCCCACTGCCACCATTTTATCTATACAGCGCTGTTTTTATTCATCTTCCTGTGAGTGTATTTCCTTTTTTTAATAAATTTGGTACAGATTTTTTATATGGGATTACACTATGTGGCCTCTTTTTGTTTCTTCTTGTTTAATGTAATCACCACCCACTGCGGGCATCACCTCTGAGGTACATACCAGTCCACAGAGCATCTCAGGATCCTCTTTCATCTTCCACGGAACTCCAGCAGCCGTTTAATACTCAAGCTTGTTTGACCCAATTGAACGTAGGTTTTTTTGGGTTCAAACGTTCCGGTAAGCCTCCCTAATGTTGGTGATGGTGTTTTTCCATTCCAGATGTCTTCTGCACTGACACTTTTTATATGAAGCCACATATATACTGAGGACTATTATCCCATTATTTTTGTATGATATACCTTTTGAGGACTCTTATCTTTGGATATACCTTTTCATGTCCCCCTATTTAATTTGGATCAGTTGATTTGAGGAATGTAATGGTCTTTATGTTACACAATATGTGGTTATTTGATTTTTTTATATTAGCGCTACACTTATTTTGTTATCTGTTTTATGCACATATCCCACTGGCTGTTTTAGCTTCTTGCTTTTCTGGGTAGTGCAGAATTATTTGTTATATTCTGTAAGCCTCTAAAATTAGCACTTTTGATTTCTCCCATAGACTTTTAAAGGGTGTTCCGCGGCTTTCGAATTTTCCGCGAACATCCCAAATTGTTCGCTATCCGTCGAACAGGCGAACACCCGATGTTCGAGTCGAACTTACGTTCGACTCGAACATCTGGCTCATCCCTACTTCTGGATATACTCTTTAAATACTCTTTCGCCAGGGGGGCTTAATAAAGAGATTGAGATACAAACTTTGTTATAATACATGTACTGTACATAGATACCAGCTTCTTTAATATTATTTTATTTTTTACAGTGGACCTGCACGGTCATCACCTTCATATTTGGATATTGGTGGGTCCTTAGTCTGCGGTTGGGGGTGGTAGGATTGTAAGTAACCATCTCTCACATGCATATATTGGTGTGTATTTGCATATCTGCACAGGCTGGGATTGCACTGGCAACTATCATCTTGGATAAAGTATTTATATTGGATTAAGTTATACACTTCCGCTCAGCATTATCTAACACAATTCTTCTCTACCCCTCCTACGGGTATGTGTCAGCTCAACCACATCTTCCACCTTTAATTGAAACTGGGATCTGCTTGCCAAATTCTGTGTATGTGTCAGCTCAGCCACATTTTCCACCTTTAATTGAAACTGGGATCTGCTTGCTAAATTCTGTGTATGTGCTTTTTGGTGATCTATGCTGCCTTCAAATTCTTTACCTCTGTCCATATCACTGTGATGTTTATTTTACTTTCTTATTGTCTATACCTAAATTATGAGCTGTTCCTATCATTACTGCTGTGACCTTTCTGCTCTCTTGCTGTGTCTTGTAGTGAGCCTTGGTGTGAGAAGTTCATTCTGTTAGCCATGTGTTCCTCCTATGCAATCCTGACCAATTAATTGGCAATACCCCCACCCAAACTCAGTATAAATGTAGGCCTTATATAGGGGATGCACAGGCAGGGGTTTGCACAGGCTGGGATTGCGTTGGCAAATATCATCTTGGATAAAGTATTCATATTGGATTAAGTATTACACTTCCGCTCAGCACTATCTAACACAACTCTTCTCTACCCCTCCTACAGGTATGTGTCAGCTCAATCACATCTTCCACCTTTAATTGAAACTGGGATCTGCTTGCTAAATTCTGTGTATGTGTCAGCTCAACCACATTTTCCACCTTTAATTGAAACTGGGATCTGCTTTCTAAATTCTGTGTATGTGTCAGCTCAACCATATCTTCCACCTTTAATTGAAACTGGGATCTGCTTGCTAAATTCTGTGTATGTGCTTTTGGTGATCTATGCTGCCTCACTTTCTTTACCTCTGTCAATATCACTGTGATGTTTATTTTACTTTCTTATTGTCTATACCTAAATTATGAGCTGTTCCTATCTTTACGACTGTGACCTTTCTGCTCTCTTGTTGTGTCTTGTAGTGAGCCTTGGTGTGAGAAGTTCATTCTGTTAGCCATGTGTTCCTCCTATGCAATCCTGACCAATTAATTGGCAATACCCCACCCAAACTCAGTATAAAATGTAGGCCTTATATTGGGGGATGCACAGGCAGGGGTTTGCACAGGCTGGGATTGCATTGGCAACTATCATCTTGGATAAAGTATTCATATTGGATTAAGTATTACACTTCCGCTCAACACTTCAGCGAATGCACAAAGTGAAAATCCACAACAGACTTCTGCAGAACACTAAACAGACTACAGGTGACCTGATTCTCCATCAAACTTTTTCATCTCTAATTCAGGCTTCCTCTCAATTTCATCACTCTGTATCATGCACTCCCTACTTTTCCTTTTCACAGTTGCATCCTCTCTCCTTAAATTCTCACTCCTTCACCCATCTTCTCCGCCCCACAGCTTATATATATCACCCTCACTCCTGTCTTCACCTTATTACTGCACGTATCAGCTCCTGCTAATTCTGAACCCATATACCAATAAAATCTGCAGGACACTGGGAAGTGTCCCCCCACATAAGTCACTCTCCCATATCCTGTATCACCCTTCTGCTTCTCCTAACTTCTGCAGATATTTCCCCAAATCCTGGACCGCCATCATTTACCTTTGGCCAACATACTCAGCATCCCCCATCCTCTGATAGCACCTGCAATCCACACAATCTCATTTCTATTCCTCTTCAGCCTAGAACCAGCCTCCCCTTCTCCTGTGCCCTTTGGAATGCCCGCTCTGTTTGTAACAAACTCACCACTGCCCATGACCTATTTATCACAAACTCCCTGAACCTACTTGCAATTACTGAGACCTGGATTCAAGAATCTGACCTTCCTTCTCCTGCTTCTCTCTCCTATGGTGGCCTCCTGTGGACTCACTCTCCCAGGCCTAGTGGACGGAAAGGAGGTTGTGTTGGAATCCTCCTATCCCCTCAAAGCACTTTTCAGGTTCTTCATCCACCCCCCTCTCTGTCCCTCTCCTCATTTGAAGCTTGTATTCGTCTATTTTCTCCAGTTTCGTTGAGAATTGCTGTGATCTATCGGCCCCCTGGACAGATATCAAACTTCCTTGACGACTTCTCTGCCTGGCTACCCTACTTTCTCTCTTCTGAAATTCCAACAATCATTCTTGGTGACTTCAACATTCCTGTTTATCTTAAAGCGGTTGTATAACTTTTTTTTTAAACTTTTACCTACAGGTAAGTGGTGCATACTAGCTCATTATGCCTTTTCCCTTACAGGTGTAGGGAAAAAAAAAAAAGTCAGCGGGTTTGTGAAGGAATGTGATGTAGATAATAATAATAGTAATCTGAAAATGTCTATTTTCTTATGTGCATACATACTTTTCTCCTTACTCATTATATAAGTATACAGATTTGCTCTGTTCCTATATTTTCTCAAGATGGCGATTACCCCCTGCATCCCACACACAGAAGAACGCGGAACTGGAGATAAGAACAAAGAGAGCCAAACCTCGTTATGAAAATTATCCATCTTCTTTTCTATCTTAACCAATGAGATGTACCTATTAGACTAACATAGCAATGACGTATTTGTGTGTATAAAACATTAACACCGCCTTGAATAAATCAGAAGTGGAATGAGTTAGCAATTCTGAGCGTGTCTCAGAGTGTTTACTTTTATATGCATGCATATCTACACTTTTCAAATTAGAGACAGCAGCAGATAACCTTGAGCTCGATTGTAGCTCTTAAATCATTTCCATGACAGATGGTGCCGAAACCCGGGACCTCAGGCTACGGTCAAAGTTATACCGCGACAAGCATTCGGGCGTTAACTGATTAATGAGAGTGGGGTTTGCGCAGCCCTAACAGTACCGGTGAGTTGATTTATATTCTTACCACTGTACGACTCTCTTATCTTTCGGTTGACGGCTGGATTCTGTCGGTATGCTGAGACTGTCTTAGAGGCAGGTATTTCCTCGCCTGAGGTTGTTTAACGAACCTGCTGATGGGTTTCTGCTGACTGTATTTGTTCACTGTCTGCCATTCTTTGGGCTCCGAAACTCAGCAGTCTAAAAGTGCTACATGCGTGAATGTATGGTCTCATCTCCAGACGAGCTGTCGGCCTCTGGGATGAGATAGTTTCCTTGTAGCAGTCGTTTATGGGACGGGTGTACTCTAGGTTCAATGAACCTTTGAGGGTTATCTCAGCTGCGGGCTTTGCAGTCTGAAAGCGTTACAGAGGACTCACCCCAAGAAGAGTTGTCGGCCTCTTGGTGTAGAGCTGTAGAAAAACGTCTATAAACGGGTTTATTTTGCAGGGTGGTATGCCTTTGCGGTTATCTTAGCCTGCTGAAGTTTTGCAGTTCGAAGAGTGGCAGGTGTACTGTCCTGTCGTGATTGTATTTGTGGTTTATTGTTTGCTATACATGAGAGGGGGTGGGGACTGGTGAAAGTCAGAGTAGGAGGCTACCCGAAAGATCTGTTGGGTCGCGGGCCGTTGCTCCTCACTACCCCTGACGTGTTTGTTCTTGTTCTGAGATTAACCGTACATTACAGGGTTATAGCAAACAGTAGCAACTTGGAGCGCAGTATGAGCCCCCACCGAAGGAATTTGCTGATAAGAACGCTGAGAAAAATATTAACTCCTTGGTTGTATGTATTCCCCTCTCAAGCCGTTAGCCGAGAAACAGAAAGTGATATTGTAATGAAAGTGATATTGTAAAGAAGGAGAGAAGAAGATGTTGAAATAGTTAACAAAGTTGAAAGAAGTGACGAAAGTTATGTTGCAGAAGAAACAGGGAGAAAAATCCTGTGTGATAAAGAAAATTGGATAAAGGAAGTTAAGAAAGATGGCGATTGTATTATGTATGTATAGCTGATGATATGTTGGAACTTTAAACAAAGGAGGGGAGGGACAGCACTGCCCTCCGTCTAACAACCACTCCTTTCTCACCACCCAAGCACAACCCACTGTGACAACTCAGCCCGGCGGCCATCTTAGTGCACCCATGCCTTCACTTTCTACCCAGTCCAGTGCACTTCCTGCCGGCGGCCATCTTGGTACACCCAGTAAGCTTAAACAGCCTGTACCCAGCCCTCCCTGTTTTAAACCAAGATGGTTCATACCACACACCTGTCTTCCCCAATACGGGAGCATCACATTCCCAGGCCGGATATGTTAATGATGAAGAAGCATCTGAGTGGGAAGCCCGTCACGTGGAGGAGAAAAGGAAGGAGGAGGTCCAAGCATCTGCTACCTAGACAACAGGGAAGCTTGTGGACGCTTCCCCTCAATACATTGTACAAAGGTGCTTCCTCTAAACAGTGACAGCAGCTAATTGAAGTCGCACCCTCTCCACTGCACCACCAATGAATGTGAGACTCTACCTACAATAGGGCTACGCCCATCACTTAGCCACGCCCACACCCCATATATTAGGACGCCAGGGATGGCCACAGGCAGCATTCCACAACTGGCTTTGTTACAGAGAGGTACTCCAGGACCAGAGCTCCCTGTCACTTGGAACAATACACCTGACACAATCAATTTAAGGTATTTGATCTCTTTTACTCTATGATGGCCCTGGGGAACCTTATTTCCCCTACGAATCACCATTATTTCCATTCTTTGACCGTTTTGATGTTCAAATTCTTAGCATTTCCCTTATACCTTCATGTTTTTCAGTTGTTTAATTATCACGACTGCCAAATACTGGTTTCTTCACAATACACCAGGCCATCCCGTAGAGGATATTTGAGCAGCATCGACAACCATGTGTTAGGACCCCTGCCAGCACTGGGAAAGCGATTTTTCACAGTTAAATGCAAATGTAAGTCGCATATAATACTTTTCTGTTGTAATGCGATTTCTGTAGATATAGGTAACAAACAAATATTTAAGTATATACCAATAATCATGCTGTTACTTAAAATTTTAGAATGTGATGCAGTCCCTCCCTGAGGAAGACTTTATCCTTACAATAAGTTGAAACGCGTTGGAAATCTGCTATCAGGACGCCATCACACCTATCGGGGGTGGTACTTGTAACTAGCAGTAGGATGCATCATATGTTTCCATATATCTGATGTTTTTATAACTATAGATCAATGTGTATGTTCATGTATATCCTATTCGTTTTTGTATCAATAAACTTCTTTTTAATTATAATTCAACACTGCCAATTTCTGCATTGCCCTTAAAATCCCATTTTGAGGTACACATCTAGTTCTAAAAATTACAAGGGATGCTGGCAATGACACGGCCAACCCTCTGAGTCATATATTCATGTAAACAGGGGATGTGTCTCATTGGCTGGGAGCGATCGCGAGGGGGGGGCCACGATCGGATGGCCTCCCCCTCGTCTCTCAACTCTCCCAGCCAAATGCCGACCGCAGCTGGCACCGGGGGGGGGTCCGATCGGACCCCCCCGCCCGCGGGAAGGCAATCACGTACTAGGTACGTGATTTTGCCTGCCCGTGCCGCTCTGCTCACGTATATAGGCGTGAGGCGGTCGGCAAGTGGTTAATAATAGCTTACCATTATACAAAGAAACATATATAAATAGGGGTTGTCTCCTCAAACATGAAAAGGTTTGGTCCAAATGGCTCACGGACCCCTCTACAGCCTTAATAGCCTCCTAGAGGAATATGACTCTTGGCAATCTCTCCATTAGTTATTTGGCAAAGACTCATGATTATGTGAAAACTCTAGGTGTACATATGTAACATGGGATAACACCTTTCTTTGAAATTAAACTGGCACAGGAACCAGGTATGACCAATGTATGTATGAATGTATGCAGGGTTTTTTTTTTTGTGTGTGTGTTTTGTTTTCTATGTATACAGTTTCTTTAATTGCTGAAAGTATTCATTTTTGTTTGTTGTCTGTTTTTTTGAAAATCAATAAAAACGTATATTTAAAAAATAAACATAATCTGGAGAAAAGACAATTGTAAAATAGGTGAAAAGTTAGTTGATAAATTATATGAAGTGAATGGCCAGAAATGGCTATATAGGTAACTTAAATTAAATTGAATGAATATTCCCACACCTGGGAAAAAGTTACACGTGTATCTGTGCAAGCATAAACATGTGAAGAACATGTGTGCAAAAATGCAGTGGAGGATAAAAAAAGGAAAAATATGAGATATATCAAAATATTTGGAAAAAAAAAAACTTCAAAAACTCCAATATCTACATGTGGAGTGGACTTTCATAAGGGGATCATGTGCAAACAATTACAAGTACACGAAAGAACTTCGACCCTATAATAAACAAATCTGTACATGACTAAACAAATGTGTAACATAGGTATAGGCTAATAGGATCGCTAAAATTAAAAACATTAAATTAAAAACCCATGTGACAACATGTGAAAAGGACGTATATGTTAAAATCATATTCACACATCAAAAATAAAAAATAAAAAATAAATAGATAAAAAATACAAAATGCAAAATGCATACTGTATATGCATAGAAAAATACAGAGATGGATACTGAAAAATAAAATGGAAAATATTTTTTTTTGAAGAAAGGAGAAAGATCCTTCTGCCACTTCCTTTCAGCGTACTCGCGCCTTCCCTTCTTTTTATTGTTATGTGTTTGTTCCCATAGCATACCATGAACATTGAATATATTATTCAATGTCCAACACGAACGCAATGCCCAATTGATCAGGGGTATTGCCAGTATTGATATATGGACGTTAGGTCCATTCTACCTGAGGTGCTTCCGGTACATGATTGCAAAGGATCCAAAATGAGGCGTGGAACGCACGCCGAGCGGCCATCTTGCCTAGCTACCGGAAGTGGCATTGTTTACATGCCACACACATTGGGAGTTGACTCTCAAATTGGAGACTACATTTCCTATATAAATCTTGCTGGCTGCAGTGGAGGGACCCCCCAGACGATGTCCAAGGAGACGAAACGTGTCGGATAGGACCCCACTGCCACCATTTTATCTATACAGCGCTGTTTTTATTCATCTTCCTGTGAGTGTATTTCCTTTTTTTAATAAATTTGGTACAGATTTTTTATATGGGATTACACTATGTGGCCTCTTTTTGTTTCTTCTTGTTTAATGTAATCACCACCCACTGCGGGCATCACCTCTGAGGTACATACCAGTCCACAGAGCATCTCAGGATCCTCTTTCATCTTCCACGGAACTCCAGCAGCCGTTTAATACTCAAGCTTGTTTGACCCAATTGAACGTAGGTTTTTTTGGGTTCAAACGTTCCGGTAAGCCTCCCTAATGTTGGTGATGGTGTTTTTCCATTCCAGATGT
This sequence comes from Lithobates clamitans, assembly GCA_037952925.1. NCBI lineage: Eukaryota > Metazoa > Chordata > Amphibia > Anura > Ranidae > Lithobates > Lithobates clamitans. The sequence goes on along the minus strand of JBBGZY010000457.1, from coordinate 1,194,737 downwards.
CTTCTGCACTGACACTTTTTATATGAAGCCACATATATACTGAGGACTATTATCCCATTATTTTTGTATGATATACCTTTTGAGGACTCTTATCTTTGGATATACCTTTTCATGTCCCCCTATTTAATTTGGATCAGTTGATTTGAGGAATGTAATGGTCTTTATGTTACACAATATGTGGTTATTTGATTTTTTTATATTAGCGCTACACTTATTTTGTTATCTGTTTTATGCACATATCCCACTGGCTGTTTTAGCTTCTTGCTTTTCTGGGTAGTGCAGAATTATTTGTTATATTCTGTAAGCCTCTAAAATTAGCACTTTTGATTTCTCCCATAGACTTTTAAAGGGTGTTCCGCGGCTTTCGAATTTTCCGCGAACATCCCAAATTGTTCGCTATCCGTCGAACAGGCGAACACCCGATGTTCGAGTCGAACTTACGTTCGACTCGAACATCTGGCTCATCCCTACTTCTGGATATACTCTTTAAATACTCTTTCGCCAGGGGGGCTTAATAAAGAGATTGAGATACAAACTTTGTTATAATACATGTACTGTACATAGATACCAGCTTCTTTAATATTATTTTATTTTTTACAGTGGACCTGCACGGTCATCACCTTCATATTTGGATATTGGTGGGTCCTTAGTCTGCGGTTGGGGGTGGTAGGATTGTAAGTAACCATCTCTCACATGCATATATTGGTGTGTATTTGCATATCTGCACAGGCTGGGATTGCACTGGCAACTATCATCTTGGATAAAGTATTTATATTGGATTAAGTTATACACTTCCGCTCAGCATTATCTAACACAATTCTTCTCTACCCCTCCTACGGGTATGTGTCAGCTCAACCACATCTTCCACCTTTAATTGAAACTGGGATCTGCTTGCCAAATTCTGTGTATGTGTCAGCTCAGCCACATTTTCCACCTTTAATTGAAACTGGGATCTGCTTGCTAAATTCTGTGTATGTGCTTTTTGGTGATCTATGCTGCCTTCAAATTCTTTACCTCTGTCCATATCACTGTGATGTTTATTTTACTTTCTTATTGTCTATACCTAAATTATGAGCTGTTCCTATCATTACTGCTGTGACCTTTCTGCTCTCTTGCTGTGTCTTGTAGTGAGCCTTGGTGTGAGAAGTTCATTCTGTTAGCCATGTGTTCCTCCTATGCAATCCTGACCAATTAATTGGCAATACCCCCACCCAAACTCAGTATAAATGTAGGCCTTATATAGGGGATGCACAGGCAGGGGTTTGCACAGGCTGGGATTGCGTTGGCAACTATCATCTTGGATAAAGTATTCATATTGGATTAAGTATTACACTTCCGCTCAGCACTATCTAACACAACTCTTCTCTACCCCTCCTACAGGTATGTGTCAGCTCAATCACATCTTCCACCTTTAATTGAAACTGGGATCTGCTTGCTAAATTCTGTGTATGTGTCAGCTCAACCACATTTTCCACCTTTAATTGAAACTGGGATCTGCTTTCTAAATTCTGTGTATGTGTCAGCTCAACCATATCTTCCACCTTTAATTGAAACTGGGATCTGCTTGCTAAATTCTGTGTATGTGCTTTTGGTGATCTATGCTGCCTCACTTTCTTTACCTCTGTCAATATCACTGTGATGTTTATTTTACTTTCTTATTGTCTATACCTAAATTATGAGCTGTTCCTATCTTTACGACTGTGACCTTTCTGCTCTCTTGTTGTGTCTTGTAGTGAGCCTTGGTGTGAGAAGTTCATTCTGTTAGCCATGTGTTCCTCCTATGCAATCCTGACCAATTAATTGGCAATACCCCACCCAAACTCAGTATAAAATGTAGGCCTTATATTGGGGGATGCACAGGCAGGGGTTTGCACAGGCTGGGATTGCATTGGCAACTATCATCTTGGATAAAGTATTCATATTGGATTAAGTATTACACTTCCGCTCAACACTTCAGCGAATGCACAAAGTGAAAATCCACAACAGACTTCTGCAGAACACTAAACAGACTACAGGTGACCTGATTCTCCATCAAACTTTTTCATCTCTAATTCAGGCTTCCTCTCAATTTCATCACTCTGTATCATGCACTCCCTACTTTTCCTTTTCACAGTTGCATCCTCTCTCCTTAAATTCTCACTCCTTCACCCATCTTCTCCGCCCCACAGCTTATATATATCACCCTCACTCCTGTCTTCACCTTATTACTGCACGTATCAGCTCCTGCTAATTCTGAACCCATATACCAATAAAATCTGCAGGACACTGGGAAGTGTCCCCCCACATAAGTCACTCTCCCATATCCTGTATCACCCTTCTGCTTCTCCTAACTTCTGCAGATATTTCCCCAAATCCTGGACCGCCATCATTTACCTTTGGCCAACATACTCAGCATCCCCCATCCTCTGATAGCACCTGCAATCCACACAATCTCATTTCTATTCCTCTTCAGCCTAGAACCAGCCTCCCCTTCTCCTGTGCCCTTTGGAATGCCCGCTCTGTTTGTAACAAACTCACCACTGCCCATGACCTATTTATCACAAACTCCCTGAACCTACTTGCAATTACTGAGACCTGGATTCAAGAATCTGACCTTCCTTCTCCTGCTTCTCTCTCCTATGGTGGCCTCCTGTGGACTCACTCTCCCAGGCCTAGTGGACGGAAAGGAGGTTGTGTTGGAATCCTCCTATCCCCTCAAAGCACTTTTCAGGTTCTTCATCCACCCCCCTCTCTGTCCCTCTCCTCATTTGAAGCTTGTATTCGTCTATTTTCTCCAGTTTCGTTGAGAATTGCTGTGATCTATCGGCCCCCTGGACAGATATCAAACTTCCTTGACGACTTCTCTGCCTGGCTACCCTACTTTCTCTCTTCTGAAATTCCAACAATCATTCTTGGTGACTTCAACATTCCTGTTTATCTTAAAGCGGTTGTATAACTTTTTTTTTAAACTTTTACCTACAGGTAAGTGGTGCATACTAGCTCATTATGCCTTTTCCCTTACAGGTGTAGGGAAAAAAAAAAAGTCAGCGGGTTTGTGAAGGAATGTGATGTAGATAATAATAATAGTAATCTGAAAATGTCTATTTTCTTATGTGCATACATACTTTTCTCCTTACTCATTATATAAGTATACAGATTTGCTCTGTTCCTATATTTTCTCAAGATGGCGATTACCCCCTGCATCCCACACACAGAAGAACGCGGAACTGGAGATAAGAACAAAGAGAGCCAAACCTCGTTATGAAAATTATCCATCTTCTTTTCTATCTTAACCAATGAGATGTACCTATTAGACTAACATAGCAATGACGTATTTGTGTGTATAAAACATTAACACCGCCTTGAATAAATCAGAAGTGGAATGAGTTAGCAATTCTGAGCGTGTCTCAGAGTGTTTACTTTTATATGCATGCATATCTACACTTTTCAAATTAGAGACAGCAGCAGATAACCTTGAGCTCGATTGTAGCTCTTAAATCATTTCCATGACAGATGGTGCCGAAACCCGGGACCTCAGGCTACGGTCAAAGTTATACCGCGACAAGCATTCGGGCGTTAACTGATTAATGAGAGTGGGGTTTGCGCAGCCCTAACAGTACCGGTGAGTTGATTTATATTCTTACCACTGTACGACTCTCTTATCTTTCGGTTGACGGCTGGATTCTGTCGGTATGCTGAGACTGTCTTAGAGGCAGGTATTTCCTCGCCTGAGGTTGTTTAACGAACCTGCTGATGGGTTTCTGCTGACTGTATTTGTTCACTGTCTGCCATTCTTTGGGCTCCGAAACTCAGCAGTCTAAAAGTGCTACATGCGTGAATGTATGGTCTCATCTCCAGACGAGCTGTCGGCCTCTGGGATGAGATAGTTTCCTTGTAGCAGTCGTTTATGGGACGGGTGTACTCTAGGTTCAATGAACCTTTGAGGGTTATCTCAGCTGCGGGCTTTGCAGTCTGAAAGCGTTACAGAGGACTCACCCCAAGAAGAGTTGTCGGCCTCTTGGTGTAGAGCTGTAGAAAAACGTCTATAAACGGGTTTATTTTGCAGGGTGGTATGCCTTTGCGGTTATCTTAGCCTGCTGAAGTTTTGCAGTTCGAAGAGTGGCAGGTGTACTGTCCTGTCGTGATTGTATTTGTGGTTTATTGTTTGCTATACATGAGAGGGGGTGGGGACTGGTGAAAGTCAGAGTAGGAGGCTACCCGAAAGATCTGTTGGGTCGCGGGCCGTTGCTCCTCACTACCCCTGACGTGTTTGTTCTTGTTCTGAGATTAACCGTACATTACAGGGTTATAGCAAACAGTAGCAACTTGGAGCGCAGTATGAGCCCCCACCGAAGGAATTTGCTGATAAGAACGCTGAGAAAAATATTAACTCCTTGGTTGTATGTATTCCCCTCTCAAGCCGTTAGCCGAGAAACAGAAAGTGATATTGTAATGAAAGTGATATTGTAAAGAAGGAGAGAAGAAGATGTTGAAATAGTTAACAAAGTTGAAAGAAGTGACGAAAGTTATGTTGCAGAAGAAACAGGGAGAAAAATCCTGTGTGATAAAGAAAATTGGATAAAGGAAGTTAAGAAAGATGGCGATTGTATTATGTATGTATAGCTGATGATATGTTGGAACTTTAAACAAAGGAGGGGAGGGACAGCACTGCCCTCCGTCTAACAACCACTTCTTTCTCACCACCCAAGCACAACCCACTGTGACAACTCAGCCCGGCGGCCATCTTAGTGCACCCATGCCTTCACTTTCTACCCAGTCCAGTGCACTTCCTGCCGGCGGCCATCTTGGTACACCCAGTAAGCTTAAACAGCCTGTACCCAGCCCTCCCTGTTTTAAACCAAGATGGTTCATACCACACACCTGTCTTCCCCAATACGGGAGCATCACATTCCCAGGCCGGATATGTTAATGATGAAGAAGCATCTGAGTGGGAAGCCCGACAGCAGGCAGCAAGGCCACCCACTGATTTAACCCCCAATCCGGCTCCAGACTCTCAGTTCCGAGAGGATCTCAAACACATGCTGGCAACCGTAAAGAACAGTGCCTCTTGTCAGCCCCTGCCCCAACAACAGTCTCGGTTACCAGAAGGGGCACCAGTGATGTATGTCGCTTTTACTCTATCACAAGCAGCGGCCTTAGTGACAAGTCTGCCTGACCCAGAGAAGCAGCCAATTCCCTTCTACCACAGGATAGTGCAGATACAAGAAACTTACTCAGCTGCCTGGAGAGACTAGATCAGCCTATGCCAAATCAAAGCAGGATATATCTTTTGGCCAGTCATGCAGATGGCCTTCAATGATGCCTGCCTGACAAGTGCCACTTCCCACCTCAGGCGTGGAGTTCTGTGCACAACTCCACGACTGGGCAAAGGAGAAGTTGACGGATCAGAAGACCACAATCCAAGATATTACCCAAGATAAAGGGGAGTCTGAAGAAGTATCATACTAAACTCGTACAGGCCTTTGATGATCTGAGTTTCTCCCACTATGAAAAGAGACACACACGTTTCCTGCGTGGGAGTGGATGGGGTGCTCCGCTCCAGTCCATTTGCAGAGCCACTCCAAGTGGGGACATTTCCTGATTTGCTTGCCAGATTTGTGGTGTCCTCTACATGTCCCTTGAATCTACTAGGAGCTGATGTGTAGTCCGGACTACAGGCCTCAATCAGGACACGCCTGAAGGGGGGGTGAAGTTACATACTCCCCTATCTTTAGAAGACTAATCTGCTTTGTGTTCTCTGTCTCTCCTGATGACACTTACTGAAGCAAAAACTTCAAGTTCAATACTGCAGGAAGTACTTGACAGAATCCCTGCGTGCCTATGGTCCACAGGACCGGAAGACAACGGTAACTTAAAGGTGCCACCAGTTTCAGTCAAGAGGGCGCTTCATTGCCCCGCAAACCACAATAACCCCAAGAAGAGAATCCTAAAAAGAGAACCAGGTACCTACTGTGGATGCCTTTGACTGCAAAATGCCTCACAGAGGTGGACCTTACAAACGTTTTCTTCAGTGTCCACCCTCACCCCTCCTGCTGGTACCTTTTCGCATTCATCCACGGAAAGAAACGGCAACATACCTAAACAGTTGTGCCACAAGGGGCACAGAACTTTCCAAGCCAGTTTGCAAAAGCTATGGCTATCATCCTTAACACATGACAAGAGGAACACCCGGAAGTGATTCTCTTCCAACATGTTGATGACCTTCTCCTTTGTGCAGCTGACTTACCCCCTGTTGAAGTCACCTCAGAAAGCCTGTTGTGCTATCTTGCCAACCAGGGCTGCAAAGTCTCAAAGCCCAAATTGCAGTGGTGCTCAACACCTGTCATTTTCCTTGGACACCGTTTGTCCCATGGGACACGACACCCCACTGAAGACAGGGTGCAAGTAATCTCTGACACCCCACTGCCACAAGGTCAGAAATTCCTTCATGCCTTCCTTGGACTAATTTCCTAGTGCAGAGCATGGATTCCAGAAGCCTTCCTACTGATGCTCTGCAATCAGACCCTTCCAGATGTCTCCTGAAGAAATATCTAAAGTTTGAAACCCTTGAGTGCGCCACCCCCGGCGCTAGGGCTCCCAGCCTACGACAAAACGCTCAAGCTCTTTGTATCCGAACGTCTGGGACATGCTGCAGGTGTACTCACCCAATCACACGGCATCAGCCTACGCCCCATAGGATATTATTCCTGTCGGCTGGATGCGGTAGCAAGAGGAGGCCTATTGTGTCTGCGAGCTGGATTTGCTACACAAGCCTTGCTTGACAAAACTTTGAACTTGGTCCTCGGACACTGCCTCGTTCTGCTTGTTCCCCATGACGTTGTTGCCATATTCAACCAGGATCCAGCCGAAACACTTGTCCACTACCAGACACTTGAGACTCCTGTGTTCCCTCCTACTGGACAGCATTACTCTATTAAGTTGTCAAACACTGAACCCTACCACCCTTCTTCCACTTCTCGAGGGGGGGAAAGGAAGAGGAGTAGAGTCTTGACTTGTCACCCCATGACCACACAGGACACGCGGTCACCACTGAAAACACTGTTCTACAAGCTGAAGCCTTACCACCGGTGATGTCTACACAGGATGCAGAGCTGTAAGCACTTACTACAGCACGTAAATGGGCAGAGGGAAAAAGAGCCAACATTCTCAAGATATGCTTTCAGCATTGCCCATGATTATGGTGTTATCTAGGACAGAGGATTCCTGATGGCTGCAGGAACACCTGTAAAAACTTGATTGATGCCTTGCTTCTCACAACCCAAGTGACTATTCTGAGTAAAAGCACACGACAAACTGAACTCAAAGGAAGCTTAAGGCAATCATCTAGCCAATTCAGCTGCCAAACAGACAGCTGGTGGTCCACGGGAAGTGGACAGCAGGGTGGTAGAAGAAGACCACCCCGTGCTTACCTTACAGACTTTCCCAGTGGACAGAGTTTATCTAAAAGAACTACAGGAAACAACAAGTGCGGATAAGAAAGAAAGCTGGAAATGGAGAGGAGCAACTCTCAGAAATGGACTATTCGAGTGCAACAAGAAGCCTTGTCTACTCAGGAGTATGTACCCAGCCGTGGTGCAATGGGCACGTGGACTTTATGAACTCTCTTATCAACAAGTGTTGCACTAAGAGTTACTCCACTGACCGACAGCTTCTGCAGATCATGCATTATCTGCACCAAATGTAACCCAGGATGCACAGAAGATGCACAGAAGAAGCACCTGGCAAAAGCCCTATACCCCATTCCAGAGGATGCAAATTGATCATTCTCAAGTGCCAAGAAGTAGCAGATTCGAATACGCCCTAGTGGAAGTGGTCATGACTGCCAGGACCACAGCTAAGAAACTACTGAGTGAGATAGTATGTAGATTAGGGGTCCCAGAGGTGATATTGAGAGATCAGGGACCAGCCTTAACAACAACCCTTACTAAAGAGATTTGGGCAGCACTGGGGGTTCAGTTGGCACTACACATCCCATACCACCCTCAAAGTAGCGGGAAGGTAGAAAGGATGAATGGGACACTAAAAACAGGATGTTAAAGATGGCCCATTGCCCTGTTCAGTGTCAGACACACCCCCAGGGGAAACATGCCCTATCCCCTTATGAAATTTTGTTTGGTTCAGCTCCCAGACTTGGTTGTTACTTTCCACAACAGTTACAGTTACAGTCTGATGTGTTGACTAATTATGTAACCACATTATCACGAGAATTAACCTGAATGCATGTCCAGGTGTTTTCTTCCATTCCAGATCCTGAATTAGATGCAGGAACACACCAACTACTGTCTGGAGATCCTTGAGCCAAGTTATGATGGTCCATTCCAAGTTTTGGTGACCACAGCCACCTCAGTCAAGTTGGCCAGGAAGAACACCTGAATGCACGCTTATCACTGCAGGAGAGCGTGTTTTCGGGTGCTGCATATCCTTTTTTCTGTTTGATCTAGGGGGGAGGGGCCCAGGAGGTGGCCATCACAAAAATGATAACATAATTACGTTTTGGTGTAACTCTTCAGGTACACATGTGACCACCTTTACCTTAGATTACTGTGACATAGTACCTTGTCCGTTTGACCCTTCATGGTGATGCCATTGGTACAGTGATATCCCTGACGGTAAGGTCAAATATGTATGCCACACAGACAGTTACTGGGGACAGAGTTGTGGTTTCTGTGGGGGCCAGTGGGTTGGAACACAGGGCCAGACTGGGCGACCACAGAGTGCATTAGACAAAAAAGATGAAAATAGAAAGCCCCATATCCTAACCAAAGATACCCCTGATACATGCACTGACCCAGCACACAGTCAGAGGAGGAAGCGAGCAGCTCTCTCCGGAAGCTTTGATCCTCATGTATACATACATGTCATAGGGGTTACAAGGGGGGTCCCTGATGAGTTTAAAGCCAGGGATCAGGTAAAAGCTGGTTTTGAGTCTTTGATCCCCATAACAACTGTCAGCAAGAATGTAGATTGGATTAACTACATGTCATGGTTATGCAATAGAGTTTGTCGATCAGCATACCTGTCTCCATGTGTTCATCTCTAGAGACCAGCTGACCCTCACCTGACTGCTTTGTAACCTCCCCTCTAAGCATGGCCCCACCCCAGGCCCTATCAGGGAACCCTATATTAACCTGTGCACTGCAAGCCAGCAGTGCTGATCAACCATTGTGTGTTAGCCTCTGTGTGTACTTGCTATGTTTCCTACATCTGATTTCTGTTACCGACTTTGGCCTGTTCCCGGCCATCCCTGTTTGCCTGTGACCCTGATGTTCCAGCCAGCTCCCTCCTTCCTCTGCTCCTGTAGTCTACCGTGAGCGTGAGCTGTGAGACCCTGGGGGCCGCGACCTGGAGCCAGACTGCAGCGCAGTCCATCCTCACCACTAGAGGCTCTGGTGAACACCTGCTGGCTCTTAGACTCTGCGTCCTGGGGAATCTACGCTCTAGCTCCCAGTGGGATCTGTGTCAGTGATCCAGTAGACCTGCTTCCTGAACCTCCCAAGGTACAATCCGCAGCAGTCAGTGCTAGGGTCCACTACCTTGCGGTGCACTCCTGATCCCAACGGTGTGCATCTGTCATCCAGCCTCTAGGTGACCTGACACTACACATATTATAACCAACAGAGATTCGTAAATTACACTAAAGACGCCCTCCAGGGAATTGCTGACCAGCTAGCCCCCACTTCCTACATGACATTCCAGGACCTGATGGCCTTAGACATGGTGCTATCTGGGAAAGGAGGTGTTTTGTAAAATCATAGGAAAAAACGGGAACCTGTTGTACATACATTCCTGATAATATTGGCCCAAATGGTAAGGTTACTTTAGCTATAAAGAAATTAGAAGATCTGTCACTAGAGTTGAAGAAGAACTCAGGTATCACAGACCCATGGGACCAATATTTTAACTGGATGAGTGGGTGGCAGAAGGTGCTCGCCCAGATACGGGTAACGGTATTAATAATCCTGGATCTTTTAGCCCTGATTATATGCTGTATTCTACCTTTTGTAAAAAAGTTACTGAGCAAGGCTGTAGACAATAGCACACCTACATTTCTCCACCAAGAAGAGGACCTCCTTATAATGGAAGATGACAAACCCTTCACTCCCCTACAGTCACTCCCTGTCCATAATCTCACAATCCTATAGGGTTATAGGGATAGATAGCGCCTGACTGCACCTCTCCAGCTGTATCGAGGAGGGAAGTGAACAGTTGCTGCCCAATTCTATATACAGCCTAAAAGAGTTGCTGAGGAGAAGGGCCAGGCTAAAAAGTAGGACCTTTAGTATTAGGGACAGAAAAGAGAAAATAGTCATTTTAGGGGGGATTGTGAAGGAATGTGATGTAGATAATAATAATAGTAATCTGAAAATGTCTATTTTCTTATGTGCATACATACTTTTCTCCTTACTCATTATATAAGTATACAGATTTGCTCTGTTCCTATATTTTCTCAAGATGGCGATTACCCCCTGCATCCCACACACAGAAGAACGCGGAACTGGAGATAAGAACAAAGAGAGCCAAACCTCGTTATGAAAATTATCCATCTTCTTTTCTATCTTAACCAATGAGATGTACCTATTAGACTAACATAGCAATGACGTATTTGTGTGTATAAAACATTAACACCGCCTTGAATAAATCAGAAGTGGAATGAGTTAGCAATTCTGAGCGTGTCTCAGAGTGTTTACTTTTATATGCATGCATATCTACACTTTTCAAATTAGAGACAGCAGCAGATAACCTTGAGCTCGATTGTAGCTCTTAAATCATTTCCATGACAGGTTTACTACCGCTTTAACACTCCCACTACTTCTAAGCAACCTCCTCTTTTGACCTAAAACAATGGACAAGCACTTCTACTCACTCTGTTGGCAACTGCCTTGACCTCATATTCTCCTACCTATGTACTCCACACAACCTCTCCAATATTCCTTTTCCTCTCTCTAATCACCACCTTATTAGTTTCACCCTCTCCTTGTCTGCCTCCTCCTTGCCTTCCAACTACCAAACTATTACCCATAGAAACCTTCGCCATCTTAACCCAGCTTTGTATCTCATATTGAGAGTTGACAGCAACAGATTCCAAATGCAAATAGCACACTTGAAATGAACTCTGGACCTTTTATCTGCTCCTTGTAAATGGGATAATGAGGGAATAACACAAACCTGGCCATGGAACAGCTGAGCAGCCAATTGTCCCATTACTTTTGGTCCCTTAAAAAGTGGGAGGCACATATACAAACTGTTGTAGTTCCTACACCGTTCACTTGATTTGGATGTAAATACCCTCAAATTAAATCTGGAAGTCTGCAGTTAAAGCACATCTTGTTTGTTTCATTTCAAATCCATTGTGGTTTTGTATAGAACCAAAAAGATTAGAATTGTGTCAATGTCCCAATATTTATGGACCTGATATATTTCTTATATATACATATATATTTCTTGAATGTCGATATCCAGATTGTGTATTCTTAGCTGGATTTTTGGCCTTTTGTAATAGCTCAATATGTGCTCTGTTTTGCATCAGTTGTCGACCTATGTAAGCCCCACTCTTTATTATTGATTATTTTTCTCAAATTCCATCCCATTGTTTTGGGTCCGCTGACCATTGTAGTTCTACGGCCGTGGATATCATGCTTATGAGAGTGTATTTAATGATGCTCTCCTCCAGAGAACAACAGGCCAGTAGAAGGAGCATGACTTCCACTTATATCTTGTAAGCATTTTTAATCTTGTGCAATAAATGTTTCCATTTTAATACTACACTTAGAGTGGCGCCTCCCCCCTGTTTCTTTTACCTGTTTTGCAGAGTTGCTTGACACACTCTGAGAATGGCTGCCTCTTTTTAACCCCCCCCCCCCCTTTCCTCGGTTCAACTTTGTTTTACCTTATGAATGTCTAACTATATGTACATTATCCCAATCTAAAGGCATTGCCTTCTGGAGTGCCAGATATCCAATCTACCCTACATTCTGTGATAGTATGGGCAGGTAACAGGTCCTCTTTATGGAGACACCGGGAGTTTATTAGACCCCAATCTCTCTCCAACCCTCCATTGCAGATATTCAAGCGCAGTTGTGACCCCAGAAGTGATGTAATACACGTTGCTTTAGGATTCCTTAGTTATGGGGGATCCAGGATCCCCTCCATTAGATTGGTTAGCATACCGCAGCACCCCAATCTTATTCATTGCAACTAAATAAAATAATTTTAGGCAGTTTGGTAGTTTGCAACACTTGATTGAATTCAATGGAGGAAGTAGCAAGCTACAAAAGGGTTACAAGCTATTTGAGAACTTATAAAAAAAAAAGCAAAACCCTCAGCTCTGTAAAATATGGCCAGTAGCACAACAGTTTAATAGTATACTTTGTGAGCTTCTTTTTCATAGTACCATGCTACAGTGTTTTGAAAGTTTAATAAAATGTCAAAACAGAGCACACAAAAACACTTCAAACCACAAGCTACCAACTCTCAAACCCTTCCAATTCTTGTACCCCAATTATTCCCCCCAAAATTTTAATATAGATTTCAGGTATGGGGCTAGCATCAGGACAAAAAGATGCAGGTTGTATTTCACACTAAAAACTAAAGAGCATTATCTGAGAGACAACAGCCACATGTTTGTTCGGTTCTGAACAGTATGTAAGCTTAGTTGGGCAACAATATAAGAGGTAGAGAGGATGCAAATTATATTTTGAACTAAGCATTTGAGAGACAATAGCCACACATATAGTTCAGTGGCTGGACTGTATTTAGGCAGGTTGGTAAGGCTGTAATATAAGAGGCAGGTTGCATCCTAAGCATTAGAGTTTATTATCTGACAGACAATGGCTTAGGCTGACCAGACAATCTAGATTTCAGAACAGTCACCATATTTAGCTGTCCTTGGAAAAAACAGTGTCCCTGGATGTGTCCTACAGTATTTTTAATAGTCCTTGGCCTTATAACTTTCTGGATGCTCTGCCTGTCCCTTGCATGACTCTATGGTCTTTCATGTACAGTGCTCTGTCTGTGATGGGTGTGGGCATGGTGTATGCTGGTGAGAAAGTATAATGCCCTGCACACACGGTCGGACATTGATCAGACATTCCGACAACAAAATCCATGGATTTTTTCCGACGGATATTGGCTCAAACTTGTCTTGCATACACCCGGTCACACAAAGTTGTCCAAAAATCTGATCGTTCTGAACGCGGTGACGTAAAACACATACGTCGGGACTATAAACGGGGCAGTAGCCAATAGCTTTCGTCTCTTAATTTATTCTGAGCATGCGTGGCACTTTGTGCGTCGGAATTGTCCACACACGATCGGAATTTCCGACAATGGATTTTGTTGTCAGAAAATTTCATAGCAAGCTCTCAAACATTGTGCGTCGGAAATTCCGATGGAAAATGTGCGATGGAGCACACACACGACAATTTCCGACAACAAGGTCCTATCACACATTTTCCGAAAATCCGACCGTGTGTACAGGGCATTATTCTTCAAGGTAGCACTCAGTGGTATGGACTCGGCAGGCAACTCTGTCTGTAAAGGTAATGGAGGCAAAAATACGCTTTGATGGCTTATTTTGGATGGCTTTGAAAAGTTTTTTTTGATGCTTCAACAATGATTGTGTTTGTCTATTTATGTGGCTATGTGGCTGGGCATTATGTTTACATACTGCCCAGCCACTGCATAATATATTGTAAAAGAATGAAGAGAAGGTGTGCCAACCTTGCACATTACTCAAGTAAAATTTATTAAAATCAAAATGAAGGTAACATACTCACAAACAAGTGGATGGTAAAAGCATATCAGAGTCTACAATGGACAAAAAGCAACCAGGTCACCAGGACTGTGTCCAACACACAGGAGAATACTCCAGATGGCTGGTGCATTTCGAGGGTGTATCCCCTCTTCCTCAAAGCCAATCTGTGATACTGCATTCCCACATTAATATAATGAATAGGTCACATGGATGTGGTATGTTTTTCTTCGTTTTGATTTTAAGAAATTTTACTTGGGTAATGCGCAAAGTTGGTGCACCCTCTCTTCATTTTTTACAGTGTTCCCATTGGATATCCCCTGACCCTTGGAGGGCAGCAATGCCTGTGCATGTACTGGGAGACATAGGCATTCCAGGTTTCTTCCATTGCCATCGCACTATTGTTGAGCGCAGGAGATTTTGTTTGACTGCATAATATATGTGGCTATTGTAAGGTGGTAAGATTTTTTAAATTAAATCGAGAGATGCCCTATTGAAGTCTCCAACTTTAAATAGGTGTAGTTAGGAGTGGGGTAAGGGTGGGGAAAATAGTGGCCCTCATATCGCACACTGCTGAATGGTGAGTGTGGTTTACTATATTGCAGCTATTTTCATTGCATACAGTAGATTAAAATCAACAAACACGTCATTTATTTGGACTAATCCAGTGTTTAGAACTCCTCTCAAATTTTGGTAAGCAATGATGGAGCTGCACAAGGCTTTGTGCAGTAAAGAATGGCTTAAAAAATCATAATTCTCTGCATAAGAATAAATATGCTGACACAAAGAAAATCAGGGGATTGGAGAAGAGGGAGAAGAGTCAGAGCTGCAGTATCCTGAGTTCTGTGGGTTCTAGGGAGAAAGAGAACAGGAAAGCAGTGCAGAGGTGATACAGAGGGTCACTTATCACTGCACTCTGTGTCACTACTAACCCCTAACCGCTGCCTCACTTAGCACTGAACTTTGCCTCACTTAGTACTGACCCATGAACTTTGCCTCACTTAGCACTGACCTCCGAACTCTGCCTCACTGACCTCCGAACTCTGCCTCACTGAGCACTGAACTCTGCCTCACTTAGCACTGAACTCTGCCTCACTTAGCACTGACCCATGAACTTTGCCTCACTTAGCACTGATCTCTGAACTCTGCCTCACTTAGCACTGATCTCTGAAGTGACGCAGTGCTCAGAAGTGATTCAGAGGTCATTAGTAATTGAAGCAGAGTTCCAGGGTCAAACATTCTATTACCTTTGTCACTACCTTTTCTAAAGAGTTTAATCAGATTAAACATATTGTTAACCGCTTGTGGACCAGCCGCTGCAGTTTTACTGCAGCAGGTTGGCTCCGCTGCACAAAATTACGTTATTGTATGTGATCTCGCAAACTCCAGATAGCAGGCGCCTGTCGCGAGCTCCGTGAGTCCGACCGCAGGTCCCACGGATTCGATGTCCGTGGGGATACTCGCGATCGTCTCATGGTGAGGAAGAACGTGGAAATGCTGATGTAAACAAGCATTTCCCCATTCTGCCTAGTGACAAGGACACTGATCACCTCTCCCTTTAATCGGGAGCAGTGATCAGTGTTGTGTCACACATAGCCCAGTCCCCCCACAGTTAGAACACATCCCTAGGACACACTTAACCCCTGCAGCACCCCCTAAAAAAATATATTAATAAAAATAGCATAAAACTATCCCCTATTTTGTAGACGCTATAACTTTTGCACAAACCAATCAATAAATGCTTATTGTGATTTTTTTTACCAAAAATATGTAGAAGAATACGTATCGGCCTAAACTGAGGGAAAAAAATGTTTTTTTATATATTTTTGGGATATTTATTATA
This sequence comes from Lithobates clamitans, assembly GCA_037952925.1. Classification (NCBI taxonomy): domain Eukaryota; kingdom Metazoa; phylum Chordata; class Amphibia; order Anura; family Ranidae; genus Lithobates; species Lithobates clamitans. The sequence continues at coordinate 1,179,144 of JBBGZY010000457.1, read as the reverse complement.
GCAAAAAGTAAAAAATATTGCTTTTTCTTTTCAAAATTGTCGCTCTTTTTTTGTTTATAGCGCAAAAAACAAAAAATGCAGAGGAGATCAAATACCACCAAAAGAAAGCTCTATTTGTGGGGAAAAAAGGACGTCAATTTTGTTTGGGAGCAACGTGCACAACCACGCAATTGTCAGTTAAAGCGACGCAATGCCAAATCGCAAAAAGTGTTCTGGTCTTTGGCCAGCCAAATGGTCCGGGGCTGAAGTGGTTTAATAAACATCTTCCTATTCTCCATGGTGACAAGGACCTAATAGATGTGCTTTCTAATGACTTTTCCTGTCATCGTGCCCTAACCTTAGGTAACTCTTTGTCGCCCAGTCTATACCAAACCACCACTATTCCCAAAACGTGGCTCAGTATTAATGGCTCGTATAGTTGTGGTTTAAATACTTGCAGGTATTGTGACAAACATAATCAGAATCACAAGTCTATCACTTCACAACATAATAATAAGGTATTCTCTATTAAGGATTTTATAAATTGTAGAACTAAATATGTAGTCTATGTGATAGAATGTGATGTTTGCAGATTACAATATGTAGGATGTACCACCAGGTCCCTTCACATAAGGATTAGCGAGCACTATAATGGAGCAGCCTATAGTAATGAGAGAAGGATATCCAAGTATCAAAACACTTCAAATTTATACATGAAGGTAACATGGATTCCTTCTCCTTTTCTGCAGTTCAAAAAATCAGAATGTCGGTACACGGAGGAGACATGCACAGAAGGCTACAAGAACAGGAAGTCAAGTAGATTTCCCTGTTGGGGACACGCATCCCTACAGGCATGAACCATAGATGGGACATGCCTCCATGCTGAAAAACAAGCCTACTTTGTCTCTCTTATTAATACCTTGTCATCCAGTCCCCACAGCCTTTTCTCAACATTTAAATCACTGCTTCGTCCCCCCTCCCCCTACCCACTAACTCACTCACTACCCAAGAAATTGCCAATCACTTCAAAGACAAGATTGATGCAATTCGTGAGGACACCTCCACTGTGCGTACATCTTCCCCACCCAACATACTCTGTCTAACAGCACATCCAACACTCTCCTTTTTTGAACTGGCTACTACTGAAAAGGAGGAGCCAGTAACCCCAGCGCTGTGTGAGCAAGAACAAAGCTAAGTGAGGAGACTGTCTGAATATATGCAACTGACCTTCTTAACCACTTGCTGACCACCTCACGCAGATATACTGCGGCAGAATGGCACGGGCAGGCAAAGTAACGTATGGTACGTTATTTGCCTCCTGCGGGCGGGGGTCCAATCGGACCCCCCCGGTGCCTAGGCGATCGGCTTCTGTCCCCGAGCAATCCATGCTGAGGGGGAGGCCATACATTCATGGCCACCCCCTCATGATCGCTCCCAGCCAATGGCAATCTTCCTCTGCTGCTGTATAGTAAACAGCGGCAGAGGAAGTGATGTCATCACTCCTCGGCTCGGTATTTTCCTTTCCGGCGCCGAGGAGAGAAGACATCGATTTGAGAGTACAACACACACACATACAGTAAAACACACCAGGGACACTTTACACCCCCCATCACCCCCCAATCACCCCCTAATCACCCACCCTGTCACAGTGACACCAAGCAGTTTTGTTTTTTTTTCTGATTAATGCATTGGTGTCAGTTTGTGACAGTTAGTGTGGTAGGGCAGTTAGGGTTAGCCCCCTTTAGGTCTAGGATACCCCCTAATCCCCCCTAATAAAGTTTAAACCCCTTGATCACCCCCCGTCGCCAGTGTCACTAAGTGATCATTTTTCTGATCGCTGTATTAGTGTCACTGGTGATGCTAGTTAGGGAGGTAAATATATAGGTTCGCCGTCAGCGTTTTATAGCGTCAGGGACCCCCATATACTACCTAATAAAGGTTTTAACCCCTTGATTGCCCCCTAGTTAACCCTTTCACCAGTGATCACCGTATAAGTGTTACGGGTGACGCTGGTTAGTTAGTTTATTTTTTATAGTGTCAGGGCACCCGCCGTTTATTACCGAATAAAGGTTTAGCCCCCTGATCGCCCGGCGGGGATATAACTTAGGTTTTAGGGTCAGATAGGGTCTGCATTGCCCCAAGCAGCGTCAGGTTAGCACCCACGCACACCCACGCACGCAGCATACGCCTCCCTTAGTGGTATAGTATCTGAACGGATCAACATCTGATCCGATCAGATCTATACTAGCGTCCCCAGCAGTTTAGGGTTCCCTAAAACGCAGTGGGATCAGCCTAGATACCTGCTAGCACCTGCGTTTTGCCCCTCCGCCTGGCCCAGCCCACCCAAGTGCAGTATCGATCGATCACTATCACTTACAAAACACTAAACACACATAACTGCAGCGTTTGCAGAGTCAGGCCTGATCCCTGCGATCGCTAACAGTTTTTTTGGTAGCGTTTTGGTGAACTGGCAAGCACCAGCCCCAGGCAGTGTCAGGTTAGTGCCAGTAGCGCTAACACCCACGCACTCACCGTACACCTCCCTTAGTGGTATAGTATCTGAACGGATCAATATCTGATCCGATCAGATCTATACTAGCGTCCCCAGCAGTTTAGGGTTCCCAAAAACGCAGCGTTAGCGGGATCAGCCCAGATACCTGCTAGCACCTGCGTTTTGCCCCTCCGCCCAGCCCAGCCCAGCCCACCCCAGCCCACCCAAGTGCAGTATCGATCGATCACTGTCACTTACAATACACTAAACACATAACTGCAGTGTTCACAGAGTCAGGCCTGATCCCTGCGATCGCTAAGAGTTTTTTTGGTAGCGTTTTGGTGAACTGTCAAGCACCAGTGGCCTAGTACACCCCGGTCGTAGTCAAACCAGCACTGCAGTAACACTTGGTGACATGGCGAGTCCCATAAGTGCAGTTCAAGCTGGTGAGGTGGCAAGCACAAGTAGTGTCCCGCTGCCACCAAGAAGAAGACAAACACAAGCCCGTCATGCCCATAATGCCCTTCCTGCTGCATTCGCCAATCCTAATTGGGAACCCACCACTTCTGCAGCACCTGTACTTCCCCCATTCACATCCCCAACCAAATGCAGTCGGCTGCATGAGAGGCATTTTCTTTATGTCCTCCCGAGTACCCCTATCCAACAAACCCCCCAAAAAAGATGTCGTGTCTGCAGCAAGTGCGGATATAGGCGTGACACCCACTATTATCGTCCCTCCTGTCCTGACAATCCTAGTCTTTGCATTGGTGAATGTTTTGAACGCTACCATACACTAGTTGAGTATTAGCGTAGGGTACAGCATTACACAGACTAGGCACACTTTCACAGGGTCTCCCAAGATGCCAACGCATTTTGAGAGACCTGAACCTGGAACCGGTTACAGTTATAAAAGTTACAGTTACAAAAAAAGGTGTAAAAAAAAAAAAAAAACCACAAAAAAAAATATAAAAAAAAAAAAAATAGTTGTTTTATTGTTCTCTCTCTCTCTATTCTCTCTCTATTGTTCTGCTCTTTTTTACTGTATTCTATTCTGCAATGTTTTATTGTTATTATGTTTTATCATGTTTGCTTTTCAGGTATGAAATTTTTTATACTTTAATGTTTACTGTGTTTTATTGTTAACCATTTTTTTGTTTTCAGGTACGCCATTCAGCTGTTGCGCGGATTTATTTATCTTAACAGCAACAGCGTTTGCTCCCACGATATATAAAGCCGTGACTCCAGCGGAGGTGATATATGCCAAAGCATGGGGGCAGCAGGGGCGGAGGAGCGATTTGCTCCTAACTTTTGGGGCAAATGCCCCCATGCTTCAGCATATATAAATGGTGAATGTATGCCCATCATTAAAAGTGGGTGGATGAAGTGAGGTATTCTAATGGTGGGCATACCCACCGATCAATGTCTTTTTTTCGTTCAGCCCACACAGGCTGCATGAAAAAAAAAGATTACAATATATGCCCAACAAGGACCAGCAACGTACTGGTTTGTTGCTGGACTTGAGTGGTTATACCAGAATGATGCCTGCAGGTTTAGGTGTCATCTTGGTATCATTCTTTTCAGCCAGCGGTTGGCTTTCATGTAAAAGCAATCCTAGTGGCTAATTGGGAGGGAATGCCCCCCCACCATCTTCCATGTTTTTCTCTGGCTCTCCTGTCCCAACAGGGAACCTGAGAATGCAGCCGGTGATTCAGCCAGCTGACCATAGAGCTGATCAGAGACCAGAGTGGCTCCAAACATCTCTATGGCCTAAGAAACCGGAAGCTACGAGCATTTCATGACTTAGATTTCGCCGGATGTAAACAGCACCATTGAGAAATTGGGAAAGCATTTTATCACACCGATCTTGGTGTGGTCAGATGTTTTGAGGGCAGAGGAGAGATCTAGGGTCTAATAGACCCCAATTTTTTCAAAAAAGAGTATCTGTCACTACCTATTGCTATCATAGTGGATATTTACATTCCCTGAGATAACAATGAAAATGATTAAAAAAATGAAAGGAACAGTTTAAAAATAAGATAAAAAAGCAAAAAAATACTAAAGAAAAAAAAAGCACCCCTGTCCCCCCTGCTCTCGCGAAAGGTGAACGCAAGCGTCGGTCTGGCGTCAAATGTAAACAGCAATTGCACCATGCATGTGAGGTATCACCGCGAAGGTCAGATCGAGGGCAGTAATTTTAGCAGTAGACCTCATCTGTAAATCTAAAGTGGTAACCTGTAAAGGCTTTTAAAGGCTTTTAAAATGTATTTAGTTTGTCGCCACTGCACGTTTGTGCGCAATTTTAAAGCATGTCATGTTTGGTATCCATGTACTCGGCCTAAGATCATCTTTTTTATTTTAATCAAACATTTGGGCAATATAGTGTCTTTTAGTGCATTAAAATTTAAAAAAGTGTGTTTTTTCCCCAAAAAATGCGCTTGAAAAATTGCTGCGGAAATACTGTGTGAAAAAAAAATGAAACACCCACCATTTTAATCTGTAGGGCATTTGCTTTAAAAAATATATAATGTTTGGGGGTTCAAAGTAATTTTCTTGCAAAAAAAATAATTTTTTCATGTAAACAAAAAGTGTCAGAAAGGGCTTTGTCTTCAAGTGGTTAGAAGAGTGGGTGATGTGTGACATAAGCTTCTAAATGTTGTGCATAAAATGGCAGGACAGTTCAAAACCCCCCAAATGACCCCATTTTGGAAAGTAGACACCCCAAGCTATTTGCTGAGAGGCGTGTCGAGTCCATGGAATATTTTATATTGTGACACGAGTTGCGGGGAAAAGACACATATTTTTTTTTTTGCACAAAGTTGTCACTAAATGATATATCGCTCAAACATGCCATGGGAATATGTGAAATTACACCCCAAAATACATTCTGTTGCTTCTCCTGAGTACGGGGATACCCCAAAAACCAAGCATCGCCTTCAGGCTTTCTAAGGGCCTAAATTTATGATTTCACTCTTCACTGCCTATCACAGTTTCGGAGGCCATGGAATGCCCAGGTGGCACAAAACCCCCCTAAATGACCCAATTTTGGAAAGTAGACACCCCAAGATATTTGCTGAGAAGTATAGTGAGTATTTTGCAGACCTCATTTTTTGTCACAAAGTTTTAAAAATTGAAAAAATAAAAAAAAAAATGTTCTTGTCTTTCTTCATTTTCAAAAACAAATGAGAGCTGCAAAATACTCACCATGCCTCTCAGCAAATAGCTTGGGGTGTCTACTTTCCAAAATGGGGTCATTTGGGGGGGGGGGTTTGTGCTATCTTGGCAATTTATGGCCTTCAAAACTGTGATAGGTAGTGAGGAGTGAAATCAAAATTTACGCCCTTAGAAATCCTGAAGACGGTGATTGATTTTTGGGGCCCCGTACGCGGCTAGGCTCCCAAAAAGTCCCACACATGTGGTATCCCCATACTCAGGAGAAGAAGCTAAATGCATTTTGGGGTGCAATTCCACATATGCCCATGGCCTGTATGAGCAATAGATCATTTAGTGACAACTTTGTGCAAAAAAAAAAGATTGTCACTTTCCTGTCAAAATATAAAATATTCCATGGACTCAACATGCCTCTCAGCAAATAGCTTGGGGTATCTACTTTCCAAAATGGGGTCATTTGGGGGGTTTTGTGCCATCTGGGCATTTTATGGCCTTCAAAACTGTGATAGGTAGTGAGGAGTGAAATAAAAAATGTATGCCCTTAGAAATCCTGAAGGCGGTGATTGGGTTTCGGGGGCACCGTACGCAGCTAGGATCCCAAAAAGTCCCACACATGTGGTATCCCCATACTCAGGAGAAGCAGCTAAATGTATTTTGGGGTGCAAATCCACATATGCCCATGGCCTGTATGAGCAATATATCATTTAGTGACAACTTTTTGTAAATGTTTTTTTTTGTCATTATTCAATCACTTGGGACAAGAAAAATTAATATTCAATGGGCTCAACATGCCTCTCAGCAATTTCCTTGGGGTGTCTACTTTCCAAAATGGGGTCATTTGGGGGGGTTTTGTACTGCCCTGCCATTTTAGCACCTCAAGAAATGACATAGGCAGTCATAAACTAAAAGCTGTGTAAATTCCAGAAAATGTACCCTAGTTTGTAGACGCTATAACTTTTGCACAAACCAATAAATATATGCTTATTGACATTTTTTTTACCAAAGACATGTGGCCGAATACATTTTGGCCTAAATGTATGACTAAAATTGAGTTTATTGGATTTTTTTAATAACAAAAAGTAGAAAATATCATTTTTTTTTCAAAATTGTTGGTCTTTTTCCGTTTATAGCGCAAAAAATAAAAAACGCAGAGGTGATCAAATACCATCAAAAGAAAGCTCTATTTGTGGGAAGAAAAGGACACAAATTTCGTTTGGGTAGAGCATTGCATGACCGCACAATTAGCAGTTAAAGCGACGCAGTGCCAAATTGTAAAAAGTGCTCTGGTCAGGAAGGGGGTAAATCTTTTCGGGGCTGAAGTGGTTAAATGCGATCTTATTGCGGGGCATGTGTGAGTGCAATTGTGTTTTATTGATAATAAGTTAAAAGTCTGCGCTCAGGAAAAATGAAGGGCTGCAGCCTCCCCCTAATTAATTCCCAATGGGAATTAATTTGGCATAAATGAAAAAGGAATTGGGGAAAATTGACGCTGCCCTCTTACAAGTGTTAAATGATTAACAAATTAATAATAGTAATAAAATTGTATGTAAATGCACTAAAGTGATCGTGCAATACCTAAACTAAAGACAAACAGATATGAGGCCAAGTGTCATAAGAGATAAATGATTTGAAATAACATAAAGTGAAAATTAGGATTTAAACACTCTAGAAATGAGCGTGCAGATCCTCTGTGATATATAAATGTGCGAGTAAGTCCCATGTAGTACACAAAATAAAAGATAATTATACAACAACCCAACTTGCAAAAACTAAAAGTTATGTGACAGTGTAACCCCCTTTGTGATGGGGCTAAATGTATCAGTGATACTAATAAATAAATAAAAATTGAAACATATCAGCAACATGTGTGTTAATGTGCACTCTTTAAAATAAAGTGGTCCATAAATTCCTGAGACTCTATGTTCATCATATATTAGACCCCACTGGGACTCATGTGATGTATAAACAGGTTATATACAAGCAGATATATGTATGGTTAGATGTTTCTAGAAAAACTCTTTATAACTGCATAACAGAATATGTAAAGTCTCTGTGAAGACAACAGGAGGCTTAAATATCTCTTTAGAGAAAAAAAACGGTCCTATAGAAGCCACGGCTTGGTCATTATGCAATTATAGACTTCCATGCTCATACATGCAGGTGACTCCAAGTGCTCCCCCCGTGCTCCCCCACTCACCAGACTTGGTCACCCCCACAGGGGTACTACGCATAGGAGTGGGTATCTTGGGATGGCTGTCTCTGTGGATTATGCTACGTCCAGTTTATTAAAAAATATAAATTAAAAAATGTTCTGTAACCATTAGACCCACTGCAAACACGGCCGCGAGCAAGGATGAGACCAGGAAGCAAGTCTGATCATGCGTCTCACCTTGCGTTCCAGCCAGATCTTCCGAGTATGACGTGTGAGCGTGACTCCGGGTTGCGTGTTTCGTCATAGGACGTTTTCAAAGACCGTGTCGATGCTTCACGCTTGTCTTCACAGAGACTTTACATATTCTGTTATGCAGTTATAACTTTTAGTTTTTGCAAGTTGGGTTGTTGTATAATTATCTTTTATTTTGTGTACTACATGGGACTTACTCGCACATTTATATATCACAGAGGATCTGCACGCTCATTTCTAGAGTGTTTAAATCCTAATTTTCACTTTATGTTATTTCAAATAATTTATCTCTTATGACACTTGGCCTCATATCTGTTTGTCTTTAGTTTAGGTATTGCACGATCACTTTAGTGCGTTTAAATACATTTTTATTACTATTATTAATTTGCTAATCATTTAACACTTATAAGAGGGCAGCGCCAATTTTCCCCGATTCCTTTTTCAATTGTGTTTTATTACCCACATGTCATTTTTAGTTTATTTATTTGCGCAATGAGGTATGTTCTTTCTTTTATTCGAGCAATATCGATCTATGAAGGATTGAAAGCAATGAAGGTATGAAAGCAATCCACCACATGTGAACAACATCAGAGACTACACACCTGATCATTTGGGTATCGTTGTCCTTTTGTGTTTTTTCTTACAAATGAGTGGTATTTGACTTTTTTCCCAGCATCTCCAGAAATCTACAAGCATTTTGGAAGAACAGTAATTAATTTATATCTAGTGTGGTTTACTGGACACTTATATATGATTAGTTTATTTATTCTTTATAGCAGTGGTTCTCAACCTGGGGGTCGGGACCCCCTCGGGGGTCGAATGACGATTTGCCAGGGGTCACCAAATCCTGGGCTGTTCCTGAATCCCACTCCACTCTCCCAGCCTACTCGCGGCCGCCCAGCAGGGCTGTCCCTGGAGCCTGTGGCCGCCCAGCTAGGCTGTTCCTGGAGCCCACGGCCTCCCACTCAGCCTCCTCACAGCCGCCCATTCAGTTCAGGGCATGGCTGGGGGGCAGAGACTAAAGGTCAGCTGACTGTTGAGGAATGTGAAGTGGGAGGGGCTGGAGGAGACTCTATCTCCTGATTGATGTCACTGCTGCAAGACACCACAAAGTCGGAGACACAGTGAAGCCAGAGACACAGTGAGTAACACTACCTGCGATTATAGTTGCCATTAAAAGTCCCCACTACAGTTCTCAGATCAGCAGATGACCTTCATCAAGAGCACCTTGGTTGGCTAATCAGAACTCCCCCCAGCACTGCCACTGATCCTACCCACCACCAGCAATGCCACTCATCCCACCCCCACTGACACTCATCCCATTCCCCCCACCAAGGAGTAAGAGAAGGAATAAAATTAGAGAATACATGGAAGGGAGAGGAAAAGAGGGGGAGTAACAAAGAAAAAGGGAGAGAAAGAACAAGAAAGACAGCTAGAGAGAGGGATGGGGAAAAAAACACAAGAAATTAGGATTGAGAGAGATAAAAAGGAAATAAAGGAGAACAAAGAGAAAGTGGTACACCCTAAAATGTACCATAAGGAGTTTTAATACCGTACGAGTGGAAGGGACTCAGGGAGCGCCTAAATGTCCGTGGGTTAGGGGCGCAAATTACTTGTCTTGCCTTGAGTGCTGACAACCCATGCTACGAAAATAATTTTACTGTTAGGGGTCCCCACAACTTGGGAAATGTTATCAAGGGGTCACGGCACTGGATTGGTTGAGAACCATTGGTTTATAGGATCACATCCTTTATTGGATCACATTATTTATTGGATCACTGTGCTATATTAATGTTGATGGTAGCGCTTTATTAACTTTTTATATATTTACTTTTTTGTGATATCAGCACATAACACAATAATAGCAGTCACTATCATTTGTTCATCTTAATATAATTTTTGGTTCACAATTTGATACAATCATTCACATCAGCGCTTTAGTAATTTTTACACAATTTTTCCCTACTCTTGCTTCCTTAAGGCGATCCCTGAAAACTCATCTCTTCAGGGAAGCCTATCACGTCTCCAACTAATCTTTTACCACTTCCATCAGCTCATTCCCCACAGTTACAACCTTTTGTACCACCTGCCCCACCCTATTAGATTGTAAACTCTTCTGAGCAGGGCCCTCTTAATCCTCTTGTATTCTATTGTATTATAACTGTATTGTCTCCCTTTTTATATTGTAAAGCGTTGCATATACTGTTGGCGCTACATAAATCCTGTATAATAATAATAATGTGGATTTATTCCTCAAATTATACCATCTTATCCCATCTCCAGTTTCATTGTTCATTTGTTTTCAGACTAATGCAGTGTGGTTTTCCAGCACAGTGTATCCGTGGATTTTATGTAGGTTAGCTGCACTTTGCTATAGACTTCGATTATGTCCCACAGTTTTGATGCACTTTCTGAAAGCTCACCAAAACCCAGCTTTCCATTTTTTTTTATCAGAAAGTGCATAAAAACTGTGGAACATAATAGAAGGCTATGGCATACTGCAGCTAACCCACACAAAAACTGCAAGTACATTGTGCCACACCCATGGTGTGGGAAAACTGCACTGCATCAGTATGAAAGCGCCCTACTGGGGGGAGGGAGCACCAAAAGCATATTTTATGGATACAGGAAGGCTTTTGTTTCATTTACCACATCCCTTTAAGCCCCTCCCGTTATAAACACAGTCTGGCCACACCCACCATTCACCACGGCTTTGAGCTTTGGTGTGCACACCCTTATGCAGTAGGCCGCACACACATGTGCAAAAAACACTCCAACACACAAGGTATTGGCTAGAAATCCCACATTAGTCAGTTGAGTCTGGGAACCTTGAACACCCAGGGTTCACTTTAAACCCATGGTAGACCCAAACCTCATCCTTACATTTGTGTATTCCAAAACTCCTTTAGCATTTTGGATCTTCTTTCTATAGATAGCAACTGTATGTTCAGCATACAGCTCTAAAAGAGGTCAAAATCTGAACTAATAGAATTTGAGTTCTCATCGGCTTCTACAGTTTGTATCATTGATCTTTGATTCTAATGCTTAAAGAGGCATTAAACTCCACAAAAAAGATATTACCGTATTTATCGGCGTATAACACGCACTTTTTTCCCCTTAAAATCAGGGGAAAGTCGCAGGTGCGTGTTATACGCCGATACCATGCGATCCCGAGCTGTCACAATCTTAAAATCGCCGACCGCGATTTGAAAATGGCGCTGCCGGCGCCGAAATACACCGAGCCGATCCTCGGCTCTTTCCGGCGGCTCTCGTTTACTTTCGGCTCCACTCGTAGTCCCGAGCGGAGCTATCCGAACCTACTCGGCTAGGTTCGGATAGCTCCGCTCGGGACTACGAGTGGAGCCAAAAGTGAACGAGAGCCGCCGGAAAGAGCCGAGGACCGGCTCGGTGTATTTCGGCGCCGGCGGCGCCATTTTCAAATCGCGGTCGGCGATTTTAAAGCTCAGGACAGGGGATCGAAGCGAAGGCTGCACTGGGGAAGGCTGCACTGGGGAAGGCTGCACTGGGGAAGGCTGCACTGGGGAAGGCTGCACTGGGAAAGGCTGCACTGGGAAAGGCTGCACTGGGAAAGGCTGCACTGGGAAAGGCTGCACTGGGAAAGGCTGCACTGGGAAAGGCTGCACTGGGAAAGGCTGCACTGACATGGCTGCACTGACATGGCTGCACTGACATGGCTGCACTGACATGGCTGCACTGACATGGCTGCAATGATGGGCATTTAAATGTAAGTTTTTTTTCCTTCAACTTCCCTCCTAAAAGTTTTTTTTCCTTAAAATTCCCTCCTAAATTGGGGTGCGTGTTATACGCCGGTGCGTGTTATACGCCGATAGATACGGTATATTGCAACTTACCAATAATTAGATGTGGTGACGGGCATTAGTTTTCTTTTTTTAGGCCTTTTCCCTCTGTTTGAACCTGGTGATCTGTCCAATAATACACCTCCTGTATTAGGGATACACTCTAGCAGATTTAAATACAATAAAACTGAAGCCAAACTCCAGCTAACACTTTTTAGGTGAAAAGAAAAGAAAAAACGCATAAAAAACGAATGCAACCATCACATCTAAGAATTGGTAACCTGAAATATAATAAATATTTGCTTTTGGGTTTTCATAACAATATGAGTAAACAATATCTTACATATCGACATGCTATGCAAAAATATTCTTAGACATAATTCTCAAGGTATGCCAATGGGAACAGAAAACTCCAGTTCTAATAATCTGACTATAGATTGCATATATTCCCTGATGTGCTAACTCTAATAGGTTATGATGACTTTGTGCTTTGTAATTCAGTTGTGCCATTTACCATTTGTATTGAGTAGACTGTGTCATTGCACAACAGCTTTGCATTATGTTTTGCATATGTCTGTCATTTTCCTAGAGGCACACTGTGATTTTATTCCTGTTCATGATGTTCGACTAAAACAACATTATTAAAGGAATATTATACAAACTGCTGTTGACAAAACTAATAAAACAACATAGAGATACATCATGTGCTGCAATTAGTGACCTGTAAAAATGTAAAGTGGCTGCAGGGGACCAATCAGGCATCTTAGAACAAGCAGGGATGAAGTCTGCAGGAGTGAAGAATCTTCCCCAGAATGCAAATGCTCTGTGATTGGGGGAGGTGGATCATGTTATTCAGCTGCCCTTCCTTTGCTTTGGAAAAGAAACTGCACATGTTCTATGAATGGAGGAGACAGGCAGAAGAGGCACGCAACTCTTTTAAATTTGCAGTGGCTGATGTTAACCCCCACTGTGCTGCAAGATCAGTATTGTGGGGAGGACCTACCAGCAGTGGGGAGAAGATTTCTACACTATGCAGCAGCTAGATGGAAGTTCGACACATTTCACTACAGGTATGTTATGTCCCTAAAGCTGTATTGCAAAAATAAATAAATAAATAAGCTCTAAATTATTTGCCTTATAGAAATGTTCATGTTTTATTGCCTTTGAGCCATTTACGTTACTTTTTTTCCTTACAATGATTAATTCATATAGACTCCTTAGTGTTAAAGTGAAAACAGATGTTTGCACAGCTAATGAAATTGGCTACAATGAAAAAACTCAAAATGACTGGAGCCTTCAACATATTGCGACCAAGATGTTATGTGAGTTTTAGACAACAGTGGCTTTTTTGTCCTTCTCTTCAAAACTATAACCGATGAAGCACCCAGGCAACAGTTGTTTTCTAGTCTTAGCGACTGAGACCTTTTAACTCATTTAACCAGTTCCCGTCCATGCTATAGCCGAATGATGGCTACAGCACAGACCTACATTGCCAGGAGTACGTCAATAGACGTCCTCCCCTTTCCTCACTCCCTGCGTGCCCTCGCAAGCACGCATTGGGAAAAATCTGTGCTGGCCATGTCCCTTGGACACAGCCAATCACAGATCACTCTAAATGGCTAATCACAGCGACCATTTACTACGTGATTGGTGTGGCCAATGAGAGATGATCTCAAATGTAAACATATGAGATCATCTCTCATTGACAGCCCTCCCTCCTCACACAGAGACCGCGTGTGAGGAGAGAGAGGATCTGCACTTATCTGTGAGTGATTCCAAAGCTTTTTACAGTTAAAAAAATCAACATACAGTGCCCAATTAGGATCAGTGCCTTCTATAATTAGTGCCCACTTGTGCCCATCTGTGCCACCTCATCAGTTCATATCTGTGCCGCCTCATTAGTGCACATCTGTGCAATCAATCAGTGCATATTTGTGCTGCTTCATCAGTGCCCATCTGTGCCGTCTCATCAGTGCCCATCTGTGCCACCTCATCAGTGCATATCTGTGCCACCTCATCATTGCCCATCTGCGCCGCCTCAATAGTGCACATCTGTGCATTCAATCAGTGCACATCTGTGCGATCAGTGCCCATCTGTGCTGCCTCATCAGTGCACATCTGTGCCATCAATCAGTGCACATCTGTGCTCATCAGTGTCGCCTCATCAGTGCCCATCAGTGCAGGCTTAGCACACATCTGTGCCACCTCATCAGTGCAGGCTTATTAGCTCACATCTGTGCAGGCTCATCAGTGCCACCTCATCAGCTCATCAGTGCCAATCAGTGCAGGCTTAGCACACACCTGTGCAGTCTCATCACCACCAGCAACCATGTTCAAGAGATGCTTTTCCGCCAAGGAGGCGTACCAAATACTTTCCACGGCCATTATGAGGCAGTCCTCAGTAGTGAAACACTGACACACTCAGAAGAGGAAGATATTCTGCCCGCCAAACGAAGGTGTTCTGGTGAGAGTGGCATCCACCAGCACCGCAGTACCTCGGCAAGAAAGGCCAAGTACCAGTGGGGTGTCACCTCAGCCCCAAAGGGTTAGGACCCATGCCAGCCTTCCCTATCAGATCAGCTGATGGGGGGGTAGTGATACTTAATAAAACAGATTACCTAGAAGAGCTGAAAAGACTGGTTAGCGCCCAGGAAACATATGAAAAACTAAAAGGCAACCCCACAAAGAAATTCAAAGCCAAACTTAAGAGCTTAATCAAGACAGCAACTGATGAAGAAATTTTGAAGAAGAAGGAGGCCAGATATCTTATCCCAGACGCGCCAGGAGTACCTGTGATTTATCAGCTACCAAAAATACACAAAAATCCATCTAAACCTTCGGGCCGACCTATAGTCAGTGGAATTGGGTCACTTTTCTCTAGGCTTGGGGAATATTTAGATTATTTTTTGCAACCACTCACCAAAAAATGTCCTGCTTATCTCAAAGATAGCAAAGATCTAATTGAATTAATCAGCTCAATGACAGTAGATGATGGCTGTTTATTAGCAAGTATTGATGTCAACTCGTTATATACGAACATCCAGCAGCAGCATGCTCTGCAAGCCATTGAGTGGGCATTGGGGAGCACCAGTATTAAATCTAAACATAAAGAATTTATTTTGAAGGCACTTGGTTTGTCAATGAGCCACAATTTCTTCTGCCACGAAAAAGAATATTATAGGCAAATAAAAGGTGTTGCCATGGGGGCCAAGTATGCACCATCAGTGGCCAACCTTTTCATGAGTTTTTGGGAGAATGAAGCCATTTATCAAACCAATATACCCGAACTTAGACTCTATAAAAGGTATACAGACGATATTTTGATTATTTGAGCAGGATCACCAGAATCTTTTCTTGAATTTTTGACCAAAATTGGTGCCAATCGTTTTGGTATCTCCTTTTAAGAGAGCTTCAGTTACTGGGAGATCAATTTCCTGGATCTGACGCTATTCAGAGAGGGGATAGGTTGCTTACACGCATCATTTTCAAAGATGTTGACAGGAATAGTTATATTCTGTTAACATGTTGCCACCACCCTAGATGGCTGGGGGGTATCCCCAAAAGCCAAATGCTTAGGATAAAGAAAAAATTGCAGCAAAAAAGATGATTACAATTCACAAGCCAATGTGATCCTGGAACGATTTCATGCCAAGGGATATAGGTTTGAAGATCTTAAACGGACAAAGGAAATGATCAGTAAGATGGATAGGAATGATTTGTTCAAATCGAAAGGAAAAAAGGAACACGATTATGGTGTAGCATTTATGACTGGCTTCAACCGACAGTATCAAGATTTTTAGAAAATTATCAAAGAACATTGGCCTCTACTTTTGGAATATAGTGATCTCAAGAAGATCCTGCCAACTCAGCCTAAATTTATTTACACTAAGCCACCCACGCTTAGGCTTCAACTGGCACATAATGTTGTAAACCCCCCAAAGAAATTATGTACTTTTTTAGATAGAACTGGGTTTTACAGCTGTGGCAGATGTATTATATGTAGGACATCCAGATTCCGTAAGAACAAAATCACCCATTTTAGTTCTCTATCAGAAGGGAGATCTTTTGAGATCAAAAAGTTCATTACATGCAGTACGACACATGTCACATACCTTCTGTCTTGTCCGTGCAACCTACAGTATGTGGGGAGGACTACTAGACAGCTAGGTGTCAGACTTAGGGAGCATGTTAATAGTATTAGGAAAGGATACAAACATCATAGTCTTTCTAACCACTTTAGGCTGTTTCACAATAGGGATCCCAGTGTGCTCACGTTCTGTGGGATTGACAGGGTTGAGGAACACTGGCGAGGCTCCAAGCTTAGAAGGGCCATTTCCCAGAACGAGACCCAATGGATCCACAGGTTACGTACTTTGAGCCCCTATGGCCTCAATATTGAGCTGGATCTCAATTGTTTTTTATCTAACTGGTAACTTCTTCATTTTCTTGTAGAATTTTACAATATTTCTAATTTTTTTATTTATATTTTTTTCATAATTAAAATATTTCTTGGTATATTTTTAATATTTGTATATATTTTTTAATTTATATAAATTTTTTATACATTCCATTTTTATTTATTGTTTCCAGGCAATTATATTTGAGACTTATTACTAATTTGTCTTATATTTATATTTGTATTCAAATTTACATGTTTATAAATGTTTTTTCTATTTATGACAAGAATGTTGTGTTCTTGTCATTTTGTTAATTAAGTCCATTGGAGTTGTAACAGGATATGATGAATCAGGAAGAGGTGGACAATACACACCCTCTAGCCTTGATTGGCTGTCACTTCTTTCTTCTTGGGAGTAGTTTGTCTGACGTTACATATAAATTTGATCATCTGTGGGCTGGATGTTATGTTTTTGATGACGCCCTGGAGGAGGGGCGAAATGCGTTGACGCAATATCCATCTCACGTTCTAACCAGTGACGCTGTTTCCTGTTCTCTGTGGAACGCGCGCTATCACAGCGGCGATCGCGGGAACATTCTGAATGCCTGTTTGCAGCCTCCATTCTGTAAGTAGCGCTACTATGTGCACCTGATCAATTTCCCTACGGTACTTCACCATGTTCTTTTCCTTCTATTTTTTGGGTGGAGTATAAGGTCCCCTATCCCCAAGCCTTTATCCCATTGGCAACTGTCCAGGTCCCATCTTATCTGCTTGTAGAAACTGCAACATTTCAGGTGACTGAGTGTATTCTATTTAGGCTGAAGAGTTGAAAGCCTGCTATCGCTAAACAGTGGGATTTCTCTTAGGGAATATGCACATCCATCCCGGATTATATCACTCTATGTGTGTTTGATATAATATTTTAATGACATTTTGTTAATGCTGACACTATATTTTCTAGTTACTAGCGGTTTTTCCATATATACAGACACATAGATTTTTTATCATTTTTTTTTTATGTCACTTGTATAGCACTTAGTGCAATTTTTGATCATATTCATATCATTGTAGTGATATTTGCATTCTCCAATTTTTTCCACAGATTTATTTATTTATTTTTTGAGTGTGTTTTAGTTGCTAGTGCTGTATTCATTTGTCCAAACAGCCTTCCCTATGCCCTTCAGAACCCCTTGTGGCTTCCTCCTAATTCAGGAGAAGCTAACATTCACCCTTTCACTGCCAAGCCAGGAGTCCAGGTGGACACGGAGACTTTTTCCCCAATTTCTTTGATTTAATTTTTACGGAGGACATGCTAGCGTCAATTGTGGCCTAGTGCAACCTGTACGCACAACAGTTTATTTTGAATAATCTAACATCCTATTATGCCCGTCCCTATGAGTGGAATGACCTAACAGTGGAGGAGTTGAAGGTTTTTTGGGCCTCACATTTTGTATGGGACCCACCAAAAAAAATGAATTGCGTTCCTGGTCAACCCACCCCATCCACTACATGCTGATCTTCTCCGTGGTAATGCCCAGAACCAGATAACTCATGATCATGAGGTTCCTACATATCAATGATAATACCCAGTGCCCTCCCCGAAATGACCCAAATTATGACAGGCTTTACAAAATTCGGCCTCTACTAAATTATTTTTCAGAAATATTCCCCCAGTTGTTTACCCCAGACCAACACATATGTGTGGATGAGTCCTTTGTTAAATTTAGTGGCAGGCTTAAAATTAAGCAATTTATCCCCAGCAAAAGGGCCTGCTATGGGGTGAAGGTGTACAAATTATGTGACCGATCCACAGGGTACACATATGCCTTCATAGTGTACGAAGGGAAGGACACCCAGCTGCACCCCTCTAATTGCCCGGACTACTTGGGATCAAGCGGGAAAGTTGTTTGGGACCTCATATACCCCCTACTCGAGAAAGGATACTACTTGTATGTAGACAACTTCTACACAAGTCTGCCCCTGTTCCACAACCTTCACCATAAGAAGACGCCAGCATGTGGTACCATAAGAAAGAACCAGAAGGGCTTTTTCAATATGAATTTGGGCAGAGGAGAGACAGCAAGTCTGAGAAACAAGGAGATTCTGGCAGTGAAATGGAGGGACAGAAGGGATGTCTACATGTTGTCTTTAATCCACAATAATACCTTTGTGGAAATCCCCAGAAGGAATGGCCCCATCCAAAAGCCAACATGCATCCATGAATACAATTTGTTTATGGGGGGAATCGAGTTCAATGACCAAATGCTGAAACCATACCTTACCACAAGACGGACATACCATTGGGATAAAAAAGTAGCAATTTATTTTTTTCAATTGGCAACTCCACCCAAAACCCCCAAGCCTTCCTTGGCTACCAGGAGGAAATTTACACTGCAATTATATTTCTTAGTTGACTCTCCGAATGCCACTTTCCTGATAAAATCCCTCCCAAACGAATAGGCCAAAGACGTCAAAAAAAATGTAAGGTGTGTACCAGTGGAGGAGTCAGAAGAGACACATCTTATTATTGTCCCCATTGTCCTTCCCAACCAGGCCTCTGCATAGGTGACTGTTTTCGCCTTTACCATACTTCAGTAAATTATTAGTGAAGTATGATAAACGTAATCCTTAGTTCCTGCCATTTACCCTCACACCCCTTATGCCACTGGCTGCTCTGTAACTGACCCTGGTTTGTTATTCGACCATCCTTCTGCCTGACGATTCTGTACGTACCTCTGCCTGATCTGGAACTGACCTTGGACTGTTATTCGACCATGCTTCTGCCTACCGATTCTGTACACACCTCTGCCTGATCCGGAACTGACCCTGGACTGTTATACGACCATGCTTCTGCCTAACGATTCTGTACATACCTCTGCCTGATCTGGAACTGACCTTGGACTGTTTGACCATGTTATTTGCCTGTCTCTTGGACTGATCTTGTACCCTGCAACTGGACTAGTGGGATTCAACACAGGGGTCTCACATATGTGAGGGGCTCCAGAATAGTTTTTCTGGATGAAGAAAATTATTTTTTTTGTTTTCTCATTCCTAGATTAGGGTCTGGAGACTCAGAGGCTTTAAAGAGATTTGGATGGGAGAAGCCTCTACCCCTGTCCCCATTCTGTCCTGAACGAGGCCCCACTTCTGCCTGCTGCCTGTAGGATTTACTGCCATCATGCCTCTGCCTGTCGCTCTGACCACAGCACATGGACCATGTTCCTGCCTACTACCATGACCAATATTTTTGGCACTGCTGACAAAATCTCTGCCAGCACTGACCCTGGACTGTTTATGGACAGTATCCCTGCTTGCTGCCTATACAATTGTGTTCGCCATTGCTGACCAAGTCCCTGCCTGCTGCCTGGACCAGTGCTATCCTCCTGTGGATAACGGCGCTACTAAAACCACAGGCAATCTTTTGTTTACCCTTTGCTCAGCCTGTATTTTGGGGTGTAATTCTTGGCATGTGCATGCTATGTGTCCCTGGAACGGTGTTCCTTGCATGTTGGATTTCTGTATGTGGTCAGGCTGTGTAAAAGTCTCACACATTTGGTATTGCCATACTCAAAAGGAGTGACAGAATGTATTTTGGGGTGTATTTTTGCTATGTAGATGCTATGTGTTGGAAATATCTTATAAACAGACAACTTTGTTCCAAAAACGTCTGGAAAAAAATGAACCATTCAAAAGACTCATTATGCTTCATAGATTATATGCTGGGGTGTTAGCTTTCCAGAATGGGGTCATTTTGTGGGCGTTTCCATTGTCCTGGTGTTCCAGGGCCTTCAAAAGTGTAATAGGTGGGTTGAGAAATGAGATGTGTAATTTATGCTCCTAGAATGCCTGAAGGTACTACTTCAATGTTGGGCCTCTGTATGTGACCAGGCTGTGTAAAAGTCTCACACATGGTACACACATGTGTTTTCATTTTTTTTCCACATTTTCCAAAAATGTCTGGAAAAAAATGAACTATTCAAAAGACTCAGTATGCCTCATAGATTATATGTTGGGGTGTTAGCTTTCCAAAATGGGGTCATTTTGTGGGCATTTCCATTATCCTGGTGCTCTAGGGCCTTCAAAATTGTAATAGGTGGTTGAGAAATGAGATGTGTATTTTACGCTCCTAGAATCCTATCGTTATACTCAGGAGGAGTATCAGAATGTATTTTGGGGTGTTATCTTTGCTATGTAAATGTTATGTGTTGGAAATATCTTATAAACTGACAACTTTGTGTAAAAAAAATGCGTTTTCATTTTTTTTCACATTTTCCAAAAACTTCTGGAAAAAAATGAACTGTTAAAAAGACTCATTATGCCTCATAGATTATACGTTGGGGTGTTAGCTTTCCAAAATGGGGTCATTTTGTGGGCGATTCCATTATCCTGGTGCTCTAGGACTTTCAAAATGTAATAGGTAGTCAACAAGTTAGATGTGTAATTTATGCTCCTTGAACACCTGACGGTGCTCCCTGCATGTTGGGCCTCTGTATGTGGCCAAGCAGTGAAAAAGTCCCACACATGTGGCATTGTAATACTCAGGAGGAGTAGCAGAATGTATTTTGGGGTGTCAGTTGTGGTATGCACATTCCATTTGATAGAAATAATTTATTACATTGACAATTTTGTGAAAAAAATAAAAATACAATAAAATCTTAATTTTGAAAATAATTGTGGGAAAAAATGACAACTTCTAATAACTCACCATGCCTCTTACTAAATACCTTGGAATGTCTAGTTTCCAAAAAGGGGTCATTTGGGGGGCATTTGTACTTTCCTGGCTTGTTAGGGTCTCAAGAAATGAGATAGGCCACCAGTACATCAGATGTGATCAATTTTTTTTTTGATTTGCACCATAGCAAAGATATCTTTTATCAAAGATATGTAGCAGTATAAATTGTGACCAACATTTATGAGGAAAAATTGCTAATTTGCTAAATTTTATCACGAAACGAAGAAAAATGTGTTTTTTTTTCAAAATTTTTTGTCTATTTTCATTTATAGCGCAAAAAATAAAAAACCCAGAGGTGATCAAATACCAACAAATGAAAGCTCTATTTTTATGAAAAAAGGACAAAAAAATAATGTGGGTACAGTGTTGCATGACTGAGAAATTGTCATTCAAAGTGTGAGAGCACTAAAAGCTGAAAATTGGTCTGGGCAGGAGGGGGTTTAAGTGCCCAGTAAGCAAGTGGTTAAAATAATCATAGGCCTCTCTTGGCCCCCTCACTAGTCTCCTGCTAGTATGGTTATTAAGTTCAAGTGACAACCTTACTAAATTTAAAACTTTGTCATTCTTTTTCCATTCCATTTCATCAATCAAGATTGATTTAATTTATAACCACAAAAATATTAAATAATAGGGAGTATCACCTTAACCTCCCTGGCGGTATGATTCTTTCTGATTTTAGGTGCTGAAAGCGGTACAATTATTTTGCATGGAAATTTGGCGTTTTATATTGTAGGCCTGTAATTCTTAACAATAACACACTTAAATCTGTCCAAACAAGAGTCTAGTAGGTATGATAAAGTTTGAAACACAAAAACATAAATTATAATATAATAAAAAAAAAAATAATAATTAAAAAAAATAAAAATAAATAGTATTCACTATCGCTCAATTCTGCAAGTGTTCTAATTTACTATCACTGTTTTCTAGCTGGTCTAAAGCCATTTTTGACGTAAAGGGTCACTTTTTGGTTGCTATGGACAATCTCCAGTTTCCAGGCAGAAAGAACACTATATGCAATATAAAACTGCATGCAGGGCATGGGCCAGAGCACTGGGGACAAATGGTATGTGAAATGATTTCATACAGTACTGTAATCTGTAAGATTACAGTACTGTATGTGTTATGCTTTTTACATTTTTTTGAATTTGCCACCAGGCTCCGCCCCCGTGCGTCGCGACGCTCGCAGGGAACGGAGCCTGGCACGGAGAGGCTTCGGAACAGGACACAGCCCGCGGACACTGCGGGGGACATCGCAGGATCCCGGGGACAAGGTAAGTAAGGAGGCACCAGGATCCTGCGATGCAATCCCGAGTGTGGCTCGGGGTTACCGCTAATGGTGCTGAATTTTAACCCCGAGCCACACTAGGGAAAACTGCCAGGGAGGCTACAGTGGAACTGTAGCATAGCCAAAGTTTGGCAGAGCATGCTTGCACACATTATGGCACACTTACCTTTGGATGTGCACTCCTCCATCACTGACCGCTCCACAACCCCCATCACTGCTCCATCTGTCATCAGTAGGATCTTCTCTGCCACTTCTTCCAGCCTGGCATTTTCTTTCTTTGACAGTTGCCTTTTTTATGTAAAAAATGTAAACGTGGCAAAGCTTCATATTATAAGAAATAGCCAATCGGGTGCAAGGAAAATAAAAAAGAAAACCATTATTTGTTGCACATGATAGGATCATGGAAATTAGCAGAGCTTTCCCATATTTACTAAGCTCTGGGGAAAATGCAACGACACTTGCAAAGTGCACAATCTATTTGCCTTTAATAAATCAACCCCACTATGGGGAAAATTAGTGCAATGACACTTGCAAAGTGCACAATCTATTTGCCTTAAGTAAATCAACCCCAAAGAGTCTTTTCGAAAAAGTCAGGAACACGAAGAAGCTTTGGGGGTCACCCAGAATATTCTCCTCTAGGAAACACGGGGAATACTAGGAATCCTCTCCACTAAGACACACGGAGGACCACTAGGAACCTTCTCCACTGGGGAACATGAGGAATCGTCACTACTGGGGAACACTAGGAATCAGAAATACAAAGTCACTGGGGGGGCCTGCAACTAGGAACACTAGTTGTTGCTAGGGTTATGCCTGAATGAATGAGCCTAGCTAAGGTTCTGTTTCCACTACTGCAAGTTATTCTGCGATTTGACACATGTAAAGTCGCATGACAAGTCAAAATCCTTTTTTTTTCAATGGTCTCCATTCTAATTGGTGTGACTCAAGTCGCAGCGACTCCAAAAAAGGTTTTTGCACTACTTTGTTCCATCTTCAGTGTGACTCCATAGAAAGTAGAGTTGCAATGCAGTCGAATGTACATGTATGTCACCGCGACTTTGTCGCAAATTCCATGGCAGTCTGCAGAAGCACATGATCTCTGCTCCTCCCAAAGACATCACTTTCTATATAGATGTATGTGAGTATGGAAGACAATAGGAAGCATGCCCAGGGCTAGAAAGAGCAAACGACAAGTTCATGAAATCATTCGGCTTGTCAGACAATGTCCGGCAATATATGACTTCAGAGATCCATGTTACAAAGATCATGTAAAGAAGGAGAGAGCATGATTGGAAGTGGCTCGCATATATTATGATACCTGGGACTCTTGACTGCTGAGAAGCATAGGCTCATTTATGACCAACTAATAAACCAATACCTTCCCCCCCAAAAAGACACGGAAGCTGATTGAGTTGGAAATAGGATAAGGCCACAGCTTTATTGAATTTTCAAAAGTACAGCTTTCCAAATGTACCAAACAATGTCAGTCACAGTATACCATTAGTACCCATAAAACATAAATTCACATAGTCTAAGAGACCTGTCCTTACCATCAGTGCCAGACAGGCATTGGACTGATCCCAGAATTTACCAAACAACATGCCAGTCATAGTATACCGTGGGCACCCATAAACATAAACTCACATAGTCTAAGAGGCCTGTCCTTAACACCAGTGCTAGACAGGCATTAGACTGACCCCAGAATTTAACTTGAGGGCATAGCCCATAAAGCAACATCAATTGCTGGCAAGGACAAAACTGCCAATAAAGCTGTGACAAAACATCACCACTTCAACTCTTGTAACAGCTGAATCTCCTCAAAACAGTTGGATGTGCCTCAGCATAGCCTTTTCCTAGAGTTCAGGCTCCACCCAGTCACCTTAGGTCTTTGTAGCCAATCTTAAGAGAGCTACTTAACTTTCCTTTTAGGTTCACAGCCACAGTGATGCCATGCTTCCTGCAGTCAAGGCTTCCTTTCCCTAAAGGCAGTTCAAAGGGCCTTCATTATCAGCTATAGAACGGTCTGCAAAAAGTAAGTGGTTGATATATGCTGCTTAGCACTTTGCAGCTTGCACCTATTTATTCTTATAGTGGGGGCAGGACCAAAGCAGCTTGCAAAGGAGGACACAGGGTGAGTTGCTGGCAATGGGAGAATAGTAATAATGTGCAGTAACCTCTAGCAACCAATGGGTGTGTGGTAATAATGTGCAGTAACCTCTAGCAACCAATGGGTGTGTGGTAATAATGTGCACTGTGTTTTCTTGGTGGGGACTGCTTCTCCTGCCGGGGGATCACAATGGTTTAGCAGGAGTGAATACCCTGTCAGCACTGTCTGTGTTGATGGGGGAAGTTAGCTAGTTTCTTTCCTGCAACCTGTGGCTGCAGGAAAGAAAATCTCTGTGTGGGGTGCCCAAATAATATTTGCCCAGGGTCCAAACAATATTAAAAATGGCAAAAAAGAGTGAAAAATAATAACACGCATTGATGAAAATACAATAGTGATGTTCAAGTCCCAATAACTGGATGAGCACAAAATTGCAGTGGAAAAATAGTGATCTTGCGAGATAGGTAGATTCCTCTAGACAAAAAGAAAATCCTTCACCAAGAATTTGAATGCACCTCACAGTGGTAAATGGATATCTGCTTACCAGATACCAATGACTCCTTTAGTTAAAAAGAGAGTCATTAGCGCTTTTGCAAGATTGTGCCTGCTCACATGGAAAGGCTGGATGCTAGATGACAAACAGAAGGTAAAGCCAAACGGCCGCTTACATGAATAGGTGACTACCTGGCACTGGGGCTGCTCACTCATCTAGGTAAGGAATTCAGCATTGATGCCGTCACACCACCTCGATGGTCAGCGTGCGTTCCACCCGGCGAGAGCAACAACCAAGGATACCGGAAGTAGGGGGAGATCACGTGACCAGGTACCGACGTGACCAGGTACCGACGTACGTTTCGTATGAACGTCTTCAGGGAAGCATACGTTGGTCACTATGAAACGATTATTTGTAATACAAGGAGGCGGGCTTAAGGGCTTGGAAAAGGAGCGCCACACAAGATGATGGATAAGACAAAAAAGTTAAACTAACAATTCACAAGCACTGAACAGAACTCCCCCTTTTGGATCGTGAACGAAGGTTTAAGTAAAATGAGAGAGGCAAAGATATAATGATAAAAATATAAAATATGTTATACCTAAATACGTGTGTAACCTCAGTTAACAATACTGATTGACAGCTATAACATTCGATATGAGCCCAATGGAAATAAAGCTAAGTAATATAAAAAAATTGAATTTGATACATGGCTGTAAAAGACTCATGAATAGAAGGGCTATATATAATATAATGTTGAAAAACATTGGTTGAAAACAATAATGAAAATAATATATATGTATAAATTTAGATATGTGATTTGATTAAAATTTATATTATTGTCTAAAAATAAATACAGTGCCCAAGATGTCCCAGGGGTTAGACTGGGAGATTTAATCAATTGCCAATAGGTGTTAACCCAGTGATACTGGCATGGGGTGGGGGGGTAGGGGGTGGAGGGGAAGGGAGAGGGGGGAGGTTCTTAACTTCCAGGTCCATAGTATAATAAAACAGCTTGAACTTAAAGGGATGAAAAGTAGTATAGAAACAATTAGAGGCATCGGAGAGTATTAATCGTTTGTCAAAAAGCTATTTGGATCTATTTCGATATTCATCCCATAAGGTTGCATCGTATTTAATTTATAAAGCCAATAAGTTTCATTTTGGGAAATAGATCTCTTCATGTGGGTACCTCTCCAATGTTTAGATATTTTGTCAATACCATAAAAAGTGCAAAGTGTTGGATCACTATCATGAAAAAGTTTAAAGTGTCTGGAGACACTATGCTTAGGGTAACCATTTTTGATATTTGTGAGATGTTCATTTATTCTGTTTTTTAATTGTCGTGTGGTCCTGCCCACATATTGTAAAGAGCACAGACACTCTAGGACATATGTGACATGGTCGGGGCCACACATAATGAGAGGTTTAATTGTGAGTTCTTGGGGGGGTCTGGTACATTGCAGACAATAGGGTTTCTGAGACCCGGGGCCCTCCTATAGATGAACTTGGGTTTGGCTGGCAAAGAGGACTGGATGTCCTTATCCTTGAGCAATACGGGCCAGAAATTTTTGAAAATGGTTTCTACTTCTTTATGATGGTGATGAAAGCCTGATATCAATGCTGAGTCTCCCTTGAATTCTTTTTTGGGTTTTGTGGCCAGCGTGGTCTGTCTATCCATTGTTAACACCTGTGCAACAAGTCTCTCTAGAGTATGCAATGGGTAGCCTTTTTCTAAACATCTAGTAGTGAGAACTTCCGCCTGTAAAAAATAATCTGTATCATTGTCGCAATTTCTCTGTATACGCATATATTGCCCCTTAGGGACAGCCCCTATCCACTGCGGGTGGTGGCAACTGTGAGTTGGCACAAAGGCGTTACGATCGGTTTCTTTGAAGAATGTCTTTGTGCCAATAGTATTGGAATGTTTGGTAAGTGTCAGATCTAAATAGTTCACTGTAGTTAAACTGTATTCCACCATGAATTTTAAGTTGTATCTGTTATTGTTAATTTTTTCTAGATTCTTTAGAAAGCTCTCATGAGAGCCCTCCCATAGCAAGATGACATCATCAATATACCTCTTGTAGAAAAGAAGTGATTGAGGTTGACTTCTAAAAATTGTTTCTGTTTCCCATTTGTTTCGTGTCATGTTCGCCACACTGGGAGCATACCGTGCTCCCATGGCCACACCACCAGTTTGATTGTAATATTCATTGAGTGCCCAGAAGTAATTATTCCTCATGGCCAGGAAGAGTCCCTCAACCAAGAATTTAATTTGAGATTTAGTTAGATTGGATTGTTGGGATAAAGCCCACTTTACCGCTTCCAATGCATCTGGCTGACTTATGCTTGTATAAAGAGACGCAATGTCTATTGTTACCATTAAAGTAGTGTCAGTTACAGCAATGGTTTGTAAAAGTAAAATTAATTCTCTGCTATCTTTGAGATAGGATTGGCTCCATGTGACCGAAGGCTGGAGGAATGTGTCGAGATACTCCCCCAGCCTGGAGTACAGAGAACCAATCCCACTCACGATAGGGCAACCTGGTGAGTTTTCCTTGTTCTTATGTATTTTGGATACTATATATAGTACTGGAATTCTGGGTGTGTGAAGATTAAGATAGTCTGCTTCCTTTTGATCTAATATTTTTTTGGTAGTTCCTTTTTCTATTCATTCTAGTAATTCTTTTTTTAAACGTGGTGTGGGATCAGAATTTATTTTTCTATATGTAGTGATATCATTGAGTAATCTTGCCAGTTCTTTGTTATAGTATTCTTTGGTTAATATTACCAACTCTCCCCCCTTATCCGCTGGTCTGACCACTATCTGTTTATTCTCTTTCAACAGTTTAATTCCCTCCCAGATCAATTGATTGTTCTGATATTTGGTTACTTCTATTTGGTAAACCTCATCCTGTACCATAGCCCTAAATACTCTATATGGTGGTTTTAACCTTTTTTGGGATTGAATACCGAATTATTAAACATTGGTATTTTGGCCTGCAAAATGTTTTTTAATGTTTGGTTTTCTGATATATTTCTCAATATCAACAACTGAATAGGGGTATTGGGCTGGTCTACCCCTGTAATTCCCTCTAAAGCCTCCTCTAGGTGGTCTGGGTGCATAATGTGTACGGTTATTTTCATAGTGTCTGTACTCAGGTGGTCTGTTCTCCAAAGGGGTAAACCTGTTGTATGTGGATCCCTGGTAAGGTGTATGGTATGGTGGTTGGTAAGGGTAAGGATTTGAAGTGGGGTGATTTTTAGAATTATGCACTGGTTTGCTAATTTTGGGGGGGTTACTAGATTGAGTTTTAGATTTAGTTGCCATTTGTGATACAATATTGTGTATTTCAATTTCCCTGTCTACTAAGGACTCTTGTAGTGGAGCTGTCTGTAAATTTTCTTGCCACTTATATACTTTATTTTCTTCAAAATCTTTAATGTCTCTTTGATATTGTTTTAATTTTTTTCTTTGATCTCTCCATCATATTTGGCCAAGTGAATCCGTAGATTTTTGGCTTTATACAAATATTCATTGGAAGCCATAAAAGGCTCCATTTTTGCCTTAAGTTCTGTTATCTTTGTTTCTAAAATAACTTTTTTTGCTTGACGTCATTGTACCTTCATTTGCATACATTTCTGTTCATAGGCGTTTAAAAACTAGTACCACTCATCGAGTAGTTCCAGATCCTCAACACCATCATTGGGGCTAACGTCCCATCTCAAACTCCTAGGGGTTAGATTCTTGCCTATATACATTTCTAGGAATGCTATGTCCCACCACAGCCTAATTTGCATGTGGAACCTCCGGCCAACAGAGAAAATTGTATCAGAAATGTCCAAATTGTCTACTTTAAATAGAGAAGCTACTTACACAATAGCCCAAAAGTCAAGAAGAGTTACCAGCAATGGGATCTGTTAGGGTGTGCTATATAACCGTCTCATCATTTCTGATACAATTTTCTCTGTTGGCTGGAGGTTCCACATGTATCAATATTTATGATATTCCTTTGTTTTTCTCAGTTAAATCATGCATCTCACCCCTGATGACTGGCAAGAAGCCAAGAAACGCGTCGGGTTCTCAAACTAAGGATGCTCTATCAAGCCTAAATCTATTCCTGACATTTATCAATTTTTTATCAAGTTTTTTCATTTCATGCGATTTTGTGATTTTGATTGGCGATTTTAATTCATGTATTTCTGTTTTGAATTGCATATATGTATGTCCATTGATTTGTTTACACTACTGAGTCTTCAATGATTGTTACTGCTAAATATGCTTATATATTAAGTCATGCGACTATGTCTGTATCTATACTATTTTATTGGTATTGTATGCATCAAAATCATGGACTTGACTATAAATTAAATCCAATCATTTTACCTAATCACATGCATTCATTATTATACTTTCAATTGATATGCTTCATTTAAAGTCCCACTTGCCCCTCTCTTTTTCTGTCGTATTTTAACTGTTTAAACCCCTTTTCCAGATCTAAATTAGGGCTAGGGGTTTGTTGAAAAATTTGTTCAATACTTATATGTCTTTCCTTCATAAAATTAAATGCATCCATGGCTGCATGAGTGCAACGGTGTGAAAAGTTTCAAACCTCAAGTAAATAAAAAATAAAAACTCAGCGCCAGAAGAAATAAATAATTAAAAAAAAATAGAAAAAAAAAGTAAGGTTAAAAATGAGCTGCTCCCCTTGTTGAGCAAAATAGATTGTCAATAGTGTTGTTAATGGATAGGGGGCGCTAATGATTAGCAATGAAAAAATAGTGAAACAATAAAGTATCGATGTGAAACATACATCGGAGCATTACCTGGTCACATGATCTCCCCCTAATTCCGGTATCCCTGGTTGATGCTCTCACCAGGTGGAATGCACGCCGACCATCGAGGTGGTGTGATGGCGTCCATGCTGAGATCAATACCTAGATGAGTGAGCAGCCCCAGTGCTGGATAGGCACCTTTTCATGTAAGTGGCCATTTGGCTTTACCTTCTGTTTTTAAGATTTTTAATAAACTGTATTACACTATGGAAGATTTTATTGTTTTTCATATATATCCCATGTGTCATTAACAGGTGTGACCAGAACCGTGTGATCTGCGACAGAGGACACCCAAACGTAAATAAGTGAAAATATAATAATTTATTAAAGTAAGTGAGTAATATAGAACAACCAACTCCAATATGACAGTGCAATAAGCAACCACAGACAGAGACCCACAAATAACAACAGACAGATAAATACAATAAATGGGAAATACCAGGATCATAAACAATAGCCAGGCCAGGGTCATACACAGCAGATCAGCAGATGGACAGGGGATGTTCCAGAGACATAAATGTAAGCCAGGCCAAGGTCATACACAGGGAGATCAGCAGATGGGGTTAGAACACAGGACAGGGAGAGAATGGATGGATCAGACTGCAGGCAGGGATGCAAGGTAACAGGTGGGGCAGGATAGGGATCTGGACAGGGAGACAGGATCAGATTCAGGGAACAGGATCTGATAACTAGCAGGTCAGGAGGCAATGAAGAAATCAAGGCAAACATGTGAGTGCTTGCCGGGTATTTATAGGCCTGTGATTGGCCTCAAGTGACACCTGATTGTAGGAGGTACTGTCTGCTCCACACTGCCAGGATCCATCCGCCAGTACTGCGGCCCAAAGATGACATAACATTAACAGGGAAAAGCTCTCCTGACAGTTCCAAACTGCCAGGAGACACCTTCTGGTGGACCTCAGTACTGCGTGCCAAATAACAGATATTACCAGCGGATGGATCATTTCCTGACAGCATGTCTGAATTACCGGAGCAAGAAGGGTTCTCAGTCTATTGTCATCTAGCATCCAGCTGTTCCATGTGAGCAGGCACAATCCTGCACAAGCACTAATGACTCTCTTTTTAACTAAAGGAGTCATTGGTATCTGGTAAGTAGGGATGAGCCGAACACCCCCCTGTTCGGTTCGCACCAGAACTTGCGAACAGGCAAAAAATTTGTTCGAACACGCGAACACCGTTAAAGTCTATGGGACACGAACATGAATAATCAAAAGTGCTAATTTTAAAGGCTTATATGCAGGTTATTGTCATAAAAAGTGTTTGGGGACCTGGGTCCTGTCCCAGGGGACAAGGATCAATGCAAAAAAAGTTTTAAAAACGGCCGGTTTTTTTGGGAGCAGTGATTTTAATAATGCTTAAAGTGAAACAATAAAAGTGTAATATCCCTTTAAATTTTGTACCTGGGGGGTGTCTATAGTATGCCTGTAAAGGGGCGCATGTTTCCTGTTTTTAGAACAGTCTGACAGCAAAATGACATTTCAAAGGAAAAAAAGTAATTTAAAACTACTCGCAGCTGTTAATGAATTGCCGGTCCGACAATACACATAAAAGTTCATTGATAAAAACAGCATGGGAATTCCCCACAGGGGAACCCCCGAACCAAAATTTAAAAAAAAAATGATGTGGGGAGTCCCCCTAAATTCCATACCAGGCCCTTCAGGTCTGGTATGGATATTAAGGGGAACCCCGGCCAAACTTTTTTTTTAAAAATGGTGTGGGGTCCCCCTAAAAATCCATACCAGACTCTTATCCTAGCACGCAACCTGGCAGGCCGCAGGAAAAGAGGGGGGACAAGAGAGCGCCCCCCCTCCTGAACCCTACCAGGCCACATGCCCTCAACATTGGGAGGGTGCTTTGGGGTAGCCACCCAAAACACCTTGTCCCCATGTTGATGAGGACAAGGGCCTCCCCCCCACAACCCTTGGCCGGTGGTTGTGGGGGTCTGCGGGCCGGGGGCTTATCGGAATCTGGAAGCCCCCTTTAACAAGGGGACCCCTAGATCCTGGCCCTCCCCCCTGTGTGAAAAAACTGTCAAAAATGTTAAAAATGATAAGAGACAGTTTTTGACAATTCCTTTATTTAAATGCTTCTTCTTTCTTCTATCTTCTTTCTTCTTTCTTCTATCTTCTATCTTCTATCTTCCTTCAGTTTCTTCCTCCATCTTCTTCTTCTTCTGGTTCTTCTGGTTCTTCCTCCGGTGTTCTCGTCCGGCATCTTCCTCCACAGCGTCAGCATCTTCTTCCCTTCTTTTCCTCGGACCGCTCCGCATCCATGATAGCATGGAGGGAGGCTCCCGCTGTGTGACGCTTCTCCTCTTCTGACGGTTCTTAAATAACTGGGGGGGCGGGCCACCCGGTGACCCCGTCCCCCTCTGACGCACGAGGACTTGATGGGACTTCCCTGTAGCATTCCCTGTGACATCAGAGGGGGCGGGGTCACCGGTTATGTAACCCCGCCCCCTTCTGATATCATGGGGAATGCCACAGGGAAGTCCCCATCAAGTCCCTGTGCGTCAGAGGGGGCGGGGTCACCGGGTGGCTCTGCCCCATTATTTACTAACCGTCAGAAGAGGAGAAGTGTCACATAGCAGGAGCCTCCCTCCATACCATCATGGAAAAGAAGATGAAGACAAGAAGATGAAGAGAAGAAGATAAAGAGAGAAGCGTCACACAGCGGGAGCCTCCCTCCATGCCATCATGGATGCGGAGCGGCCCGAGGAGAAAAAGGGAAGAAGACGCAGGAGGAAGATGCCGGACGAGAACACTGGAGGAAGAACCAGAAGAACCAGAAGAACCAGAAGAAGAAGAAGATGGAGGAAGAAACCGAAGGAAGATAGAAGAAAGAAGATGGAAGAAAGAAGATAGAAGAAAGAAGCATTTAAATAAAGGAATTGTCAAAAACTGTCTCTTGTCATTTTTAACATCTTTAACACTTTTTTTGTGAAATGGTAGGGGTCCCACTCTCTTTTCCTGCGGCCTGCCAGGTTGCGTGCTCGGATAAGGGTCTGGTATAGATTTTGAGGGGGACCCCACGCCATTTTTTTAAAAAAAATTTGGCCGGGGTTCCCCTTAATATCCATACCAGACCTGAAGGGCCTGGTATGAAATTTAGGGGGACCCCCACATCATTTTTTTTTTTAAATTTTGGTTCGGGGTTAGTCTGTGGGGAATTCCCATGCCGTTTTTATCAATGAACTTTTATGTGTATTGTTGGACCGGCAATTCATTAATAGCTGCGAGTAGTTTAAATTACTTTTTTTCCTTTGAAATGTCATTTTGCTGTCAGACTGTTCTAAACACGGGAAACATGCGCCCATTTATAGGCATACTATAGACGCCCCCAGGTACAAAATTTAAAGGGATATTACACTTTTATTGTTTCACTTTAAGCATTATTAAAATCATTACTCCCGAAAAAATGGCCGTTTTTAAAACTTTTTTTGCATTGATCCATGTCCCCAAACACTTTTTATGACAATACCATGACTATAAGCCTTTAAAATTAGCACTTTTGATTTCTCCCATAGACTTTTAAAGGGTGAACGCGGCATTCGAATTTGCTGCGAACACCCCAAATTGTTCGCTGTTCGGAGAACTGGTGAACAGCTGATGTTCGAGTCGCACATGAGTTTGACTCGAACTCGAAGCTCATCCCTACTGGTAAGCATATATCCATTTACCACTGTGAGGTGCATTCAAATTCTTGGTGTAGGATTTTCTTTTTGTCTAGAGGAATCTACCTATCTCGCAAGATCACTATTTTTCCACTGCTATTTTGTGCTCATCCAGTTATTGGGACTTGAACATCACTATTGTATTTTCATCAATGCATGTTATAATTATTTTTCACTCATTTTTGGCATAATTTATGTTTTTATGTCTGTGACAAGTTTTCACATTGATACTTTTTTGTTTCACTGTTTTTTCATTGCTAATCATTGGCGCCCCCTATCCTTTAACAAATCTATTGACAATCTATTTTGCTCACCAAGGGGAGCAGCTCATTATTAACCTTACATTTTTTTTTATTATTTATTTCTTCTGGAGCATAGTTTTTATTTTTTGTTTACTTGAGGTTTTAAACTTTTCACACCGTTGCACTCACGCAATGGATGTATTTAATTTTATGAAGGAAAGACATATAAATATTGAAGAAATTTTTCAACAACCCCTTAACCCTAATTTAGATCTGGAAAAGGGGTTTAAACAGTTAAAATACAACATGGAAAAGCAAATTAGGCTGTGGTCGGACATAGAGTCCCTAGAAATGTATATAGGCAAGAATCTAACCCCTAGGAGTTTGAGATGGGACATTAGCTCCAATGATGGGGTTGAGGATCTGGAACTACTCGATGAGTGGTACCAGTTTTTCAACGCCTTTGAACAGAAACGTATGCAAATGATGGTAGGACGACGTCAAGCAAAAAAAGTTATTTTAGAATCAAAGATAACAGAACTTAAGGCAAAAATGGAGCATTTTATGGCTTCCAATGAATATTTGGATAAAGAAAAAAAATCTATGGATTCACTTGGTCAAATATGATGGAGGGATCAAAGATAAAAAATCAAAAAAATATCAAAGAGAAATTAAAGATTTTGAAGAAAATAAAGTATATAAGTGGCAAGAAAATTTACAGACAGCTCCACTACAAGAGTTCTTAGTAGACAGGGAAGTTGAAATACACAATATTGTTTACCCAGGTGTACCCCTCTGGAGAACAGACCACCTGGATACAGACACTATGAAAATAACCATACACATTATGCACCCAGACCACCTAGAGGAGGCTTTAGAGGGAATTACAGGGGTAGACCGGCTCAATACCCCTATTCACACCGGGGGGGAATGGAGAGATTGGAGAGAACCGTACAGGATCCCAACCAATCCCCCACAATATCATACAGAATGAGCAGAAAAAGAGGAAGAAGAGGCAGAGGGAGAAATAAAAAGGAATAGAAACAATTGAAGTCAGGACTTTTTAATCTAACTGATATCACATTTTTCAAAAAAGAATTGGAAGTTTTGTCTCAGGGTTTGAAATTTGCACCAAATAAAAATATCGACAAGTTCAATTTATTTGTTGATATTGAGAAATATATTAGAAAACTAAACATTAAAAAACATTTTGCAGTCCAAAATACCAATGTGATGAGAAAAGAGGCTGATGACCCCTTCACACATAGTGGTTTAAAAAGTAATTCTGTATTCAATCCCAAAAAGGGTTCAAACTACCATATAGAAGTATTTAGGGCTATGGTACAGGATGAGGTTTGCCAAATAGAAGTAACCAAATATCAGAACAATCAATTGATCTGGGAAGGAATTAAACTGTTGGAAGAGAATAAACAGATAGTGGCCAGACCAGCGGATAAGGGGGGAGGGTTGGTAATATTAACTAAAGAATACTATAACAAAGAACTGGCAAGATTACTCAATGATACCACTACATATAGAAAAATAAATTCTGATCCCACACCACGTTTAAAAAAAGAATTACTAGAATGGATAGAAAAAGGAACTACCAAAAAAATATTAGATCAAAAGGAAGCAGACTATCTTAATCTTCACAAACCCAGAATTCCAGTACTATAGATAGTACCCAAAATACATAAGAACAAGGAATACCCACCGGGTCGACCTATCGTGAGTGGGATTGGTTCTCTGTACTCCAGGCTGGGGGAGTATCTCGACACATTCCTCCAGCCTTTGGTCACACGGAGCCAATCCTATCTCAAAGATAGCAGAGAATTAATTTTACTTTTACAAACCATTGATGTAACTGACAATACTTTAATGGTAACAATAGACATTGAGTCTCTTTATACAAGCATATGTCAGCCAGATGCATTGGAAGCAGTAAAGTGGGCTTTGTCCCAACAATCCAATCTAACTAAATCTCAAATTAAATTCTTGGTTGAGGGACTCTCCCTGGCCATGAGAAATAATTACTTCTAGACACTCAGTGAATATTACAATCAAACTGGTGGTGTGGCCATGGGAGCACGGTATGCTCCCAATGTGGCGAACATGACACTAAACAAATGGGAAACAGAAACAATTTTTAGAAGTCAACCTAATCACTTCTTTTCTACAAGAGGTATATTGATGATTTCATCTTGCTCTGGGAGGGCTCTCATGAGAGCTTTCTAAAGAATCTAGAAAAAATGAACAATAACAGATACAACTTAGAATTCACGGCAGAATACAGTTTAACTATAGTGAACTATTTAGATTTGACACTTACCAAACATTCCAATACTATTGCCACAGAGACGTTCTTCAAAGAAACCAATCGTAATGCCTTTGTGCCAACTCACAGTTGCCACCACTCACAGTGGATAGGGGCTATCCCTAAGGGGCAATATATGTGTATACTGAGAAATTGCGACAATGATACAGATTATTTTCTACAGGCGGAAGTTCTCACTACTAGATTTTTAGAAAAAAGCTACCCATTGCATACACTAGAGAAACTTGTTGCACAGGTGTCAGTAAGTAGAAACCATTTTCAAAAAATTCTGGCCCATATTGCTCAAAGATTAGGACTTCCAGTCCTCTCTGCCAGCCAAACCCAAGTTCATCTATAGGAGGGCCCGGGTCTCAGAAACCGTATAGCCTGCAATGTACCAGACCCCCCCCCAAGAAACCACTAACTTTTTTGGATGGATCTGGTTTTCATTATTGTACAAGATATAAAGCCTGCAAATTAACAAGGAAACCAGGTACAGCCAAGAAAATATCCCAATTTACATCTCTGGTGACAAAACAAGAATTCACAATTAAACCTCTCATTACGTGTGACTCTGACCATGTCACATATGTCCTAGAGTGTCCGTGCTCTTTACAATATGTGGGCAGGACCACATGACAATTAGAAAACAGAATAAATGGAAATCTCACAAATATCAAAAATAGTTGCCCTAACCATAGTGTCTCCAGACACTTTAAACTTTTTCATGATAGTGATCCAACACTTTGCACTTTTTATGGTATTGACAAAATATCTAAACATTGGAGAGGTACACACATGAAGAGATCTATATCCCAAAATGAAACTTATTGGCTTTATAAATTACATACGATACAACCTTATGGGATGAACATCGAAATAGATCTAAATTGCTTTTTGACAAATGATTAATACTCTCCGATGCCTCTAATTGTTTCTATACTACTTTTCATCCCTTTAATTTCAAGCTGTCTTATTATACCGTGGACCTGGAAGTTTAGGACCTCCCCCTTCTCCCTTCGCCCCCCCCTCCATGTCAGTATCACTGGGTTGACACCTATTGGCAGTTGATTAAATCTCCCAGTCTAACCCATGGGACATCTTGAGCACTGTATTTATTTTTAGACAATAATATAAATTTTAATCAAATCACGTATCTAAATTTATACATTATTATTATTATATTATAATTATTTTCATTATTGTTTTCAACCAATGTTTTTCAACATTATATTATATATAGCCCTTCTATTCATGAGTCTTTTACAGCCATGTATCAAATTCCATTTTTTTATATTACTTAGCTTTATTTCCATTGGGATCATATCTAATGTTATAGCTGACAATCAGTATTGTTAACCGGCACTGAGATTACACACGTATTTAGGTATAATATATTTTATATTTTTATCATTATTTCTTTGCCACTCTCATTTTACTTAAACCTTCGTTCATGATCCAAAAGGGGGAGCTCTGTTCGGTGCTTCGTGAATTGTTAGTTTAACTTTTTTAGTCTTATCCATCGTCTTGTGTGGCGCTCCTATTCTACGCTCTTAAGCCCGCCTCCTTGTATTACAAATAATCGTCTCTTAGTAACCAACGTACACTTCCCCGAAGACGTTCTTACGAAACGTACGTCGGAGCGGTACCTGGTCACATGATCTCCCCCTACGTCCGGTACACCGACCTTCGAGGTGGTGTGACGGCGTCCATGCTGAGATCCATACCTAGATGAGTGAGCAGCCCCAGTGACGGGTAGGCACCTATTCACGTAAGCAGCCATTCGGCTTTACTTTCTGTTTTTAAGATTTTTAATAAACTGTATTACACTATGGAAGATTTTATTGTTTTTCATAAATCCCATGTCTGAACTACCAGGGCAAGAAGGGTTCTCAGTCTATTGTCATCTAGCATCCAGTCGTTCCATGTGAGCAGGCACAATCCTGCACAAGTGCTAATGACTCTCTTTTAACTAAAGGAGTCATTGGTATCTGGTAAGCAGATATCCATTTACCATTGTGAGATGCATTCAAATTCTTGGTGAAGGATTTTGTTTTTCCACCATCAACATCAATTATGCAGGCAAGCAAATGAATGACCTAAGGCCAGTTCATAAAGAAACATTTTTTGAACTTGGTATTTTCTTTATATTTTGCAGTGCACTCGTTACAAACTTGATGGAGAAGTCTCAAAGACTGTTACAACCAGTACCTATGAAAATTAAAAAAGGAAGGAGTGGTTCCGGCTCTAAAAGATTAGCCCCATATGCCCATGCTGGGATCTCGAATTTTTAAAACCGGTGTTGGAAATGCAAGAGTAAGTTATCAGCAGGCATATTTGCAGGATTTGACATATGAAGTTGTAATGCTTCCTTTAAAAATGTGTTATTTGTATTTCAGAACCCAAGCAAGCTGGGAAGACAGCACACAGGGTTTGCCACCGGAAGATGAGTCAGAGAAGACTGCTTCGGAGGAGGAGGAAGAACAATTCCAAGACAATGTTGACAAGGAACTGTTCGTAGATGAAAGAAGGTCATCAACAAACTCCATTAATGAGGTGGTGGCTGAACCAGGGCCTAGCAATGGAAGACGCAGCATTTCTCACTGTAACTTTAGGCATATGTAAACAGGTCCCCTGAGAGAAAAAATATGCACTCAGGATGGCTTTGATTTCAACTGCTCAGTCCTTTCTGGGTGAGGAGCCAACAACATCCTCAGCATATATGCAACCTGCCCTCCATATCCCCCTTATCACCAGTACCCTCACTTTCCAAGTACACAGTATGCCCCACCAATAAACCGCCCGTACTGTGATGAGTATGGTAATATGCTGAATCCTTCAAGGCCACGCATGTTACATCCAATTCCTGCTCCCACTACCTCCACCCTTGGCCCCCCGACCACTCACCAACTTATGCAGCCTACACCCAGTCAGGTTCCACCTTTTCAGGAAAGGCAATACTACCCAGAAACATCAGTGGATTACCCTGGACCATCCACTAGTTCAGGTTCCAGGACTGCTGGACCAAAAATATACCAGCAATTGTAAGGTTTTGGTATTTTTGGTGTTGTTTTGATACCTGTTCATTTATGTTTCTTTGTTGTGGTTGCCAAAAAAGCAACCAAAAAATGATGTAGTTCACCAAAAAACAACTTTTATTTTTGGTGCATCCTTGCAAAAAGATTTTGCTGCTAAAAAATATTCAGATTATATATTGTTATTTCTTTGCTGCCTTTTTTTGGTGTTGTTCAAATTGATATATGTTAATTTATTTTTCTTTTTTGTGGTTGGCAAAAATAAACAACCACAAAATAGTGTAGTTCACCAAAAAACAACTTTATTTTTTGTGCATTCTTACAAGAACATTCTGCAAATAAAAAATATTCTGGTTACATTTTGTGTTTTTTTTATTATCCCTTTTTTGTTATTATTTGTTACCTGTTATTCAGCATTTGATTGCAATTACACATAACATACATTTAACCAAACATAAACATAATAAAACATAAAATGCGTGACATACATTATGCAATAGCATCCTGCTTCCAGAGGACACAGCCAGCAGCAGACATGAAAAACGATGTGAAACCCCCACACACAGTGGCACCATTGCTGAT
Source organism: Lithobates clamitans (assembly GCA_037952925.1). NCBI lineage: Eukaryota > Metazoa > Chordata > Amphibia > Anura > Ranidae > Lithobates > Lithobates clamitans. The sequence continues at coordinate 1,139,574 of JBBGZY010000457.1, read as the reverse complement.
GCACCTACTGGCACTCCATTGTGCACCGTCCATATCATGCATGAGAGAATCTTCAAAAAGGTACCCATCACAAATTCAAAAATAGTTATGAAGCACACATGCTGCTTTTACTGCAGATAATGGTGTATGTAGGAACTTGTTAGATAAAATGCCAAAAGCACATTCGACAACTTGTCTTGCCCTTGTTAAGTGGTGGTTGAAGATTCTCTTCTCTTCACTCAGAGACGGATTGGAATAAGGCCTTAGTAGATGGTCAATGAGAGCAATGGCCTCATCCCCAACATAGACAAATGGCAGTGGCGGCCATTGCAATAATTGTCATCAGCCACTGCTAGTAAGACAAACAAAAATTATTTTTTATAGTTGAAGAATTTGGTTCCACTGCCAATGGGCATCACTACTCTTATATGTTTGCTGTCACTTGCCCCGACACAATTCAGAAAATTGCATCGGTCCCAAAAAACTTCTGCTATCTTGCACCAATCTTCGGGAGTGGGCTTCTTCAGGACCAAATCCCTAAGAACATTCCAGATGTCTCTACAGGTACCATGTACAATATTGCTGGCAGTAGTTTGCCAACCAATAACTCAAAATGAAAACTTTCAAAGGAATGTCCAGTTGCCAGGTACCTAAAATGGCAGAGTAAATACAGTTTATTAGAATGATGCATATTAACAATAAGCTACTTCTATATTAGAAAGAACAACTAGCTTGGAAGGAGGTGCCTGAGGAAGTGAGGAAGAAGAGGAGCAGGAGAAAGACACTGGTGATGTAAAGGGACAATTAATATGGTAAACACAATCACACCCACAATTACATGCTAGTATTTATTTAAATTCATGTAAAAAGTTTCAAATAATGATGTGGATCTCCAAATGCCACGTATGAGGTAAGAAGAAGAAAAAGTAGGTATGAAAAGTTACCTCAATGTTATAATGAGTCTGTCAACGGCCTGAATACTCCTTCGGAAACTGGTGTTTTGTCGCTCTAGATGGCTAGAGAGCAAAGCCAACAATTCATCAAAACTGTAAAGAGAAAACAAATGGCTATCTGCTACATTGACCATGTAAAAATGGACTATTTTTTACTCTATTTCCATTTTTTTTATTTGCTCAGGTTTTTTGGAACACTTCTAGCTATTTGAAGCTAAAAACTAGAAATAGAGTCATGGTGACCATGCATACACATGTTTTCCAAAACATATCTTGGAGCATTTGCAAGTTGACATAAACAAATGTTCTCATCTTCTAATTGACATCCGTGTGTAGTTGAAGAATTTGTCTTCATGAGCACGGAAGTCGTTATAAAGGACCCAAAACTGGCCTCTCCTTTCCCTTTGGGTGATGACGGGATGGATCCAAAACGTATGCCTTCTCCTCCTCCGGTTAGCATCTTCTTCTTCATCTATTAAAGCCGCTACAGCCGCCATAATGACTGCTCACCCAACATATTGCATAGCCAACATGTTTGCTAAGCACTTTACAACACCTGACAACGAAAGAGGAAGGGGAAATGACTGAGCAGGATAAGGAATTACATCACTATGACCATATCACATGACATCAAAGTTACACAAAGTCGTTTGTAAAATCGTGTGAAATCACATAAAAATCGCAACACAAAGTTGCACTGTAAATCGAGTGACTTTGGGCTCGCAATAGTGGAATCCTGACCTTAAAAAGAAAGGGAGATGGCCTGGCTGGGCTGGGTGTCTAGCTAACTGAATTAACAGCAGGTGAATCACCAATCTTGAACACAAGTCTTGTGGAATAACAGGTCACAATTTGTAAGTTAAAGCTTTGTACCATGCCTTCAGGTCTTTAGAGAATAGAGGTTACATAGCAGCAAAGCTGCAAGATATGCAACACATGAACTCCCCTGGATCTACAAACTAGACACCCTTTACTCCAAGGATATGAATGTGGTGTTCAGTCTCTTAGTATATTTAGGATTTCTATAGATAGTCTGCTGTTTTTGGTCTCATTTATTCAACTGTACTTTTTTGCTTCATATAACTTGTCTATATTGTTCTATATGCATGCAAATATTTACAATGTGTTGTATGACAACTATTATTGTATTCCTAATAACATGATACGTTTTTATACAAATGTTATTTTTTTTTTTTCCATAAAGTTTTTATTAGAAATAGTAGAGAACACACATATGTAGAGTTTCACAGAAATACATAAAATAAGTCAAGTGACAATGGTCAAAGTATGTAAATAATGTAACTTAAAGGTTATGAACATCAAATATATTAAATAACGTTATATTGAAGAGGAAGAACCCTGTATCTGTGGGGTTAGAAGCTTGTTGGGTTCATAATTTTGGTTGGGCTTGTGAGTTTTATAACCTTATGGGCAGGATAGGGGTTATGAAGAAGGTGGAAATGTTTTGGTTGTGTCGGGGTGTATTGAGAGGGGTTCTGGTAGAGTAAAGTGTGGTAGGTCGGGTTTCGCACATGGTTTTCTGTTTACCTAGGAGGATACCTAAGTATCTGGGGAGAGGTGTGTCGGTGGCAATAAGAAGGGGGTGGAAATGGAGGGTGTGTTCAGAGGAGGTGGTATAGGAGAGGGGGGGAAGGGGATGGGGCAATGTGGTATAATTTTGTAGATAGTGATTTGGTACCGGGGGGGTGTTTGTTATCCATCTCTCTTTCCCCCCAGTGGGGGAAGGTAGGGGGAGCAGCAGGTTTTGTGGAGGCATGTCCGATAAAGATAGGTCATTGTTCTCAGTCTAAGTGAATATAAGAGTGTGCTTGAGTTGATTCTGGATTTATGCGGGTGTCGTAGGAGGATTTCCAGTGGGAAGTGTATTAGCAGAGGTGAGGTCTTTGTAGTCTGTTGTTGTCTGGAAGTGGATCCAGCAGGCCCATTTTATAGAGAATCTAACGGGTGTATCGTGGGCGATACTGATAAGGCGTTCCATTTCAGCTATTTTGGAGATTCTATTTAGCCATTCTTTTACTGACGGGTGTGTGAAGTGCCCCAATGTATTGGAATACATTGTTTTGCCGCATTTACCATGTGCATGGCTAAAGATTTGAAGTAGTTACGACTCAATAAGGTGGTAAAGTGTAAGAGGAATTGTGCTGGAGAGAAGTCCAGCGCGTATGTGGTTATTTTCTTTAGAATTTGGTGAATTTCGCCCAAAAAAATCCTGTTTGCATCTCCAGCATGTGTTTGGGATGTCTGAATTAAATTTGTGGGTGAGGGAGGAGGTACGGTACCAACGTGATTGGACTTTGTATCCGTTCTCCTGTGTGGAGACGTTTACAGATCCTTTGTGGATGTTCAGGTAGACTCATTCCCAGTCTTCTTGTGACATGGATATGAAGAGATCATTTTCTCATGTTTTACAGGCTCGACCCGTGTTGGCAGGGATGTTCGTGAATAGGAGGGTGTGCATAGTGAAGATCAAGTGGCTTTGTGGAGATTGCTTTATGCACAATGTTTCAAAATGTGATAACGGTCTGGAGACTTTGAATTTTCTATCCAGTGACTTTATGTAGTGTACAAGTAATGTGTAGTTCCGGGGGGAGTTCCGGGGGGAGATGTAGGCGTCATTGACCTTGGAAGGCAGTTCTTCTCGGTGTAATAATTTGCCTTGTGAGAAGAAATGGTGTACTTGGACATCACTGTGTGTCCATGTGTCAGTTAGGTAGCTATTGTGCATTCCAGGAGGGAAGTCAGGGCTGAGACGCACGGAAGTGAGAGGGCCTGGTGTAGAGGATAGGGGGTTGATTTGCAGATGCTGTGGAAGCAATTGATTGTTGGACCGATTAGGGGGTGTATGTTTTGGGATGTTCCAGGGTAATAGGTGGAGGGGGGAGGATGTGAATGAGGCTTTGAGGGAGACCCAATCTTTGTATTTTTGTATTTTTGGTGTATGTTCCAGTCCAGGATTCTGGAAAGGTGGCAAGCTTTGTAATAGTTTTGGAGGTCAGGGAGCCCAATTGCTCCTTTATGCTTCGGTAATGACAGGTGTTGATAGCTAATTCTTGGTCTGTTGTTTCCCCAGAGGAATTTGTTTTTTTTTTTAAATTGTTTATTTATTAAGTATATTCAAGTATACAGAAACAGAGTGTTCATTCACATAGAAAAGACATTGATAGCAGCATATTTTCAATGAGGTAAAACATTTTTTTGTAGCTTATTATATATCAAGAAGAAATAACATTAAGTGTCAAATGATTTTCAGACAATACATACACATCATGGTAGAAATAAGAGGGTCAGTTAGTGAAATAAAGCAATGGCATGGTCTTTATACCTCATTAACTCTGGACTACCTGGGGGTTCTCTATGTTGTATTCAGAGGAGTCCCAGTGTCTCCATATAGCCTCAAATCTGGGAAGGGAATCATCAATTATGGCTGTGATATGTTCCATCCTGTGAATATCTGTAATAACTGACAAAAATTGTGCAAAGGTAGGGGGGGCGTTGGCTAACCAGCATTGGGGTATAACCCGTTTAGCCGCTAATAAGATGAAAGCCATCAGTTTCCTAAGCGTTTTTGGCATCTTAGGGAGGGGCAAGCCTAGCAAGAGATGTATAGGTTGGTGGGGTATAGGGAATTCTAGGATTTTTTCCAATAGGGCATGGATCTGTGACCAGTATGGCATTATCAAGGGACATTCCCAAAATATATGGAAATGGGTGCCCAGAGATGAGCCACATCTCCAGCATTGTCCGGATGTAGTCAGTTTCTGTCTTAAAAGAAACTCCGGGGTTCTATACCAGAACATCAGTATTTTATAGGTTGTTTCTTTCTGAGCCACATCTAGATGTCTTAGATGCACTTTCCCAAATATTCTTCCATTCACTTAATTGGATAGGTCTTTTAGGTCTCTTTAAAATATGGGACCATTTTTCGCATATATGTGTGAGTCTGTTCTGTGACAGGGGAGGCAGCATGCAGTATTTTGTAAATAGTGGATATTAGATGAGAATCATGAGGGCCTCTGGAGCACACCATTTCAAATTCAGTAGGGATAGTTAGGGTCAGTTGTGGTATTTTGGTGGAGAGAAAATGTTGGATTTGTAGAAAGGAGTAAAAGAGGTTTTTTGGGATTTTATATTTAGATTGTAGGTCAGTAAAAGTGAGGAGTTTACGGGTCACTGGGTTAACCAGGTGGCGTAGTTGGAAAATACCGGCTTTCGTCCATGGCAGCATGGCATCAAATGAGAGGCTATCAGGGATTTCCAGATTAAAGGTAATATTTGTTAAAGGAGAGCATGGGGATGAAAGCTTAAATTTACCGGAGCAGCTTTTCCATATTGAGAGGGTAAATAGCATCGGGTTTAAGCTGATTTTACGTAACTGAGAGATGAATTTATCCGAGGATGGCCATAACATATAGCATGGATGTGCGGGTAACGTGATGCCCATTTCTATCTCAGACCATCTGTTAGGGGCATATCTAGATGTCCAGGAGGTTATTGTTCTTAGATGGGAGGCGTAATAATATTTGATTATGTCGGGTGCCCCCAAACCTCCACCAGCTCGGGGTGCAAAAAGTACCGAGCTAGCTATCCTATGAGATTTATGATTCCAAATAAAATTTAGGAAATTTTGTTGGATTAACTTTAATTGGGACATTGGAACCTTGACTGGAAGGGTCTCAAAGAGATAGAGGAGCTTAGGGAGCACCGACATTTTGAGGACGTTTATCCTTTCAAGAAGGGATAAGGGGAAATTTGTCCATGACTTTAATAATTTGTTGATTTCTATAAACATAGGAGGAAAGTTGGCCTGAAAAAGAGTGGAGTAAGAGGAAGTCAGATAGACCCCAAAATAATTCAAGGAATGGGTGCACCAACGATATTTGAAATTTTCCTGTAAAGTTGAGAGCATATCTGTGGAAAGATTAATAGGAAGGGCTTCAGTTTTGGTCGGATTTATTTTAAAACCTGAAATGCTGCCAAGTTGGTTCAGAATTGCATGGAGAGAGGGGAGTGATATATGGGGATGAGTCAATGTTAGTAGAATATCATCAGCGAATAGGGACAGTTTGTATTCCTGATGTCTCAGCGCCACTCCCCCTATGTCAGAGTGGGAACGAATAGCTTCGGCCAGAGGTTCCAAACTTAAAATGAAAAGTAAGGGGATAGAGGACATCCCTGACGGGTACCATTACTTAGGGAGAATAGCGGGGAGACATGGGAAGACAACTGTACCTGGGAAGTGGGCGTGGAGTAAAGCGCTTTTAAAGCGTGTATAAAGGGACCTGAAATTCCATATCTAGTCAAAATGGTGAACATAAAAGACCAGTTTAGGCGATCGAATGCCTTCTGAGCATCTAAACTGAGGACTATCGCAGGTTTCTTAGTTTTAGTCAGTAGGTCAATAAGATCGATAGTTCTTCTAGTGTTGTCTCCTGCGTGTCTAGTGAGAACAAAACCGACCTGGTCCTTATGTATGAGTGAGGGAAGAAGTAGGGAAAGTCTGTTAGCTAAAATTTTTGTGAAAATCTTATAATCAGAGTTCAGGAGGGCAATGGGGCGATAGTTGTCTGGTAGTGATAAGTCCTTATCCGGTTTTGGAATAACCGTAATAAAGGCATGAAGAAATTGGGAGTGCGGAACTTTCCCTGACATCAGAGAGGTAAATAGACTTATCATATGGGGTATTAGAACTGGTAGGAAGATTTTAAAGTATGAGTAAGGGAGTCCATCGGGCCCTGGGGACTTGTGGGTCGGAAGCTGGTTAAAAAACTGCTGTAATTTCTGCAGCAGAAATGGGAGCATTGAGTCCTGAGCGTTTCTCAGGAGAGAGTGTAGGGAGATTTAGAAATTTAATAAAGTCATCAAACTTTTCTTGAGTGAATGCGAAATTTTGGTCTGTTGCTAAGCAGTTATAAAGTTTTTGGTAATAATCACCAAAGACCTTGGACATGTGTTGGGGGCAATAGGTAGGTGCACCATTGGGTTGTAATAGTAAATCAGGGATTGAGGCTGCAGGTCTAGGCTTTAATTTATTGACTAGCATTCTATGGGGCCTATTAGCAAATTCGTAAAACTTTTGTTTGGACCAAAGCAAGGATTTAGCAAATGTATTCAAATCAAGAGATTTAATGCGGTTACGTAGCGATACCACTGATCTAAGGCGTTCTACCGTAGGGAAGCTGACAAGGGATTCCTCCGCTTTGGATAAATCATGTAAAAGCGATGACCTTTGGAGAGCTCGATCTTTTTTAAGACGGGAGCTTGAGGAGATGCACTCTCCCCTGAAAAAGGCCTTATGAGCCTCCCATAGGGTGGACGCCTCAGAAACCGAACCTTCGTTAAGTTCAAAAAATTCTGTCAGTTTTTTCTGGAGATGGATATGGATATCAGGTATTTTAAGAAGGGTCTCATTAAGACGCCAGTGGCACGACCTAGATGTAGGTTTGGTTAGGAGAAGGTCAAGGGCTATGGGGGCATGGTCCGACCATGTGATTGTATTTATTTCTGAATGGACTACATATGACAGTAAGGGTGCTGAGACAAAGAAGTGGTCTAGTCTTGTATATAGCTTGTGGGGGGGTGAATAAAATGTAAATTGTTTGGCTGTAGGATGTTTTACCCTCCAAGTATCAAAGAGGTTGTGAGCTCTGATAAGTTTTCTAAAGGATGTAGCCAACTTTTGAACCTGGGGAGGTGGGGTGTGTGTAAAAATGGCAAGTCTATCTTTAGTCGGGGACATGCACAAATTGAAATCACCCCCGATGACCATGAATGGTTGGGAGAAAGATTGCAATTTTTCAAAAAACATTTCAAGAAAACCAATCTTTCCTGTGTTGGGTGCAAACACATTGGCAAGGGTAAATGAAACATTTTCATGATCACAGCTCAGGAGAACAAAGCGGCCTTGAGGGTCTAATAGGGCGTACACACGGTCGGACTTTGTTCGGACATTCCGACAAAACAAAATCCTAGGATTTTTTTCTGACGGATGTTGGCTCAAACTTGTTTTGCCTACACACGGTCGCACAAAGTTGTCGGAATTTCCGATCCCCAACCACGTGGTCACGTACACCACGTACGACGAGACTAGAAAAGGCTGGTTCAGAACCAAGCGCGGCACCCTTTGGGCTCCTTTTGCTAATCTCCTGTTAGTAAAAGTTTGGTGAGAGACGATTCGCGCTTTTTCAGACTCGTGGCTTTCAGATCGTTTTCTGCCGTTCAGTTTGTGCTTGTGGGTTTGTATCTGCTCTTCAGTGCATGCAAGCAAGTTCCGCGTGACTTTAGTCATTGTATTCTTGTTCGTTCGTTACTGTTTTTCAGGTCGCTCTTCACAGGCCTTGCTGTTCTTCAGTGCGTTCTGTTACCTCGTTCTGAGCAGCCGACCGTTTTCTAGCCATGTTTCGTATGCGTACTCCTCGTAGAGTTCGTGTTGTGCGGGGGCTTGGTGTTGGGGTCCTGACCTTGACACAAGTCCAGTCCATGAACAGGGTGGGGAGGAGTTCATGGACCAAGAATTGGTTGCTTCAGCGTGACCAGTTCTCTCATATGCCTTTGCTCCGTGAGATCCGTGAGAATAATCCTGATGATTTTAGGAACTTTCTCAGGATGACGGACCCCGTGTTTCACCATTTGTTGGCTTCGCTGACCCCCTATATCAGCAGGCAGAATACCTGCATGAGGCAAGCCATCACTCCGGAGCAGAGGTTGGTCGCTACCTTGCGGTATTTTGCCACAGGGAGAAGCCTGCAGGACTTGAAGTTCTCCACAGGCATCTCCCCCCAGGCTCTGGGGATCATTATCCCAGAGACCTGTTCTGCCATCATACAGGTCCTGCAGAAGGAGTATATGAAGGTAAGATTTTTATCCTTTAATATCACATTTTATTGTATTGAATGTTTGATAATATATTGTATTTCTTTCCTCATTCCCTAATTACCATGCTTGTAATATGCTGTGAATGTCCCCTTTGTCCTCATGCATGCTGGATTTTTATGTAATTATTATTTTATGTCCTTCATACATATTTGCCCTTCAATAACCTCCCCAGCATGGTGTCTCCTGCCCTATATTCACCTCATGTAGTCACTTAACAATGTATTTTATAAGCTCCATAGTAATGCTTTACCCCAAACACCCCCTAAAATGTTTGGAAATGTTATTTTAGCTTTAAATTCAGGCAGAGTGCCAGAGGCTTTTTTTTGTGGTGTCCCCAAATCATTTTTAGTAACCCTCCCTCCCCCAACTGCTAAGTCAGCTGATCCCAATTCTCTATCCTCAATCATCTATCTGCTGACTTTGCCAAACCCATAGACACTATACCCACCTCTTTAGTGCTCAGATTTATGAATGAATTCCCCAAAGCATGTAGTGCAAGGGCCTGCCTGTATACTTTCCAATGGTACTGTTTAAAGTTTTTGGATCCTATTATTATCTTGATAGGTAATAGCAGAATGTCCAAATGTCCTCAAATGTGTACAGTGTGTATTTATATCTTTGTATTCAGACACTTCTTACCTGTCCAGTTGTCTGCCAATAGTGTAACTAAGTAGGGGCTGTTCCAAGTAATACCCATTATTTAGGCATTCATCTCTCAATGAAGTGAAGTGGGTTACCTGTCCAAGATTTCCACACACCCCCTATAATGTTAGAAATGGCCCATGAGGGGGGGGGGGGGGGAATATGATAGGTGTACCTTATACTTTGGTGTTGTTAAATTCCCTTTAATAAATGCTATCTGGAGGTTGCCCCATAATGTTTGTGTCTAATCTGCTTGCCATGTTTCCGAGTAAAAATAGTAATGTTTATTGTTTTTTCCTCAACAGTTTCCTTCCATGCCACAGGAATGGCAGACTGTGGCCTCCCACTTTGCCGAGCGGTGGGACTTTCCTAACTGTGGAGGGGCAATTGATGGGAAACACGTCCACATCGTCCCACCACCCAACTCGGGGTCGTACTATTATAATTACAAGGGGTTTAATAGTATAGTGATGTTGGCGGTGGTGTCGGCTAATTATGACTTCTTGTATGTGGACGTGGGGAAGAATGGCCGGATGTCCGATGGTGGAGTCATCGCCCAGACAGAGTTTTAAAGGTGTCTCCAGAATGGCAGCTTGGACTTGCCAGCTCCAGAGGGCAATGTGGAAGGACTCCCATTTGTGTTCGTTGTTGATGAAGCATTTGCGCTGGGGGACCACCTGATGCGGCCATTCCCAATGAGGACCCTCACCCCGGAACAGAGGGCTTTTAATTACCAGCTGGCCAGAGCCCGAAGAGTGGTGGAGAACACATTTGGAATCCTGGCCAGCCGGTTCCGCCTATTTCTGACAGCTATCCATATGGCGGAGTATAAACTGAACCATATAATACTTGCGTGCTGTGTTCTCCATAACTTTTTACGGAAACTTTCGGCCAACTATGCTGGCTCAGTTGGGCCTGAGTCCGGAATCCTACATCAAACCACACTGACGGCGCTTGAAAGTGGCCGTCCTGGCTTGCCCTCCCTGAGTGCCCGTGATGTCCGGTTACGCTACCTGGAGTTCTTTGCGGGTAGGGGGGCTATCAATATGCCAGACAATATGTGAAGCCTTTTTATAATAATAAAAAAAAAAATTCTTTGTGGACATTTACTGCTTGTGTTTGTTTTAGCTGACCCTGACATAAATGTTTTGAGTGCAGAAAATGTCGTGATTGGGTAACCTTATAAAAAGCACTTTTGGCTGGTATTTCCTAAATGCAAAAACACATTCCACTACAAGTGCACTTGCAACTGCACTGAAACTGCACTTGTAGTGCAAAGAGGATTTGCCCTTGGGAAATAACCCCCATTTTTGCATAAAACAGCAATTGCATCACCCCAAAAGTGTTGTAGTGTTGAGACAATAATCCACACATTCTTGAGTAAGCCACTTTTTTATACCTGCACAATCACATGTGCATTTACCAAAGGTTTTTAAAACAAACCAACATGTTTGTTGTATAACAATTTTTGCAGTAGCATTAGCAAAATTCGAAATGTCCATTTCAGATAAAACAGGCCTGTGTAAAACCAACAAGAAAGCCAAAAAACTTGAACTTACAAAGTTCACATTAGGTAAAACCTGAAGGCTATATCAGACATCAATATTTAGGAACTGGGTTTTATATAGCGTTCGGATGGGGGGAAATCACCCCTGGAAAAGCCAAATTTGGAAGATGCACACCAATTTACGAATGTCAACATGTGCTATCTGCCATCAGGGGGGATCAAGGGACGTGTTTTGTGGGAGCAAGCCTTTCCTCAACGGATTTTATAATTGAGGAAGGGGTTGCACCCCCAAAACGCGTCCATTGATCTCCCGTGATGGCATATAGCACATGTTGGCACACTGTGTGCATCCTCCAAATTTGGCTTTTCAAAACATTGCAAAAAAATTTAAAAGATTGGACCACAATCCAAAAAGTGATTTTGTGGGGTTTTAAATTCGCCCCAAAACATCAATGATGTTATTATTTTTTTTAATAACATCATTGATTTTTTGCTGGATGTTTTGCAGTTCGGCATTACACCCCATGATCTCCCCGATCAGGATCTGGGCACTTTCTGATGTGAAACGTTCTCTATCCCTCACATCACGATCACCTAAAAAGAGAGAAAGAAAAAAAAAACAGGTCTCAAAAATCTGCTACCATCCATCTCTTTTACCTGAGCCTGTGGTCGCAGACACTCACCCGTTGTGGTGCCAATCTCCACCACATCTTCTTCTTCCTCCTGCTCTTCTTGTGTTGGTGTAAGTTCCCCTTCTTCCAGAGGTGGGGGGTCTCTGGTCTCCTTGGATGAGGGGTGTCCTCCGAGTCTTTTCTCCCCCATGTAAAACAAAAATGGTATAATTAGCACACAGATATTTGATGGCAGAACTAGAAATAGGAAACATTGCTTGGAAGTGGGGTACAATTGTCTATTTTAGCCGAGTTCCAAGATGTATATTTTTTATTGCCCTTTGTCAAGCTGCAATACTTTACCTGTTTAGTACAAGCTTCACAGATGTAGCCCCCCCTATAGTATACACTGGAGCACCTGTGTGGCCCCCCTAATAAAAATGGTGTTCTGGGGTCCCACACTAGTGCTCCAGTGTCCAGATGTGAAAACAGCTGCTCAGTGTCCTCTCCTTACACACAATCTAGTTGGCATTTCATTCTAGTAACAAACCCATCTACACAAACAAATATTTGGCATCCAAGTAGGCCCAAAAAAAATGTGGGAAAATGCATATGGCCTAAACAATGGTGTTTTAGAGGCCGAAAGAAAAATGTTTGATACGAACGAATAATGGGCCCATGAACATTAAAGTTGCCCTTTTAAACGTTACAATTAATAAAAGCATATGTAGCAGCACGAATGCAATAAAGACAGAAAGAATAAGAACACAGCACAACTACTTACTTTTTTGCAGCACTCTCCGGATCTTTCGGTACTGCTCTGGCTCTCTTAACTTCAGGTCCGACCACCGCTTCCTGAGCTGATCTTTCGATCTTCGTACCCCGAAATTTCTGTGAAGGCTTTTGATCACTTTCGCCATGATCTTGGCCTTTCTGATGTTGGGGTTGGGGTAAGGCCCATACTTCCCCTCATAGTCGGACTTCCTCATGATGTCGACCATCTCCAACATCTCCCCAAAGGACATATTTATGGCCTTAAAACGTCTCCTTCTGGATCAGGACGTGTCCGGATCCGGGCTTTCCTCCTCCTCCTCCTCGTTGCTATAATTAGCACACACCTGCTCTAACTCCGCCATCATGCTCTTCACCCACTGCGCCGAACGAAAAGGGGCGGGGAATAGACTAGAAAGAACGTCAGGGGCGGGCGGAGTTACACGCATGCGCAGTGTGTATAAAGCATAACACGCGTGCGTATTACGTACGATCTGTGAGCGGAGAAAGGAGCATTGGACGCGCCGATCGTAAGAATGAAGGTAAGAGACAAACTTGTGCCTATACTGCTTCTAGATTGAGGCCTATATTGTAACAAGATTAGGAGAGTTTTGTCTGACATTAGGCTTTGTCTTGTGTTGTGTCTTGCAATGAACATGGATATGCTACTCAAAGATAATGACTTCATGTCAGTATTCCTAGAGATGCTAAGGGAACTGCCCTGTCTGTGGGAGATTAAACACCCCCATTTCAAGAACCAAGCAAAGAGGAAGGCAGCACTGGAGCAATTGTGTGAAATTGTGAAGCAGGTGATCCCCACGGCAGACATCACCTATTTAAAGATATTAATTGGTTGCCTGAGGAGCACATATCTAAGGGAGCGCAAGAAGGTCCTGGATTCACAGAGATCCAGAGTAGCAGATGACATCTATGTCCCCAGGATGTTGTACTACGACAGGCTGCACTTTCTGGCAGGCCAGACTGAACCCAGGCCATCCCTCCCCAGTCTTCCTTCCATGCTTCCTTCCCAACTGGCTGAGGCTTCTGATGCCCAACCTGGGCCTTCCAGGCCACATGTGGAGGAGCCCAGATTGAGCCTGGTATAGCATTCCTCTAAATATTTCTGCTTGTCCAATCAATGATGTTAACTAGATGTTAGTTGGGAGTACTAATTTAGGATTGTGATTGATGATGCAAAACATTACAACCATGTCCCTTTTTCATACACAGGGAAGTCTCAGCCAGGAGGTGGCCGGGCCGAGCCGGCTGGCTGATCTGCAGGTCCCTCCACCCCCCCTGAAAAGAGAAAGTGGCAGTAGGAGGAGTGCCCTAGAGGAGGCTGCTATAGGATTCTTTTGGAGGGCTACAGAGGTCCTGGGAGCACCCCACACCATGGAGGAGAACATTGGTGCCTTCATTGCATATAAAATGCAGTGGATGGAGGAGGGCCAACAAGTCATGTGTGAGGCTCTCATATTGGAGGCTCTTGAGAAAGGTATGAGGGGCCAAATGACACCTCAGACACACCTTTGTGATGGTCCTCCTCCTCCTCCTCCTGCAGGTCCTCCTCCTCATCCTCCCTCTCCTCCAGGTCCCCCCAGTCCTCCTCCAGGTCCTCCCAGTCCTCCTCCTCCTCCAGGTCCTACTCCTCCTCCTGCCACATCTCCAACTGCACAGCCACAGCCCGGAAGGAAGCGTGGAAGGAAGACCAGACAGTGATTGCCCTGGGTTCAGTCTGGTTGGCCAAAAGATGCAGCCTCTTGTGGTACCACAGCCTGGGGACACAGATGTCATCTGCTGCTATCCGGATCTCTGCGAATTCTGGACCAGACTGCCCTCCCTTACATATGGACTCCTCAGGCCACCAATTTTGATGTTGAAGAATTGATGTCTGCCGTGGGGGTCCCAGGCTTCGCTAATTTCTCCTGTTGATCCAGTGTTGCCTTCCTCTTTGTTTGGTTCTGATCCCTTAATAAAGGATTTTTGTTTTGAATTATACTCTCCTATGTGTTTTACTTCAAAAAGGACAGTTGGTTTGTGAGGATTCAGGTACATTTCAAATATACAATGTGAAATGAACAAGGGACACCAACACCAAACAATCTCCTGGAGATTAAATAATACAAGATATCAATGGTGTTGGGGTAACTTGACACACAAAACACACACAAAAATATTCTGGAGTAAAAATAAAAAATAAAAATAAGATCAGCCTTGGAAAAAATCCAAACATTAAAGAAAAAAAAAGGCTGAAAATCCAGGTTAGGACCAAAAAGGGTCTCTAGTAAAAAGAAAAAAAAAGAAAACATATACCAATTAGGTATTAGGCCTGAGGCACATGAGAGCCTCAGGAGATCTCGGTCTTGACTCAAGACCATGTTAACAGGAGGCGTGTCAGCCTACAAAAACAGACTTGTGGGCCTCCGCCCAATCCAAACCTTAAAAAAAAAACAGAAAAACAGAGAACCACCAACATGGGGGTTATGTGCTGGGTTATAACAAACTAATAAGCATGTAAACATGTAAGGCATTTCAGATATGGAAGTTCAACTCTGAGCCCAGAGTCTCAGAACACATAGGTCTAAAAAAAAAAAAAAAGATAGGACCTATGTGTAAAGAGGGATCACAGGGACATGTCCCTAGACGTTTTCAAGTAGGGCCTTTAAATGGAGCAGCTCTTTGAGGTGTAACTGGTGTCTTCTTTGACCTCTGGTGCACCGGGGTCCAGATTTTCCCAGGTGTGGACATCTGTCGGGAAGGCGGGACTTGTATCTGCAGGTCTTCATCTGGTATGGGAGGGAGACCTAGGTTTTTGATAAAAGTTTCACATTCTTGTAGGTCTCACATGAAGTATTGTGAACCGTCTTTAATGACTGATAATCTGAAAGGGAAACCCCAGCGATAAGGGACTTGATATTGTTGCAAATGGGAGGTAACTGGGCGTAGAGCGCGGCGTTTAGCCAAAGTGATGGGTGATAGATCATTGAAAATTTGAAGTTTTGCACCTTTGAATTCGACCCTTGATCTGTTTCGAGTAGCAATGGTCAAGGCCTCCTTGCTCTCATAAAAGTGGTAACGAGCGATTATGTCCCTGGGATTAGCACCCTGAGGAGGTTTAGGAGCCAGTGATCTGTGTGCTCTATCCAGGTGCCATTCTATGTCAGGAATATGAGGTACTAACATGACAAATAGAGCAAGGAGATAGGATCGAATTTCTTTATCTGGTATGGATTCCGGGACTCCACGGATGCGTAGATTCTGACGGCGTTCTCGATTTTCGAGGTCTTCTTGCTGCGTTTGTAATTGCGAGACTGCATTTTTCAGGCCTGTATTTTCCTCTTCTAGGACATGGTCATATTGAACCATGTCTTCGAATCTAGTTTCCAGATGATCCGTATGTTCACCAAGTTGATCTATTTCACCCCTAAGCTCGCGGGCTAGCTTATTTACTTCTTTGGTGATGTTATGGGTGATGCTGTGAAGCAGAGCCTGTAACTTAGTATCTAAACCGTCCACTGTTACGGGTAGTGATGTTGCGTGGGAAACAGGTGGTTGTGGGTGTTGTGAAGAGTCTTCCATAAACAGAGAGGGGTCTACTAATGGGAAATTGTCCGTTTGGTTCATAGCTACCTCCGGGGTACTTGAGGCCGGGAAGTGAGGCCTCCGTAGGTATTTCTCCATTGGGTGGGTTCGCCGAAGTGCGGCCTGTGAGGCTTGTTTTGAGTATACGGTGCGTTGGTCTCCGATTTTACCCATGCACTGATTGAGAGATAACTATGGGGTTCCCTGAAAGGTTAGTGCATCTCCCAGATCTTGAAAATAATAGCGTTGCGGAGCGGGAGATTCGGATCTGTAGGCGGAGGCCAAAGCTTAAAACTCAGACGGCTTCCATCTTTGCAAGCTGCGTGTGCGTTTTACATGGAACAGTTGTAAGGGTGATTTGTTAGGTAACTGTTACAGAGCATAATATTCCCAGTGGTGGATATTGTTAAGAAAGTATAAAGAGGTGGGTTATGATAAGTGAGTACAGCTTTGAAGGGCAGAAGCAGCTGGGTGAATCTTGGAGTCCCAAGATGGCCGCCGGCCTCCGTGTGTAGGCCGAAGCCGCGGTCTTTCCTATGGGCCAGCCGGCTGTGTAAGTACCGCTCCGTCTGGGCTTCGTCTGGGCCAAAGGGGTTCTTGGAGAGACACAGCTAGTGGGACAGTTAGCAGTTGGTGTTAGGGGTGTTTGGCTGTGGGATGGTAGGTGTGGATGCTTCCACTACTCACTGTGTCTCCAGGGGGATGGTGCGGCCGGATCACTAGGCCGCAGGCTGTAGATGGACGCCAGGCTGCAGTGTATCAGAGCTCACGGCCGGAGGTTCACAGGCAGCACAGCTCCACTGCAGATCTATCCAGCGTCCTCCGGAGGTGTCCTGCTAGAAGGTGGAGGTAGGATGGTTGCTGTTTAAGAGCGTGGGCGCTGGCAGGCCTCAAGATGGCGTCGGGCTTTGAGCCCAGGAATCAGAGAGCCGGACCGGGACACACACAGCCGGGTAGAGTCGAAATGGAGGAAAATTTTCAGCTGTTCTTGTAGCAGAGATTGTGCTGGGGAGTATGCCATGATTTTGGGAGTTCTCCGGGGTAAGAGAGAGGGAGGATGGCAGTAGATTGCTTGCTGGCTGTGCAGAGCTCAGCACAAGCACGTCTTCCTTGCTCAGTGTCCGGACACGCCTCCCTCCCCAGAGGAATTTGGTGCATAAACTTTTATAAGTACTAAAGAAGGAGGTGGGAATATGAATCGGAACAGTTTGCAGTATATAGAGTAGGCGCAGCAGGGCATTCATTTTTAGTATGGCCGCTCTGCCGAACCATGAAAAGATGGGTTTGTTCCAGCGTTTAAGATCGGAGGTAAGGCATTGTAGGATTGGTAAGTAGTTTTTGGTGTAGAGGTTGTTAAGTTGACAGGGTATTTGGATACCTAGGTAGGTTATTGCTTCTTTTTCCCATTGGAAGGGAAAATTTCTTTGGCACTGGGTTACTGTGTGTTTGGGTAGAGAGATGCTCAGGGCACAGGACTTGGAGAAATTTATTTTCAGGTTAGAAATTAATCTATAATGGTGGAAGTCTGCCAGCAAGTTGGGGAGAGAAATGTGAGGTTCTGTGAGGAAGAGGAGTATGTCATCAGCGAAGGCTGCAATTTTGTATTCTTTTTCAGGTGTTAGTATTACTTTAATGTTTGGGTTGGATTTGAGACTGCGTAGGAAGGGTTCGAGGGTAAGTGTAAACAGTAGAGGGGAAAGGGGACATCCCTGCCTCGTGCCATTACGGATAGGGAAGGCATTTGACAAGAGGCCGTTGACTCTGGCTCGGGCCATAGGATGGGTGTATAGGGCCATTATGAAGCTTAATAGGCGACAACCCAAACCCATGAATCTCAGTACTGCTTCCATGTAGTCCCAGGCCACCCTGTCAAATGCCTTCTTCGCATCGAGGGATAGAAAAAATCCAGCTTTGTTGGAGGAGATCAGGAGATGTTGTAAGTTGATTGCTTTGATCGTGTTATCCCTAGCTTCCCTTCCTGGGATAAAACCCGTTTGATCTCGGGAAATAATGGTGGGAAGGAGAAGGAGTAGATGCTTGGCTAAGATTTTGGCGAATATTTTGATGTCTACATTTAGTAGAGAAATTGGTCTATAGCTTGCCTTAAGGGTGGGGTCTTTCTCATCTTTGGGTATAACTGAGATGTGTGCTTCAAGTAAGCCCGAGGGGAGGGGGGATGTTGCCGATATGGAGTTTTACGTTTAGAACGTTTTAAGGAAGTGGGTTGACAATACTTCTGAGAATGTTTTATAGTAAATGGCCGATAGGCCATCAGGACAAATGTTATTTTTGATTTTTTTCATAGTATTTCATTATGACCTTTGCTGGAATGTGATGCCATAACTCCCATAACAAACTCCCTAATGGATTCCTATACATGCTGTTTTTGTCCCTGTATCTTTCCCAGTGTACCAGCAAGGCCCCTGCACCTGCACTGTTCCACCACTTTTGAGTTGGCAGCTGCAAACTCAGGCTGCCTTATCCAGTGGTTGTGGCAGGTTGGGTACATTGGTGCACCAGAAATGAT
This sequence comes from Lithobates clamitans, assembly GCA_037952925.1. Taxonomy (NCBI): domain Eukaryota; kingdom Metazoa; phylum Chordata; class Amphibia; order Anura; family Ranidae; genus Lithobates; species Lithobates clamitans. The sequence continues at coordinate 1,121,109 of JBBGZY010000457.1, read as the reverse complement.
GCGCTGTGACACCATTTCTGGTTTCGGGGGTGGTATGATGTCACTGCGGGCAGAAACAAGATCTGTAAATGGGGGAGAGTTTGATCAGTCATGGGATTCTCTCCCACACCCACAGATTGCAGTGTAATCAGTGAAAGGACTTTTCCTAATGGATGGGATGGCAGGTGTGGGAATGTCCAGATCAGATCTTTAGAGCAGCAGAGCCCGGAGACCCTAAGTTGTTAATCCCCACAGCACTGCAAGTTCAGCAGCAGGAAAAGGATAGGGCAGCCATGCAGTGAAGAATTCTACAGAATCTAACAACTTGCACATTGTGTGACATACTGGAGTTATTTTTTTCAGCTATTCTAGTTTACTATTTTATTACAGGTATTTTTATTGAGCTGACAATTTAGAGTTCTTGCCCTCAAGGAGCTTACAATTTAAGGTCCCTATCTCACATGCATACATACTAGAGGCAATTTAGATAAGAGCTAATTAAGCAGCATGTCTTTAGAGTGTGAAAGGAAACACACACAAACACAGGGAGAACATGCACACTTCATGCACATAGTGTGCTGACTAGGATTCATACTAGGGATCCTAGTGCTAGAGCAAACCACTAAGCCAGTGTACTGCCTTCTCCAAAGCACAAACGAGGAAGGCCTGGTGGATTTTGGTGAGTTCAACTCTGAATCTAGTTCAAATAAGTCTGATGTTGATGAGGATACCCCTTAAAGTAGGGTGTATGGGGCAGGTCAATTTTTTTTTTAAATAAAAAAACAAGGAAGGGGTTTAATAGGGTAGAGAGGGATTCCGTGTGTTGGTAAGAAGGTCATAGCACCTAGTGCAGGGGGCAGCTATGTGATATCCCTTTCAGCAACACTCTCTCACTTTTCTAGGAAAGGTAAATATGTGGAGATGTTTAACCTCACAAGGGAGGCAGTTCAAGCAAAGTTGCAGGTTTCTGTATAGAAAAGGGCACTAAAGAAATTTTCTAATGTGTCAAAGGTTTTGTGGTATTTTTAGCATAATTGTCAAAAGAAAGCCATAGCAATGTGTAAGCTTGATAAGGGATCTGGACATAACTGTTAATCAATAATTATCATTAACTACTTCAATACAGGGCATTTTCACCCCCTTCCTGCCCAAGCCAATTTTTAGCTTTTAGCGCTGTCGCATTTTGAATAACAATTGCGCTATAAACAAAATAAGAGTGACGAGTTTGAAAAAAACCACAATATTTTTTACTTTTTGCTATAATAAATATAATATTTTTTTTTTTAAACAAATTTTTTCCTCAGTTTAGGCTGATACGTATTCTTCAACATATTTTTGGTAAAAAAATATCGCAATAAGCGTATTTTTATTGGTTTACGCAAAAGTTATAGCGTCTACAAAAAAAGGGGATAGATTTATAGCATTTTTATTTTTTATTTATTTTTTACTAGTAATGGCGGTGATCTGCGATTTTTATTGTGACTGCGATATTGCGGCGGACACATCGGACACTTTTGACACATTTTTGGGACCATTCACATTTATATAGCGATCCGTGCTATAAAAATGCATTGATTACTGTATAAATGTGACTGGCAATGAAGGGGTTAACCAGGAGGGGGCGCTGTAAGGGTTAATTATGTCCCTACGGAGTGATTCTAATTGTGGGGGGAGGGAACTCACAAGGGGAGGAGACCGATCAGTGTTCCTCTGTACAAGGAACACACCATTGGTCTCTTCTCCTCTGACAGGATGTGGATCTGTGTGTTTACACACACAGATCCACGGTCCTGCTCAGTTACCGGGCAATCACGGGTGCCTGGCGGACATCGCAGGCCACCGGGCACGCGCACTGGGACCCGAGTGACCTGGTGGGTGCGCACGCGCCCCCCTGGGGGGGCCTGGAAGGCTGTCACATCATATGACTGCGGCCCAGGATAACAGCTGCACCGTCCCACCATCATATGGCGGTGGGCAGGCAGCTCGTGGTTAAAGTGGTTGGATTAAGTTAGGGCCTTTAAACTTAAAGCCCAATTCCAGGAAACTTAAAAATTCTTCTTTGCAGTGGAGCTGGCCAACATTGCAAGGGTTAACTGCTTGTTTAGTCTAGGGGCTAGGAAAAGCACTCTTACTTGCCTGATCCAATGCAGGTGGCCCTCTGGCAGAGGACTGTCCCTTCGCATACTCAGAATTTTGCAGAACTATGGACCCTGCATTGGTCTTGATGCAGTCAGAATCTTAGACCACTGGTGCATGAGGGAGAAGATGCTGTGTTAACTGGTCCAGCAGTGCAGTGAAGTGGAGGATTGGGTAGGTAATTCTACTAAACAAGCAATTAACCCTAGCAGTGCAGGTACAGCCCCCACTACAAGGGAGTTTAAAATTTTACTGAAGTTCAGCTTTGAGATGTTGGCTAGCAAGGGTAAGCTGTGCTTTGAACAGAAGGACCTTGATTTATGGTCAAAGCTTGTACAGAGGAAAAGGCATGCAAGTTTGAGGCCATTCAATGACTCTGTAGCGAGGCAGTTGCTCTCAGCTTACAAGGTAGGAGGGTACTGCTTGGCTTTTAATGAAGACTTTGGGGTTCTGGTGGCACCCAGGAAAACAATACATCCAACCAGTAAATAAAGTATAAATGAGACAGCGCTGCATAGGTATACAAACACACAAAAATAAAAACAAATCAAAACTAGTGTGCAATATAAGTGTTTAAACAAAAGTCCAATAATATTATATAAAGTGATAATTTCTTCCGCTGACATGTGGGGAGATGTGAAGTGTTTCTTTGCTTCAAACAGCCTCCATATGCATAGTGCTCCTGCCACCACATGCAATGCTCGCTCACCTCCTTACAAGATCCTGCTAGGAGTCAAACATGCCTTGCACTCTGTGCAACTCTCCCTTCCGGAAATCCTCACTGGTCCTTGGTAACCTCTGTTGAACTCTCAAGAAACAAGTAATGATCTATATCTGATAAGCGTTCCTTTCACTGTGCTACTTCAGACTTGAATCAAGTGTAATCCACATTAGCTGCGGGGTAGTTTCAAAAATACATGGAAAAAACAGAAAGTGCCTCCAATAGTGCAGTATCCGAGGGATTAAAAATTAACCTCTCCACCCCAGCTAATATACAACATTTATTAAAAGGTTTTAAAAGCTTAGATAATACATCAGAAAGGTCTCACCCAGTTGCAAAAAGATTCCACCACCAGCCTCCACCTCTACTTTCACTGCCTCACACGTGGCTTCATCTGGAGGAATGAGCCAAGCGGCTATGGCGGGGTCAATTTATAGTATACATAATGAAAAAATTGGTTACCGTGTATGTACTCAGCTGCGGCATTCCCAGGACGCCCACGCATGCACAGTTGTAATACATTGTGTCAACAAGACACAGTGTGTTTGAATGGTGCGCTATGGTGACAGACTTTCAAAATAAAAGTCGACACTTTGTGATAACTTCACGGCCTAAGTAAACAGAGGACTTCAATAAAATGGCCGAAAAACTGATACATATTACCATAATGCAGAGGTAGAGCTGTCATGGAAGCGATGTCTCGCCAGATATCTAACATACAGCATAAAAATACTGGGAAATGTCACTGGAAATTGTCAACATTAAATGAAAAACATCTAAGTGATTTACATCAAGGATACATAGCGATAAAAAAATAATTATACTAGAAAACCTAAAATGATTTCACTATGACTCTAAGTGAGTTACTATAGAGTCATTCATTATAAATGCTAATATTGTACTATTTATCTCACCTAGGAAGATAATGGTAGTGATTAATTAGATATGATGAGGGAATGACATGGTATTTAAAAACATAATTTAATACTAGGAAGTATTAAGATAAGGAAATGATACAGTAAGAAATATGACGTTTAGAAAGAAATTAAAAATAATTTATGAAACAATTAATGTCAAACTCAATATTATGTCCTGATGGGTGTAAAGTTTGATTCACGCTGGCCTTAAAGTATTAACCTTATTGGTGCCCCTCTATTGGGGATGGTATTTTTCTATCCTCCAAAACAAAAGAGAGGAGGGGTCTTTATTATGGTGGGTGGCGTAATGTTTAGAGATACTGTGTTTGGGATAGCCATTGGTAATATTTTGTACATGTTCCCGGATTCTCTTCCACATTGGTCGTTTAGTACGGCCAATGTACTGAATTTGGCAAGGGCACTGAAGGGCATAAACTACCCCCTCTGTTTTACATGTAATGCAGTCCCTTATTTGGTATTCTTTTCCCATTGCAGTAACTAAAAACTTGTCTCTTTTGGTGTTCTTTCTCTTTGTCCTAGTACAAGCATAGCACTGTCTGCATGGAAAAAAAAAACTTTTCCTGAAAAAAATGAAATAAACTGGTGTTTTTGGAAGGTCTACTATATTTTTAGCGATTTTAGTGCTTAATGTTGGGGCTCGTCTTTATGTGAACTTTGGATAAGATGGTAATACCTGCCTAAGATGTTTATCAGCAGTTAGTATGGGCCAATGTCTTTTAAATACCTTTTCTATCTTTCTTTGTTGTACTCCATAATTGAGAATGACGGGCATTGAATCTTGAAAAGCATTCTGTTTTGGTTTGTCTTCTATTAAGGATGGTCTGTCTATTGCATTCACCATTTCTTTTTTTTGTAATGTAATGTGATGTGATCTTTTTGGTAGCCTTTTTCGAGAAATCTCTGACTAATTAGATCAACCTGCTCTCTGTAATCCCCATCATCAGTACAGTTTCCCTTCTGCTTCATAAATTGGCCTTTTGGCACATTTAGCAGCCAAGGGGCATAATGACAGCTTTTCATAGGTATGAAACCATTCCTGTCTACCTTTTTTTTAAAAAGTTTTGGTTTAGAATTTTCCTTCTGTCACTGATATGGTGAGGTCCAAAAAGTGTATTTGTTTTGTATCATGTTCCCATTTAAATGATATACTGGTCATTCTGGTTGAGCTTGTTTAAATAATAGATCAATGCAGTTTCAGTGCCTTTCCAGACAATGGAATATCTACTTTCTTTTTTGTTCAGTACGCCTTTCTTAATGCCCTTGTCCACTAGATTCTCCAAATAATTTTTAACTCCTTGTAGGATTGCTTTTCAATGGAATATATGTTTCGCTATCTTCCAACTGTCTTTTCAGTTCGGCCTGATATGCTTCTTTCATTTGTATGACCATTATCCCCCCCCCACCCTATTCGTTGGTCTAATCACTAGATTTTTTTCTATTCTCTAACCGTTTGATTCCTATTTCTATGTTCTTGGCTTCCCTTCCTTTTTTAAATTCCATACTCTGTAAATCTTGCACCACCATCTTTTTAAAGACTTCAATGTGACCATTGTCACAAACCGGTGGGTTAAATAAAGTTTTGTTCCTCAGTGACGTGTGTCTTTACATACCACCTTTTTCTGCAGGGGTTGAGACATCATATATTTTTTGATGTTTAGTTTTCTTACGTCTTTTTGGATATTATTATTATTATTATACAGGATTTATATAGCGCCGACAGTTTACGCAGCGCTTTACAACAACATTAGGGCAGACAGTACAAGTACAATACAATTCAATACAGGAGGAATCAGAGGGCCCTGCTCGTTAGAGCTTACAATCTAGGAGAGATATCAAATTTGGTCATATATTTCTTACTAGCGCAAATTTCAATCCCATATCTAAAACAATCGTTTCCTCTTTAATAAGTGATACTTCCGTTAAATTAAAGATTCCAAGGTGGAATGGGGGGGAGCTGTTAGCCAATATGGCTGCACACTGAGCTGGTGAAGCCCTCAAGCATACACGTGTGTAGCTCTGACCACTCAGTACTGCCACGTGTAGATGGTATGAATATCCCCTGAAAGGCTCCTGAATGACACAGTAAATGATAACTGGATCTGGAGTGGTCTTCAGTTGGCTGGTGTGAGGACCCGGGTGTGCACCGCTCCCCTATGCGAGGAGACGGACTGTGGACGCTGCCCTGAATGTTGCCGATGTAAGAGAGTGGGAGGTGCTGAAGCTCGGATTGCCGTCAGAACTCCGTGTGCACTTTAGGGATCGGGTACTCTCGGCTGCTTCCGTGACCTCGGAACAGAGGAGGAGGCTGGTGTCCCTGTTCGGTGGTGTGGCTGACAGCTTCTGGAGACTCTAGAACGTTCAGAAATTCTTGGCTCCCTCAGTTCTCTCCAGTCTTCTATGGCGGAGGCCCGTCGCTACAGCTGAGGAACCCGGAATACTTTACCCTGGATCGGTAAGATTCAGGAAGCTGTGTGGAGGATCAGGAAAGCCAGCAATCTCTGGTAAGATACAAAGATTTAGGGAGCAGAAACTTAAACATCTAGACCCAGGTATTTGCCTAAATTGTGGACCATATGGGGACATATCATCAACATCAATATTAATAACTGGAATTAATTATAATCTAACATGAAACACGTCAAAGCAGATATTTATCTATATATGTCCTGAATATAGTTATTTTTCTGTATAGGAAGTCCCTGATTTTATCAATGTCCTCCCTAGTATAGAGGGGGAGAAGCAAATAAGAGGAAAACCCCTATTGGTGCTGTATGATGATATAAACTTTCACTAAATATTTGACTGTGGGGAATTGCGGCTGAATACGCTTGGCACATTGATCTTCGGATCCTTTTTCTTTTTTACTATGGCACAGAAAAAACAAAAACCCCTCAATCCCAAAGGAAAAAGATAGATAAAAAAGGAACAATTAGTGAAGTAAATAAAAACATCACAGGGGCACAATCGACTTAAACCACAGATATAAAAGAATGCTTTCAACAAATACAACCAATACAGGGTCTGTCTAACACAACAGAAACATCTATAACCTCAGGTACAATAGAGGAAGAAATAGGCCAATTTAGGAACAGCTCTCCAATTAATACAATACGATTGACCGCAGAAACAAAGGCAATGGAGAAAGAAATTTGGGATATGAAAGCATACATCTGCTATCTTCCTACAAGGGAATATATGGATCGATATGTATATAGGTTAGGTATAAGAGAAAGGAAGGTGGGACTTTAAATGAAAAAACAGAAAAACACTGCGCTAAGCTAATACATGAAGCAGCTACATACAATGTGACAAACAAAAATACAGAATAAATATATAAAATGTAGCACTTAAACGTGTTAAGTATTCTTCACAAACACCTCAATTGTGAAGACCAAGTGTAGTGAAATACCAAAAAAAGGGAAGTGAGGGTAAAGGTGAAGTCCATGTAAATGAACTTAAAACACAGAGAAGTCTCTAAACAAATGTGCACATGAGAAATCGCTGGCTGTGAAAGTGTTCGTAATGTGGACTGAAGACTGGGTTGGTCAACACATGGATGCGGCTTCCCCCTATGACTGCAACAAATCAAAACAGTAGCAGGCGTGGACTCTTACCAGATCCTGTGGACTCCCCTGTCGTATGACATGGAGTCATGTAGGCATTTCACCACTTCGGGCATGTAAATCAATATCCAGATCGTCAAGGGTTGCAGATGTCGATTCCCCAGGTCCTCACGGGGTCATCAGACGAATCCTTGTAATGGATATGGATGAAGTTCTGGCGACTGAAGTGTGTAATATGTAGCAAAGATCGGGTATTTTACTCCTCTTCCGATAATATGTAAAAAGAAAAGAAGAGCTTCTCCATAGTGCAGATAAAAACGGTGGTATCTTTTTATTGTACTAAAACAAGATACATAAAAACAGAGTGATTACTATATGAAAATTTTTTTTAGGGCAACCTGAGAGAAGGTAAAGAAGCCCGACATGTTTCAACCCATAGGTCTTCTACTGGGGCATAAGCCACCATCTCTGAGTTGCCAAGATTTATAAATGATACATACAGATGTAAACCAATCGCAAACAGGGAGGCATGGTTAAATGTAATTGGACAAATGAATGTCAGCTGATCAAGAGACAACAAACCTTGCATGAAGAGGCCAATGGTATCATCCAAAAGAACAAACAGAGCCAGCAGCCAAATAGTGGGCTTGCAGGGAACCAATACCTTCAAACCTCTAAATGCACGTGTCAAACAATTAATATGACATCCGGTCTAGAAAGGGAGCCGGACATCAATCACAAGTTAAATGCTGGGGACTGGATGGCTGTGTCAGCCAATAGACATGGACTACTATGTCCACGTCAATAGCTGTGCTTCGGCATATCAAACATCCAGAGCCTATATTGCTTACAGTGATCTGCCCAGGCTACGATTCCCCTCCCACAAAGGAAGCCGGAGACCAAGGGCGATCACATGTACGAATCATGTGACACCTCTGGCATCACATCCGCGTCACGCGGTGCCTCCGATGTCCCGCCCATGTTGCGCGACAAGAGAAGAGAGCCGGCCTGGAACGCACACGGAGAGCGAAGGAATGTACAAATACATCAGGCTCCGTGGCACCACTTCCGCATCACGCGGCACCTCCGACATTCCACCCATGTCTTGCGTCACGAGAAGGGGGCCGGACTGGAACATACATAGAAGAAACGGCCCCGATGCAGGAACTATCAGAGTGACACCAATCATAGTGTCACCCAAATAGATTCAAACCAAAATAAATATAAAGTATAATGAAAAAACATGAAATTAAAAAACAATGAGGACATGAACTATAAAGGGGGGAGTGTAATGCCCCGTACACACGGTCGGATTTTCCGATGGACATTGTCCGATCAGTGCGTGTTGTCGGAAATTCTGACCGTGTATGGGCGCCATCGGACATTTTCCATCGGATTTTCCGACACACAAAGTTGGACAGCAGGAGATAAAATTTTCCGACAACAAAATCCGATCGCGTCAATTCCGACCGTGTGTGGCCTGTTCCGACGCACAAAGTGCCACGCATGCTCAGAAGAAATTCCGACACGGGACAGCTCGTTCTGGTAAACTTAGCGTTCGCAATGGATACAGCACTTTCGTCACGCTGCAATGTAAAAAATGGTTTAATACAGCGCACTCTCTTCTTCTTTATAATGTGACAAGAATTAAGTAGTTTTGCTGCTCATATTCACAAACACTTCTCACAAAGTTTTATTTGTGTTTTTTTAGTGGGATTCCCTCAATATATTGTTATTAGTTGTCACATCTGACAGTTTTATATTTTTTATGTTTTTTTTTTTTTTTTTTAAGCCTTTTTTTTTCTTTAATGTTTGGATTTTTTCCAAGGCTGATCTTTGTTCAATGTTATTTTTATTTTTTGTGTGTGTTTTGTGTGGCAAGTTACCCCAACACCATTGATATCTTTTATTATTTAATCTCCATGAGATTTTTTGTTGTTGGTGTCCCTTGTTCATTTCACATTGTATATTAGAAATGTACCTGAATCCTCACAAACAAACCATCATTTTTGAAGTAAAACACATAGGAGAGTATAATTCAAAACAAAAATCCTTTATTAAGGGCTCAGAACCAAACAAAGAGGAAGGCAACACTGGATCAACAGGAGAAATTAGTGAAGCCTGGGACAACCACGGCAGACATCAATTCTTAAACCTCAAAATTGGTGGCCTGAGGAGTCCATATGTAAGGGACGGCAGTCTGGTCCGGGATTCACAGAGATCCGGATAGCAGCAGATGACATCAGTGTCCCCAGGCTGTGGTACCACAAGAGGCTGCATCTTTTGGCCGACCAGACTGGATCCAGGGTCCTCACTGTCTGGTCTTCCTTTCACACTTCCTTCCGGGCTGTGGCTGTGCAGTTGGAGATGTGGCAGGAGGAGGAGTAGGACCTGGAGGAGGAGTAGGACCTGCAGGAGGAGGAGGAGGACCATCCCAAAGCTGTGTGTGAGGTGTAATTTGGCCCCTCACACCTTTCGCCAGAGCCTCTGATATGAGGGCCTCACACATGGCTTTTTGGCCCTTCTCCATCCTCTGCATTTTATAGGCTATGAATGCAGCAATGTTCTCCTGCCTGGTGTGTGTTGCTCCCAGGACCTCTGTAGCCCTACAAAAAAATCTGATAGCAGCCTCCTCTAGGGCACTCCTCCTACTGCCACTTTCTGTTTCCAGGGGGGGTGGAGGGACCTGCAGATCAGCCACCTCCTGGCTGAGACTTCCCTGTGTATGAAAAAGGGACATGGTTGTAATGTTTTGCATCATCAATCACAATCATAAATTAGTACTCCCGACTAACATCTAGTTAACATCATTGATTGGACAAGCAGAAATATTTAGAGGAATGCTATACCTGGCTCAATCTGGGCTCCTCCACATGTGGCCTGGAAGGCCCAGGTTGGGCGTCAGAAGCCTCAGCCGGGGGGGAAGGAAGCGTGGAAGGAAGACTAGAGAGGGATGGCCTGGGTTCAGTCTGGCCTGCCAGAAAGTGCAGCCTGTCGTAGTACAACATCCTGGGGACATAGATGTCATCTGCTGCTCCGGATCTCTGTGAATCCAGGACTTTCTTGTGCTCCCTCAGATATGTGCTCCTCAGGCCACCAATGAAAATCTTTAAATAAGTGATGTCTGCCGTGGGGATCACCTGCTTCACAATTTCACACAATTGCTCCAGTGCTGCCTTCCTCTTTGCTTGGTTCTTGTAATGGGGGTGTTTAATCTCCCACAGACAGGGCAGCTCCCTTAGCATCTCTATGAAGACTGAAATGAAGTCCTGATCTTTCAGTACCATATCCATGTTCATTGCAAGACACAACACAAGACAAAGCCTAATGTCACACCAAACTCTCCTAATCTTGTTACAATATAGGCCTCAATCTATAGAAACAGTATAGGCCCAAGTTTGTCTCTTACCTTCGTTCTTACGATCGCCGCGTTCAATGCTCCTTCCTCCGCTTACAGATCGTACGTAATACGCACGCGTGTTACGCTTTATATACACTGCGCATGCGTGTAACTCCGCCCACCCTTGACGTTCTTTCTAGTGTATTCCCCGCCCCTTTTCGTTCGGCGCAGTGGGGGAAGAGCATGATGGCGGAGTTACAACAGGTGCGTGATAATTCTAACAACGAGGAGGAGGAGGAGGAAAGCCCGGATCCAGGCACATCCCGATCCAGAAGGAGACGTTTTAAAGCCACAAATATGTCGTTTGGGGAGATGTTGGAGATGGTAGATATCATGAGGAAGTCCGACTATGACGGAAAATATGGGCCTTACCCCCACCCCAACATCCGAAAGGCCAAAATCATTGGTAAAGTGGTCCGGAGTCTAGAGCGGAATTTTGGGGTACGAAGGTCTACAGATCAGCTCAGGAAGCGGTGGTCGGACCTGAAGTTGAGAGAGCCAGAGCAGTACCGAAAGATCCGGAGAGTGCTGCAAAAAAGTAAGTAGTTGTGCTGTGTTCCTATTCTTTCTGTCTTTATTACGTTCGTTCTGCTCCATATGCTTTGATTAGTTGTAACGTTTCCAAAGGTCAACTTTAATGTTCATGGGCACATTATTCGTTCGTATCAAACATTTTTCTTTCGGCCTCTAGAACACCATTGTTTAGACCATATGCATTTTCACACATTTTTGGGGGCCTACTTGGATGCCAAATATTTGTTTGTGTAGATGGGTTTGTTACTAGAATGAAATGCAAACTAGATTGTGTGTAAGGAGAGGACACTGAGCAGCTGTTTTCACATCTGGACACTGGAGCACTAGTGTGGGACACAAGAACACCATTTTTATTAGGGGGCCACACAGGTGCTCCAGTGTATACTATAGGGGGGTCTCCATCTGTGAAGCTTGTACCAAACAGGTAAAGTATTGCAGCTTGACAAAGGGCAATAAAAAATATACATCTTGGAACTCGGCTAAAATAGACAATTGTACCCCACTTCCAAGCAATGTTTCCTATTTCTATAGTTCTGCCATCAAATATCTGTGTGCTAAGTATACCATTTTTGTTTTACATAGGGGAGAAAAGACTCGGACACCCCTCATCCCAGGAGACCAGAGACCCCCCCCCCCTCTGGAAGAAGGGGAAATACCAAACCAAGAAGCTGAGCAGGAGGAAGAAGAAGACGTGGTGGAGATTGGCACCACAACAGGTGAGTGTCTGCGACCACAGACTCAGGTAAAAGAGATGGCTGGTGGCAGATTTTTGAGACCTTTTTTTTTGTTCTTTCTCTCTTTTTAGGTGATCGTGATGTGAGGGATCCAGAACGCTTTACATCTGAAAGTGCCCAGATACTGATAGGGGAGATCATGGGGTGTAATCTCCAATTGCAAAACATCCAGCAACAAATCAGTGATGTTATTAAAAAAAATAATAACATCATTGATGTTTTGGGGCGAATTTAAACCCCACAAAATCACCTATTTTATCGTGGTCCAATCTTACCAAACTTTTTTCAATGTTTAGAAAAGCCAAATTTGGAGGATGCACACAGTGTGCCAACATGTGCTATCTGCCATCACGGGAGATCAATGGACGCGTTTTGGGGGGGCAACCCCTTCCTCAATTATAAAGTAGCATTGAGGAAGGGCTTGCTCCCCCCAAAACACGTCCCTTGATCCCCCATGATGGCAGATAGCACATGTGGACATTTGTAAATTGGTGTGCATCTTCCAAATTTGGCATTTCCAGGGGTGATTTCCCCCCATCTGAACGCTATATCAAACCCAGTTCCTAAATACTGATGTCTGATAAAGCCTTCAGGTTTTACCTAATGTGAACTTTGTAAGTTCAAGTTTTTTGGCTTTCTTGTTGGTTTTACACAGGCCTGTTTTATCTGAAATGGATATTTCGATTTTTCATAATGCTACTGCAAACATTGTTATACAACAAACATGTTGGTTTGTTTAAAAAACCTTTGGTAAATGCGCATGTGATTGTGCAGGTATAAAAAAGTGCCTCACTCAAGAATGTGTGGATTATTTTCTCAACACTACAACACTTTTGGGGTGATGTAATTGTTGTTTTATGCACAAATGGGGGTTATTTCCTAAGGGCAAACCCTCTTTGCACTACAAGTGCAGGTTCAGTGCAGTTGCAAGTGCACTTGTAGTTAAATGTGTTTTTGCATTTAGGAAGTACCAGCCAACACTGTTTTTTATAAGGTTACCCAATCACGACATTTTCTGCACTCAACACATTTCTGTCAGGGTCAGCTAAAACAAACACAAGCAGTAAATGTCCACCAAGAATTTCTTTTGGTTGTTTTTTATTTGAAAAAGGTGTCACAGATTGTCTGGCATATTGATAGCCCCCCTACCCGCAAAGAACTCCAGGTATCGTAACCGGACATCACGAGCATTCAGGGAGGGCAAGCCAGGACGGCCGCTTTCAAGTGCCGTCATTGTTGATGTATTTGGGATTCCGGCCTCAGGCCCAACTGAGCCAGCATAGTTGGCTGAATGTTTTCGTAGAAAATTATGGAGAACACAGCAGGCAAGTATTATATGGTTCAGTTTATACTCCGCCATATGGATGGGTGTCATAAATAATCGGAACCGGCTGGCCAGGATTCCAAATGTGTTCTCCACCACTCTTCGGGCTCTGGCCAGCCGGTAATTAAAAACCCTCTGTTCCGGGGTGAGGGTCCTCATCGGGAATGGCCGCATCAGGTGGTCCCCCAGCGCAAATGCTTCATCAGCAACGAACACAAATGGGAGACCTTCAACATTGTCCTCTGGAGGTGGCAAGTCCAAGCTGCCATTCTGAAGACGCCTGTAGAACTCCGTCTGGGCGATCACTCCACCATCGGACATCCGGCCATTCTTCCCCACGTCCACATACAAGAAGTCGTAATTAGCCGACACCACCGCCAACATCACTAAACTATTAAACCCCTTGTAATTATAATAGTACGACCCCGAGTTGGGTGGTGGGACGATGTGGACGTGTTTCCCATCAATTGCCCCTCCGCAGTTAGGAAAGTCCCACCGCTGGGCAAAGTGGGAGGCCACAGTCTGCCATTCCTGTGGCGTGGAAGGAAACTGTTGAGGAAAAAACAATAAACATTACTATTTTTTCACAGAAACCTGGCAAGCAGATTAGACACAAACATTATGGGTCAACCTCCAGATAGCATTTATTAAGGGGAATTTAACAACAACAAAGTATAAGGTACACCTATCATATTCCCCCCCCCCTCTCATGGGCCATTTCTAACATTATAGGGGGGGAACTCTTGGACAGGTAACCCTCTTCACTTCATTGAGAGATGAATGCCTAAATACAGGGTATTACTTGGAACAGCCCCTCCTTAGTTACACTATTGGCAGCCCACTGGACAGGTAAGAAGTGTCATAATACAAAGATATAAATACACACTGTACACATTTGAGCACATTTGGACATTCTGCTATTACCTATCAAGATCATAATAGGATACAAGAACTTTAAACAGTACCATTGGAAAGTATACAGGCAGGCCCTTGCACTACATGCTTTGGGGAATTCATCCATAAATCTGAGCACTAAAGAGATGGGTATAGTGTGTATGGGTTTGGCAAAGTCAGCAGATAGATGATTGAGGATAGAGAATTGGGATCAGCTGACTTAGCAGTTGGGGGAGGGAGGGTTACAAAAAATTTGGGGACACCACAAAAAAAAGCCTCTGGCCCTCTGCCTAAATTTAAATTAAAATAACATTTCAAAACATTTTAGGGGGTGTTTGGGGTAAAGCACTACTATGGAGCTGTTAAAATACATTGTTAAGTAACTACATGAGGTGAATATAGGGCAGGAGACACCATGCTGGGGAGGTTATTGAAGGGCAAATATGTATGAAGGACCTAAAATAATAATTACATAAAAATCCAGCATGCATGAGGACAAAGGGGACATTCACAGCATAATACAATCATGGTAATTAGGGAATGAGGAAAGAAATACAATATATTATCAAACATTCAATACAATAAAATGTGATATTAAAGCATAAAAATCTTACCATCATATACTCCTTCTGTAGGACCTGGATGATGGCAGAACAGGTCTCTGGGATAATGATACCCAGAGCCTGGGGGGAGATGCCTGTCGAGAACTTGAGGTCCTGCAGACTTCTCCCTGTGGCCAAATACCGCAAGGTAGCGACCAACCTCTGCTCCGGAGTGATGGCTTGCCTCATGCAGGTATCCTGCCTGCTGATATAGGGGGTCAGCGAAGCCAACAAACGGTGAAACACGGGGTCCGTCATCCTGAGAAAGTTCCTGAAATCATCATGATTATTCTCACGGATCTCACGGAGCAAAGGCATATGACAGAACTGGTCACGCTGAAGCAACCAATTCCTGGTCCATGAACTCCTCCCCACCCTGTTCATGGACTGGACTTGTGTCAAGGTCAGGACCCCAACACCAAGCCCCCGCACAGCACGAACTCTACGAGGAGTACGCATACGAAACATGGCTAGAAAACGGTCGGCTGCTCAGAACGAAGTAACAGAACGCACTGAAGAACAGCAAGGCCTGTGAAGAGCGACCTGAAAAACAGCAACGAGCGGACAAGATCGCACAGAAAACTCCAATACGAACTGACTGCACGCACTGAAGAGCAGATACAAACCCACAAGCACAAACTGAACGGCAGAAAACGATCTGAAAGCCACGAGTCTGAAAAAGCGCAAATCGTCTCTCACCAAACTTTTACTAACACGAGATTAGCAAAAGGAGCCCAAAGGGTGCCTCGCTTGGTTCTGAACTGGCCTTTTCTAGTCTCGTCGTACGTGCTTGACGTCACCGCGTTCTTGGCGATCGGAAATTCCGACAACTTTGTGCGACCGTGTGTAGGCAAAACAGTTTGAGCCAACATCCGTCGGAAAAAAATCCGAGGATTTTGTTGTCGGAATGTCCGAACAAAGTCCGACCGTGTGTACAGGGCATAAGACTGACACCCATCAGAAGTGGAAAAAAGAATGCTTTCACTCTAAACCGTGTGGGTAACAAGTAAATTGGGAAAGGGAAATACTGAAAAATGGGAAGATGGAAATAGTAATGGACTGGAACCTATACAACTAAATGAGAATATCTCTTATGTTTATAACAACACAGAGGATATTGGACATCCGGCTCCCGTTCTAGACCGGATGACCAGAACTCCATCCATATCCATTACAAGGATTCGTCTGATGACCCCGTGAGGACCTGGGGAATCGACATCTGCAACTCTTGACGATCTGGATATCGATTTACATGCCCGGAGTGGCGAAATGCCTACATGACTCCATGTCATACGACAGGGGAGTCCACAGGATCTGGTAAAAGGGTCCACACCTACTACTGTTTTGATTTGTTGCAGTCATAGGGGGAAGCCGCATCCATGGGTTGACCAACCCAGTCTTCAGTCCACATTACGAACACTTTCACAGCCAGCGATTTCTCATGTGCACATTTGTTTAGAGACTTCTCTGTGTTTTAAGTTCATTTACAGGACTTCACCTTTACCCTCACTTCCCTTTTTTGGTATTTCACTACACTTGGTCTTCACAATTGAGGTGTTTGTGAAGAATATTTCCCACGTTTATTCGCTACATTATATATTCTGTATTTTTGTTTGTCACATTGTATGTAGCTGCTTCATGTATTAGCTTAGCGCAGTGTTTTTCTGTTTTTGCATTTTGATATTTGACTGTGTTTGCACTGCAGCTGGCTTTTCTGGCACCATTTTCTATTACCCTTCTTTTTCCTTCACGGTACCATTATGGATGTTTTTGAATATAGAATCTCCAGGTCCCTCAATACTGAAGGTGTTTTCACTAATACAAACCCTGATTCTGAAATAGGGGGTATATTCATGAGGTTTAAATACCTCATGATTAGTGAACTGCATCTACAATGGGATACAGCCTTCCTTGAACAATATGTCAAGGAACGGATGGTACCCAGAGGTCTCAGATGGGATATCCATCCACAACAAGAAGAACCAGATTTAGAATCCTGGTTCAAATACTTTAATGAAGTTGGTCTAAAACTTTTGGGATTTTTAGTGGATAAGAAGAAAATTAAACTGTCCCTCATAGATGGAGAAATCAGAGAATTGAGAGACAAGTTGGCTTCACACAAAACCACAGCTGAATACACTTCCTTGTCCACTAACCTAAAAAATACTCTTGAAAAAGAAGAAAAGGACTAAAAAAATAAAAAACAAAAAAAGTATAATAGAGATTTCACCGACTTTACCACTCATTCGGTTTTTAGTTGGCAGAAGAAGATCAACATACCCCCTCCCCCTGAAGGTGAATCTCCACCTATGGAGACTAACCACCCTCAGGAGATCCACCCTGACAGGAGACTAATGTATGAACCATCTCTTAAACATAGGCCCAAAGGGGCCACCCCTAAAAAGCGAGGCCCGAGACAGGCTCCGCCCAGGCCCCCTCGGGGCCCCCCCTCCATTCACCCCACGGGGTGGTGGGGCCCCAGGGGAAAGAAGTGGAGAACAGCCAAGGGGATACCAGGTGGACTCCTATTACAGGAACCAAATGAGAGGTCCTCCCCATCATAGGGGTAACTCCCTAGATAATAGAGTTCAACTATACTCAGGTTCTGATTATAATTATCGTACTCCGATTCGCTCCCACAACCGATTTGCCCCATTACGAGACCCTGTTCCCTATCCATATCAGGAATCATACTCCCATTATGATAGGGAAGAGGAATTTTACCACAGATCCCCTTTCCACTACAATCAAAATTATCAGAGTTCAACTCAATCTTTGGGTTTTCAGAAACCAGGGGAAGAACACCCGGGAAATTTAGAAAGAAAAGAGGGACCAGAGGGGGGCGGAGGGTCCAAGGCCAAAAGAAAAAGAACATAAAGGGGACTGGTATATTCAATCTCAGCTCGGTTACTTTAACTGAAGCTGAAAAATCAGTCCTCGATAAGGGCCTCAAATTTGTCCCCCCCAGACCTCTTAATAAATTTTCCACCTTTATTGACATCTTAAAGTTTACGCGCAAGTTAAGCATACAGAGACATTTCTTGGCGCAAGCAGTGAGGCTCCCTAATCCTCACCCTATCTCTGCACATACAGCCACTCCCTCTGTAGTCCCCACCCTTGGCGTGGGTACTTCCGGTACGAATGTGTCTATATCCAAGAAGAACTTCACCCACTCAGGACTATCCAATCCCTCTCTATTTAACCCTCCAGGTACAGTGGCACCGGCAATCCAAGTTTTCAAGAACCTGGTACTGTCAGATTTAGACAAATCAGCCCAACGCAGGAAATACACTCATGTCAAACCTGAGATTAAGATCGGCCTGAAATCCCTATGTGAAAAGAAGAACCTTATAATACGTCCTGCCGATAAAGGCAGGGGAATAGTCGTTCTTGATAAAGATAAATATCTGAGAGAAATGACTAATATCTTGGAAGACTCAGAGACTTACAGCCTTATTCCCACAGACCCTACTGCGTCCTTCAAAAAGGCCCTGGTTGAATTAGTGGATGAGGGGTTTTCATTGGGAATTCTTAACAAGAAAGAAAGACATTTTTTGGTTCCTCAGGTCCCACGCATCCCCACTATCTACTACCTCCCAAAGGTCCATAAGGACCCCATCAATCCCCCTGGCCGACCTATAGTCAGCGGGATTGATTCCGTTACAGCCCGAATTGGGAAATATGTAGACTATTATTTACAACCATTAGTTCGTTCTATTCCTTCTTATTTAAAAGACACCAGCGACACCATCAAATTCTTGGAATCTGTACATTTTCCTGAAGGGATGATTCTGGTTACCGCCGACGTGGCGGCACTCTACACATGCATACCCCACAATCTGGGTTTCGATGCTGTGGAGAATTACCTGTCAAGAAATGAAGAGCTTCCTTTCTTGCAGCTGAATTTCATCATGCAACTGTTGAGATTTGCCACTCGGCACAACTATTTCTGGTTCCAGAATCAGTTCTTTCTTCAAATGAGAGGCGTAGCCACGGGGGCAAAGTTTGCCCCCAGTCTCGCCAACCTCTTCATGGCCCAGTGGGAGGAGGATGTCGTCTATGCTGACCGGAGACCAGAATTAGTTCTCTGGGCCAGATACATAGACGACATGCTCCTCGTATGGGAGGGAGACCGAGGGTCTTTGGACGACTTCATGGTCATGCTGAACTCTAACGACAGAGACATTTCCTTGAGTTATGGGGCCAGTGCGTCCATGGTTCATTTTCTGGATTTAGAGATATTTGCAGTAGACCAACATTTGGAATTTCAGACATATTTCAAACCCACCGACTGGAATGGTTACATTCCGGTCGAGAGTTGCCACCAAGAACAATGGCTTAAATCAGTTTCACGCAGCCAATTTTTTAAGCTGCGGCATAACTGTACTAGGACTTCTGATTTTTTGCTACAATCTCAAGTCCTTAAAACCAGATTTCTAGTGAAGGGCTACAATTTAGATCTACTTGAAACAGAAATCAATAGAGCTCTGGCAACAGAAAGGAGTTCCACCTTGTTAGAAAGGCGAAAAGATACTCCCAACAATAGATTTCAATATGCCTTCTTTACAACTTACTCCATCCAGTCTAAGCAAATGTGCAAGGTGTGCCTTTGTAACATAGGAGGATGACACAAAAGCACCACATTTAAGTCCACCACTACCTCTAGAATATACTGTATGAAGCATTTTACCACCTGCTCATCTCAGTACATTGTATACTTGCTCACCTGCCCTTGCCAAAAACAGTACGTGGGCCGTACGATCAGAACCTTTTATATCCATGTTAATGAACACGTGACTGGTATTAGAAAAGGAAAAAGTAAACATACACAAAAGGAAAACAAACGTACCACGTCACTATTTGGAATATCACAATAGGGATCCATCAGGCACACTTTTCCAGGTGATTGACAGATTTGTCCCTCACTGGAGGGGTGAGTCACATCTTCGGGGCATTTCGCGCCTCGAAACGTACTGGATATACGAGTTGAGGCTCTACTTCCCGTTCGGTTTGAAGTAGGACCATTGCTCGGGGTGCACATTGCAATGGCTTCTTTCTCTAAGTGATTCTTTCTACAAGTGATATGCACTTCAATCTCTGCACTTCAGCGATTGCACGAAGCAAACAAATACAGCAATCTGCACTGGAAAGCACCTAACAGACTGCAGGTGACCCGTCTCTCTAATAAGCTCTCCTTCCACTCTGTAACATGCATTCTTTACCACTGCTTCTGACACTCCTGTCCTCTCTCCTCAAACTCTCTTACCTTCACCCCCCCTCTCTACCTGCCTGCTTATACTTATCACCCTGCCTTCTGTCTTCTCCCTACTACTGCTCCTACCAACTCTTGCTCATTCTACATCCATACACTGATAAAACCTCCAGTACTCTGAGACATGCCCCTTCACATAAATCTCATTCCCACATTACCTCCCTCACCCTCCTGCTTCTCCTAATCTCTGGTGACTTATCCCCAAACCCTGGGCCACCATCATCTGTCTTTGCCCATCGCTCCCATCCCCCTACACCCTCTGGCAGGAGCCGCAACCCACAGCACTTGGTCTCTATTCCTCTTTCCAAAACCAGCCCCCCCTTTTCCTGTGCCCTGTAGAATGCACGTTCTGTCTGCAACAAACTCACCGCCCTTCACGACCTCTTTATCACAAATTCCTTTAACCTACTTGCCATTACTGAAACCTGGCTTCATGAATCGGACACTATTTCTCCTGCTTCCCTCTCCCATGGGGGCCTTCTCTGGACTCACTCCCCCAGACAAAGTGGACAGAAGGGAGGTGGAGTGGGAATCCTTCTAGCCCCATGCAGCACCTATCAGGTACTTCACCCACCTCCCTCTCTGACACTCTCCTCTTTTGAGGCACATTGCATTCGTCTATTCTCTCCCATTTTTCTAAGAATTGCTATCATCTACCGGCCCCCTGGACCAGTATCAGCCTTTCTTGATGACTTCTCTGCCTGGCTACCCTACTTTCTCTCTGCTGAAATCCCCACAATCATTCTTGAGGACTTCAACATCCCTGTTAACACTAACACTACTATTACTTCTAAACTTCTCAGTCTCACATCATCGCTTGACCTGAAGCAATGGATACAGGCTCCTACCCACTCCAACGGCAACACCCTTGACCTTGCCTTCTCCTATCTGTGCACTCCGTGCAACCTTTCCAACAATCCACTCCCACTCTCTGATCACCACCTTATTAGTTTTGCTCTCTCCTTGTCTTCCACCTCTTCTCCCTCCAACCGCCTAACGGTTACCCGTAGAAACCTTCGCCACCTCAACCCTTCTCTTCTCTACTCCGCTACTGATCACCTCTATGACAAAATCTCACCTCTGTCCTGCCCCAACCAAGCTACTTTCATCTACAACAGCTCACTGTCTTCCTCCCTAGACAAGCTTGCCCCCCTCACTACACGCAGAATTAGGCCCTGACTGCTACAACCCTGGCAAACAGATGACACCAGAAGTCTCAGAAAACGTAGCCGCGCTCTTGAACGCCTGTGGCATAAGACTAAGACCCAGGAAGACTTCACACAATATAAATCTGCCCTCCTAAAATACTACTCCTGCCTTCACACTGCCAAACAGACCTACTTTATCACACTCATTAACACCTTCTCATCCAGTCCACGTCAACTCTTCTCTACCTTCAATACTCTACTCTGTCCTCCACTGCCTCCACCCACCAACTCACTCACTGCCCAGAAGATTGCCAATCACTTCAAAACTAAGATTGATACAATTCATGAGAAGATCACCAATGCGCAAAAACCTCCCCCATGCAACACCCCATGTCCACAGATACAATCATTACTTCCCTCATTCAACCCTGCTACTATTACTGAGGTTGCTAAACTTTTATCTAGCACCCATCTAACCACTTGCCCCCTGGATCCTGTTCCCTCGCAAATGCTACGCTCACCCTCTGACTCGATTCTACACTCTCTAACTCACATTTTCAACCTCTCCCTCTCCTGTGGCATCTTCCCAAACTCTCTAAAACATGCGCTAGTCATCCCCATACTAAAAAAGCCCTCACTGGATCCCACCAATCTCAACAACTTACGTCCAATCTCCTTACTCTCCTTCTCCTCCAAACTTCTTGAAAGACTGGTCTACAACTGACTAAGCGACCATCTGACCATGAATAAACTTCTAGATCCCCTCCAGTCCGGTTTTCGCCCTCAACACTCCACGGAAACTGCTCTCCTTAAACTCTCAAATGACCTACTAATGGCTAAAGCCAATGGACACTATTCTGTACTACTTCTCCTGGATCTCTCCCTTATCACAATATTCCAATATCCTCTGCGTTGTTATAAACATAATTTGAATGAGATATTCTCATTTAGTTGCATAGGTTCCAGTCCATTACTATTTCCATCTTCCCATTTTTCAGTATTTCCCTTTCCCAATTTACTTGTTACCCACACGGTTTAGAGCGAAAGCATTCTTTTTTCCACTTCTGATGGGTGTCAGTCTTACACTCCCCCCTTTATAGTTCATGTCCTCATTGTTTTTTAATTTCATGTTTTTTCATTATTCTTTATATTTATTTTGGTTTGAATCTATTTGGGTGACACTATGATTGGTGTCACTCTGATAGTTCCTGCATTGGGGCCGTTTCCTCTATGTATGTTCCAGTCCGGCCCCCTTCTCGTGACGCGTGACATGGGTGGGATATCAGAGGTGCCATGTGACGCGGAAGTGTTGCCACGGAGCCTGATGTGTTTGTACATTCCTCCGCTCTCCGTGTGCATTCCAGGCTGGCTCTCTTGTCTTGTCGCGCAACATGGGCGAGACGTCGGAGGCGCCGCGTGACGCGGATGTGATGCCAGAGGTGTCACATGATTCGTACATTTGATAGCCCTTGGTCTCCGGCTTCCTTTGTGGGAGGGGAATCGTAGCCTGGGCAGATCACTGTACGCAATGTAGGCTCTGGATGTTTGATATGCCGAAGCACAGCCATTGACGTGGACATAGTAGTCCATGTCTATTGGCTGACACAGCCATCCAGTCCTCAGCATTTAACTTGTGATTGACGTCCGGCTCCCGTTCTAGACCGGATGTCATATCAATTGTTTGACACGTGCATTTAGAGGTTTGAAGGTATTGGTTCCCTACAAGCCCACTGATTGGCTGCTGGGTCTGTTTGTTCTTTTGGATGATACCATTGGCCTCTTCATGCAAGGTTTGTCGTCTCTTGATCAGCTGACATTCATTTGTCCAATTACATTTAACCGTGCCTCCCTGTTTGCGATTGGTTTACATCTGTATGTATCATTTATAAATATTGGCAACTCAGAGATGGTGGCTTATGCCCCAGTATAAGACCTATGGGTCGGGGGAGTGTCCGAGCGCTGAGGTGAATGGACGCACTGCAGAGGAGCTCTGCTTAGCCCTCTGCAATCTACAGCCATCCGGAGCATATAAGCTTTTGAGATTGCCCCAATCTCTACCTGACGGCCACTGGACACTAGCAGAGTCTCCCCCGGGGTCTCTTGAACAGATTGGCCAGCGAATTGGGCTGTTTTTAGGCCGCGGCCGGCCTCACTCCACAGACGCCGGCTGCCATCTTGCGGCCTACGGGACACACAGAAACCCCGGCCTCGAGTACCGCGATCGGCGGTACGGAAGCTGATCGGCCGGCCTGCGGATGGGAGCGCTGCATCAGGAGCGGACCGGACCGTGAGGGGACCCCAGATAACATAGGGAAAGCAGGCCCTGGACACCCACGGCCTACAGCAGGCCCGAGGCCTGTGAGGTTTACAGCATCGCCGATCCTTGGTGCCGCAGCCGGAGGTAAGGGGGACATTCCACTCACCCCCACATACAGCGACCACCCCCTTGGCATAACCGGCAAGTTGATAGCCTGCACAGACCCCTCACTGACCCCGGAAACCTCAGAAAAGGTCCTCTCAGAGACATCCAGGGACGGCCGTCATCTTGCGGCCTAGCTTACAAGACGGGCCTGCATCCTCAGATACTGTACCCTACCTGGACAGTGATTTCCCCTAGGAACCCACGCACGGTGTTTCAGCTTTGCGCCCATGCTGGCAGGGTGACGCCGCTGTTCCTCAGGCCTGCCCCTCCTCCCCATTCCCCCTTGCCCCTGTAGAGGCTGGGTTTTGATGGAGAGTGAACGAATATGGATGGTTGAGGACCCGCGCCCCTGAGTTCCGTGCTATCCTGACAGCTACAGGCTATTTCCATAGCATAGCACACCTGCATACTACATGGCGGCAGCTAGCTCACACTCCACGGAGCTTACTGACCCCCAACAGGGCACCATACAGAGGTATCTTCTTAGAACAGTGCCGATTGATCCCCTGACTCCCAAAGACAAGGTGGCGCCCGGCTGCAACCCGGGGAAGACCAAGCCTCCCGCTTCCGTTACAGCAGCAGCCTGCACGGCAGAGGACAATAATGAGAAACTCCAGAATTCCAAGGGAGAGCCATCAGCCTCCTCCGCGAGGTCAGTCACATCACCTGACACAGGCGCCGGGGAATCTCAGTCAATTACGCATCCCTTATCAGGAGAACCCATTAGAACGGAAGCTGCTGCCCTTCTCTCTGCTTTTAGAATTGATTTTGAATCATGGGCTAGTAAAATGGAAGCTTCCCTACATGTGGAGTTGAACGCTCTGAGGAAACAAGTCACAGCTAATGAGGAAGCAGTACCGGTCTTAACCAATGCTCAAGATGACCATGAGGCACGTATAACAGCCCTTGAATCCTCATCCACGACCCATATGCGGCGCCTACGCCACCAGCAACTTGCATAGAAGACAGCGAAAATCGCAGTCGCAGAAATAACATCAGACTGCAAGGCATACCGGAGGCAACATCTGGAGCAGAATTGAAACCCACTGTCATAACTATCCTCAATAAAGTTCTGGGAAGAGAGGCAGCATCACCAATTGAATTGGATCGTGCTCACAGGGTGGGAGGGCCAGGAGGGGCCCGAGATGGTCGCCCCCGCGATGTTTTATGTCGGGACCACTATTTCACCTTAAAAGAAGAGATCATGCGAAAGGCATGGAACCTGGGCTCTGTTGACTTTTTTGGAGCCCCTATCCACCTGTACCCTGACTTATCTCGCAACACGCTGTACATGCATCGAGTGGTGCGCCCTCTACCTGACCTTATACGGCAAGCTGGAGCTACCTATACATGGGGTCATCCCTTCAGCATCAAGGTGACACGGGGTGACAGCAGGTTCACGCTCTCTAATCCAGATCAACTGCCCGACTTTTTTCTCTTTATTGAACAAGAACCAGTAGACGTCTTAAACTGGTTAGACCCTCCAGAGGATAGATCAAGACATCTGGGACTTGGCCCACTTCCACAGAGCCGCAGACGTCCTAGGTCTAGATCAGTTTCTTCCGGTCCAGGGATAAGAAGACCTACTTCTCCAGAAGATAAACTCAGTAAGTATGTGGAGACTGATGGCTTGTCTTGTCTTACAATGCCAATTATATTTCCAAGGGCTCCCGGTAGTTTTGCTTCATTTTTCAGTCGGCATGATATGTTTTTTGATCCCTCAACTGTGCTTTTTCTACTTGAAAGCTAAGACCTCCAGTAAGCCTGGTAGGGGATATAGTGAATACAGGGTTTGGATCTACTGGCTCTTTCCCTGCTCTTTGCCAATATACTATTTGGCTGGGGTTCGGGTGAGAACATAGATTGAAGTCACTTTTGTGCCTCTCACTTTGACGAATGTCAGGTAAAGCGAATGTATACCAATGTTATGTCTCTTTTTTTGTTATTCTTTAAAGATGTTCTGTTTTGTCTCAGACTGATTCCTCTCACCCTCTCCTGATATTATATGCAGTGGGGGATGTGTGGCGGGGGTGGGGGGTGCTGCCCTGGGGGGGTCTGGCACCTGGCTTTACACAGTCTCTGCTTCAGATTATACAGGTCTAAGGGGCGCTACGCATGGGGCAGAGGATTGCCCCCTCAGGGGGATCCCCCCGCACCTTATACCTTCCATGTACTCACAATATTGTTTTAGCTCCATAACCTTCTTTATATGCCAGAGCCAATGTAATTGTTTTATGTTTACCCCAGGGTTATTCATTTAAATCCAATGCACATATTTAGTGGACTGTTATCACTTGTTGCTGTTAAGCTGCCTTGTGCCCCACACTCATTTAATATTAAATGTTAAGTGTGCCATACATATTACTTGCATGCCTGGTCTGCTGTCGGGACCACGGCTCAGGTCCATTCATCTCAATCTTTCCCCCGCAATAGGACAGGCACGGTTTGTGCCTAAAGCGTGATCTCTCACGCAGTGTTTTGCATTAGCGAACACATTAGTTTCCCAGACACATCTTTTTAGGTGTCTTCTCATTTATTTGTCCCGTCACGCGTCGGGACGGGACAGGCTTTACATGCTGTGACAGAGATACGAGCTCGCCGCTCGTCGGAGATACGAACACTGCCTTTTATGTATATGTGAGTACCCTTGTTTTTACTTAATAAAGCTGCTGGTTAAAACGACATTACACTATTGGGGTTCCCCGTGTTTTTTATTTCCCTATACCACCGAGGGAATTATCCCCTGAAACTACTACCGTGAGGATAGTTTGCTACATCCATAGGAGGACCCCCTCAAAGCTACTTGGTCAGAAGCACTTGCCCTATTCCCTTAAGGAGGATCCTTTGAAAGATCTGTGGTTATATGCGCTTGCCCTATTGCCTTAAGGTAAGGGGCCATCCCCCACATGAGTGTTGAAACACGAAGATGAGCACCGTGTGATTTACTTTAAACACCACAGAGCGTGCTGTTGCATGTAGAGACGCTATTGCACTTTTAATAAATAAGGACTTCCCTTCATTGCCACACCTGGTGCATGCTAATTTATTTAAGTCACATTATTTATTACAGAGTGCAAGTCATAGAATCTGACAATCCCTGGATATTTCACCTATTGACTTTTAACCATTTTTTGCCACTATCGCACCATGCCACTTTATTTGTTCGTTTCATTTTGAGTCACTTGGATTTTATGATACACTATTATTTTGATGAGTGTTTACACTTATGTTTATCCATATATGCACATGGTTACAGATATGAATTGTTTTGTAATTTTTATTTTTATTCATCCATGCTAGGTTATTTATTTTTACCTCTAGACCTTACTAATTTTAGCACCCAGATGATTTATTATTTCACAAGTGAGATTATTTTATGGCTGGTGCCAACACTTTTTCATTTTTTATATCACTTTTTATGTAGTTACTATCACTCTCAGATTACTCATTAAGGAGGCTCAGGAATAGCGCAGCAGCACCTATTACTATATTGATGTTTATTTAAGGTCTGGTTTACACTTGTTTCGGTGCATGCAGCTTTTCCTAGTACTGTTTATTGGATTCGATACCTGTTAGCGCGGGAATAATTCTTTTAATTTAGTTCTTCTCATTTATACCTTACTTCTTCCATTATCCACACGCTCCTTTCTTATTTCCTCCTCCTCTCTCCCCCCTCTCCTTTCTTTTTTCTTTTTTTTCCTTGTTTTTTCTCTTTCTCTTCCCCCTCATTTTTTCTTTTTTCTTTCTTTTTTCCCTTTTTTTTTTTTGCTACCTATACCTTTCGTCCATATCCTATTACTCTCTCCCCTTTACAGTTTTTGCCACTCCAGCATGGCTCACACGGTGACTTTGCGCCCCCACCCGAAGTTTTGTTCGTATAATGTAAACAGACTTAACGTCGTGTCGAAACGTGGGCAAATTCTATATCAGATGCACAAAAGACAGGTCAGCATACTTTTGCTACAGGAGACCCACTTCCATTCTGACTCCACTCCTTCCTGCTCCAATAGGAACTTTAATAGATGGATTCACAGTACCAACCCGACACAAAAATCTAAGGGAGTATCTATTGCGTTTCATAAAACACTCCCTATTGAGCTGCTCGATCATGTGGCAGATCCCCAGGGCAGATATGTTTTTGCGAAAATTTCCTTATGGGGGACTAAATTGACAATAGCTAACGTATACTTACCTAATACACACCAAGTCCCATCAGCCTTGCAGTACCTAAAGATTTTGGCGGGTTTCGCGGAGGGCAAGATCATACTCGGAGGGGACTTCAATACCCCCTTGGATCCACTTTTGGATTCATCGACATCCCGTTCCTCTAAATCCTTCCCCAAAATACGGGCCCTAAAACCAGCCATCCACAATATGCATCTCATTGACGTATGGCGAATACTGTATCCGGACTCACGGAACTACACACTTTTCCAACGTACACCAATCATACAGTCGTTTAGATTATTTTCTAGTCGATCACGGCTGCCTAGATTGGTCCCCCAATAGTGAAATAGACCCTATGGTTTGGTCCGACCACTCACCTATATTCCTGACGCTTACAATCCCCTCTACTCCAATAAAAGAATGGACATGGAGGTTAAATGACTCTCTCTTGACTGAACCAGGGTTTGATACACAGATAGCGGAGACGATATCAAACTTTTTCACAGACCACACCTCAGATGACACCTCACCACCCATTAAATGGGAGGTATTAAAGGCGGTATTACGGGGTAGGTTTATTCAAATGGGAGCCCGCATGAAAAAAGAACGCTCAGCTACGATAGCTAAGGCAATACACAAGCTAAGAACACTAGAAACTACTCAAAAGCGCTCCCCGACGGTGGAGGTGCTTGCGGAGGTTTCTTCCGCTCGCACTTAGCTTAGAGAGTTATATAAGGCATCAGCCCGCACGTTTGCGAACAAATTAGCCTTTCATCAATACAAATTTCGAGATAAATGTGGTAGATCCCTGGCTCGCACCCTACATACCAAACAACCTAACACCTTCATACCCCTCATACGGGACAGTTCTGGGAAAACTGTCTCATCACCATCTGAGATGGGACAAGTGTTCCGGGACTTCTATCAATCCCTATATAATATACCTACAGCAAGCCCCACTGAATCTCCCCTTACTGCAGCGGAAACACAAGCCTCCTACATCGCGCAAACTGCACTACCCACTCTAGATAATGAAGCAATAGAGGACCTTGAGGCCCCGATTTCAGAAGACGAGGTTGCCCGCGCCATCACTTCTACCCCATCTGGTAAAAGCCCGGGTCCTGATGGCTTTACCCCAAAATTTTACAAACAATTTTCTCCCCTCAGTACTACTTTCTTAACACAAGTATTTACCTCCATCTCTGAGCGATCAGTGTTCCCGCCACAAACCTTAGAGGCACATATCACCCTCATCCCCAAACCAGACAAAGACCTGACTGTTTGTGCCAATTACCGACCTATCTCGCTAATAGGAGTAGATCTAAAGGTGTATGTGAGGGTGCTAGCTAATAGGTTGCAACCATTATTACCCCTCTTAATACACCTAGATCAGGTTGGCTTTGTGAGCGGAAGAGAGGCGCGAGATAACACCCTGAAAACACTTCTCATTGCGGATTATGCTTGGGCCCACAATATCCCATTGTGCCTTCTCACAGTCGATGCGGAAAAGGCCTTCGACCGTGTCGACTGACAATTTCTCCGCCTATCACTGCAACAACTAGGTCTAGGCCAAAACATGATTTCCAGAATAATGTCCCTCTACACATCTCCCTCTGCTAGGATTAGACTAAACGGTTCCCTATCTGCAAAATTTACCATACACAATGGAACGCGACAGGGGTGCCCCCTGTCCCCCATTATTTATGTGATTGTTATGGAACATCTAGCCGTTGCCCTTAGAAATAACCCGGCTATTCATGGTGTTAGTATAGGCCTCCTACACACTAAAATTGCCCTATTTGCTGATGACCTACTCATATTTGTAACTCAACCGCAAGCTTCCCTGCCCTCCATCATGCAGGAGTTTCAGAGGTATGGAGAGGTTAGTAACTTTAAAGTCAATCTTAATAAGTCAGAAATCCTCAACATCTCACTCTCAGCAGCAGCTCTCCAACAGCTCGCGTCTTCCTTCCTTTTTAAGACAAGCTCCACATCTATTCGTTATCTAGGAATCCATATTCCAACAGTTGCGTCTCAACTATTTTCCAGCAACTTCACCCCTTTACTTCTCAGAACGTCTTGAAAATGTCTTGAAGATGGATGTTCTCCCTCGATTCCTATACCTTTTCCAGACCATTCCTATCCATATCCCCACCTCGTTCTTCAAAAGGCTTAGCCAGATCTTTTCTAAATTCATATGGCAGGGACATCGCCCCAGGATAAAATATGACACAATGATTCTCCCGAAGGTCAGGGGGGGGTGCGGGGGTCCCAGGTGCCTCTACATACCATAAGGCAGCGGTACTCGTGCGTATAGTGGATTGGTTCCATCACTCTTCCTCCAAACTTTGGGTTCAATTAGAGAAATATCTTAACGAGGCTGATCTTTGCGCCCTGCCGTGGACCCCTGCGGCTCGGCGTGGAGACGGCCTACTTTCTACTGCTCTTACTTGTCAAACTCTCGAGATTTGGGACCGCCTGATCTCAGTGGGTAAACTATCTAAACTTCAGGGCCCAATGACCCCTCTCTTTGGGACTCCGGCCTTCTCCCCAGCAGCAACTAAGTTGAGATTTGGACCCTGGAGTAGGGACAGCCATAGACGTCTAGCACAGGTCTTACGCGCTGACCCATCCTTGAGAACGGACATACCCTCTCAGACGGACTTAGGGCCCTCAACAATGTGGCTACAAAGGAGTCAAATAATGTCATACATACGCAATGTCCCCTTTATCTCAGAGATCCTAGATGACCCATCAGACTTTGACGAGCTGCCCTTACAACCGAACTGAACGTAGCTGCCCCTGACCTCCCAACATATACACAGAAATGGGAAATGGAACTGCGGCACTCCATCTCCCCCACTGATTGGCAAAAAAGTTTTATCCTAACGCATAGGATTTCCCTGGCAACTAAGACCCAAGAAAAAGGGTTTAAGTTGTTAACGAGGTGGTACAGATGTTCAGTGACTATCAAACGGTTTAACCCCTCTTTGACAGACATTTGTTGGAGATGTTTGTCCTCTAGCGGGACAATGCTTCACATCTGGTGGGCTTGCCCTCCAATCCGGAAACTATGGCAAAAGGTATTTGACCTATACAGCAGGCTGATGGCGACATCAATTAAGCCCACACCAGAGATAGCCCTATTATCTATACTCCCGGGAACCCTCAAGTCGATTAAAAAAGATGTACTGCGCCACTTTCTGGCAGCAGTTAGGACAGTGATCCCACGACATTGGAAAACGGCAGATGTGCCTTCCTTGGGAGAATGGGCTGTTGAAGTGGATCAGATAAGAGATCTGGAGCGTCTGTTGGCGCAGGAAGCGGGGAAGGAGAAACAGTTTTCCACCACCTGGACCTCGTGGTCAATGTTTCGCTACTCTGATGACTTCTCCCTATGGGTCAGAGATATCCCACCCTTACCCACCGATTAGCCATGCTGGGGTGCCTATCACCTCAGGAACCATCCCTTACTTCTACACACGACCTCATTTCCAACTTTCTCTCTGTTTTTCTTATTAAGTACTGAACTAAAAATTCATACATGTAACTAAAGATCTTATACCCAGAATAGTTAAATGATTTGATTATATATATAATAGGTGAATACATGATCCCTACAGCATACTAATTTGATGAAAAGGAGCCCTCAGACAACACCAACACGCGAAACTGCAAGATTTAATATATGTTGGTTCCCACTCGCATGTTATTCCTCTCCTATAACAAAAATCTATAAGTACAATATGATAGACCAGTAATTCACCGAAAGATACATGTCAGAATGATCACTCCTGTATATATATAGATATGGTACACCTCGCTACTCTATGTATATTGTTTGTGCTGTTATATTGTAAAGAACGGTATTTCTCTGTTATATCCTTTATTTTCTTGCTTTTGAAATAAACTATTTCAAAATTAAAAAGAAAGAAGACCTATGGGTCGAAACATGTCGGGCTTCTTTACCTTCTCACAGGTTGCCCAAAAAAATTTTTTATATAGTGATCACTCTGTTTTTATGTATCTTGTTTTATTACAATAAAAAGATACCACCGTTTTTATCTGCACTATGGAGAAACTCTTCTTTTCTTTTTATGTATTATCGGAAGAGGAGTAAAATACCCGATCTTTGCTACATATTACACACTTACACACTATGAACTCCGTCCATATCCATTACAAGGATTCGTCTGATGACCCCGTGAGGACCTGGGGAATTGACATCTGCGACCCTTGATGATCTGGATATCGATTTACATGCCCGGAGTGGCGAAATGCCTACATGACTCCATGTCATATGACAGGGGAGTCCACAGGATCTGGTAAGAGTCCACGCCTACTACTGTTTTGATTTGTTGCAGTCATAGGGGGAAGCGACATCCATGTGTTGACCAACCCAGTCTTCAGTCCACATTACGAACACTTTCACAGCCAGCGATTTCTCATGTGCACATTTGTTTAGAGACTTCTCTGTGTTTTAAGTTCATTTACATGGACTTCACCTTTACCCTCACTTCCCTTTTTTTGGTATTTCACTACACTTGGTCTTCACGATGGAGGTGTTTGTGAAGAATACTTACCACGTTTATGCGCTACATTTTATATATATATTCAGGACTTTAAATGAGGCTACTGATTTGTGGGGGTGAGATAATTAGAGAATATATTAAATTGGCATATTGAGTCTGACAATACATAACAATGATGCACATAGTAGAAAAGTTTTAAGGGGTAAAGTGGGGTTGGGGTAAATAGGTAATACATCAATAGAGGTGACACAATCACAGGTATATATTACACAATTGAGTTTTTTTTTAGCTTATTTATTTATTTCACTGATAGAAGTCAGGAAGTGAGAAATCTTTGTTTCTGTTAAAATTTATTGCAGAGTATTGGCAAGTATTGGCAGAGTATTGGCGAGTATTGGCGAGTATTGGTAGAGTATTGGCGAGTATTGGAGTGTATTGGTAGAGTATTGGCGAGTATTGGCTAGTATTGGCAGAGTATTGGCGAGTATAGGTAGAGTATTGGCAAGTATTGGCAGAGTATTGGCGAGTATTGGTAGAGTATTGGTGAGTATTGGCAGAGTATTGGTAGAGTATTGGCGAGTATTGGCGAGTATTGGCAGAGTATTGGTGAGTATTGGCAGAGTATTGGCAAGTATTGGTGAGTATTGGCGAATATTGGTGAGTATTGGTAGAGTATTGGCGAGTATTGGTAGAGTATTGGGAAGTATTGGCGAGTATTGGTAGAGTATTGGCAGAGTATTGTCAGAGTATTGGTAGAGTATTGGTGAGTATTGGCAGAGTATTGGTAGAGTATTGGCGAGTATTGGCAGAGTATTGGTGAGTATTGGCAGAGTATTGGTGAGTATTGGCAGAGTATTGGCAGAGTATTGGCGAGTATTGGCAGAGTATTGGCAGAGTATTGGCGAGTGTTGGCGAGTATTGGTGAGTATTGGCGAGTATTGGCGAGTATTGGCAGAGTTTTGCAGAGTATTGGAAGAGTATTGCACAGTGTTGCAGAGTATTGCACAATGTTGCAGAGTATTGAACAGTGTTGCAGAGTATTGCACAGTGTTGCAAAGTATTGCAGTTTTGCAGAGTATTGCAGTGTATTGCAGTTTTGCAGATTATTTACATTGAGCAGCGCTGTGGGCACTAAACATCCAGCCTGCAGCGCTGCTGCAATCTCTCCCCCTCTACCCCTCGCACTGTACCGATCGGTACACAGAGGGGAGGGAGGAACCGGCGTCATGACGTGACGCCGGTTTGTTTACATGTGATCGCTCCGTCATTTGACGGAACGATCACATGGTAAACTGCCACGATCAGCGGCTATTTACCATGATCCGTGATGCGCCGAGTCCTCCGGACCCGGCGGTCACGGATGTTCCCGGGTGCGCACCCCAGGGGGCGTGCGGGAGCAACATTCTGGAATGACGTCCCACGGACGTCCACCCAGAACTAGCCGACCACGCTGTAGCCATCTTTCGGCTATGGCCCGGTCGGCAAGTGGTTAAGTAGACATGAACGGGAAAAGGGGGGAAAAAATCCTCCTCAGTGAGTTAAATATATATTGTATTATTGTGGCTAGTCTAACAGTGTTGTGTGGTAGATCTGGTGGTAGTGGTTCCTACACCCCCCCCCCCATAGGGACCTTACTATAGTAAGATAGACTAAATAAGTCAGATAGTTGAAGTTAACTTGTGAGATTTATACGTATTTTGTTTTGTGGGAAAATTTTTTTTTTTTTTTATGAGTGGGGGTGAATATGGTAAAATTATGCTCCTTTAATGCTAGAGGTCTTAACTCTACCAATAAACTAGCACAAGTCTCAAAACTCATTTCACAAACAGAAAAGAACATAACATACAACATATAGACTATCCAACATGGATTTATGATGCATTTCCATACTCTAAATCACGAGGAGTTTCCATTGCAATCCATAAGACCTTGCCCTATCAAATTCTGCAAATATGGAAAGGTGGAGATGGTAGATCTATAATCTTGAAAATCTGAATATATGGGAAAATCTACACAATTATTAATGTCCACCTTCCAAATTATGATCAAATTAAGATGGGAATACATGTTCTTTTGGAGGCAATTCAAAAAATAAAGGGAGTGGTAATCATTGGAGGAGATTTTAATTTTGCAATAGATTCAACATTGGACACAACATCAAACAGAATACATAGGAACAGTGGTCAATTAAAGGAATTTAAACAACTTTTAGAGAGACATCAAAGTATAGACATATGGAGGGTTCAGCACCAGACAGAGAAAAGTTATACATATCATAAAATAGATTATTTTTAGTTAGTCAAATAGTACTAATGATGATGCCTTCTTCCGATATAGGTAATCTTTTGTGGTCGGATCATGCTCCAATATTTCTGGAACTGGCAGTGATGACCCAACATAAGAAACTTCAAGGGTCTTGGAGGTTAAATGATAACCTCCCTAAAGATGATAGTGTGAAAATGATGTTCAGCAGACAATAAAAGAATTCCTGCAAACCCATGAAATAGACAATACATCAATCCCTATACAATGGGAAATGTGAAATGTGTACTGCAGGGATTGTTCATTAAACATGTAGCTAGAAACAAGAGAAAGAGCATAAAATAATGCAATTAAAGGGAGAAATGTCTGTATTAGAAAATATGCATAAACAAAATCTTAACACATTGGATAGAATAAGATTAAATGACAAACAAATTGAACTATAAACAATGTTGGATGAATAATCCCTGCGGATAAGGGATAGAAATAGAACTTTGTTTTATTAGCATGGGAATAAACCAGGGAAAGTATTAGCAAGAAATTTAAAACAACAAAAACCTTTCACCCCCATAATTAAAATTCAAAAGATGTCGGGGGAAATTACATATGATCCTGGGGAATTTGCTAAAACATTTCATACATACTACTCTATAATTTATCGATGCAGCAAGAAAGTGAAGGTAAGAAAGATAATCTAGAGGAAATATGCCAATACATGAGAGAAACAGCATTACCGAGCTCAGTGTTTCTCAACTCCAGTCCTCAAGGCGTCCCAACAGGTCATGTTTTCAGGATTTCCCTCAGATGAAACAACTGTGGTAATTACTAAGGCAGTGAAACTGATCAAATCACCTGTGCAAAATAATGGAAAGCCTGAAAGCATGACCTGTTGGGGCGCCTTGAGGACTGGAGCTGAGAAACACTGACCTTGTGTCAGGAAAGGGTCCGTCCGCTGGTAAGATATATCATTTGGCATGCAGTACTGGTGTCCACCAGCAGGTGTCTCCTAGCAGTTTGGAACTGTCAGGGGAATCTTTCCCTGCTGGTGTTATTTCATCTTTTGGCCGCAGTACTGACGTCCACCAGCGGATGGATCCTGGCAGTATGGAGCAGACAACACTCCCTGCGCTCAGGTGTTACATGAAGACAATTATTGTCAGTCCCATAAATACCCGGCAAGCCCACACATGCTTGCCTTGGTATCTCTCTCCTTGAGCCCTGACCTTGTTTGCCTGTTACCCGATCCTGAGCCTGCATCTGACCTTGTTCGGTGCTTATCCTGACTCGGTCCCTCCTGTATTCCTGTACCCTTTCCTTTACCCTTGAGCACCGATCCATCCCCTCTCTGTCCTGTTGGTTCCCAGTCCCTCATCTACTGATCTCCCGTGTAGACCTTGGCCTGGCTAATGTTTACGTTTCTGTAACATCCCTTGTATTTCTGCTGATCTGCTGTGTATTACCCTGGCCTGGCTGACATCTGTGATTCTGGCACTGCCCCTTGCTGTATATACTGTTGTTGTTGGTGGGTTTGTTCGGTTGGTTGTGCACTGTTTGTATTTTCTTATTTATCTTAAATAAATATCATTACTATTCACTTTTCATGCGTTTTTGGTTATCTCTGTGCAGTCCACATAGTCTGGTCTACTAACTCTCCTGACACCTTGGTTATCTAAAGAAACAATATAAGAACTAGAAAAGGATATCTCAGTAGAGGAATTAAAGCAAGCTATACCCGCCCTGGCCCTAGGCAAAAGCCCGGGCCCAGACGGATATACTGCATATTCTTTAAGA
Organism: Lithobates clamitans; assembly: GCA_037952925.1. Lineage (NCBI taxonomy): Eukaryota > Metazoa > Chordata > Amphibia > Anura > Ranidae > Lithobates > Lithobates clamitans. The sequence goes on along the minus strand of JBBGZY010000457.1, from coordinate 1,084,690 downwards.
AATTTCAGGACATACTCATTCCTATTATAAGTAAAGACATTTAACTCCATATCTTATATTCAATTATTTACACCACAGAGTATGGAAGCCCATATTGTATTGATCCCCAAACCAGAAAAGGGCCATACGATATGTGGTAACTTTCGACCAATTTCCCTTACGAATATAGTCTTACGTCTGTATTCTAAGATTATTGTAAACAAATTTACAACTATTTTACCTGCACATATCAATTTTGATCAAACTGGTTTCACAATGGGTAGGGAGGTAAGAGATAATACAATGAAAACATGTATATTAGTAGAATATGCTCAAAAAGAAGCTATTCCAGCATGTCTTCTATCAGTTGATGCTGAGAAGGCATTTGATCGGGTGGAGTGGAGATTTCTGAGGGAAGCTTTAATCCAACTTGGGATAGGACCTAGGATGCTACACAGGATAATGGCGTTGTATTTCAATCCCAGAGCAAAAATAAGAGCAAATGGAATACTTTCAGACTATCTTAAAATATCAAATGGTACCCGACAAGGATGCCCTTTATGTCCCCTGTTGTTTACGATAGTTATGGAGCATTTGACAACAGCTATCCAAAATAATGGGACTATTCAAGGGATAAGAGTTAAGGGAAAGGAGTACAAAATGTCAGTATATTAATCTATGTTACCAACCCAATAATGACTATACCAAATCTTGTGACGGAATTTAAGAGATTTTGGAATTTAAGTAATTTTAAAGTCAATTATAATAAGTCGGAGATGTTAAATATATCATTGCCAAATGAAGATCAGGAACTTCAGAAAAATTTTCCTTTTAAATGGCAAAAAGTGGCAATTAAATATCTTGGGATATATATCCCAATTGATATAACTAAATTTCAGGAATTTAATTATTCCCCAATGATACGTAAGATTTTAAAATTACTTCCAAAATATGATAAACTGGTCCACTCATAGATGGGGAGAATCAAAATGGTAAAAATGGATATATTACAAAATTTACTGTATTTATTCCAAGCTATACCTCTGACTCCCCCAATTAATTTAAGCTACATAAGGCTGTAGGAAGCTTTATTTGGGCTCATAAAACTCCACGAATAAGAAGGGATGTATTAATTAGGACAAAAAAGAAAGGAGGCCTCGCTCTACCTGATTTTACAAAATATCTACAAGCCACATCTCTAAATAGGATTATAGATTGATACTATAATATGGAGCATAAACAATGGGTAATTTTGGAAGAAGACATTATTGGACTGCAACCTAAATCTCTTCCGTGGATTAAACTTTAGTTTAGACCAGAGAAAAAAAGATTTAACTTTATTTACGTTATCTACTCTAAAGATATGGGATAAAATCTTGAAAAGGGGAGGTCTATCCACATTGATGGGACCAATGACTCCATTATTTTGGAATATATCATTTCCTCCTGCATTAGGGGTCAAAAACTTACTTAAATGGAAAAGAACTGGAAATGTAAGGATAGTTCAGACCCTAGTGGATGGCAAGCTTCCACAATTGTCAGAACTGGGACCTGAACATAAATGGATGCAATATCAACAGATAGATACATATATTAGGACTAGTATACAACCTTCCTTAGTTGAGAGACAACTAACTATTTTTGAACAATTATTAATAAAGGAACAAAGACCAACTCATAATCTATCAACTATATATAAGCTCCTACTACCTACGGAATTGCTAAATTAGCTAATATATCTGAAAAAAATGGGAAAGGGAAATGGGGAGTATTCAATGAAAATAATAAAAAGAGATAAAAGGAAATTAAAGATTCCTTCTCCTAATATTCTCTTTTTCATTTGTTTCTTGTATCCTGCTCTGCATCCCCTCTTCCTGGTGGACTTCTTCTTGAGCTGTCATCTCTGTCCATCCATTTGTGGGTCCGTTCCTGTTTCCACTCCTCTAAAAAATGTCTTGGGATTCTGTTGGCATCCTAGTCTTCCCTCAAAGATTCATATCTATTTTGAGTTGATAGGGGGCTTCTTGCTTGGTGGTAATAATTTTGCTGTGGTTCCTGTCTATAATATGATGGTGGGGGGTTCTTGTTTGGTTGATTCTCATGTCTTTGGTGAGCCGAAGCCAATGGAATTGAAAAAAGTAAGGGAAGCCAAGAACATAGAAGTAGATATCAAACAGTTATGCAGCGTACACATGGTCGAACTTTTCGACTGGACTGGTCCGACGGACCGAGTCCGGCGGACAATCTGATTGTGTGTGGGCTTCATCGGACCTTCAGCTGACTTTTCCAGTCAAAAATCTGACGGATTTTAGATTTGGAACATGCTTCAATTCTTTACATCGTAATTTTGCCGGACCCAGAAATCCGCTCGTCTGTATGCTAGTCCGACGGACAAAAACCAACGCTAGGGCAGCTATTGGCTACTGGCTATCAACTTCCTTATTTTAGTCAGGTGTACGTCATCACGTACGAATCCGTCGGACTTTGGTGCGATCGTGTTTAGGCAAGTCCGTTCTTTAAAAAGTCCATCAGAAGTCTGTCAAAAGTCCGTTGAAAGTCCGTCGTAAAGTCCGTTGGACCAATCTGGTCAAAGAGTCTGCCCGTGTGTACGCGGCTTTAGAGAACATAGCGAAACATATGAAAAGCAATCCTACAAGGAGTTATAAAAATTAATTGGAGAATCTAGTGGACAAGGGCATTAGGAAAGGCGTACTGAACAAAAAAGAAAGTAGATATTTGGTGCCTATTATATACATGGTTCTAAAACTGCATAAGGACAACATGAAGTCGCCTGGACGTCCCATTGTTAATGGAATCCAATCAGTTGGGGCGAGGATGGGCCAATACCTGGACTACCATTTACAACTATTAGCACAGAAAACCAAAGCATATTTGAGGGACACTAAGCACCTTATCCAACTTTTAGAAGAAACAAAAGTGGATGGCTCTTGTATATTAGCTACAGCGGATGTCAAATCCCCATATACAATCATTGGTCACCAGGAAGCAATTAAAGCAATACAATGGGCATTAAAACATTTAAGTGAACTACCAAGGAAACAGCAGGCTTTTTTTGTTGGAGAGTTTGGAGTATTGTCTGTCACATAATTACAATGGCACTTATTTCAAACAAATAAGGGTATTGCCATGGGGCAAAGTTTGCCCCAAGCGTGGCTACTATCATTATGGCTCAATGGGAAGAAAAAGCAATTTATCAAGATATGCAGAGGGAGCTACTCCTATATAAACAGTATATTGATGACATGTTCATTGTCTGGAAAGGCACTTAAACTGCATTGATCTATTATTTAACCACTTGCTTACTAGGCACTTAAACCCCCCTCCTATCCAGACCAATTTTCAGCTTTCGGCGCTGACGCACTTTGAATGACAATTGCGCGGTCATACAACACTGTACCCAAATGAAATTTTTATCACCACAAATAGAGCTTTCTTTTGGTGGTATTTGATCACCTCTGCGGTTTTTACTTTTTATTTAAAAAATGTAAAAAACTGAATTTTTTTTTAAAAAAAAGTTTTTTTTTTATATTTTGTTATAAAAAATTTTAAACGGGTAATTTTTCTCCTTCATTGATGTACGCTGATGAGGCGGCAGTGATGGGCACTGATAGGCGGCAGTGATGGGCACTGATGGGTGGCAGTGATGGGCACTGATGGGTGGCAGTGATGGGCAGCACTGGCAGGTGGCACTGATTGGCACTACAGGTGGGTATTGATAGGTGGTACTTGTGGGCATTGATAGGTGGCACTTGTGGGCACTGTTAGGTGGCACTGTGGGCACTGTTAGGTGGCACTGTGGGCACTATTAGGTGGCACTGTGGGCACTATTAGGTGGCACTTTTATTGGGCACTGATGAGGCAGATGTGCCTCTTCCACTTGGGGACCGATGTCCCTCACATCCGATCCGGTGATCGGCTTTTTTTTCTACTCGCGCTGTCAGAACGATTACCGATCTTTTGTTTACATCATGTGATCAGCTGTCATTGGCTGACAGCTGATCACATGGTACACAGATCGGTGATCAGCCGAGTCTCAGTGACTCGGTGATCTCAACGCAGGGAGCGTGCACAGGGGAGGCCGTCATATGACGGCCTCCCGGGAATGTAGGTCCGCGCTGTAGCCGTCATTCGGCTATAGTGCGGATGCCAGATGGTTAAACAAGCTAAACCTGAATGACCAGAGCATATCATTAAAATGGGAACATTATACAAAACAAATACACTTTTTGGACCTCACCATATCAGTGACAGAAGGAAAATTCAAAACCAAAACTTTTTTTAAAACAGTTGACAGGTATGGTTACATACCTATGAAAAGCTTTCATTACGCTCCTTGGCTGCTAAATGTGCCAAAAGGACAATTTATGAGGCTGAAGAGAAACTGTACTGACGATGGGGATTACAGAGAGCAGGTTGATCTAATTAGTCAGAGATTTCTCAAAAAAGGCTACCAAGAAGATCACATCACATTACATTACAAAAAAAAGAAATGGTGAATGCAATAGACAGACCATCCTTAATAGAAGACAAACCAAAACAGAATGCTTTTCAAGATTCCATGCCCATCATTCTCAATTATGGAGTACAACACAGAAAGATAAAAAATGTGTTTAAAAAACATTGGCCCATACTAACTGCTGATAAACATCTTAGGCAGTTATTACCATCTTATCCAAAGTTCACGTATAGACAAGCCCCAACATTAAGGGATAAAATCGTAAAAAATATAGTAGACCCTCCAAAAACACCAGATTTTACATTTTTTTCAGGAAAAGGTTTTTTCCATTCAGACAGTGCTATGCTTGTACTAGGACAAAGAGAAAGAATACCAAAAGGGACAAGTTTTTAGTTACTGCAATGGGAAAAGAATACTAAATAAGGGATTGCATTACATGTAGAACAGAAAGGGTAGTTTATGCCCTTCAGTGCCCTTGCCAAATTCAGTACATTGGCCGTACTAAACGACCAATGTGGAAAAGAATCCGGGAACATGTAAGTGAATTGAGTTATGCTTCAACTGTCAGACAGACACTACTCAGCAATTTAAAAAAAAGAGGCTTCAGGAGACAGCAATATCGTCTCCTGATTGTCTGATAACTTCCTTTCACGATCATTTGAAAAGTGTCCACAACTCCATACCACTAATGTAAAAAAAGACACAGTGTGAATAGAAAATAAATTCAACCCCAACACTAATTAGACACTAGCAGCTTAGGTATCCTGCCTTCTGTCTGCATCTTCAGGAGACCAACATCATCAGGCTTCCTCCAGCTTTAGTTTTAAAGGTAAAAGCATAAGAAAACTCTGCATCACCTGATCAGACTTTTCCAATTTTTCCCTGGTGTTTTCACTACTGAATTGCATGAGTAATCCAGCAAAAAGTTGCTAAAATGCATCATTCATTCAAGAGTACTGTCAAAGAGAAACTACAAGTCCCCACATCCTTTGCGGATGTTGACTTGTGGTTCTCAATGAACTGCCATGGTGCTGTTGAGCTCTCTGGTAGTTCAGTGTCTCAACCTGTCAGTGTGTATCTGTCTGCCCATACGAGGTACAAGCAGATAGCTTACACTGACAAGTCTGCAGGAGTCTTGCATGGCCCCCCTTGATCTGCTGATGGCTAGTGCAATGCTTTACAGGCTCCAAGCAAAAAAAGGGGGCTTTTTTTACCTGCAAAAAGATGTGCATTTATTCTTTTTTTTTTTAAAGATGAAACTTATCCTTTAATGTGGGACTTTAGTCAGAAAAAATAGTTCTGCTAGATCTCTTCAGACTGGCCCCTTTTGGAGCTATGGCTATGTAAATCATTAAAAATAAGTGTCTATACTGTTTAAAATCCAGTAATACACATACAATAATACAATATTCTCTCTCTGCTCTGCACACGCTCAGTTAGACATTTTTAGGCACTGACAAATTTGTAGAGGCCGATCTGCTGACAGCCTTAAAGCGCAATTAAACCCTCCTATCCTTTACAACCAAAGAAGCTGCTTCTGTTTGATCTGCAACTGCCATGGTGCTGCACATGTGATCAGTTATGACACCAGCCATTTGATGCTTTGACAGTTTGGTTGAAGACCCAAGCAATCCTGGCATTCCAGGAATGTAACTGTTTTTTGAAAGTTTATTTACGCTTTATGATTTACTGCTGTTCTTGGGCACTGAGTTTCAGCAAAATGGCAGCCTACATCAAGAAGAAACAGGAATAATGCTGGAGGCAACTTACGGCACACACACACATTTTGGTAGCATAATTAATAATGTGGTATGTATGTTCCTTGCTAAAGAACATTATTTTTTATCAAATTGTTATAGGTAATGTTCAGTTTTAAAGACGTGACACAACTAATAGAGCAGTAGGTGATGTAAATAAAGGGAAATAATGGACCAGGGGGCACAAAGGAGCCTAAATAGGGGTCTAGGGATTAGTGAAAGATGTAATAGGATAAAATTCACTGAACATAATGAATGCATACTTTACAAACTTTTTCATGTACAAAAAACATGAAATGTCTTATTTTATGAAAGTTATCCCTTAAGCCAGCATAAGCAAACTTTTAGCTGATGCTTTGGCATCCTTTTTTCTGTATAGATATCTTAAATAAGAGACAATGAATTTCTTACTTCTCTTTTAATAAACTACCCTGCCAAAACTAATAACACCTGACACAGGATTACGGATTACTGCCACGCACCAGCCAACAAAATATGAGCATTTTACTTAGATGTGATAAGTTAAATGGCCAATAAAGAGCCTTGATTGGCACATTAGGAGAGTTCAACTTACGGCATGGCAGGAGGAAATATTATATGTGCCTATTCTGAAAAGGTTATCACATCTAACAGCATTTTGTGTGGTTTTAGATTTTCTTTCATGCTTCACTGGAGCGGTGCATGACTGGCAATAACTCATCTATGACAAGACAGTACACAAACTGCATTACCTTGGAGGAGAGAATAGATTTATTTTTTTTATACAAACCCAGAGAGATTTTTCAGTTGCTAGTAAAAGCTGTTATATTGCGTATGAACTGACTTACACTCCTGCTTCTTTTTTGGTAATTATTTATTAGGTACACAGTTCATTTCACTCCGCTTACCACTTTAAGTTAAAATAGATTATAGCAGTTTAAAGGAACGTAAAGGTTAGGCTTTTATAATTACTTATTCTGTTGTAACACCAAGACAGCACAGTATTTAATGTTTTGCTGTCATGCTGTTTTATTTTAGTAAATTATTATTTTTTTATTATGCCATAATAGGGAAATAGGTATGAATAGGCAATATACCGTAATAAATATTCCCTTTTCTACCATTTACAATAATGTGCAGAAACTAGCATGATTGTTAATCTCATACCAGATGATATTTATATTAAAATTATTTTTGATAAGTCATAATGCATTCTGTATGTATGCTGTAATCCATGATATAATTAATTTAAACTAAACCCTCCCAAACAAATTAATAGGAGGTAGAAATGTATATAGTTACAAGGTTTTACGATTGAAAAAAGACACAGGTCTATTCAGTTTAACCTATAGTATGTGTGTGTGATTTTTATTCTCTAGCAATTCCCATAGCCCTGTATATTATGCTTCCTGAGGAAGATATCTCAGGGGTCATTCACACACAGTGCAATGACTGGCAATTTTGAACACTGGAAGAAAGACAGTTATTGCTAGGGCACAGGGTATGACTGTTTGCCATGCCATGTACTCCATTCGCATTACAATGTAGCCCCAGAGCTGAGGTGCAGTGAGCTGTGATAAAATGCAGACATTTCATCGCAGTGGACAGAAAGGGACTTTATGTCAGCACTCTGCACACTGCACTGCTATGTGGTGACATCACACTGACCCCTGCTGCTGGCTCACTGCAGCCAAAACTGACAGCTGACCACATACTTAACTGCTCCGATTTAGTCTGTGGGCATTGGGACATTTTCTTAAATTGTCAACACTCTCAACCAGTACCACCTCCTGTGGGAGAGAGTTCCACATTTTTACTGCACTAACAGTAAAGAACCCTTTCCACATTCTAAGGGTAAACCTACTTTCTTCTAGCCCTAAATCCTGTCAAGGTACACATTAATCGGGGACCTTAGGATAAACATTTTATTAAAGTTACTGGTGTCATCAGTCATCTTTGATATGTTTTACAATCTAGTCATGTCCCTTTTTAATCGTCTCTTTTTCAGAGTGAATACATCTAATCTGTGTAATCAATCTTCATAGATGAGGTCCTCCATTCCCTTAATAATTTTGTTGCTCTTCACTGAACTGAACTAACTATTTTTAATTCAACAATATCTTTCCTTAGGATTGGTGATCAAAATTGAATTGCATACTCAAGATGAGGTTGAACCAGCATCTGATTGGGCCTAGGCAGGGCTGAAAGCTTGTCAATCAGGGCTACAGTGATGAAAGGCTATGTGCTCGGAGCTGACTGCTCCTTCTATTGGCCTCCACTTGCCAGTGGGGATGCAGTGAAGGCCCTGGGCTGAGGGGGTGCAGAAAAGGCCCTGGACTGGGGGGGAGGTAGAGGAGGCCCTGGACTGGAGGGTTTAGTGGAGGCCCTGGGCTGATGGGGGTGCAGAGGAGAGCTTGGGCTGGGCAGTGTGGAGGAGGCCCTGGGCTGGGGGGTGCAGAGGAGGCCCTGACCTGGGGGGGTGCAGAGGAGGCACTGACCTGGGGGGGTGCAGAGGAGACCCTGGACTGGGGGGTACAGAGGAGGTGCTGGAGTGGGGGGGTGCCCAGGAGGTCCTGGACTAGGAGGGGAGTACATAGGAGGCCCTGGACTGGGGGGTAGTGGAGGCATTGGACTTATAAAGTGAAGTTGATAAAGGACCTGGATTCGGAGAGCAGGGTGTGAATGAACACACAGAGTCGCAGCTCAGGAGCATGCCTGCTTGGGTCCCCCCATAGCAAGCTGCTTGCTGTGGGGGCACCCAGAAATAGTGAGGGGCAAGGAGTGTCAGCAAGGGACCCAAGAAGAGGAGAATCCAAGCTGCTCTGTGCAAAACCACTACATGGAGCAGGTAAGTATAACATGTTTTTTATTTAGAAAAAATTATACAAAAAACAAGACTTTAATATCACTTTAAGGTGATAGGCAGGGCTGGAATCTTGTCAATCAGGGCTACAGTGATGAAAGGCTATGTGCTCGGAGCTGACTGCTCCTTCTATTGGCCTCCACTGGCCAGTGGGAATGCAGTGAAGGCCCTGGGCTGAGGGGGTGCAGAAAAGACCCTGGACTGGGGGGGGGGTAGAGGAGGCCCTGGACTGGAGGGTTTAGTGAAGGTCCTGGGCTGATGGGGGGTGCAGAGGAGAGCTTGGGCTGGGCAGTGTGGAGGAGGCCCTGGGCTGGGGGGTGCAGAGGAGGCCCTGACCTGGGGGGTGCAGAAGAGACCCTGGACTTGGGGGATGCAGGGGAGGTCCTGGGCTGGGGGGTTGTGCAGAGGAGGCCCTGATCTGGGGGGGCGCAGCGGAGACCCTGGACTGGGGGGTACAGAGGAGGTGCTGGAGTGGGGGGGTGCCCAGGAGGCCCTGGACTAGGAGGGGAGTACATAGGAGGCCCTGGACTGGGGGGTAGTGGAGGCCCTGGACTTATAAAGTGAAGTTGTTAAAAGACCCGGATTCGGAGAGCAGGGTGTGAATGAACACACGGAGCCGCAGCTCAGGAGCATGCCTGCTTGAGTCCCCCCATAACAAGCTGCTTGCTGTGGGGGCACCCAGAAATAGGGAGGGGCAAGGAGTGTCAGCAAGGGACCCAAGAAGAGGAGAATCCAAGCTGCTCTGTGCAAAACCACTACATGGAGCAGGTAAGTATAACATGTTTATTATTTAGAAAAAAATAAACAAAAAACAAAACTTTAATCCACTATTGATGCAATCTGACCACACCCACAGTGTTGTCATGGTGCTGCTATATTGCCACATACCATTTTTCTTGGGGGGGTCAAAAAAATGTCCAGCCTCAGTTGCCTTATGTGCTAGCTATGCCACTGTTGGCATTGCACACTATTGTTAAGTCTATGATATACAAGTACCCCAGATCCTTTTCCATCACTGATTCTTCAAGGGGAGATCCTCCTAATGTGTATATTTGGCACACAAGTGCATAAATTTACATTTGTAAATACTAAAACCTCATTTGTCATGTAGCTTCCCAACTCCCTATTTTATCAAGATCTTACTGTAATGATGCTATATCATGTGCTGAATGTATTTTCCTGCATATCAGTATAAATTATTTGGTCTTTATAAAAGTTATAGAGTCTACAACAGGGGTAAGCAACCTGGGGTCCTCCAGCTGTTGTGGAACTACATTTCCCTGTATTGCTGTCATTTTTAGAACCATAGGCAGTGTAAATAAACTGTGTGTGCTGTTCAGTGCATAGGATGTGCGTGCTGTTCAGTGCACAGGCAGTGTGTGCAGGAGCCTGAAATTGCACACACAATATACTAATTGTGGGTGCAATACTTTGCAGGCTCCTGTTTTAAAAAATAATACATTCACAATTTTTTACTGCAAAATAAGTGCATTATTATTTTTCAATTTAAAGGTGAGACCATTTAGAGAATTAGGGGTCACTAATCACTTAAATAACAGCTAATAAAATGTGTTAAAATACTGCATGCGGTAACAATTGTGCAAGTTTTCAATTCATTAATGCCCAGCATGCACAGGTCTGTGACGTGACAAGGGGGCGGGACCACCAGGTGAATTTGTCAGGTGGCTCCGTCCCTTACCTATATAAGAACTTTCAATTGCCGGAGCCTGAAGTAGTTGGCCAGCCTTCATGGATGGCAGGAGCGTTTTTTTTTTCTTTTTCAGGTTGGTAATGCGGCAGGCGGCGTGATTGACGATGGGTTTACATCGGGGGACACAGTTTTTTAAAAAGGAATTGTGAAAAACTATCTTTATGTTTTTATTACTTTTTGACACTTTTTTAGTGAATGTGTAGGGGTATAATGTAGCCCATACTCATTCACATGGGGGGCTGGGAACTGGGGCCCTGAAGAGTCATCCATTGTTGACAAAGTGGCCAGCTTACCAACCCACTCCTTTGCAACCAGCCATTTGTCAAACTAACCCCCACGCTGTTTTTGACAAATACCTCATGTGATACCGCCAGCAAGACCACTACCTTGGTGGTAAATATTGCATGTTTTTTTACTCTCTAGTGAGTTTGTGAATTGGACTTAAGAGCTTTTAACCACTTGCTTACTAGGCACTTAAACCCCCCTCCTATCCAGACCAATTTTCAGCTTTCAGTGCTCTCACACTTTGAATGACAATTACTCAGTCATGCAACACTGTACCCAAATGATTTTTTTGTCCTTTTCTTCATACAAATAGAGCTTTATTTTGGTGGTATTTGATCACCTCTGGGTTTTTTATTTTTTGCGCTATAAATGAAAAAAGACCGAAAATTTTGAAAAAAAACACATTTTTTCTAATTTCTGTGATAAAATTTTGCAAATTCGTAATTTTTCTTCATAAATTTTGGCCACAATTTATACTGCTACATATCTTTGGTAAAAATAACCAAAAATTTGTGGAAATTATTTGGTCTGTGTGAAAGTTTTAGAGTCTACAAGCTATGGTGCAAATCATAAAAAAATGATCACATCTGATGTACTGAGGCCTATCTCATTTCCTGAGACCCTAACAAGCCAGGAAAGTACAAATGCCCCCCAAATAACCCCTTTTTGGAAAGAAGACATTTCAATGTATTTAGTTAGAGGCATGGTGAGTTATTTGAAGTTGTATTTTTTTCCCACAATTCTTTGCAAAATTGAGATTTTTTTTTTCCCCACAAAATTGTCATTGTAATAGCTTATTTCTCTCACATGGCATGTGTATACCACAAATGACACCCCAAAATACATTCTGCTACTCCTCCTGAGTATTACGATACCAAATGTGAGGGACTTTTTCACTGCCTGGCCACATACAGAGGCCCAACATGCATGGAGCACCATCAGGTGTTCTAGGAGCATAAATTACACATCACATTTCTCAACCACCTATTACACTTTTGAAGGCCCTGGAGCACCAGGACAATGGAAACACCCACAAAATGACCCCATTTTGGAAAGCTAACACCCCAACGTATAATCTATGAGGCATAATGAGTCTTTTGAATGGTTTATTTTTTTCCAGAAGTTTTTGGAAAATGTGGAAAAAAATGATACCGTATTTTTTTTTACACAAAGTTGTCCGTTTATAAGATATTTCCAACACATGGCATTTAGATAGCAAAAATGACACCCCAAAATACATTCTGCTACTCCTCCTGAGTATTACGATACCACATGTGTGGGACTTTTTCACTGCCTGGCCACATACAGAGGCCCAACATGCATGGAGCACCATCAGGTGTTCTAGGAGCATAAATTACACATCACATTTCTCAACCACCTATTACACTTTTGAAGGCCCTGGAGCACCAGGACAATGGAAACACCCACAAAATGACCCCATTTTGGAAAGCTAACACCCCAACGTATAATCTATGTGGCATAATGAGTCTTTTGAATGGTTTATTTTTTTCCAGAAGTTTTTGGAAAATGTGGAAAAAAATGAAAACACATTTTTTTTTACACAAAGTTGTCCGTTTATAAGATATTTCCAACACATAGCATTTAGATAGCAAAAATGACACCCCAAAATACATTCTGCTACTCCTCCTGAGTATTACGATACCACATGTGTGGGACTTTTTCACTGCCTGGCCACATACAGAGGCCCAACATGCATGGAGCACCATCAGGTGTTCTAGGAGCATAAATTACACATCACATTTCTCAACCACCTATTACACTTTTGAAGGCCCTGGAGCACCAGGACAATGGAAACACCCACAAAATGACCCCATTTTGGAAAGCTAACACCCCAACGTATAATCTATGAGGCATAATGAGTCTTTTGAATAGTTTATTTTTTTCCAGAAGTTTTTGGAAAATGTGGAAAAAAATGAAAACACATTTTTTTTACACAAAGTTGTCGGTTTATAAGATATTTCCAACACATAGCATTTAGATAGCAAAAATGACACCCCAAAATACATTCTGATACTCCTCCTGAGTATTACGATACCACATGTGTGGGACTTTTTCACTGCCTGGCCACATACAGAGGCCCAACATGCATGGAGCACCATCAGGTGTTCTAGGAGCATAAATTACACATCACATTTCTCAACCACCTGTTACACCTTTGAAGGCCCTGGAGCACCAGGACAATAGAAACACCCACAAAATGACCCCATTTTGGAAAGCTAACACCCCAACGTATAATCTATGCGACATAATGAGTCTTTTGAATGGTTTATTTTTTTCCAGAAGTTTTTGGAAAATATGGAAAAAAATGAAAACGCATTTTTTTTTACACAAAGTTGTCCGTTTATATGATATTTCCAACACATAGCATTTAGATAGCAAAAATGACACCCCAAAATACATTCTGCTACTCCTCCTGAGTATTACGATACCACATGTGTGGGACTTTTTCACTGCCTGGCCACATACAGAGGCCAAACATGCAAGGAACACCGTCAGGTGTTCCAGGGACACATAGCATGCACATACCAAGAATTACACCCCAAAATACATTATGCTGAGCAAAGCGTAAACAAAAAAGATTACCTGTGGTTGTAGTAGCGCAGTTGTACGCAGGAGGATAGCACTGGTCCAGGCAGCAGGCAGGGACTTGGTCAGCAGCGGCGAACACAATTGTCCAGGCAGCAGGCAGGGTTACTGTCCATATAAAGTCCAGGGTCAGTGCAGGCAGAGATATTGTCCGCAGTGCCAAAAATATTGGTCCTGGTAGTAGGCAGGTCCATGTGCTGTGGTCAGTGCAACAGGCAGAGGCGTGACGGCAGTAAGTCCTACAGGCAGAAGTAGGGCCTCGTTCAGGACAGAATGGGGACAGGGGTAGAGGCTTCTCCCACCCAAATCTCTTTGAAGCCTCCGAGTCTCCAGACCCTAATCTAGGATTGAGAAAACAAAATAAATTGTTTTCTTCATCCAGAAAAACAATTCTGGAGCCCCTCACATATGTGAGACCCCTGTGTTGAATCCCACTAGTCCAGTTGCAGGGTACAAGATCAGTCCAAGAGGCAGGCAAATATCATGGTCAAACAGTCCAAGGTCAGTTCCAGATCAGGCAGAGGTATGTGCAGAATCGTTGGGCAGAAGCATGGTCGAATAACAGTCCAGGGTCAGTTCCAGATCAGGCAGAGGTATGTGCAGAATCGTTAGGCAGAAGCGTGGTCAAATAACAAGCCAGGGTCAGTTACAGAGGAGGCAGTGGCATAAGGGGTGTGAGGGTAAATTGCAGGAACGGAGGCTTACGTTTACCATACTTTACTAATAATTTACTGAAGTATGGTAACGACGAAAACATTCACCTACGCAGAGGCCTGGTTCAGAAGGACATTGTGCACAATAATAAGATGTGTCTCTTCTGAATCCAGCTCTGGTACACACCTTACATTTTTTTTGCCGTCGTTGGCCTGTTGGTTTGGGAGGGATCTTATCTGGGAAGTGGCGTTCGGAGAGTCGACTTAGAACATCAGATCGGATATTTTCTGGGGGGCCGTTCCGGAATGTAAGGGCAGTGAAAACGTCCTCCTGGTAGCCAAGGAAGCGTTTGGGGTTTTGGGTGGAGTTACGATAAATGACATAAGAATTGTAGATGGCCAAATTAAAAAAATAAATTGCGACTTTCTTATACCAATGGTATGTCCGTCTTGTGGCAAGGTACGGTTCCAGCATCTGGTCATTCAAGTCGTCTCCCCCCATAAACAAATTATAGTCAAAGACGCATTTAGGTTTCTGTATGGGGCCATTTCTTCTGGGGACTTCCATGAAGGTATCATCGTGGATTGAAGACAACATGTATACATCTCTTTTGTCTCTCCACTTCACTGCCAAAATCTCGTTGTTTCGTAGACTCGCCGTTTCTCCTTTTCTCAATTTTTTATTGACCAGACTTTGAGGAAAGCCCTTCCGGTTCTTTTTGATGGTACCACATGCAGGCGTCTTCATCCGATGCAGGTTGTGGAACAGGGGCAGAGATGTGTAGAAGTTATCTACGTACAGGTGGTAGCCTTTCTCCAGTAGGGGGTATGTGAGATCCCAAACAATTTTCCCGCTTGATCCCAAGTAGTCTGGGCAATTAGGGGGTTGCAGCTGGGTGTCCTTCCCTTCGTACACTTTGAAGGCATACAAGTAACCTGTGACTCGGTCACATAATTTGTATACCTTCACCCCATAGCGTGCCCTTTTACTGGGAATATATTGCTTCATCTTAAGCCTGCCACTAAACTTAAGAAGGGACTCATCCACACATATGTTTTTGTCTGGGGTAAACAGCAGGGGGAATAGTGCAGAAAAATAATTTAAAAGTGGCCGAATTTTGAAAAGTCTATCATAATTTGGGTCATTTCGGGGAGTGCACTGGGTATTGTCGTTGAAATGAAGAAACCTCAATATCATGAGGTATCTGTTTCTGGGCATCACCTTGGAGTATATTGGCAGGTGTTGGAGGGGGTGGGTTGACCAATAGGACAGCAAAGTGTTTTTTTTCGTGAGTCCCATGTTAAATGTGAGCCCTAAAAAAACCTTCAACTCCACCACCGTTAGGTCTCTCCATTCGTAGGGACGGGCATAGTAGGACGTTCGATTATTCGCAATGAATTGATGTGCATATTTGCACATCAATTGAGGTTGCACTGGGCCACAATACTTGACAGCATGTCCTCGGTAAAAAATAAATTAAAAAAATCTATTGGGGAAAAATTCTCCGTGTTCACCTGGACTCCTGGCTGGGCAGTGAAAGGGGGAATGTTGGCTTCTCCTGAATTAGGAGGAAGCCACAAGGGGTTCTGCAGGGCATAGGGAAGGCTGGCTTGGGTCCTTGGCCTTTCTTGCCGAGGCACTGCGGTGCTGGTGGACGGGACTGCCGTGCTGGTGGACGGGACTGCCGTGCTGGTGGACGGGACTGCCGTGCTGATGGACGGGACTGCCATGCTGGTGGACGGGACTGCCGTGCTGGTGGACGGGACTGCCGTGCTGGTGGACGGGACTGCCGTGCTGGTAGATGCCACTGCCTCCCCACCAGAACACCTTCGTTTGGCGGGCCGAATCTCTTCCTCCTCTGAGTTACTCAGTGTTTCACTACTGAGGACTGGCTCATAGTTTATGTCCGACTTGGAATCAGAAAGGGAATCTGAAAAAGAGAGCTCCCCGTTGCTCTCGTCGGCCTGGGACAGTATTTGGTACGCCTCCTCGGCGGAAAAGCTTCTTTTGGCCATGGTTGCTAAGCCTGCACTGATGAGGCGGCACTGATGAGCACAGATGGGCACTGAGGTGGCACAGAGGGGCACTGATGAGGTGGAACAAATGTGCACTGATGAGGTGGAACAGATGTGCACTAATGAGGTGGAACAGATGTGCAGATGTGCACTGATGAGGTGGCACAGGTGTGCACTGATGAGGTGGCACAGGTGGGCACTGATGAGGCGGCACAGGTGGGCACTGATGAGGTGGCACAGGTGGGCACTGATGAGGCGGCACAGGTGGGCACTGATGAGGTGGCACAGGTGGGCACTGACGAGGTGGAACAGATGTGCACTGAGATTGCACAGATGTGCACTTATGAGGTGGCACAGCTGGGCACAGATGGAGCGGCACAGATGGGCACTGATGAGGCGGCACAGATGTGCACTGAGGCAGCACAGATGTGCACTGAGGCAGCACAGATGTGCACTGATTGGCACAGGTGGGCTCTGAGGTGGCACAGGTGGGCACTGATGAGGTGGCACAGGTGGGCACTGATGAGGTGGCACAGGTGGGCACTGATGAGGTGACACAGGTGGTCACTGATTGTGCAGATGTGCAGCTGGACACTAATCACCGCTGGGCAGACAGGTGGACACCGATTGGCACAGGTGGACACCGATTGGCACAGGTGGGCACCGATTGGCACAGGTGGGCACCGATTTGGCACAGGTGGGCACCGATTGGCACTGTACTGATGCTGCACTGTACTGATGGGGCACTGTATTGATGGGGCACTGTATTGATGGGGCACTGTGTTGATGGGCACTGTATTGATGGGCACTGTGGGCACTGTAGGCACAGTAAATGTTAATTACAAACTCACAGATCGCTGACAGTTTCTCTCTCTCCTCACACGCTGTCTCTGTGTGAGGAGAGAGAGCCGGCAATGAGAGATGATCTCAATTGTTTACATTTTAGATCATCTCTCATTGGAGGCAGCGATCGCGCTGTAAACGGCCGCTGTGATTGGCCGTTTACAGCGATCTGTGATTGGCTGTGTCCAAGGGACACGGCCAACACAGAATTTCCCCGTTGCGCGCTCGTGAGCGCGCACGGGGAGCGAGGAAAGGGGAGGCCGTCATATGACGGCCTCCCGGGAATTGACATCCGCGCTGAAGCCGTCATTCGGCTACGGCCGGATGTCAGGTGGTTAAATGATATTTACCGGCACTTTTTTTTTTTTTTGCGGTAAATACCGCATAATCGTTTTTTCTTTTTTATGAACTGGACTTGATTTACTGCATGCAATAATTTATGCAAATGAGTCATGTGACTGCACTATCTCATGCGGTAAACATTTGTGAATTGACATTACTCTCTGGACCCATTCATGTAACCAGTTTTCCATTCATGTACATACAATTTGATTTTGTTTTATAGATTAAATATTTATCATGTACAATATCAAATGTTTTAGCAAAATCTAAATAAACTGCATCCACTTGATTTCCACCATCCAATTTCTCACTTACTTATAGAACGATAACAGTTTAGTCTGAAAAGTATGGTCTTCCAAAAATCCGTGCTGTTTGTCGCTTATAATACTTTTGTCAAATTTCTAAATAGTCCTTCACTGTTCCCTCAATTACCTTTTTGTAAATTGCTCCATGCCAATCAGTTGGTACCATTCCAGACAGTAAGATGTCTTTGCAAATAAAAAAAAGCAGCTTGACTACAACTGAGCTAAGTTTCCTAAGGACTCATTGGTGTAAGCAAGTCAGTCTATTCCCACTTTCAGTTGACCAAAAGTTAAATTTTTGTTAAACCAAAAATTATTATTATTATTATCATAACAGTATGAGATTGTTTTGATAATGTGTGTGGTTACAGTTCCAGGAAATGACAAACTGTTTCTCAACTCAGTATACTATAAGTAGCACTTTTATTAAGAAAGAGGGAGCAGCCTGTTTTGACCTAAATACCTTTTTAGATTTTTTATTTTGTTTGTTTTCTTGGTTTTTTTTTGTTTTTGTTACACAATTTGACTAAAGATACTTCATTGCTTGAAAAGGATAGAAACTTTTTTTTGACAAATACACTGCACCAAGACTTTACTTCCAGGTCAATTATACTCAAAGTTGAGTTTTCTGCAGAAAAAAAAACAGAAAAAACAGAAAAAAATACTTGTGTTCTCAGAATAGCTTGCTGATTACTGTTTTAAGAAAATACCTTGCTCTTTCAGCCTTATCTATATTCTCAGTCAGTGTAATAAAAACTGCATTTCTTCTAAAAAGAGAAAATAGAGATTTGTTTTGACAAATAGCTTTGCTGTTTTAATTCCAGTAGCTTTTTTTCAAAGTCAGACCACTAAAAGCTGCATTTTCAAAGAAAAAAAGGACCTTTTTCCTGAGACACGTCGCTGGTTGAAATTAGTGATGATCGAAACAAGCAAGTTCAGAGGACGAGAGCTGAAATTATGTTTGTTTTTGTTATTTTTTTTAAGGCCAGTTCAAAAGCTTTTTTGAAAAAGAGGACATGGGGAACTGAGAACTTCCATAGTTAACATGTACTAATGCAAAAAAAATACTTAAAATTACCGTTCAGATTTTTTAATAAGACTTGAGATGGCACAGTGAAAATACACAATTTCTTTAAATAAATGCATAGGGGGTAGCACACCTGTATGATGTACTAAAGCAAAAGTGGACTTAATCCCAATAATTCCCTCTCCTGCACAGCCCTACATCCCAGGGATTTGAGTAAGAGGCCCTCATGCACATCAAAATGGGGACAAAGTGCTTTGCTGGGGGAGACCCCTGTCAAGGTACCCGCCCCTGATATGGTTCAGGGGTACAAGCTCTGTCCCAGCACTCTCCTTGCCAGCCAATTTTTTTGTTTTGTGAAGGTTCTGCTATGAAATTTATAAAGCCCAATTGCATGGGTTCTCTATTAAAATCCATATCAACACCCGTCTCCATCTTCTCACTTTTATTTTGAGA
Source organism: Lithobates clamitans (assembly GCA_037952925.1). Lineage (NCBI taxonomy): Eukaryota > Metazoa > Chordata > Amphibia > Anura > Ranidae > Lithobates > Lithobates clamitans. The sequence continues at coordinate 1,065,396 of JBBGZY010000457.1, read as the reverse complement.
GGAACTCTATGCAAAAAAAATCATGAGGATCCCCAAAATCCTTCATAGACCCTTAACCACTTCAATACTGAACATTTTTACTCCCTTCCTGCCTTCCAATTTTCAGATTTAAGTGCTTTGACAATTCGAAATACACTCAGTTATGCAACACTGTACCAAAATGAATTTTTGAGACAGATGAAGACATATACCGGTATTTATTCAACACCAAAAATGTTGAAAAAAATGTTTTCTTAGTTTCTGTTATTTTGCAAATAAATAATCTTTCTTCATAAATTTAGGCCTAAGTGTATTTAACTACATTTGTTTGGAAAAAATATAAAACCCAAATCAGTGTATATTAATTAGTCTGTGTGAAAGTTATAGAGTCTACAATCTATGGTGTATATATATATGTATATATACAATTACACCCTGAAAACACATTCTGCTATGCTTCCCAAGTATGAGGATACCACATCTGTGAGCCTAGGTGCATAGGGAGGCCAAAATCCCTGGAACACCTTTGAACTTTCAAGGAGCATAAATTATGCATCTAATTTCCGACTACCTATCACATTTTTGGAGTTCCAGGACAGTAGAAACACCCACAAAATGACTCCATTTTGGAAAGCAACACTCCAAGATATTCTCTGAAAGGCAAATTTTTTGGAAAATGCGGGAAAGAAAGTGAAAATGTATTTTTCTTACACAAAGTTGTCAATTATTAAGATATGTCTAAAGCCTCGTACACACGATCGGACTTTTTACAAACATTTCCGTGGATTTCTGTCCAAAGGGCATTGGCCGTGAACTTGGTATGCATACACACGGCAGGACTTTTTAGGCAACAAACACGAATGTAGTGACGTTTCAACGTGCTGACGACACTTCAAAAGAGGACGTTCAATTCTCCGATGCCACCCTTTGGTCAACTTCTGTATTGTTGTCTGATCTTTTGCATTGGTTCTGAGCATGTGTATTTGTACTTTGTACTAAAGTCCGATGGTTTTGTGTACACACGATCGGACTTGCCGACGTAGGACTTTTGTTGCCGCCAAGTTTGTCTGTTCGCACAGCCAATATTTGTCCAATGAAAAACGAAAAAGTTTGTCCGGTGGAGCGTACACACGGTGGGATGTTGCATTAAAACAGCTAATTTGCATGTTTGTTGTCAAAAAGTCAGATCGTGTGTATGGGCCTTAACACACATCATGGGCATACTTAAAATTATACCCCAAAACACATTCTGCTACTCCTCTCGAGTATGGTGATATCACATTTGTGAGATGTTTTGACAGTCTAGCCATATGGAGGGGTCCAAAACCCAAGGAAGCACCTTCAGCCGTTCTAGGGACATAGACTACACATCTAATTTTCTGACTATCTATCACATTTTTGGAGGCTCTGGAACACCAGGACAGTAGAAGCACCCACAAAATGACCACATTTTGGAGAGTAAACATCCAAAAGTATTTTTAAGAGGCTCTGTGAGTCTTTTGAAGACTTAATTTTATTGGAAAATATGGAAAGAAAATAATAAGATATTTCTGATACGCAGAGTGGGCATGCTTAAAATTACACCCCAAAACACATTCTGCTATTCCTCACAACTCTGGGGATACCACGTGTGACACTTTTTTCACTACCTGGACTGATTAGGTACCGAATATTGTATCTTGTGTATCATATAAATCAACCAATTGTGTCAAAACCAATGTACTATAATGGTCACTTCTTTACGAGTGATCAGGAAATATAAAAATCAAAATATAAAAGGATTTCCGCGCTCACAGACTGGAAGCAGGTTTGCAGCCTCCCCACACACACCCCCAAAAAAGGGGTGAGATATAATATTGAGAACTTATAGATAGGGGCGAGTGGCGCTACCTGTATTAAATATCAAACTGCGTGCTCGTGTATAACTATATAAAGAGTGTGTGCCCAATAGCTTAACCGTGCTACTGTATTTGAAAACCAGTGCCTCCTAATCCTGGAATATAAATGGTTAATCTTCCACCCAATTGTGAATTAATCAGGTAAATAATATACTAGATAGGCATTAAAACCATAAACATTCCCTCTAGTGCGTGGAGGAGAATAGATATCTATGAATTACTGGGTGCAGGTTATCCTCTTATAATGATAACTGTGCATTAATAACATTGCATCCTAACCACCATTATTTCATACACCTCCCTGTGCTCTCACCCATATGACTGAGTAGGTGAAGAGTGTATCAATCCAGTACTACCACATTTAGAAAAGTGCAATATTAGTGAATTATTAAAAATTGTTTTGAAAAAATAACACCTATAAAAGTGTGAAGGTTAAAAAACGAAATAAAGATGAAAATGAAAATTATCAGGACTAAGAATTAGCATGCATGAAAAAGTCCCATATTATAAAGTTCCAACATAGGTGTAATCGCATAGAATTGCATAAAGTTCCACCATGAATAGAATTCCTGTGGATAGTGACTTTTGTGATGACATCAAATTTAAATCCAGTGACTTGCGGTGCTCCCCCTCAAGGGTCCCCACTCACCGGCTCCCTATACCCCTGCAGGGGTAATAGGCATGTATTATCTGGCCGTAGATGACATCTAGGATTCCAGTAGATTTGTCCCCGAGGTTCCCCTCCAGATATGGTATCTCCTTAAATGATCCTGGTTATCCAGCCAGCCTGCAACAAACCGAATTGTCCTGTCTAACAGTTCACATTAAAAACAGGGGTTTTGTTTGCATACATTTGCAAATACATGTGTAAGCTGCAGAGACCATGACAAGGCACCCCAGTATTATCTGCAGTCTTAACTCTATAAATATTAATAGAGTTAAGACTGCAGATAATACAGATAATACTCCGAGGGTTCCTCTGGAGGGGAACCTCGGGGACAAATCTACTGGAATCCTAGATGTCATCTACGGCCAGATAATACATGCCTATTACCCCTGCAGGGGTATAGGGAGCCGGTGAGTGGGGACCCTTGAGGGGGAGCACCGCAAGTCACTGGATTTAAATTTGATGTCATCACAAAAGTCACTATCCACAGGAATTCTATTCATGGTGGAACTTTATGCAATTCTATGCGATTACACCTATGTTGGAACTTTATAATATGGGACTTTTTCATGCATGCTAATTCTTAGTCCTGATAATTTTCATTTTCATCTTTATTTCGTTTTTTAACCTTCACACTTTTATAGGTGTTATTTTTTCAAAACAATTTTTAATAATTCACTAATATTGCACTTTTCTAAATATGGTAGTACTGGATTGATACACTCTTCACCTACTCAGTCATATGGGTGAGAGCACAGGGAGGTGTATGAAATAATGGTGGTTAGGATGCAATGTTATTAATGCACAGTTATCATTATAAGAGGATAACCTGCACCCAGTAATTCATAGATATCTATTCTCCTCCACGCACTAGAGGGAATGTTTAGGGTTTTAATGCCTATCTAGTATATTATTTACCTGATTAATTCACAATTGGGTGGAAGATTAACCATTTATATTCCAGGATTAGGAGGCACTGGTTTTCAAATACAGTAGCACGGTTAAGCTATTGGGCACACACTCTTTATATAGTTATACACGAGCACGCAGTTTGATATTTAATACAGGTAGCGCCACTCGCCCCTATCTATAAGTTCTCAAGATCAGGGAATATAGCTTAGTGTAGCATCAACTTTAGCAGTCCCAATTCCTATAAGCCAAGCAAGCCTTGTGGTTAACCTTGATGATGGTCTGGTATGATTTTTAAGAGGGGAAACCTGTCTAAAAAAAATGGCATGGGGTTCCCCAAAAATTTATAAGACTTTTATCCTAGCATGCAGCTTGGCTGGCTTCTCTCACATCTGTGGCCCAGTTTACCTCCTTTTACTTACTACATGGTAAAGAAACATGTACATAAAGTCCTTTATTATAAAAAAAGTCCCCAAAAAAATCCCATGGTGTAAATCTATCATTAATCACATTGTCCAGCAATGTACATCCATCAGTCACAATGAATGACACTCTCACAATCCACTGACATAAGCACAATGATCGGTTCATGACAATCCTGCGCGCAGTGGACTCTCACCACAACTAAAAGCTTCTAGTTTGGCTGCTGAATGTAAACAAGCTGGCTGGAGTACCTGCCAAGTGCTGCCAAGTCTGTTGTTTGTACATTGTAGGGGTCTTGACCAGATCCCTTGGGCTGGAGCACCCCATCCCCCCTTCATTACCTCTTAATAGTATCCACCTGTGTTATAGGTGAAGTCCTTATAGTTCTCCTATAAAGAGGAGTTTGTCTCCCATGGTTGAGATGCACAACCTTTCATTCAATGAATAGTGTAGGACCTACTGATAATGGGGTACTTTGATGTAGTAGTGGGTTTAGCACTATATGGCCATATGGTGTAACCAAATCCCCATATTTTTTAATATGTTCAGGTGTTTTAAATAGCCTTGCAGGATTTAAATGTCATTTTTGTATGTGTGTGCTGTAATCTATTTTGTTATGTTTGCGGTCTTATAGCAGCACCATCTTGAAAGTAAATGCATTTTAGGATGTGCCCCCCAAGTCTGTATCTCAGTTTTTGGAGGAAATATCAAGACAGATTTAGCAACCTATTTTCACAATCAGGATGATTAAACAGTTTTGTTTAGAGCCCTTGCACACTGGGGTGGGGGGCGGCGTCGGCGGTAAAACGCCGCTATTATTAGCTGCGTTTTACCGTCGGTATGCGGCCGCTAGCGGGGTGGTTTTACCCCCCGCTAGCGGCCGAGAAGGGGTTAAATACCACCGCAAAGCGCCTCTGTGGAGGCGCATTGCCGGCGGTATAGCCGCGCCGTCCCATTGATTTCAATGGGCAGGAGCGGTAAAGGAGTGGTATACACACCGCTCCTTCACCGCTCTGAAGATGCTGCTGGCAGGACTTTTTTTACCGTCCTGCCAGCGCATCACTCCAGTGTGCAAGCCCTCGGGGCTTTCACACTGGGATGACAGCAGCGGCACTTTCGGGGCGGTTTGCAGGCGCTATTATTAGCGCAATAGCGCCTGCAAACCGCCCCAGTGTGCAAGGGCTCTTAGAGAAAATATTTGTGCTTATGGCAAAATAATCTATTACAAAATAGATAAACAAATGCAGCGCTAGCAAATAAGTGGATAAGTGCAAAAAACAATGACTGAAAACTGTTGCAGCTGCTATATATAAGTGCTAAGACTTGATGAATGTTTGGACAAATGAATACAGCGCTAGCAACAAAAACACACTCAAAAAATAAATAAATAAATCTGTGGAAAATATTGGAGAATGCAAATATCACTACAATGATATGGATGTGATCAAAAATTGCACCAAGTGCTATACTAGAGCAAGTGACATAAAAATAAAAATTATAAAAAATATATGTGTCTGCATATATGGAAAAACCACTAGTAACTAGAAAATATAGCGTCAGTATTAACAATATGTTATTAAAATATTATATCAAACACTCATATAGGGCGTACACACGGTCGGACTTTGTTCGGACATTCCGACAACAAAATCCTAGGATTTTTTCCGACGGATGTTGGCTCAAACTTGTCTTGCATACACACGGTCACACAAAGTTGTCGGAAAATCCGACATTCTGAACGCAGTGACGTAAAACACGTACGTCGGGACTATAAACGGGGCAGTGGCCAATAGCTTTTATCTCTTTATTTATTCTGAGCATGCGTGGGACTTTGTCCGTCGGATTTGTGTACACACGATCGGAATTTCCGACAACGGATTATTTTGTTGTCGGAAAATTTTATCTCCTGCTCTCCAACTTTGTGTGTCGGAAAATCCGATGGAAAATGTCCGATGGAGCCCACACACGGTCGGGATTTCAGACAACACGCTCCGATCGGACATTTTCCATCGGAAAATCCGACCGCGTGTACGGGGCAATAGAGTGATATAATCCGGGATGGATGTGCACATTCCCTAAGATAAATCCCACTGTTCAGCATAGCAGGCTTTCAGCTCTTCAGCCTAAATAGAATACACTCAGTCACCTAAAATGTTGCAGTTTCTACAAGCAGATAAGATGGGACCTGGACCGTTGCCAATGGGATAAAGGCTTGGGGATAGAGGACATCATATTCCATCCAAAAAATAGAAGGAAAAGACCATGGTGAAGTACCGTAGGAAAATTGATCAGGTGTGCATAGTAGCGCTACTCACAGAATGGAGGCTGCAAACAGGCATTCAGAATGTTTCCGCGATCGCCGATGTGATAGCGTGCGTTCCACAGAGAACAGGAAACAGTGTCACTGGTTAGAACGTGAGGCGGATATTGCGTTGACGCGTTTCACCCCTCATCCAGGGTATTAATTTGTCAACCTGCTGCCAGGGAATTTTATGGGTGTGCAGTCATGTAGAAGGAATAGAATGGGGAACAGTAGAGTTTTATAAAGCACACTATCTTACCGCATAGAGATTAAGCTTCCAGCCCACTTCTCACATGTTCCAGTAACAGTGATGGTGATGAGAATGAAACTTTGCACTTGGAGATGAAGAATGTCTTTCAGATCAAGAAGCTTTGTGCACTTGGCAGGCTTTATGCTTGCCTGCTTTCAGAGAAACAGCATTGCCATTGTTAAAAAAAGACAACTACTAGATAGGCACACATTTGGAGTCTTGTTGCAAAATAAAAAAATGGGGGGATTTTTTGTAGACTATATCAAGATGAATTGGAAATAAATACTGTTAGGCCACCTGCTGTGGCCAACTCACCCAGGGTTTTACCCTGTCACCCCAGTCCCAGCACTTGGCATAAAATATGCCTTACTGTGTTAGGGGATCAGGGGACCAACAAAAACTCCGTTTATGTAACATGCATATACATTTTCAGGTGTCTGCTATTCTATAAAAACATAGTTTTATTTAATATGCATTAGATTAATAGTGGTTGACAAAACACTCATACAATCTTTTTTTTTTTTTTACAAATGAATCTGTGAGTAAATTGATAAAGACAAGGGGAAGGTTGCTGCTTCCTATTCTGTTAAGAATTTAAATAAATCCTATGCCTTACAGGTCAGTGGGCCTCAGGCAGAAAAAGAAAAAGAAGCAATCAATTTATTTACGGAAAATAATACCTTCAGGCTGTTGATTTTTACTGCAATTATTTGCAGATTTTCCTTAAATGCTGTTTCTGTTTCTTGTATGAGGTATTACTCATCATATTTGTATGCAAGTTTGGGCTTTAAAATAAATAGAAGCACCACAAACGCAATTAGGTTAAATCTATATTTAACTATTTTTCCTGTCAAACACCAGAGATATACTTGCACTGTAGTGTGCCCAATGGGGCTTTTTAAAGTGACTTTGCCATTTGCTTAAAATATCCATATGAAAGTTCCCTGTAATTGTCTATAACCTTCACTCTTTTCCAATGCTTCAGCCTCCACCAGGCTCTTAACCATCCAACATGGAGTGACAGATGCTTTTTCCCTTTTTGGGTGCTGTGATTCCATCCTCCGAGCCCTATGCCACTGTGTGTGATTTGAACTAGTGCCGGGGACAGAGGATGACACCACAGCATAGGTAATGGAACATAGGCATTTGACACCACCAGAAATGTCAAATTCTGAAGAGTATAAAGGAGGCTGCAATGCTGGGATGGAACAAAAATAGGAGATGCAGGCTGTCGAAGGAGTATACAAGCTCTTGGATTGAAAGAGTCATGTGGACTTAAAGTGACTGTTGGGACCATATACAATGTGCAGTAAAACTGTATTACTGCTATAGCTGGTAGGCTGAAATTGTACTGGTTGTTTTTGTCGTTATTATTATCATTGTGTTAATACTAGGTATACGCAATCCAGTCTGTAATTCAGAATTCACTTTAGATATTCACAAAGTGTGATCTGCCATGTATGCATTTGGTGTGACATCAGAAAGACAATGGCAAGCCTCCTCCTTGCCCCGACATCTCTATGACTCATGTGACAGCTTTAATGTTATCAAACATAGCCAGTCAGCAGGGATGAAGTGTGTGGACTATCCTTCTCAAGTGTATGGAAGAAAGCTGTCGTGGTGTATGAGACTCATACTGTTGATAAATGCCTGTGCATTTGCCAAAATACATAAAGGTTGAATAGCCTAAGGCTATGGTGCTTGCTATTTGCCCTTTCTATGTTATATCTTATTTTGCAGTATGTCCTGCTCAAACAAGCTTGTTTTTAGCAAGCCTCAAATGTAAAGCTGTTCAAATTTTGCTAAAAGAAGGCCTTTTTTTGCAGATTTGAAGTCTCATGTGTCTTTTGTAAAAAAATCTTGCTTTCTTTATCACAAATCTCTTAAACTGTATGCTGCACGAATGCAAGGCTACTTTCACACTGAAGTGCTTTACAGGTGCTATAACACTAAAAATAGTGCCCGCAAAGCGCCTTGAAAGAGCCTCTCCTCTCACTTCAATGTGAAAGCCCGAGGGCTTTCACACTGGAGCGGTGCGCTGGCAGGATGTTAAAAAAAGTCCTGCAAGTCGCATCTTTGCAGTGCTGTACAAGCGGTATATACACCGCTCCTAAAGCGCCACTGCCCATTGAAATCAATGGGCAGCGCAGCTGAACCACCAGCAAAGCGCTACTTTGCGGGCAGTTTTAAGCCTTTTTCGGCCACTAGTGGAGGTTAAAAGTGCCCCTCTAGTGGCCAAAAACCTCTGCAAAAATGCTGGTAAAGCACCGCTAAAAATAGCGGTGCTTTACCGTCGACCCCCCCCCCCCCCGACGCCCCAGTGTGAAAGTAGCCTTAGTGTACAATCCTGGTATCTCATTTCTGCTTGAATAAATGTTCTCCCATGCATCGCAGTTATATCACTCCAGCCAGGCAAATTGAGGTGACCAAATTTCTAAAACCAGGAAGAAGCCAGCAAAAAGGGGTTGGCATCGGCATTGCACCTTAGAAGGAAAAGTTTTTTTGAATATTTTCACTGGTTTTAAAAGAAAAGGTGCTGCTTACAAAAATATGCACACTCATAAGCCCATATAGTCTACATTGTTAAGTTTTCATCTTAAAGGATAAGTTCACATTTCATAGCATGTTATATGTTACACCCATATTCAAAGTGTAACATGTACCATGTTATGAAAGGACCAGCCCCCGCTCCCCCCTCCCCCCGCTGTGACAACTAGTAGAGAATCTTCACACCCTGCTAGCTGTCAAAAATAAATTTTAAACACCTGCCCGGCCATGTCACTCATTCACAGTCCTCAGTCCTTCTCATTGAACTACGATGGTGCTTCAAGTGCTGTGGTAGTTCATTGATTCTTCCTGTCAGAGTCTATCAGCTTGCCCCAAAGCACCTCCCCCATTTTGAGGGCATGTGGCCTGGTATGGTTTAGGAGGGGGACACTCGCTTGTCCCCCACCTTTCCTCACCTGCCGGGCTGCTTGCTCAGATAAGGGTCTGGTATATTTATATTTTTTAATTTGGGCATGAGGTTCCCCTTAAAATCCATACCAGACCCAAAGGGCCTAATATGGATTGGGGGGGATCCCCACACAGGTTTTTTTTTACATTTTTCTATTGCGGGCAAATGTATTGTATTGCCGCCATTTTAAATGCCATTTTTTTCTTTATAAATGTCAGTTTTGCTGCAGTAGGTTCTATACACGGTACAGATGCACCACACAATAGAGAGGAATAAGAGAATTTGCAGCGTTTAAAAGGTGAGGGATAATAGAGCACTGATATCGGCCGGGTGGTTCACCTGTACAGTGAAATAACACAACCCATGGGTCGTTGGGGATAGGAAATCCTTGTATAACCCCTATCTAGTGGGGAATAGCAGACCAAAAAAGACAGATACGTGGGCAATTCCATTAGCTTCAGACCCACAACCTCTCTAGAAAGTTTTAGGAATACCAGAAAAGATTTTATGCAGGTGCAGGTGTGCAGTGTCAACGTGGAAGAAGCATGAAGTTAACTTCCGTAATCTTTGAGGAAATGCAAGAAGTGTGGGCCATTTTCAGAACAGTGGCACATTGATCATCTGATAATGGGCATTGTAGAGCTCCTAAGCCATCAGATAAGTGTTCCTAATAATTAACTGTATATACAGTATCTCACAAAAGTGAGTACACCCTCACATTTTTGTAAATATTTTATTATATCTTTTCATGTGACAACACAAAAGAAATGACACTTTGCTACAATGTAAAGTAGTGAGTGTACAGCTTGTATAACAGTGTAAATTCTGTCCCCTCAAAATAACTTAACACACAGCCATTAATGTCTAAACCACTGGCAACAAAAGGGAGTACACTCCTAAGTGAAAATGTCCAAATTGGGCCCAAAGTGTCAATATTTTGTGTGTTTAGACAAACTGATCATTTCCAGTTGTGGGTTAGCAGTCAGCAGATGAGAAGCAAAGCTAACTACACAGAGAGGATAATGGAACCCAAAGGGAGGGCTATGGCTGTGTATTTGCCCTAAAGCAGTGGTTCTCAACCCATCTAGTGCCGTGACCCCTTGATAAAATTTCCCAAGTTGTGGAGACCCCCAACCGTAAAATTATTTTCATAGCATGGGTTGTCAGCACCCAAGGCAAGACAAGTAATTTGCGTCCCTAACCCACTGACATTTAGTGCTCCCTGAGTCCCTTCCACTCATACAGTATTAAAACCCCTCACGGTACATTTTAGGATGTACCACTCTTTCTCTTTGTTTTCCTTTCTTTCCCTTTTATCCCTCTCTATCCTAATTTCTTGTTTTTTTCCCCCCATCCCTCTTTCTAGTCATCTTTCTTGTTCTTTCTCTTATTCTTTCTCTCCCTTTTTCTTTGTTCCTCCTCCTCTTCTCCTCTCCCTTCCATGTATTCTCTATTTTTATTCCTTCTCTTACTCCTTGGTGGGGGGGGGGATAGGATGAGTGGCAATGTTGGCGGGGAGTTCTGATCAGCCAACTTAGGTGTTTGATCAAGGTCATCTACTGATCTGAGAACTGTAGTGGGGACTTTTAATACCAACTATAATCACAGGTAGTGTTACTCACTGTATCTCCGACTTTGTGGTGTCTCATAGCAGTGACACCTATGCCAAAATCAGGAGATAGGGTCTCCTCCAGCCCCTCCCACTTTACATTCCTCAACAGTCAGCTGACCTCTGCCCCCCAGTCATGCCGTGAACTGAATGCGCGGCTGCGGGCTCCAGGGACAGCCCTGCTGGGCGGCCACAAAAGGGCTGGGAGAGTGGTGCAGGCTTCAGAAACAGCCAAGGATTTGGTGACCCCTGGGAAATCATCATTTGACCCCCGAGGGGGTCCAGACCCCCAGGTTGAGAACCACTGCCCTAAAGCATGAGGGACAAGCTGTGATACTCCATTTGTGATAGAGGCTGTATACAATTAGTGATAAATACAGCTTATTTATCTCTCTTGGACAACTCAACTGTTATATTTAACATCACAGGGAGATATAGCCAGGCTTTCAGTATACCCCGTAACTCCATATAAAATAACTTTTTACCCTGTATCCCGATATCTGCCTACTTATGGGGGGCCACACTTGCCACTGGCTCTGTTCCTCACTGTCCGTGATCCACATATGTTATTTGATTTAAAACTGTAATTAACCCTTCACACTCCTGAAGAAGCATTATTTTTCAACGCAAAACATGTTGAGCATGGAACACCCTCTTTGTGTGCCAGGTGAGACATGTCCAGCCGGGAAGGAGGGACGCAAAAGAGTCGCACCATCAGATGATGGGGAAGGCAGGAAAGAGTTGAACAAGAGTTTGGAAAGACACATTGAACAATCACAAAATCCAACACATTGTTTCACAATGGGCCTTGAATGAATCTGTCAAAGTGACATGTGAAAATATATACAATTGCAGCACAGCAAAGAAGCATAGGGGCTAAAAGAAGCTCTTAGCCAAAGTTATCATGCCTTTTTAACCTACTATATGGCATAGTGGGTGGTTTATTAAAGTGTAGCCATGAGAAAGAAAATAGAATATAGAATTTTTGTACCTGGGAGGGGGTGGGGGAAGGGAGATTTGTACAGTTCATTCGGATGACCAAAAAACGTGTCTCCATCTGCATCCCCTATTCCTCCCATCCCCCAGATAAAAAACCCTCTAGGAAGGGACGATAGCTAACCATGTCATTGAGGCCAGGAGGCGAGGTGGCATCCAGATTTGTTATCCAGCGTGTTTCACGCTGGAACAACACTCAATTCCAGTCTCCATCTCTGGTATTCGGATGTACTCGATAAAGAATGAGAAATTTGACCTGTGGAAATTTACCCCCATGAACGTCCCTAACATGCTTGTCTAATGGAAGATCTGGATTTGACTTCTGCATACTAAGAATATGCCTATAAGCCCTTTTGAGAAATTCCAGTTTAGTCTTTCCTATGTAGAAAGATCCACACTGACAGGACAACATATAAACCACCCCCACTGTCTTGCAGTTGGCGTAGTGGGTTGGTTTAAGCATCCTATCACTGGGAAGTTAAATGCTGCTTCCTGTGTGCATATATTGGCAGTATCCACATCCGCCGCGCCTAAAGGTGACCCATGCTTACCATCCAGGTGTGTACACTTTATGTATATACACATATACAACACAGACCTATTTGGTGTTTGGAGGCATCGGCAATTATAGTATTTTAAATATTTTCATTTTAGATCAGACTAGCTCTGGTGTCTTTCTGTGGCCTTCCCTTTTTTGGACCTTCGCTGAGATATCTCTTTTGCTTGGAGGGTCTTTTCGCTTTTGAGTCCGTTCCGTCCAGCCTATCTGTTTTCTGAGGCCCCCTGAGGGCTTTTATGTTCATATACAACTATTTGATACCACTGGTATGTGATCTGTATTGCGATATACCATTGTCTTCAATCATGACATTTTGCTATGTTTGTAATTACCCTGAAGAAGGGCATCAAGCCAAAAATGTCATGTTCATGCTGGCAGCACTCATACATCTATTTCCCAAAGACAACCTCTGGATATGATGCTGAGAACATGCACTCAACTCCTTTAGTCAACCATGGCGAGGCCTGTTCTGAGTGTAACCTGTCCTGTTAAACCACTGTATGGTCTTGGCCACCGTGCTGCAGCTCAGTTTCAGGGTCTTGGCAATCTTCTTATAGCCTAGGCCATCTTTATGTAGAGCAACAATTTTTTTTTTTCAGATTCTCAGAGAGTTCTTTGCCATGAGGTACCATGTTGAACTTTCAGTGACCAGTATGACATCGGGAGGAAAAATGGCTAATTGGACACAATTTGGACATATTCACTTAGAGGTGTACTCACTTTTGTTGCCAGCGGTTTAGACATTAATGGCTGTGTGTTGAGTTTTTTTGAGGGGACAGCAAATTTACACAGTTATATTTACAAAAATGTGAGGAGTGTACTCACTTTTGTGAGATACTGTAAATAAAATATAAAGATGTCTCAATATTATCCTCTCTTTCTCTCTCTCTCTCTCTCTCTCTCTCTCTCTCTCTCTCTCTCTCTCTCTCTCTCTCTCTCTCTCTCTCTCTCTCTCTCTCTATATATATATATATATATATATATATATATATATATATATATTCAGTTGTGCTCAAAAGTTAGCATACCCTGGCAGAAATTGTGAAGTTTTGGCATTAATATTGAAAATATGACTGATCATGCCAAAAAACTGTCTTTTATTTAAGGATAGCAATCACATGAAGCCATTTATTATCACATAGTTTTTTTGGATCCTTTTTAAATCATAATGATAACAGAAATCACTCAATTGCCCTAATCAAATGTGTACATACCCTGGAATGTTTGGCCTTGGTACAGACACAGAAGGAGGCACACACAGGTTAAAATGGCAATTAAAGTTTAAATTCCCACAGTTGTGGCTTTACAAAGATGGAAGAAGATATAAAAAGATATCCAAAGTCTTGAATATGCCAGTCAGTACTGTTTAATCACTTATTAACAACTTAAGGACCGCCTCACGCCGATGTACGTCGGCAAGGTGGCACGGGCAGGCAGAATCACGTACATGTACGTGATCTGCCTCCCGCGGGCGGGGGGTCCGATCGAACCCCCCCGGTGCCCGAGGCGGTCCGCTTTTGTCCAGCAGCGATTGGAGGTGAGGGGGAGACCATCCATTTGTGGCCCCCCTCGCGATCACCACCGGCCAATCAGATCATTCCTCTGCTACTGTATGCTAAACAGCAGCAAATGAAATGATGTCATCTCTCCTTGGCTCGGTATTTTCCGTTTCGGCGCCGAGGAGAGAAGACTGCACTGTGAGTAAAAACACACACACACAGTAGAACATGCCAGGCACACAAAACACCCCCCTTTACCCCCCGACCCCCCCGATCACCCCCTAATCACCCCTCCCCCCCTGTCACACTGACACCAAGCAGTTTTTTTTTCTGATTACTGCATGGTGTCAGTTTGTGACAGTTAGTGTGGTAGGACAGTTACTGTTAGCCCCCTTTAGGTCTAGGGTACCCCCCTAACCCCCCCTAATAAAGTTTTAACCCCTTGATCACCCCCCATCGCCAGTGTCACTAAGCGATCATTTTTCTGATTGCTGTATTAGTGTCACTGGTGATGCTAGTTAGGGAGCTAAATATTTAGGTTCGCTGTCAGCGTTTTATAGCGACAGGGACCCCCATATAGTATGTAATAAATGTTTTAACCCCTTGATTGCCCCCTAGTTAACCCTTTCACCACTGATCACCGTATAACTGTTACGGGTGATGCTGGTTAGTTCATTTATTTTTTATAGTGTCAGGGCACCCGTTGTTTATTACCGAATAAAGGTTTAGCCCCCTGATCGCCCAGCGGTGATATGCGTTGCCCCAGGCAGCGTCAGATTAGCGTCAGTACCGCTAACACCCACGCACGCAGCATATGCCTCCCTTAGTGGTATAATATCTGAACGGATCAATATCTGATCCAATCAGATCTATACTAGCGTCCCCAGCAGTTTAGGGTTCCCAAAAACGCAGTGTTAGCAGGATCAGCCCAGTTACCTGCTAGCACCTGCGTTTTGCCCCTCCGCCCAGCCCAGCCCAGCCCAGCCCAGCCCACCCAAGTGCAGTATCGATCGATCACTGTCACTTACAAAACACTAAACGCATAACTGCAGCGTTCGCAGAGTCAGGCCTGATCCCTGCGATCGCTAACAGTTTTTTGCTAGCATTTTGGTGAACTGGCAAGCACCAGCCCCAGGCAGCTTCAGGTTAGCGCCAGTACCGCTAACACCCACGCACACAGCATACGCCTCCCTTAGTGGTATAGTATTTTGGAAAGTAGACACCCCAAGCTATTTGCTGAGAGGTATAGTGAGTATTTTGCAGATCTCACTTTTTGTCACAAAGTTTTGAAAATTGAAAAAAGAAAAAAAAAAATGTTTTTTCTTGTCTTTCTTCATTTTCAAAAACAAATGAGAGCTGCAAAATACTGCAAATATCCCTGTACTCAGGAGAAGCAGCTGGATGTATTTTGGGATGCAATTCCACATATGCCCATGGCCTGTGTGAGCAATATATCATTTAGTGACAACTTTTTGTAATTTTTTTTTTTGTCATTATTCAATCACTTGGGACAAAAAAAATTAATATTCAATGGGCTCAACATGCCTCTCAGCAATTCCCTTGGGGTGTCTAATTTCCAAAATGGGGTCATTTGAGGGGGTTTTGTACTGCCCTGCAATTTTAGCACCTCAAGAAATGACATAGGCAGTCATAAACTAAAAGCTGTGTAAATTCCAGAAAATGTACCCTAGCTTGTAGACGCTATAACTTTTGCGCAAACCAATAAATATACGCTTATTGACATTTTTTTTACCAAAGACATGTGTCCGAATACATTTTGGCCTAAATGTATGACTAAAATTGAGTTTATTGGATTTTTTTATAACAAAAAGTAAAAAATATAATTTTTTTAAAAAACTTCTCCTGAGGTTACCTTTGGGTTTTTCTTTGTATCCCAAACAGTTCCTGTGGCAGTTGTGGCTGAAATCTTTCTTGATCTACCTGACCTTGGCTTGGTATCAAGAGATCCCCAAATGTTCCACTTCTTATTAAGTGATTGAACAGTACTGATTCAAGGCTTTGGATATCTTTTTATATTCTTTTCCATCTTTGTAAAGTTTCATTAACTTGTTACGCAGGTCTTTTGACTGTTCTTTTCTACCTCCTCATGGCTCAGTGTCTAGCCTGCTTAGTGCATCCATGTGAGAGCTAACAAACTCATTGACTGTTTATACACAGACACTAATTGTGATTTAAAAAGCCACAGATGTGGGAAATTAACCTTTAATTGCCATTTTAACCTTTGTTTGCACCTTCTGTGTCTGTACCAAGGCCAAACATTCCAGGGCATGTAAACTTTTGATCAGGACCATTTGGGTGATTTCTGTTATCATTACGATTTAAAAAGGATCCAAAAAACTAAGTGATAATAAATGGCTTCCTGTGATTGCTATCCTTAACCACTCACGGACTGTCCGCCATCGTTATACATCGGCTGTTTGAAAAGGGATATCATTGTTATGGCAGCAGCTAGATGCCATAACAATGATATTCCCGGTATCCTATTCAGTGGGCGGTCTGCTTTCAGATAAAAGCGGTCTCTGTGGCGGATTCCCTGCAAGATCACTTTTATTGGAAGCGGGAGAGGGCCCCCCTCCCGCCGCTCTCCGATGCCCTCCGCCGCTTACCGGCAGTGACGGAGGCAATTGTGTCCTTCTCCCTGTTAGGTATGAAGATGAGTGAGGGGAAGATGGCCACCACCCTCTCCATACCATTGCAGGGCGGATATGACGTCAAAACATCACTTCCGCCCATAGCTCGTAAAGCAACATTTTTTATTTTATTTTTTTTTCAAATGACATTTAATTTTTTTTTATTGCATTTTAGTGTAAATATGAGATCTGAGGTCTTTTTGACCCCAGATGTCATATTTATAAGGTCCTGTCAGGATTTTTTTCTATTACAAGGGATGTTTACATTCCTTGTAATAGGAATAAAAGTGACACATTTTTTTAAAAAAGAACAGTGTAAAAATAAAAAATAAAAGGTAAAATAAATAAGAAAATAAAAAGAGCACCCCGTACTGCCGAGCTCGCGTGCAGAAGCGAACCCATACGTGAGTAGTGCCCGCATATGAAAACGGTGTTCAAGTCACACATGTGAGGTATCGCTGCGATCATTAGAGCGAGAGCAAAAATTCTAGATCTAGACCTCATGTGTAACTCAAAACATGCAACCTGTAGAATTTTTTAAATGTCACATATGGAGATTTTTAAGGGTAAAAGTTTGTCGCCATTCCACGAGCGGGCCCAACTTTGAAGTATGACATGTTGGGTATCAATTTACTCGGCAAAACATCATCTTTCACAATATAAAAAAAACTGTTGTCTTATTTGTTAATTAAAAAAAGTGAATTTTTTCCAAAAAAAGTGAGCTGTGCAAATACGGTGTGAAAAAAAATATTGCAATGGCCGCCTTTTTTTTTCTCTAGGGTGTTAGAAAAAATATATATATAATGTTTGGGGGTTCTAAGTAATTTTCTAGCAAAAAAACGGATTTTAACTTGTAAACAACAAGTTTGAAAAATAGGCCAGGTCCTTAAGTGGTTAAATAAAAGATAGTTTTTTGGTATGTTCAGTCATATTTTCAATATTAATGCCAAAATTTGACAATTTCTGCCAGGGTATGCAAACTTTTAAAGCACATCTGTATATATACAGTGAGGGGAAAAAGTATGGGTGGTTTATTTTAACAGTGAGAGACAGAATAACAATAAAAATATCCAGAAAAACACTGTCAATGTCAGTCCGTGTGCCCTTTTTTTATTATTCTCCCTAGGCGGGGCTGTAAGACATTTTTGGTGAACCTTTTTTCACAAATTTGGGATTATATACTTTTTCCACAAACCTGTCCTTGAGTATTTTAGCTTGAGAAAAATAGTCAGTATCTAAGGTGCAGTTTTTCCTAAATCAGCAAAATTGGTCCCTGAGGATATTTGTCCAACTGGGGTGGTGGCATTCTTAGAATGTAGTTAAAAGTTACCTGATGTGGGCATAAAGTATGTCTTGGAGATTCTTTTACCATTGAAGTGGCTCAATTCAAGATCCAGGAAAATTAGTGAGTTGGAACTTATGTGGGGTTTTTAATTTGTCAATATGAGCATAAACATACAGTATATACTGTACAGTATATATTTTTTCACATCTTCAATAAAGTTAAACAAGTTTTTTAATTTGATATGTTGGCATTAATATATGATGAGCAATTTGATACCAGCTATTATATGAACTTTTATTATATCGATCCATCATACCAAGCATAGTATGTAGTGTATGGGGCCAGGATTCTCAACCAGGCAGGTTGAGGGGCTCCAGTGTATTTGCTTGTTTGGGAGGAAACTGGCTTTTCAGTTTCCTCATTATTTAGTAAAGTCCACTTTGGGCCCTGGAGCCTGGGGATTTCTTATGCCCCGTACACACGGTCAGATTTTCCGATGGAAAAAGTCAGATCGGAGCGTGTTGTCGGAAATTCCGACCGTGTGTGGGCTCCATCGGATATTTTCCATCGGATTTTCCGACACACAAAGTTGGAGAGCAGGAGATAAAATATTCAGACAACAAAATCTGATCGCGTCAATTCCGACCGTGTGTGGCCTGTTCCGACGCACAAAGTGCCACGCATGCTCAGAAGAAATTCCAAGACGGAACAGCTTGTTCTGGTAAACTTAGCGTTCGCAATGGATACAGCACTTTCGTCACGCTGCAATGTTAAAAATGGTTTAATACAGCGCACTCTCTTCTTCTTTATAATGTGACAAGAATTAAGTAGTTTTGCTGCTCATATTCACACACACTTCTCACAAAGTTTAATTTTGTTTTTTTTATTGGGATTCCCTGAATATATTGTTATTAGTTGTCACATCTGACAGAATTTTTATTTTTTTATTTAATTTTTTTTGGAATTTTAAGCCTTTTTTTTATTTAATGTTTGGATTTTTTCCAAGGCTGATCTTTGTTCAATGTTATTTTTATTTTTACTCCAGAATATTTTTGTGTGTGTTTTGTGTGTCAAGTTACCCCAACACCATTGATATCTTTTATTATTTAATCTCAAGGAGATTGTTTGTTGTTGGGGTCCCTTGTTAATTTCACATTGTATATTTGAAATGTACCTGAATCCTCACAAAAAAACTGTCCTTTTTGAAGTAAAACACATAGGAGAGTATAATTCAAAACAAAAATCCTTTATTAAGGGATCAGAACCAAACAAAGAGGAAGGCAATACTGGATCAACAAGAGAAATTAGCGAAGCCTGGGACCCCCACGGCAGACATCAATTCTTCAACATCAAAATTGGTGGCCTGAGGAGTCCATATGTAAGGGAGGGCAGTCTGGTCCAGAATTCGCAGAGATCCGGATAGCAGCAGATGACATCTGTGTCCCCAGGCTGTGGTACCACAAGAGGCTGCATTTTTTGGCCGGCCAGACTGGATCCAGGGTCCTCACTTTCTGGTCTTCCTTTCACGCTTCCTTCCCGGCTGTGGCTGTGCAGTTGGAGATGTGGCAGGAGGAGGAGTAGGACCTGGAGGAGGACTGTGAGGACCTGGAGGAGAAGGAGGACGAGGAGGAGGACCTGCAGGAGGAGGAGGAGGACCATCGCAAAGGTGTGTCTGAGCTGTCATTTGGCCCCTCATACCTTTGTTAAGAGCCTCCAATATGAGCGCCTCACACAAGACTTGTTGGCCCTCCTCCATCCTCTGCATTTTATATGCAATGACGGCAGCAATGTCCTCCTCCACGGTCTGTCGTGCTCCCAGGACCTCTGTAGCCCTCCAAAAGAGTCCTCCGGTAGCCTCCTCTAGGTCACTACTCCTACTGCCACTTTCTCTTTTCAGGGGGGGTGGAGGGACCTGCAGATCAGCCAGCCGGCTCGGCCCGGCCACCTCCTGGCTGCGACTTCCCTGTGTATGAAAAAGGGACATGGTTTTAGTTGTTGCTTCATCAATCACAATCCTAAATTAGTACTCCCAACTAACATCTAGTTAACATCATTGATTGGACAAGCAGAAATATTTAGAGGAATGCTATACCTGGCTCAATCTTGGCTCCTCCATGTGTTGCCTGGAAGGCCCAGGTTGGGCGTCAGAAGCCTCAGCCAGGGGGGAAGGAAGCGTGGAAGGAAGACTGGAGAGTGATGACCTGGGTTCAGTCTGGCCTGCCAGAAAATGCAGCCTGTCGTAATACAACATCCTGGGGAGATAGATGTCATCTGCTGCTCCGGATCTCTGTGAATCCAGGACCTTCTTGCGCTCCCTTAGATATGTGCTCCTCAGGCCACCAATAAAAATCTTTAAATAGGTGATGTCTGCCATGGGGATCACCTGCTTCATAATTTCACACAATTGCACCAGTGCTGCCTTCCTCTTTGCTTGGTTCTTGAAATGGGGGTGGTTAATCTCCCACAGACAGGGCAGCTCCCTTAAGATATCTATGAATACTGACATGAAGTCATTGTCTTTCAGTAAGATATCCATGTTCACTGCAAGACACAACACAAGACAAAGCCTAATGTCAGACAAAACTCTCCTAATCTTGTTACAATATGGGCTTCAATGTAGAAGCAGTATAGGCAGAAGTTTGTCTCTTACCTTCGTTCTTACGATCAGCGCGTCCAATGCTCCTTCCTCCGCTCACAGATCGTACGTAATACGCACGCGTGTTACGCTTTATACACACTACGCATGCGTGTAACTCCGCCCGCCCCTGACGTTCTTTCTAGTCTATTCCCCACCCCTTTTCGTTCGGCGCAGTGGGTGAAGAGCACATGGCGGAGTTAGAGCAGGTGTGTGCTAGTTATAGCAACGAGGAGGAGGAAAGCCCGGATCCGGACACGTCCCGATCCAGAAGGAGACGTTTTAAGGCTACAAATATGTCCTTTGGGGATATGTTGGAGATGGTCGACATCATGAAGAAGTCCGACTATGACGGAAAGTATAGGCCTTACCCCAACCCCAACTTAAGAAAGGCAAAGATCATGGCGAAAGTGGTCAAAAGCCTTCACAAGAATTTTGGGGTACGAAGATCGAAAGATCAGCTCAGGAAGCGGTGGTCAGACCTGAAGTTAAGAGAACCAGAGCAGTACCGAAAGATCCGGAGAGTGCTGCAAAAAAGTAAGTAGTTGTGCTGTGTTCTTATTCTTTCTGTCTTTATTGCGTTCGTGCTGCTACATATGCTTTTATTAATTGTAACATTTAAAAGGGCAACTTTAATGTTCATGGGCCCATTATTCGTTCGTATCAAACATTTTTCTTTCGGCCTCTAAAACACCATTGTTTAGGCCATATGCATTTTCCCACATTTTTTTTGGGCCTACTTGGATGCCAAATATTTGTTTGTGTAGATGGGTTTGTTACTAGAATGAAATGCCAACTAGATTGTGTGTAAGGAGAGGACACTGAGCAGCTGTTTTCACATCTGGACACTGGAGCACTAGTGTGGGACACAAGAACACCATTTTTATTAGGGGGGCCACACAGGTGCTCCAGTGTATACTATAGGGGGGTCTCCATCTGTGAAGCTTGTGCTAAACAGGTAAAGTATTGCAGCTTGACAAAGGCCAATAAAAAAAAGACATCTTGGAACTCTGCCAAAATAGACAATTGTACCCCACTTCCAAGCAATGTTTCTTATTTCTAGTTCTGCCATCAAATATCTGTGTGCTAATTATACCATTTTTGTTTTACATAGGGGAGAAAAGACTCGGAGGACACCCCTCATCCGAGGAGACCAGAGACCCCCCACCTCTGGAAGAAGGTGAAATACCCCCAACCCAAGCTGAGCAGGAGGAAGAAGAAGATGTGGTGGAGATTGGCACCACAACAGGTGAGTGTCTGTGACCACAGACTCACGTAAAAGAGATGGATGGTGGCAGATTTTTGAGACCTGTTTTTGTTTTGTTTCTCTCTTTTTTAGGTGATCGTGATGTGAGGGATCCAGAACGTTTCACATCAGAAAGTGCCCAGATCCTGATCGGGGAGATCATGGGGTGTAATGTCGAACTGCAAAACATACAGCAAAAAATCAATGATGTTATTAACAAAAATAATAACATCATTGATGTTTTGGGGCGAATTTAAAACCCCACAAAATCACTTTTTGGATTGTGGTCCAATCTTTTAAATTTTTTTGCAATGTTTTGAAAAGCCAAATTTGGAGGATGCACACAGTGTGCCAACATGTGCTATCTGCCATCACGGGAGATCAATGGACGCGTTTTGGGGGTGCAACCCCTTCCTCAATTATAAAGTAGCGTTGAGGAAGGGCTTGCTCCCCCAAAACACATCCCTTGATCCCCCCTGATGGCAGATAGCACATGTTGACATTCGTAAATTGGTGTGCATCTTCCAAATTTGGCTTTTCCAGGGGTGATTTCCCCCCATCTGAACGCTATATCAAACCCAGTTCCTAAATACTGATGTCTGATATAGCCTTCAGGTTTTACCTAATGTGAACTTTGTAAGTTCAAGTTTTTTGGCTTCTTTGTTGGTTTTACACAGGCCTGTTTTATCTGAAATGGACATTTCGATTTTTGATAATGCTACTGCAAAAATTGTTATACAACAAACATGTTGGTTTGTTTTAAAAACCTTTGGTAAATGCACATGTGATTGTGCAGGTATAAAAAAGTTGCTTACTCAAGAATGTGTGGATTATTGTCTCAACACTACAATACAACACTTTTGGGGTGATGTAATTGCTGTTTTCTGCAAAAATGGGTGTTATTTCCTAAGGGCAAATCCTCTTGGCACTACAAGTGCAGTTTTAGTGCAGTTGTAAGTGCACTTGTAGTGAACTGTGTTTTTGCATTTAGGAAATAACAGCCAACAGTGCTTTGTATAAGGTTACACAATCATGACATTTTCTGGACTCAACACATTTCTGTCAGGGTCAGCTAAAACAAACACAAGCAGTAAATGTCCACCAAGAATTTCTTTTTTTTTAATTATAAAAAGGCTTCACAGATTTGCTGGAATATTGATAGCCCCCCTACCCGCAAAGAACTCCAGGTAGCGTAACCGGACATCACAGGCACTCAGGGAGGGCAAGCCAGGACGGTCACTTTCAAGCGCCGTCAGTGTGATTTGATGTAGGATTCCAGCCTCAGGCCCAACTGAGCCAGCATAGTTGGCCGAATGTTTCCTTAAAAAGTTATGGAGAACACAGCACGCCAGTATAATATGGTTCAGTTTATACTCCGCCATATGGATGGGTGTCAGAAATAGTTGCAACCGGCTGGCCAGGATTCCAAATGTGTTCTCCACCACTCTTCGGGCTCTGTCCAGCCGGTAATTAAAAACCCTCTGTTCCGGGGTGAGGGTCCTCATTGGGAATGGCTGCATCAGGTGGTTCCCCAGCGCAAATGCTTCATCAGCAACGAACACAAATGGGAGTCCTTCCACATTGTCCTCTGGAGCTGGCAAGTCCAAGCTGCCATTCTGGAGACGCCTGTAGAACTCCGTCTGGGCGATGACTCCACCATCGGACATCCGGTCATTCTTCCCCACGTCCACATACAAGAAGTCGTAATTAGCCGACACCACCGCCAACATCACTATACTATTAAACACCTTGTAATTATAATAGTACAACCCTGAGTTGGGTGGTGGGACGATGTGGACGTGTTTCCCATCAATTGCCCCTCCACAGTTAGGAAAGTCCCACCGCTCGGCAAAGTGGGAGGCCACAGTCTGCCATTCCTGTGGCGTGGAAGGAAACTGTTGAGGAAAAAACAATAAACATTACTATTTTTACTCTGAAACATGGCAAGCAGATTATACACAAACATTATGGGGCAACCTCCAGATAGCATTTATTAAGGGGAATTTAACAACACCAAAGTATAAGGTACACCTATCATATTCCCCCTCCCCCCCTCTCATGGGCCTTTTCTAACATTATAGGGGGTGTGTGGAAATCTTGGACAGGTAACCCTCTTCACTTCATTGAGAGATGAATGCCTAAATAATGGGTATTGCTTTGAACAGCCCCTCCTTAGTTACACTATTGGCAGACCACTGGACAGGTAAGAAGTGTCTGAATACAAAAATATAAATACACACTGTACACATTTGAGGACATTTGGACATTCTGCTATTACCTATCAAGATAATAATAGGATCCAAAAACTTTAAACAGTACCATTGGAAAGTATACAGGCAGGCCCTTGCACTACATGCTTTGGGGAATTCATCCATAAATCTGAGCACTAAAGAGGTGGGTATAGTGTGTATGGGTTTGGCAAAGTCAGCAGATAGATGATTGAGGATAGATAGAGAATTGGGATCAGCTGACTTAGCAGTTGGGGGAGGGAGGGTTACTAAAAATTATTTGGGGACACCACAAAAAAAAGCCTCTGCCACTCTGCCTGAATTTAAATCAAAAATAACATTTCCAAAAATTTTAGGGGGTGTTTGGGGTAAAGCACTACTATGGAGCTGATAAAATACATTGTTAAGTGACTACATGAGGTGCATATAAGGCAGGAGACACCATGCTGGGGAGATTAGTGAAGGGAAAATATGTATGAAGGACCTAAAATAATAATTACATAAAAATCCAGCATGCATGAGGACAAAGGGGACATTCACAGCATATTGCAATCATGGTAATTAGGGAATGAGGAAAGAAATACAATATATTAGCAAACATTCAATACAATAAAATGTGATATAAAAGGATAAAAATCTTACCTTCATATACTCCTTCTGCAGGACCTGGATGATGGCAGAACAGGTCTCTGGGATAATGATCCCCAGAGCCTGGGGGGAGATGCCTGTCAAGAACTTCAAGTCCTGCAGACTTCTCCCTGTCGCCAAATACGCAGGGTAGCGACGAGCCTCTGCTCCGGAGTGATGGCTTGCCTCATGCAGGTATCCTGCCTGCTGATATAGGGGGTCAGCGAAGCCAACAAATGGTGAAATACGGGGTCCGTCATCCTGAGAAAGTTCCTGAAATCAATAGGATTATTCTCATGGATCTCACGGAGCAAAGGCATATGAGA
Organism: Lithobates clamitans; assembly: GCA_037952925.1. Lineage (NCBI taxonomy): Eukaryota > Metazoa > Chordata > Amphibia > Anura > Ranidae > Lithobates > Lithobates clamitans. Next base: position 1,040,351 of record JBBGZY010000457.1, on the reverse strand, counting down.
GAACTGGTCACGCTGAAGCAACCAATTCTTGGTCCATGAACTCCTCCCCACCCTGTTCATGGACTGGACTTGTGTCAAGGTCAGGACCCCAACACCAAGCCCCCGCACAGCACGAACTCTACGAGGAGTACGCATACGAAACATGGCTAGAAAACGGTTGGCTGCTCAGAACGAAGTAACAGAACGCGTTGAAGAACAGCAAGGCCTGTGCAGAGCGACCTGAAAAACAGCAACGAGCGTGCAAGATCGCACAGAAAACTCCAATACGAACTGACTGCACGCACTGAAGGGCATATACAAACCCACAAGCACAAACTGAATGGCAGAAAACGATCTGAAAGCCACGAGTCTGAAAAAGCGTGAATCGTCTCTCACCAAACTTTTACTAACACGAGATTAGCAAAAGGAGCCCAAAGGGTGCCGCTTGGTTCTGAACCGGCCTTTTCTAGTCTAGTCGTACGTGGTGTACGTGACCGTGTGGTTGGCGATCGGAAATTCCGACAACTTTGTGCGACCGTGTGTAGACAAAAAAAGTTTGAGACAACATCCGTAGGAAAGAATCCTAGGATTTTGTTGTCGGAATGTCTGAACAAAGTCCGACCGTGTGTACGCCCTATTAGAGATCCGGGTGGGACGAAATCCCCAGTCCTGGGTCTGGGTATTGTGTAGGGATGAGCCGAACACCCCCCCGGTTCAGGTGGCACCAGAACTTGCGAACAAAAGGCAAAAAATTTGGCAGAACATGTGAACACCGTTAAAGTCTATGGGACACGAACATGGAAAATCAAAAGTACTAATTTTAAAGGCTTGTAATATGCAAGTTATTATCATAAAAAGTGTTTGGGGACTCGGGTACTGCCCCAGGGGACATGTATCAATGCAAAAAAATGTTTTAAAAATGTCCATTTTTTCCGGAGCAGTTATTTTTATAATGCCTAAAATGAAACAATAAAAATGAAATATTCCTTTAAATATCGTGCCTGGGGGGTGTCTATAGTATTCCTGCAAAGTGGTTAAGGTAAATTTCTTAAGGAAAAATTGTCATTTAAATCTGATCGCGGCTGTAATGAATTGTCGGGTCTCGGCAATATAGATAAAACTCATTGAAAAAAAGAACATGGGTCCCCCCCAGTCCATTACCAGGCCCTTTGGGTCTGGTATAATTATTAAGGGGAACCCCGAACCAAAATTAAAAAAAAAATGTGTGAGGGTCCCCCTAAATTCCATACCAGGCCCTTCAGGTCTGAAATGGAAATTAAGGGGAATACTGCTCCAAATGTAAAAAAAAATGGTGTAGGGGTCCCCCCAAAATCCATACCAGACCAGTTAAAGGTGAAGTACATGTTGTTGCCCTTGGCAAAGCTGCTGCAGTTAAAACAGTAGCTATTGTGAAAAATGTGAAGCAAAGTTCTGATGGGAGAGTGCGGTCTCCCATGGTGACGAGAGATCGAGTGTTAACCAGAAGGAGGAGATACATTGGAGATGTGGAGCAGCATCCCACTAAAGATATGTGCAGAAATGTACCATGCCTGGAATGTGGTCAACTGGGGCATGGAATCTTTTCTTGTCCCAGGTTGTGGAACATAGCTGGTGATAGTGCTACTGGTCAAAAGTCTTTTTTTGCAAGCCCAGGTTCCTGTTTAAAAATGTTTACAGTCACCCCTGGCAACAGGGAGGAAGTACATGTTGTGCCTGCAGGGGTACTAAGAAGTCAGAAATGGCTTGTAAGAGATTTTGAGTTTATTACTATTTTAAGTGATAAAAGTTTCTGAAAAATATATGAAACACATGAAGGTTATAATGCAATTGTAGTGTTGGTTTCTGAAGGTTGCTGATAGAGGACAGAGAGAAGTGGTTTTGCTGTGTAGGTACTTCTATTCTGAGTTACTGTGTCAGGACAATGGGTGGAGTTATGTAACTTAACTATAGACTGAAGCCATATAAGCATATATGCAAGAATGGGTGTTACTCTAGCAAAATGCTGACATAACATTATGAAACAGTATAAGAATCCAAGAGGGTTGAATGGAAGGGAGGAAGAGAGGGAAGGAACCCTACACTATGGAGGAGAATTTAACATCTGATACCTCTTCCTCAGTTTGAAGCCTTCACCTTACCATATGTTACCAGCTGTCATTATGTAAGTCTTGTCTTTGCTTATCTTTCTGAAGAATAACAACTTTTCTTGAAGTATTGTATGAACTAAGGATTCTACAATTTCTACTATGAAACTTATTCCTAACATTTTGGTGGAGATGCGGCCCTGGATAAAGACAGACACACACTTCTCCTTCACACACCCACTAGGAGAGATGACACAGACATATTTACACAAAGACTTTGACAAGTTGGAATGCTATTCATCCACAAATGCCCTTGAGAAAGAAGAATATTATATTGGATTTATTCTTCATGGCTGCTGCAAGAATACTAGATATTATTACAGTCTTCAATTTGGCGAGTCAGATACTTCCGTCATTTCTCAATTTCTACGGAAATCTTGATCCTTGCTGAGGGGGGAGAGATTAGCACAGTTTTTTGAACATTCAAGTCTCGAGAAAAAGACGGTTCAGAACCTATCAACCAAGAGGCGTTTGTGTTGCGTCAGATGTGTCCAGTGAAAGACAACTATTAATCTTGACTCCAGTTCTGCTACCGAGGGTGAGTTTTTTTCTCTGTTTGTTTTTCTCACCTCTAGCTAAAGTTTGCAACTTTGTACGAAGTAAAAAAAAAAAGACCCAGCCTATGAGGTTGATTGTCAAGGCCAATTGGAGGGTATACTTAAAGTTATCCTGGAAATCCAGGGCTTTGTTTGTGAAAACGTAACGTTACGTACGTGGGGATTTCTGCCAAGGTTAGTTCCTAAGAAGGTGAGAAAGTCTCACATAAGAAAATATTGGGTTGTTGCCCGAGAAGAAAAATAAATGGTGAAACAGGAACTAAGACCATGTTATTTAAAAAAGCCACCATTGTAGGTACAACGGGCAGATGTACTCTTTGGGTGAGCTAATATGAAAGTCAGATTTTGATATTTGAAGAAGGACAAAGGCAAAGAAAGAACAACAGGCAAACACTACAGGACATACTTCAAGGAACATGGCAAAAGCTACAAGAAAATTATTCTTCAAAGAAAAAAAAAAAAGATAAGGACAATATTCTTCCAAGAAAAAGCAACGAATGAAAGAAAAGGCAAAGAACAACAGACAAAGTTAAAAGACATTATTCATCTCTTGTTTTTTTTTAAGTGTACGCAGGACTATCATACTAATCAAGGGGTGAGTGTGTTTGTTTATATAAAAGGATAACATTGGACGGTTAACATCTCAAGGCTCAGAAGTATGTCCCTGTACTATCGGGAATTGATACATTCCATATATATGGAATACAGGAATACATGCAGTAGTAAGGTAATTAATTAGTTAAGAAGTTCTTTAATAAGGAAACTAAGTATAGCTGCATGTAAATGTTTATGAATATTTAATCCCTGAACAACAGAAAATGTGTTATTACACATGGTCATTTAAAAACACATAAAAGGGGGCAGAACAAAGTTTTCAGAGAAAAAAACTATTGATTAAGATTGTGGAAAGAACTGTATGAAATTGAGATAATGGAAAACAACATGGTGTTTAGTGTTTTACAAAAATCCTACAGATTTGGTTGCAGGAAATAATAAGTTAAGGATTGAGCAATTTTTACAAAAAATTCCAAACTTGGATTTGGTTATTAAATTAAAAGTGGTAGATTGTTCTAATTTACTTAAGGCTATCCAGAGAAAATATTAAAATATGAAAGTTTTGTTTAATCTAAAAAAAGTGTAAAAAAAAAAAAATATGTTAAAATTCTTTTTGAGTATTTCTGGTAAAAGTAAGGACTTTGGTTGGGGGAGGAGTTTTTCGGGGAAAGGGCCAATTGCAGTTTATTGGCAGGACCCAATCTGTGAGTTTCACGAGATTGTCCTCTAAACAATTTTTTGTCATCACTATAATCAGGAAAGTCATATTATAACATAGTGTACATTATTTTTGGCAGATGTACAAACAAAATATGTTTAAAAAGTGGTAAAAAGGTTAAACATTATAAAAAAAAGAAACAAGATTGTTGCCGAATTGTACAGTGAAGGGGATACAAAGCATGGTAGCTAAGACTGACAGTAACAGATCATTCTCTGAAGAGTATGTGACATGTAAGGAATGTACTACCAACAGAGAAATACAGATCCAGTCACACAGACTGGTCAGTCATGCCATGACAGTTTTCACTTCTGTGGATCAGAGCACAACAAATTTTTGTGTTAAATCTTCCAGATACCTGGATGAGAAAAAAATACATATTTAAAAGGTATTACTAAAGTAATTGTTTTGGAAAAAAAAAAGATTTTTTGGGCCTTACTAACTTTTTTCGAGAGTTCATTGAGATTTTTGCAGACAAAGTATCTGTCTGGGCAAATTATAATGAATTATAAAGGCTTACTAAGGATATAGGGCAAATATTTTTAATAACAAGAGAGAACTTGTATACAATCATTTGAAGATCTAAAGAAAGCCCACATTAATGTAGTACTGTTGATTAATATAGATAGAGCTAAATATTGGTACAATGGAACAATATAAACTTTCTGTATATGTGTCTGCAATGAAAGCTGAACTTAAGACTGCCATGTGTTTGTTTAGCAGTCGGAGTGACAGAGCATGTGTGGTTCATTCAATCATACTGTATGAGAGGCATGGCTGGTTCTGAAAAAGAATCTACTTCAACATGGTCAAATTTCTTTCAGAAATAGAATATTTAGGAAAGCCCAACCTAAATTAGTGTTCTTTTACAAAATGAAAGCAATTGTCAGTGTTAAGAAAAAAATACAATAATCTGGTAAGATTATTTAATTTAGTCACAGGATAAAGAGGGGGGCTATGAAATTTTGTCTTAGAATCAGTAAAGATTGACAACGGAGATAACATTTATTGTAAAAATAATTGATTGCAACAATAACGAGATTAAATGGTTCAGTTATTTTTAACCACTTGACATCCGCGCTATGGTCGAATGACGGCCACAGCGCGGACCTGAATTCCCGGAAGGCTGTCACATGACCCCTGTGCTCGCGCCGAGCGCGCTGTGATCACCAAGTCACTGAGACTCGGGTGATCGACGATCCAAGTAAGGGGCCAGTCCCGGCCCCTTACCATGTGATCAGCTGTCAGCCAATGACAGCTGATCACATCATGTAAACAAAAGATCGGTAATCTGCTTTTTTTTTTACTCACGCTGACAGCGTGAGTAGGAAAAAAAGCCGATCACCGGCTTGGATGCGAGGGACATCGGTCCCGAAGTGGAAGAGGCACATCTGCCTCATCTGTGCCCAAATAACTGTGCTCACAGTGCCACCTAACAATGCCCACAGTGCCACCTATCAGTGCCCACAAGTGCCACCTATCAGTGCCCACAAGTGCCAGCTATCAATGCCCACCAGTAGTGCCAATCAGTGCAGTTCTGCCTATCAGTGTAGCTGACAGTGCCCATTATTTATTTATTTTATTTTATTTATTTCAGGTACTTATATAGCGCCGTCAATTAATGCAATGCTTTACATATACATCAGCCAATGACAGCTGATCACATCATGTAAACAAAAGATCGGTAATCTGCTTTTTTTTTTACTCACGCTGACAGCGTGAGTAGGAAAAAAAGCCGATCACCGGCTTGGATGCGAGTGACATCGGTCCCGAAGTGGAAGAGGCACATCTGCCTCATCTGTGCCCAAATAACAGTGCTCACAGTGCCACCTAACAATGCCCACAGTGCCACCTATCAGTGCCCACAAGTGTCACCTATCAGTGCCCACAAGTGCCAGCTATCAATGCCCACCAGTAGTGCCAATCAGTGCAGTTCTGCCTATCAGTGTAGCTGACAGTGCCCATTATTTATTTATTTTATTTTATTTATTTCAGGTACTTATATAGCGCCGTCAATTAACGCAACGCTTTACATATACATTGTACATTCACATCAGTCCCTACCCTCAAGGAGCTTACAATCTAAGGTCCCTAACTCACATTCATACATTGCCACCCATCAGTTCCCATCACTGTCACCCATCAGTGCCCATCACTGCCACGTATCAGTGCCCATCAGTGCCGCCTCATCAGCATACATCAATGAAGGAGAAAAATTACCTGTTTTAATTTTTTTATAACAAAATATAAAAAAAAAATTTTTACATTCAGTATTTTTACATTTTTTTAACAAAAAATAAAAACTGCAGAGGTGATCAAATACCACCAAAAGAAAGCTCTATTTGTGGGGAAAAAATTATAAAAATTTTATTTGGGTACAGTGTTGTATGACCACGCAATTGTCATTCAAAGTGCGTCAGCGTGGAAAGCTGAAAATTGGTCTGGATAGGAGGGGGGTTTAAGTGCCCAGTAAGCAAGTGGTTAAATTAAAATATTTCTTTTTGCTTATTCAGGTACCTGATTGACTGACTGACTAATTGATTTTTTGTTTAAGCTAATGAAAGAAATTCTGAACTACTCTTTTGAGAACACTTTGTCATCAAACTTCTGAATATTGTTTTATTTGTTTATAGAACAATCCAAAAGGAAAGAGTAACCTGATACTACAAAGTATTGAGGAATTTGGCAAATCTATATAGATTGATTATATTAGTTTTTTTCACCTGCTAAAGAAGGATACAAGGATGTTTTTTTTTTAGTTAATGTTTCTTTTTGATAAATTAATTGGAGTATTCTATAACAAAAAATATTTTTAACAAAAGCTAAGTTGTTGTGAACTTTTGTCATATTCCATTGGGGTTTGATTTCAAACCATGGAATCAGATAATGATTTAAAATTTTATAGGACAGGTAATGAAGGACATGTATGCAATTTTAGGTATTTGGTAAAGTTTTTGTTTCTTATCATCTTAAGTACTCAGGTATTGTAGAACGGTATGAATAGTATTATAAAGTTATGGTTAATAATTACAGATCTGAAGGTACCAGGGATGCCAACAGTTTTTTTTGTTTCAAAAGAATTGGTAAAAATAAAAATAATTGGTAAGAATAAGAATAAAATGGGTAAATACAGAAAGGATTATCAGTCTAGAATGTTTTTTATTGATTAATGAAAAATACTTAGGAAAACATAATTTTTTATAAGAATTTGATACTTGTTTTCATTTTCATTTATAGATATGTCTTCTAGATATGTGTCTAAACAGAGTTACTGTTGAATTAAATAATATGGAATGTTGAAAAAAAAAGGAAATAGAAAGAGTTGCTCGCTGGTCTTGGATAGATAGATAAATAAATAGAAAAATAAATAGAAAGATAGAATATATAAAAATATGGCAATCAAATAATGGGAAAGTTATGTTTTTTATGTATCTACAGACGAGTAGATTACTTATTTTGTTTATAATTGTTCAGTGTCAAGGATAATGTATAAAAACTTATTTTGTAGACGTTATTTAGTTATTGAAATTTTCAGGAATGGAAGAAATTTTATTTATTAATTAATTTACATTACAAAGCAATATAATTTGATATTTCAAAGATATTTATTTCTTCTTTATATTAAAATAGTTATATTATATGGTTAAAGTTATAAGAGTTTCACAAGAGATAGATTTATGAAGTTGAAGAAAGAAAATCTTTAATAATACATGATTTAGATGGAGAATTAATTGAAATTAATAGATAATATAATAATTTATATTTTCTCAATGGAATGAAATAGTTAAATATTTTTCATAGGAATATCTCAGAGTTTTGGAAAATGCTTATGTACTATCTGACACACTAAATTGTATTAATACTTATTATATTGTTTGTGTGGAAAAAAAGAGGATCAGAGACATTTATTATTTAAGATGAATGCACTTATATTGTTTGTTGATTATAGTGCATTGAGGGGAAATTGTTAGAGATTTTCAGTTTATTACTATTTTAAGTGATAAAAGTTTCTGAAAAATATATGAAACACATGAATGTTATAATGTAATTGTAGTGTTGGCTTCTGAAGGTTGCTGACAGAAGACAGAGAGAAGTGGTTTTGCTGTGTAGGTACTTCTATTGTGAGTTACTATATCAGGACAATGGGTGGAGTTATGTAACTTATCTATAGACTGAAGCCATATAAGCATATATGCAAGAATGGGGGTTACTCTAATGAGATGCTGACATAACATTATGAAACAGTATAAGAATCCAAGAGGGTTGAATGGAAGGGAGTAAGAGAGGAAGAGAGGGAAGGAACCCTACACTATGGAGGAGAATTTAACATCTGATACCTCTTCCTCAGTTTGAAGCCTTCACCTTACCATATGTTACCAGCTGTCATTATGTAAGTCTTGTCTTTGCTTATCTTTCTGAAGAATAAACAACTTTTCTTGAAGTATTGTACGAACTAAGAATTCTATAATTTCTACTATTAAACTAATCTAACATTCCTAACATTTTGGCGGAGATGTGGCCCTGGATAAAGACAGACACCCTTTTCCTTTACACACCCCCTAGGAGAGATGACACAGACATATTTACACAAAGACTTTGACAAGTTGGAATGCTATTCATCCAGAAATGCCCTTGAGAAAGAAGAATATTATATTGAATTTATTCTTCATGGCTGCTGCAATTTCATCCCGTGGCCACCAGGGAGAGTTGGCCAGTGATGGGTAAGACTGTTGCTGGTAAATGCATGAAGGAGACTGACTATGTGGCTGTGCACACTGGAGTGCAAGTGACCCCAAATGGGAGAACCACTGTCTGTGTGGAAAAGAACTTGCCTTGCTACAGTGCCCTGTCCAGTAGGGATCCAAGTGGTAAACTTGAATGTGACAATGTGATGGGTAAAACTGCTAATATTGTGTTGGCTAAAGTGAATGGTCCAATTGCTAATGGGCTAGGGCAGCTCACTAGAGATAAAAACATTGCTGTGAATGCAGTTGAAGATGTGCTATCTCCCCTAGCAACTGTGATGAAGGCCACAGAGATGTCCCTAGAAAGCCCCAGGGAGTTCTGTGTTTTGGAGCCGGAGGTTGCCTGGGACAGCTATGGTGACATTCTGAGGGATAAGAGGGTACCTGAACATGGTGATAACAGGATGTTAAATGTTAAAACTGAAATGTTTGAAAACACTCATGGTGGAAATGGGTTAAAGCAGTCTGGCAATGACAGGTATGAAAACGATCATGCATTTAATGAAGCGCCACAAGAGTAAGATGGTGAAGGTGTGGCATTGTAGTTTGCTATGGTTAAAAATGTAGTGCCACAATCTTATTTGAACCAAAGTGATATGTGCAATATGTCTGTTCCTGAACCACTCTGTTCTTATGTGTCCCCATTGGCGAATGGATTGGTGCTGAGGAGTACCGGTGAATGGAGTGCACAAACTATGGATTGGGATAAAAATCTAATCTCCATGATAGATAAGGTTTTTATGCACAAAAATAAGGTGGACACTGTTTCTGCTGTTCCAGCAGGAGGGTCTCCAGAACAGCTTGTACCGGAGGGCGCGGTGGCTGCTGCAGGGGTTAACCCTCGTGATCAGGATGAACCAAATAAGGGCGAGCGCACAGCAGAGACATTGTCCGTGACACACAAAGGTGAGGTTGACATGAAGTGTCAAAGTGAAGTTGTCACTGGTAATGTTCTGGAGCCATTCACTGATGCTGAGCCTGAAAAGTTGGGTATGAGCCCAGCACCTGGCAGCGCTCTGGTAGAGCATCAGGCTGTGTTTACCTTCAGGTGGGAGGAGGTTCTGTTAACCGTGGCAACTTTTCAAGTCTCAGCAAGTGAGTCTATCTGCATCCCCAGTGTCATGAAAGTCCCCAGGAAGGACTTAGATTAGTGATTAGTGAATTAGATTAGTGAGCTCCCTACTGGCACGGTGGCTAGTATAGGCCCAAGGGAAATGGAAAGACAGCGCTTTTAGAAGCGCACTCATAAAAAGGCATGGGCGTGTCTTTGTAAAGCCCGAGTAGATGTAGCAGGGGGACATGGAGAAAGTCACCTGATGGGACCAGATTTGGCCCATGTGGTTGGTAGCTTGCCTGGCCATGCCAAAGTGAGGAGGTTGTACTGGCGTGTTTCGCCCTCTGGGGGCAAAACAAGGGGGGTATGTAGTAGTGTGGTACCCCACCAGTGTATGAGACCAGGATTCTCAACCAGAACCAGGCGGGTTGAGGGGCTTCAGTATATTTGCTTGTTTGGGAGGAAATTGGCTTTTCAGTTTCCTTATTATTTAGTAAAGTCCACTTTGGGACCTGGAGCCCGGGGATTTCTTAGAGATCTGGGTGGGATGAAATCCCCAGTCCTGGGTCCGGGATTTGAGACTCACCGGAACACTGATTGTTCAGGTGTGTGTGGGCCTGATAGCAGAGTCAGGACCATGGTTCTGGGCTCCACCCTCCCGAGGAGTCCAGGCGTGCGAGGGAGAACCTAGAGAGTGCAGGTGTGCACTGGAGAACCCAGAGAGAAAAGGTGTGCACTGGAGAACCCAGAGAATGCAGGTGTGCACTGGAGAACCCAGAGAATGCAGGTGTGCACTGGAGAACCCAGAGAATGCAGGTGTGCACTGGAGAACCCAGAGAGTGCAGGCGTGCAATGTTAGGGCACTGTTACATTACATTTTGTGATGTTATGACAGCTCTTTCCCTTATAGCTCTAGTGCAAAAATTATCATCTTGGTTGACATGAAAACAAGACTTGAAAACACTGGTTAAAAAAAAAGCACTGTGACCTTATTCTAACTGTCTAGCCTTAACTTATTATACAAATAATCTTTAAATTGTAGCACGTTCTTGGCAATTTGTCATCATCTAAAAGAAATTCAACTTTGTAGAAATACACAACCTGCAGATTTCTTATATTGCTGGTAAATCAATGTTGATATTTTCTTTAAAATAATACAGATTATTTATTTGTTTCTCTAGCTTGGTTCATGCTGTCTTCAGGGCTTATATGCATTTAATTAATATGTTATTCTTATTCACTTCTTTCCTCAAGGATTGTGTGTACTTATTGAATTCTTTCATTGATTTCCTGCAATTTGGCCAATGCTTTTATTTTGGCCGGGAAGGTTTGTTTTATTAAACTGAATTTAAGCAGTTCCAATTGTAATTGTTTATAATCTCGTTGGATGCAAATGTTTCTGGCTAGAGATGGAAAAGTAAGAAATAGTGACAATAAAATTAAATTGAGCAGAATAAAGGGTGTAAGCAACAAAGATGATCAACGTTTCATACAAATAGGTTTCAAATCATCTAACTTTGTATTTTGCTCACACATCTGCCTCTGAAGCATAATATTTGTTTCTGAAATTACTTCTGGAGCCATCTGGCTCAAGGCTCAATCCTTTTAACAAAAAAGTCAAATTTATCTGGGCACGGGACAAGGCGAAGTCATTAGACATAAAGAGGAGCCTGAATTATCAGTCAGGCAATAAAACCTTGCAAAAAAAGCCAGGATCTAAAATTCAGAATTTAATCAACATATTTGGCAACGTGACTGAAGGCTTTTGTGATTCTTAGCAATTTATAGATGCTTAGAACTAAATCTTTAAATTATATCTGGAGCTGTTATATATATATTTTAAATTCTTTTTGGGCTCAAAAATTGCTATATAATTGCTATATGAAACAGGGATACTTTACAAAAATTAATGATATATAGTTGATCAAGATTATACATACATTACAAGAAAATATATATAAAACACAGATTCAACACCATACAGAACCGACTGGAGTTGATTTACTAAAGGCAAATAGTCTGTTAAATTTTCCCTTAGCTTATTTAATGTATACAAAATCACTGTGCAAAGAATACACAATAACATGCAAGGATTTTTTTTAAACAATTTTTTCTTGCACACAATTGAATGCTAAAAGTCAGTGGAACTTAACTAAAATAAGAAAAAAATTAGCAAAGTTGCATCTTGACTCCCTGCAGATTTCTTATATTTATTTCCTAAATAGGGAATAAGGTTTCAAATAAACTAAATTACAGGAAAACAAGGATTGACAAGATGGCCACTTTCACATTATGCTTATCTTTCTACTATATGATTTAAATTGTTTTAAACTTTCTAATGGAACACAACAGTTTGAATACCTCGGTTTACAGTATTGGCAGTTTGAAGTGTATAGTTGGTAATAATTCAATGCTGGATAACATTACCCATAATCTGCATTTGTGAGAGAAAAAAACAGTCAAGATTCCTTGTTGTTGCCTGCTGAGAACTGTGCCAACTAAGCTCATGCCTTTAACCTGTGCGAAGATTGGAGGAAGGTCTTCAAACATCTGCATTTAATGTGTTACAAAAAAATAAACTGTTGGGTTACTGTTCACAAAAGCCTATACCAGGATGCTAATTCCATATTTTAACTTGTGGAAAAAAACCTACAGATATATTTTAAACCTAGCCAGGAGTAATTAACAGGCTAATTGTTGTATAATTATCTGTTACTTGGGCCTGGGTACAATTGCTTTCATACAGCAATAAAATGATTCTGTGTCTATTCCAAATTTGGTACAAATGTTCTCAATACTATGTCAAATTAAGTTAGTGATCGGAACTCAAAACAGGTGGGGAAATACTACTGCTTCAACCAGTGATGATGATAATAACCCAATGCTGCCATTTATGATTTGGAGCACTTTTAGGAAGATAATTGGATATGGTATGCCCACAATCATGGTGCTTTTTGGTTTGGAATGATGTGGAAATTGCTGCTCCTGTATTTCTGTATAAATTACATACTAGTGTTTGGAGTAGATGGATTATATCATCTTTATAACAATGGACTTGCAGTTGCCTATCACAGCTTTGAAGGACATAATGCATATTTTCCAACTTTGTGGATTTCTACAGACAAGTTAATATACTGAAGATAAATAGGCTGTTCACTTTACAAGGAATTTTGTATGTCGTATGGAGTTTTATCCTTGACTTAGTGAATGAGGTGAAGCTCTTCTGACCTCCATCATCAAATCCAACTGTGCAGGATAATGCATATTTTAGTACATTTTTTATGTCCACTGGCAATAAAACTTTTGGATCTATCCTAAACGTCCCCAAAACTATTAAACTATATTTTTGTTTATCTCAACAATCTTCACATTTCTAAATCTTCATACTTTTACACTTGGGGTTAATGATTTGCTAGTGAACGTGCGGGACGACATTGTAAATAGGGCAAGGGAGAAGGTGGAGTCCCTATAGGCGGAACTTCAAAGAGAAGAAACAAGTGTGAAAATAATCGTAGGAGTATGCTTCAGGCCCCCTAACCTGAAGAATTAGGAGGAGTTGGATCTCTTGTCATAGTTAGAAATAGCAGTGAGGCAGTGCAATGTCATCATAATGGAGAACTTCAACTATCCAGATATTGACTGGGCAGAAGGAACTGAAAAGGCTCGTCATTTCTTAAATGTTTTACAGGACAACTTCATGTGCCAATTGGTGGATGAGCCGACTAGAAATAATGCATTGCTAGATCTAATAATTACAGATAACACAGATCTGGTCATGGATGTGTAAATAAGGGACAACTTGGGAACCAAGGATACATTAGTTAAATTCTGCATAAATCATAGGAAAATGAGGCACATGGGTAGTGCAAAAACACTAAATTTCAAAAGAGCCAACTTTTCTAAACTGTGCTCAATACTACAAGATATTAAATGGGACCAAATCCTATCCAATGAACACTGAGGAAAATAGGGGGTACTTTAGGAACATATTAAAGAGAGGTATTAGCCAGTGCATTCCAATGGACAACAAAAAGCGCTAAGGTTAAACCTGGGTGACTAAACGTTAATGTAAAATGACATATTAAAGAGAATAAAGGCCTTAAAAAAATAAAGCAGAGGGGTCATTGTTGGCATTCCAATGCTACAAGGAATGCAAAAAGAAGTGTAAGAACACAATCAGGGCAGCTAACATAGACCAGGAGAGACACATAGTGGAGGAGAGTAACAAAAAATCCAAAAAAAAATGTAAATATATTAATACTAAAAAAGTGAGGTCAGAGCATACTGGATGGATGATTAGGGGAAGTTGGTTACAAATGAAAAGGAGAAGGCACCTGTACTAAATGCATTATTCTCCTCAGTTTGTAATAATGAAAAGAAGGGGTAGTAATCAAGACTGTGTAATTAGTAACACATCACAAAGTGTACCCTTGTGCCAGTGTCTGAAAAAGACTTAAAAAGCTTAAGGCAGATAAATCACCAGGACCAGATGGCTTACACCAAGAGTCCTCAAAGAACTTACAACCAGACCTCTATTCCTAACTTTTATGGACAGCATACTGACAGGAATGCTGATTGATGAACATGGTACCAATATTTAAAAAAGGGCAAAGATATATACCTGGAAACTACAGTCCAGTCAGTCTAACATTGATAGTATGTAAACTATTGTAGGGGATGGGGACTATATCCAAGATTTTGCTAATGAAAGCAATATCATTAGTAGTAATCAGCATGGCTTTACCAAAGGTGGTTCTTGCCAAACCAATCTGTTAACATTCTATGGGGAAATGAGCTACCATCTAGATAATGGAAGGATTCTGGATTTGGTGTAACTGAATTTTGCAAAAGCATTCGATGCAGTCCCCCACAGATGCTTAATTTGTAAACTGTGGTCTGTAAGCATACACCATAGGGTTTGTACATGGATAGAACATTAGTTGTGGGGCACGTACAAAGGATGGGGATAAATAGCATGTATTCAGACTGGTCTGGAGTGGTAAGTGGCGTACCCCAGGGATAAGTCCTGAGACCAATTCTGTTTAATTTATTCATAAATGATATAAAGGATGGGATAAGTAACTCAATCTCAGTGTTTGCTGGCGGTACAAAGCTAAGCAGGGCAATAACTTCACAGCAGGAAATAGAAACTTTATAAGAAGACCTCAATAAAATAAAGGGGAGGGCAACTACATGGAAAATTATATTTAATGTTGAAAAATTTAAAGCAATGCACTTTGGGGATAAAAATATAAATGCAAGTTACTCACTAGGGGGAGCACCTCTGGGGGAATCCAGGATGGAAAAAAACCTGAGGGTCCTAGTAGATAACAGACTCAGTGTCAGGTCACCTGAGACCGGGTGACAGATGCACTCTGTAGGAATCGGGAGTGCACCGCTAGGTAGTGGACCCTAGGACTGACTGCTGCGGATTGAACCCTGGGAGGTTCAGGAAGCAGGTCTGCTGGATCAGAAAAATGTGATCATACTGGCAAAAAAAATTTGAGAAAAATATGTGAAAAACAATCCCAATAATAGCGATAAATTATGTGAAATAAGAAAAATAGGAAAAAGTCACAGAAAAAAAAAAATGTAAAATAATGATGGGAAAAGTTCATAAATCTTCACAATAGAAAAAAGCAGAGCATGTCAAGTTGACTGTAGTATGCTGACATCCATTCAATATGCTCACAGAGCCCTTACATTAAAGGTAAAAACAAATGCCTTACTCCAAATGGATAGTTGCCACAATTCCTCATCCCCGAATCCAACCAGAAGGAAGAAGATGAAAATGAACAGGGTCAGCCTCACCCCAGTAAACAAATCCACATGGAAAAATAAATGCGCGCCTGTACTTTTTATTCCTTGGGCTTCAACAAATTGGCATCCATACCACTTTCTGTTTAACCTATATAAATTGATGGATTCTCCACCCAATCCGGTTCCCTGAGGAAGTCACAAGTGCATGACGTAACGCGTAGGATAGACGTTATTGACGCTACTGGAAGTTGTTACTTTGAACCGGTTCTTGTGATTGCAGACCGGAAGTGACGTACTAGGTGGCTTAGAACGCCGTTTTATGTTTGACCACCTTTTGCTTGGCTGTAACGGCTTACATTTATGCAATTTTTTAATATTTTTTATATTTTAATAAACTTGGTATATTTTGCGATAACGTACTATTGGAAGCCCATTTATTTTTCCATGTGGACTTGTTTAGTGGGGTGAGGCTGACCCTGTTCATCCTTCCAAGTGTCAAAAAAATTTGGAAAAAGATTCCAGACAGCAGTTCTTCAATGAGGACCCACTGATATGTTTTTGTTAACTCTCTTTATTGATAAACCCTCAAGTATAAATATACATATATAAACACAGTAACTACAAATGAAAAAAGACTATTCCTCCCTCCAGCCAATGATTAAAATAAGACAGACGTCTTACAGGGAACATGGTTGGCCACCCTACACACACCTCTCGATCACTCGCCTTGCATACACATACAGACAATAGTCTTAGACCTGGGTCTACTGGATAAATTTAGCCAAGGTTGCTCTATTGAGAATAGACTAGAAATCCATGGGCTTATGGTCAGAACAATTGTCTGTATTAGATCTGCATTAATGGACGAGATTTCCACCAGTGGGATCGACCTTGATGTATCGGTTGTGAACAGACATACATGCAATGCAGCACAGTTGAATACAGGGGTCAGCGATTCCTGACCTGTCGGATCAGAGTCCCCTGATGTTTTCCATGTAGTAACATATACTGATCGCTCACCATTTAGGCGTCTTGTTCTAGTTGACTAGAACCGGGTCTAAGACTATTGTCTGTATGTGTGTGCAAGGCGAGTGATCGAGAGGTGTGTGTATAAGGTAGGGTGGCCACCCATGTTCCCTGTAAGACGTCTGTCTTATTTTAATCATTGGCTGGAGGGAGGAATAGTCTTTTTTCATTTGTAGTTACTTTGTTTATATATGTATATTTATACTTGAGGGTTTATCAATAGAGTTAACAAAAACATATCAGTGGGTCCTCATTGAAGAACTGCTGTCTGGAATCTTTTTCCAAAAAATTTTTTTGTATGTTGTTAGTGTAGTTCAGAGGATAATCACCCCATGATGAGTGATATGATTACTGCTCACAATCAGGGATGAGGATATAAACAGGTGCTTTATTTGAGCAGGTAGGAGGTAAACCTTTCAGACGCTCATATCCACCTGTGTTAATTAGGCCATTTCATTGGTCTTTTTCTTGTTGTTTTCATCCTTCTAAGTGGTCTTCTTCCTTCCGGACGGATTCGGGGATGAGGAATTGTGGCAACTATCCATTTGGAGTAAGGCATTTGTTTTTACCTTTAAGGTAAGAGCTCTGTGAGCATATTGAATGGATGTCAGCATACTACAGTCAACTTGACATGCCCTGCTTTTTTCTATTGTGAAGATTTATGAACTGTTCCCATCATTATTTTACATTTTTTTACATTTTTATTTTTCTGTGACTTTTTCCTATTTTTATTATTTCACACGATTTATCGTTATTATTGGGATTGTTTTTCACATATTTTTCTCACATTTTTTTGCCAGTATGATCACATTTTTTTGTCATTATGATCTCATTTGTCTCATTATGATCTCTTATTGTCACAGTAGAGTTTATTACTCACACACTCTAATATTGCTTACTAATTGTATTATCCTTTGCACTTTGGTTTGTGACCATTGACTAGTTTCATATATTTCATTACACATTTATTTAGTTTTTCTTTCACATTGGTATTTAGGTTTTGCGCAGGATCATTATATTTTATATATAATCCCTGTTTGTTTGCGGGTGATTTGTGATCACCATTAGATTTTGCAGCAATTTCATCACATTTATTCACGTCTATATTCACATTTAGATTCATATTTAATAGCGCAGAAGTCCTTTTTATTTATTCAAGGTCTACTGGATCGCTAACACAGATCCCACTGGGAGCTAGAGCATAGATTTTCCAGGGCGCGGAGTCAGCAGGTGTTCACCAGAACCTCTAGTGGTGAGGATGGACTGAGCTGCAGTCTGGCTCCAGGTCGCGGCCCCCAGGGTCTCACAACTCACACTCACAGTAGACTATAGGAGAAGAGGAAGGAGGCAGCAGGCTGGAACAACAAGGAAAGTAAGGGATAAGCCAAATGTCAGGGAGACTAACAGACAAAGATAAACATAACACGCCAAAGGTCAGGGTCACAAGCAGACAGGGAAAGGCGAGAACAGACCAAAGTCGGTAACTGGAATCGGACGTAGGAAACACGAAAGCTAACACACAATGGTTGATCAGCACTGCTGGCTTGCAGTGCACAGGTTAATATAGGGTTCCCAGATAGGAGCTGGGGTGGAGCCATTCTAGAGGAGAGTTTATAAAAGCAGTCAGGGGAGAGTCAGCTGGTCTTTAGAGATGAACACATGGAGACAGGTAAGCTGACAGACAAAACTCTATTGCTTAACCATGACACTCAGCAATGAAATGCAATGCCAAGCTTCAGCAAGCAAAGCCAGTAGAATTTTAGCATGCATAAAAAAGGGTATTTACTCAAAAGATAAAACTAAAATCCTGACACTATATAAAACTCTGATTTGGCCACATCTGGAGTATGGCATCCAGTTCTGGTAACCAAACCAAGGGAACTGGGGGCCCCAAGTTACAAGGAATGACTACAAACATTAAACATATTCTCCCTGGACGCTTGAGAGGAGTTATGATAGCGATTAGGGATGAGCCGAACACTCCCCGGTTTGGTTCGCACCAGAACTTGCGAACAGACCGAAAGTTTGCGCAAAGTCTATGGGACTCGAACGTTCAAAATCAAAAGTGCTAATTTTAAAGGCTAATATGCAAGTTATTGTCCTAAAAAGGGTTTGGGGACCTGGATCCTGCCCCAGGAGACATGTATTAATGCAAAAAAAGTTTTAAAAACAGACGTCTTGTTGGGAGCAGTGATTTTAATGATGGTTAAAGTGAAAAAAGTGTGAAATATTCCTTTAAATATCCTACCTGGGGTGTCTATAGTATGCCTGTAAAGTGGCACGTGTTGCCCGTGCTTAGAACAGTCCCTGCACAAAATGACATTTGTAAAGGAATTAAAGTCATTTAAAACTGCTTGCGGCTTTAATGTAATGTCGGGTCCCGGCAATATGGATGAAAATCAGTGAGACAAAAGGCATGGGTACCCCCCAGTCCATTACCAGGCCCTTTGGGGTATGGATATTAAGTGGAACCCCACACCCAAATTAAAAAAAGGAAAGACGTGGGGCCCCCAGGCCCTATATACTCTGAACAGCAGTATACAGGCGGTGCAAACAAGACAGGGACTGTAGGTTTGTTGTTAAGTAGAATCTGTTTGTAATTTTGAACTGTTACATTTTTAAAGTGTAGCTCCAGCCAAAAAATCTATTTTTAAGCTTTTTAGAAAACATAGGGAAGGGTTATCACCCCTGTAACATTTGTTTTGCTGTCTGTGCACCTCTTCAAAGATTTCACCTCTCTTTCCGTCCCAATGACAAATGTTTTTTGAAAATTTTGGGTTTTTAGTGAACCAAGCATTGGTGATAAAGCATCAGTGAAGAGAAGACATGTTTTTCCCATATTAACTCTTACAGGAGAGAATTTCCCTTCCTAGGGGTATATTTCATCGCACTTCTTGTTGTCTCCTTTCGTTTGCAAGTAGGAGTCGTTTCTAAGTTGGATGTTTGAAAGTAGAGGCCTGCCCTATATACTCTGCAGAAATTTGGGCCTTAGGTGTTGGTGTTGCCACAACACTGTAAGCCCTCACAGTTACTCTTGGTGGGCACAGGAACGGGCCCTGCTGTGAAATATTAGATCAAGAATTGTAATTACATGCCATTGTTAAACAATGGTAGAAAAATTGGGCCTATGGTAGTAGTGGTGGTGCTGGTGCCACAACACTGTAAGTCCTCACAGTTACTCATGGTGGGCACTGGAATGGGCCCTGCTGTGAAATATTATATCAAGAATTGTAATTACATGCACCTGTTGAACAGGCGGAGAAAAATTGGGCCTTTGGTGGTGGTGGTGTTGCCACAACACTGTAAGCCCTCACAGTTACTAGTGGTGAGCGCAGGAATGGGCCCTGCTGTGAAATATTAGATCAAGAATTGTAATTACATGTCCCTGTTGAACGTGGGCAGAAAAATTGGGCCTTAGGCACTGGTGCCACAACACTGCAACCCCTCACAGATGCTATAGTTGGAGCGCAGGAATGAGCCCTGCTGCAAAGTATTGCATCAAACATTGTAATTATATGCCCCTGTTAAACAGGGGCTGAAAAATTGGGCCTTGGGCACTGGTGCTGGTGCCCCAACACTGCAACCCCTTACAGATACTCTAGTTGGAGCACAGGAATGAGCCCCGTTGCAAAGTATTACATCAAAAATTGTAATTACACGCCCCTGTTAAACAGGGGCTGAAAAATTGGGCCTTGGGCACTGGTACTGGTGCCACAACACTGCAACCCCTCACAAATACTCTAGTTGGAACGCAGGAGTGAGCCCTGCTGCAAAGTATTGCATCAAAAGTTGTAATTACACGCCCCTGTTAAACAGGGGCAGAAAAATTTGGCCTTAGCCACTGCTGCCACAACACTGCAACCCCTCACAGCTGCTATAGTTGGAGTGCAGGAATGAGCCCTGCTGCAAAGTATTGCAGCAAAAATTGAAATTATACGCCCCTGTTAAACAGGGGCTGAAAAATTGGTCCTTGGGCACTGGTGCTGGTGCCACAACACTGCAACCCCTCACAGATACTATAGTTGGAGCGCAGGAATGAGCCCTGCTGCAAAGTATTGCATCAAAAATTGTAATTACACACCCCTGTTAAACAAGGGCAGAAAAATTGGGCCTTGGCCACTGGTGGCGGTGCCCAGAACCAAAAATGTTCTTACAAGCTATCAGCATGAAAATTAAGGAGGAAGATGATTGTCACTCAGTATAACAGGATAGTCACACAGCATCAGCATAGTCTTGAAGGGATCTCACATTAAAAAAAATCAATTGGTTACATCAGCATCAGGTGCTTGGTAGCTGGTGATCCAAGACTGATTCCTTTTTATGAAGGTCAGCCGATCGACCGATTCGGTGGACAGGCGCACCCTGTGATCGGTTACAAAGCCTCCAGCAGCACTGAATGTGCTTTCCGAAAGAACGCTGGATGCAGGACAGGCCAGTAGCTAAATTGCATACTGTGCAAGCTCTGGCCAGTGATCCATCTTCAAGACCCAATAACCCAGAGGATTTTTGGTGGGAAAGGTGTCCAAGTCTGATCTTGCCCCTAGGTAATCCTGCACCATGTGAATCAGACACTGGTGATGGTTGCTGGAACCAATCAGACCTTGGGGCTGCGGACTAAAAAATTGTCTGAACGCATTGGTCAGATGGCCATCTTCTCCACCGCTCCTTCTGTGACTGACCGAAGCCTCAGCAAGGCTCTGGAAATGCATTGCACAAACCTTTCTGCAAGGCCTCCCAAAGATGTTTCATCCTCTGCTCCCTCTGTAGTGGCAAGATAAGGTCTGCAACCTTACCCTTGTAATGTGGATCAAGGAGGCCAGTAATCATCCCTCCCCTTGACACCACGAATATGAGGATCCTTCCGCAGGCTTTGCAGGATCAGGGAGGCCATGCAGAATAGGTTTGCTGAGGCATTTGGTCCAGAGTCCTCTGGGTCACTAAGGATGACATGATCCGCATCCACCTCCTCCCAGCCACGTACAAGTCCATGGGTTTCTTCGGACTGTAAATGATCCCTTGAAGACTGCTGCTGATGCTGAGTGCCAGGCTCCACCTCCATGCTGACACAATCCTCCCCCTCCTCATCCTCTTCCTGTGTGATCGATGGGCACGCAGGAACACTGTCTGGATAAAGGGGACCTTGAGAGGTAAGGAAGTCCTCCTCTTCCTCCCTCTGTTCTGCCTCAAGTGCCCTGTCCATTATTCCATGCAGCGTGTGCTCCAACAGGTGGACAAGAGGGACAGTGTCACTGATGCATGCATTGTCACTGCTCACCATCCTCGTGGCCTCCTCAAATTGTGACAGGGCAGTGCATGCATCCCTGATGATAGCCCACTGGCATGGGGAGAAAAAACAAGCTCCCCTCACCCTGTCCTGGTGCCATAGTCACATAGGTACTCATTGATGGCCCTCTGCTGCGTGTGCAGCTGCTGCAGCATGGCCAACATTGAGTTCCACCTGGTGGGCATGTCACAGATTAGGCGGTTCTTGGGCAGGTTAAATACCTTCTGGAGGTCAGCCAGCACTGGCATTATATGACCTGCAGAAATACAGACTTTCCTGGCCTGCCTCAGGACATCCTGTAAGCACGGGTACCTGCCCAAGAACCGCTGCACCACCAAGTTAAGGACGTGAGCCAAACAGGGCACATGGGTCAGTTGTCCCTGTTGGAGGGCGGAGAGGAGGTTGGTGCCATTGTCGCAAACCACCATTCCTGGCTTAAGCTGGCATGGTGTCAACCACCTCTGAACCTGCCCCTGCAGAGCTGACAGAATCTCTGCCCCAGTGTGGCTCCTGTCCCCCAAGCACACCAGCTCAAGCACCGTATGGCATCTTTTTGCCTGCTATCTTGCGTAGCTCCTTGAACGCCTACAGAGCACCGCTGGTTCCGAGGACAAAACAGCACAAGAAGAGGCCATGGAGGAAGAAGAAGAGGAGGGGTGGAGGAGAGAGGTGTGGCAGAATCACCACTAGTAGAATTTTGGAGGCGTGGTGGCGGAACAACCTCCAACACTACTGCACCCTGTCCTACATCCTTCCCAGCTAACAGAAGAGTTACTCAGTGCGTGGTGAAAGATAGGTAATGTCCCTGTCCATGCCTGCTGGACCATGAGTCAGCAGTAATATGCACCTTACCGCTGACCGCCCTGTCCAGCGAGGTCCAAGACATTGCCTTCCACATGCCAGTAGAGAGCCGGAATCGCCTTCCATGAGAAAAAGTGGCGTTTGGGAACCTGCCACTGAGGAACCGCACATTCCACAAACTCACGGAAGGGGGCAAAGTCTACCAACTGAAAAGGCAGCAGTTGAAGTGCTAGCAATTTAGCCAAGCTAGCATTCAACCGCTGGGCATGTGGATGGCTGGGAGCAAACTTCTTTTGGTGGTGCAGCAGCTGGGGCAGGGAAATTTGCCTGGTACAATCTGATGTCGGTTTACCGAGAGCAGATTGCCCGCAAGTACTTGGCTGTGACACACCTAATTCTACACCTTCATTCCTCTAAGTGCAGGTTTCAGAGAGGACTGAATGTATAGTGGGGTTGGAGATCCCAGCTGATGGGGAGCAAGGAGAGGTCCGCTTTGTTCTTTGGTGTGGGTCTTTTAGGTACACTTGCCAATGAACTGCATGGCAGGTCGACATATGTCTGGTCAAGCATGTGGTGCCCAAGCAGGTGATGTTTTGGCCACGCAAGATACGCTTGAGAAATATGTTGCAAATAGCAGCGGTGGGATATGATGCACTCGTCTCAAAAAAGGCCCACACTAAAGAACTTTTGGAATAACGCACAGAGACAGCAGCGCCATGCACATGCTGAGCTCTGCGGTGTGATGCAGTCAGTGTGCTGCCCTTAAGCTGGCCCCTGGAGGGCATCCTGCCTCGTTGGAGATGTGCCTCCTCCTCCTCCTCTCTCCTATCAGGCACCCACGTGGAGTCAGTGACCTCATCATCCTCTCCCTCCTCATCACTGGAGCAAAGTTGGCAGTATGCTGCAGCTGGGGGAACATGACTGCCAGATTGCTGTCCTTCTTGGACACCCCCTCTCTCTGGGCTCACGTTACTGCCTTCCTCTAGCTGGGTACCATCATTGGAGCCTTCAAAACGCTGGGCATCCTCCTGGAGCATCTACCCAACACTGTGGTCAAACAGTTCGGGGGACTCCTCCGGAAGACATGGTGGGGCTAGGGAAGAAGTGACTGATGCCATTGAGCTGAGGGAAGAGGCCGCGTTGGCAGCTGCTTTGCCAGACAAAGTACCCTGAGCCTGGGTGAGAGAGGATGAGGAGGATAAGGACAGCTTGGTCATCCACTCTACCAAGTCTTTCTCATGTTACGGCTCAACACGGCCAGCTGCCGAAAAAAAGGACAAGCGTGTCCCATGGCCATGTGCTGATGAGAATGCACCATCTCCATGACCAGCACTGTTGCCTCTACACACAGAGCCTGCTTGCCCTCTTTTATTGGCTTGTGACTGTCTGCCTCTCCTTGTTGGCCTTCCAGACACACTAATGGCCTGCAGTGAGATGTAGCTGCACAAAGTTGGGATGTTTATATATACTGATACTGCAGCTAGCAGAATCAACTGCCTGCCTGTAGTATTATTAGTATGAGAAAACCAGCAATTGTCTTCAGGTAGCTTTAGGTGCACACTGTGCAGAGGACACAGTACACTAACTGTACATTCTGCAGCTGCCTGCCTGTGGTATTAATAGGATCAGAACAACAGCAATTGCCTTCAGGTAGCTTTAGGTGCACACTGTGCAGAGGACACAGTACACTAACTGTAAATACTGCAGATGCCTGCCTGTGGTACTGATAGGATCAGAAGAACACCACCAATTTTCTTCAGGTATCTTTAGGTGCATACTGTGCAGAGGACACAGTACACTAACTGTAAATACTGTAGCTGCCTGTCTGGGGTATTAATAGGATCAGAAGAACACCAGCAATTGTCTTCAGGTAGCTTTAAGTGCACACTGTGCAGAGGAGACAGTACAATAACTGTAAATACTGTAGCTGCCTGCCTTTGGTACTAATAGGATCAGAAGAACACCAGCAATTTTCATCAGGTAGCTTTAGGTGCACACTGTGCAAAGGACACAGTACACTAACTGTAAATACTGTAAATACTTTAAAAACACCTGCCTGCCTGTCAATAGGAAGAGAATAACAGGAACGGATCTAGCTAAACTGAAGACAGTATATATATATATATATATATATATATATATATATATATATATATATATATATATATATATATATATATACAACACCTAGGATGCATATATATATATATATATATATATATATATATATATATATATATATATATATATATATATATATATATGTATATATATACACAATACACTGTAAGTGCAGCTAATTGACTCGCCTGCCTACTCTATCTAACTTAAATCAAATGACATTGTCTCTCTGTCTATCTCTCTCCGCCGCAACACACTACACAAGGCCGCCATGCAGGTGGCCTTATATGTTGTGTGGGGCGTGTGCTAAACCCTCTGAGCCATAATTGGCCAAATCCACCCTGGCTTTGGCCAACTACGGCTCTCTGTACAGACTGTGATTGGCCCAGCATGCGGGTCATAGTGCATGCTTGGCCAATCATCAGCCAGCAATGCACTGCGATGCCGCAGTGAATTATGGGCCGTGACGCGCCACTCGAATTTGGTGTGAACGGCCCATAACGTTCGCAATTCGACGAACGGTCGAACAGGCGATGTTCGAATTGAACATGGGTTCGACTCGAAGCTCATCCTTAATAGCGATATACAAATACCTCAATGGCGATTCTAGCATAAGGAATAAACTATTCAGTCTCAGGGAGCAAAAGAAGACACAGGCCACTCAATGAAGTTGGAGGAGAAGCAGTTTAACCTTAAACTGAATAGGGGGTTTTTCACTGTCAGGGCGGTAGGGATGTGAAACTTACTTCCACAATCGGTGGTGTCAGTAGGAAGTATCGATAGTTTAAAAAAACTCTTAGATGGGCATCTTGGCGAGCACAATATACAGGGATATGGGATAATATTTTTTACATGAGCACCTAAACACATTCACATAGGTTGAACTGGATGGACTGGGGCCTTTATTCAACCTTACCAATTATGTAACTATATGTAATATCCATTAAATACACGCATTAATATAAATGATAAACCACAAAACCGCCCTAGTGTAACTCGGCTTTAATATGGTAAAGTTAAAAACACTACAATTGTCAAATTCACATTGTGTGAAGATAGATACAGCATATGGATTCCACTGTGGCTGCACTCCTAAAACAACCTCAAGAGCCCGACAGGGAAAGGCCCTATGTTGCTTGCTTTGGATATAACTTGGAGCAATGATGCTCTTAACACTGTTGACCTTTCTAAAGACTGCTGCTTATCGGGAAGTAGCCTATGAAGAGCAAGGTCTTGTTTAAGAAATGTCCAATGTTTTTAAATAGCCCTTTTTATGGCCCTGTGTTGATTATTAAATTTGGTGATGAACAATGTGTCCGTCTGCCTGTCCATAGTGGCCCATAGTGGTAACATTTGACCGGTTTCTGTATATGGTCCTTGGGGTATCCTTTCTCAAGAAACTTTTTAGTTTACTTCTGCTTGAGTCAGATAGTCTGCAGGATTTGTGCAATTCCTACAAAGCCTGCAGAACTGACTGTGCGGAATATTATCCTTCCACCTAGGGTGGTGGCAGCTCTCCTTATGCAGATAGGAATTGCCCGCCATTTCCTTTAAGTGGGTTTTGGAAATGATCTTACCATCCTGATCTCATGACAGCAACTCCCCTGTTATACTTAAAATGTTTTACATATCTCCATATGAAATACATATGTGCAATTTATGGGAGAGAAAAGAGAATATGTGTACATATTTATATATAATATTGCACTAAAATAATATATATATATATATTTTAATCTTTATATTTATATATTGCGCAGTTTTGTTAAAATGGAGTATTAGTGAAAATGGGTGATTACAGAGGTCAGTTTAGTGATCAAATTTATCGACCATTTAATAGGAGTAGTATGCTCTCTGTCACATGGTCGATCCCTTAATTAGCATAATTAAGCATATTCAAATTATGAGTTTTTTACATATTAGTGTTTGCTGGAAGCAGATACATTTTTTATAATTTGGTTGGTTGGTTTTTTTACCACCTGTCAAGGAATTTATTATGATATTTTATCTATTAGTTTGCTATAGTCCAACCGTTGTAACCAATGTCTATAAGTATTTTTTGCCATCCCTACCCCTGTGTCCCTTTAAGATCAGAGACAGGGGAGGTGTCACCGTGAGCGCGTCTTTCTTCCCCTATAATTTGGCACGTTACAAGCGAGTTGGTGGGTGTGACATGAGGAAGGAGGCCATGCCTCTAAAATGTGCTGTCATGGCAACTGTGTGATGTCCTCACTCTCTTCCCCCTTGTAACCTGCTCGTGTGGGATTGTGTGTCCTCGGAGAGCAGCACCGGCTGGATTGGGCACTTGTGCATTAGGATTTGCATGTTGAGCATGGTGGTGGATAGCCTCGGATGTGCTGCCAGGATCTGGGCAGCTAGGTTGAATGTCCACAGCTCCCCCTTCCCCTGTCAGGATCTTGAGGTGGTTTTAGAAGTGCGGCCCAGGTGGAATCCTTATGCTGTATCTATCTTCACACAATGTGAGTTTGACCATTGTAGTGTTTTTAACTGTACTTTTTCACGCTCTCTTCTTTTGTGTTTTGTCTAGATGTGTTCTTGTCATCCAGAGGATCCATAGAGAGCAGCCGCACCCTTTGACTTGTCTAATTATCACCAATAGCCAGGTGGAGGGCTATACCAAACTGTTGATCAGCGCACCTGCTAGTTTTTTCTTTTGCGTGTATTTTTTTGTATTAATATAAATGATACCACCAATCCTAGAGCATTTGGTACTATTCAAGTTATTAAGGATGTGTTTACAGAACTTTTATAACAACAGAAAGCATGCCTTTATGATTTCTTGTTGCTATTATGATGAGGATGGTAACATAAGACCCTTAGCCTCTCCACCCTATGTACTCTTGTCATGCTATACTTTTTCTGATTTCTATATGTAATTGCTGCACTTAATCTACATGCAGCATTATTACTATTTTACTTTTTAGGAAAAAAATAAATATAATTGTAATTTGATGTACGTAATTTCTCCAAAAAAAGTATAAAAAAGATTTGCAATAATTAGAACAAGCATCTACAATTTCTTTACTAACCAGATTTGGATATGACAAAATGGGTGTGACAACATTTGGACATTTACAATCCAAATAGCTAATAACATCTAAACACAAATATAAGAGTACAATTGATTTTATTTCAGATTAAATTCAATTTTGTTATCATTTGAATTTTAATAAGACCCAATAACTATCAAAGATGTACAGACAGCAGTTGCTTCACTCCAACCTGCTAAAACCCCGGGCCCTGGCGGAATTTTATAAGACTAACAGTCAACTAATCATCGTCCAATGTCAGAGGCGGTAAAAGTGGTGATCCCTAAGCCTAATAAAGACCCCGAGCTCTGTGCTTCCTACCGCCCAATTTTGCTTCTCAACGTAGATGCCAAAATAATTACCAAGATTCTAGTGAACCGTCTGCCCAGCAGATGGCCAACTCTACTCCTCTCTATCCTCTTTTGCAATCTCTTACTTCTCCTCACTCGTCTTTCTACCCCCAACCCATCTTTCCTTACCCCCTTGAATGTAAAATTGGGACCTCTTCCTTTAGTTGGATATCATTAGCAGGGATATGAGTAAAACGGGTTTTGAGTTATATACCCTTGGTTGCTTGTCCCTTCTAATAAAATCAGTCTAAGTTTCTACCAAGCAGCGTCACTGCTAGAGTGACTTATTCTACCAGTTTTGACTGATAAATGTTTAGTCTGTTATATCTTGTTCTCTAGGTACTTTATTCTAACTTTTATCCGCCTTTAGACCATTAAAAGTTAGGCTCCATTCTTCTCTCCAGCACAGTATGATCCCATTTAGGGGTGCTGGTAGTGGAGATGGATCGAGAAACTGTGTTCTATACAAGGGTCTGAGGTGTCTCTGGGATTTTAGTTATCGAATCCAAGAGTTATGAATTACTTCTATTGTTTAGTGTAACTTGATCGAATAAGTTGTTAACACGCAGAGTTATGCCGCTGTATCATTTGTATACATATTTCTTGACTGGTCTGATGTATAATCTTATCTTGTCATACTTTGAAAAATCCAATAAAATATTTAACATAAAGATTCTAGTGAACCGACTCAACTTGGTTATCCTCTCCCTGGCTCATGACAACCAAACAGGCTTCATGCCACGCAAGGGTACAGACATCAATCTGCGTCGTCTATACACAAACATATCCCATGCAACTGCTACAGGGTACCAGGGTGTGTTGCCCTCCCTGGATGCCAAGAAGGCTACTCCGTTGAGTGGGACTTTCTCTGGCAGGTTTAACTTTGGTCCTAAATTTATTTCCTGGATACAACCAATGTACAAAACCCCTCAGCTAGAGTCAGAACAAATGGTATCCTCTCACCCCTTCTATCTACATAGAGGTACTAGGCAGGGCTGCCTGCTGTCCCCAGGACTATTTGCCATGTTCATCGAACCACTGGATCTCCTAATCAGATCTTCTGATGCAACAGGGGGGATATCGGTGGGGCTTCTGGCAGAGAAGCTCTCCTTATATGCAGATGATGCCCTCTTCTATCTCCGGGATGCCTCAGCTTCCCTTGAGGCGGCCCTGTGGGTTATCAACCTGTATGGTTCCTTCTCGGGGGGGTCCGCATTAACTGGGCCAAATCAATACTTTTCCCACTATCCCACTCACTCCTCCCCACCGGCTCACATACCCCTGATGACTGTTACTAAATTTAGATACTTAGGTATTGAAATATAGAAAGATATTTCTTCATATCTGAAAGACAATATGTACCCAATTCTTCAACAACTCACGCGTAGATGCCTTGAAAATCCCTGCCCCTGAAACCAGTGGGGAGGATTAACCTCATCAAAATGACGTTTCTTCCCAAATTTCTATATGTATTTAGAAACACCCCGGTCCCTATTCCCGCTTCCTTTTTTCAAAAACTAGACCAGGTAGTGGACACTGTTATTTGTGCTGGCTTGGCCCCCAGGGAGGCTAAAACTACTATGCAACTGCCCCTCTCCCGTGGTGGACTAGCGCTTCCATGCTTCAAACAATATTACTGGGCAGCGGTGGAGGTAACAGTACGATGGTGGTTCACCCAATCACATACTAACCCGTCTGTTAACTTAGAGGCAGCCATCCTGGGGTCCTACTCAGCACTGAGTAACCTGGTGTTTAGGGGTCCAAAAGCACACCCGACAATGACAGGTCCAATGAGCATGACAGCCCTGGTATGGGAACAAATGTCTGCTAAACTCAACACGACTAACACACTCTCCCCATACACTCCACCCTGGGGCAATCCTAGGTTAAACCACCTCCAGTCTATCACGGACCCAGTAGTCTGGGCTGGATATGACATTACAACAGATTATGCCAGAGGGTAGACTGCTCTCCTACGATGACCTGAAACACACCTTCCAACTCCCACCAAAGATGTTTTTGCAATACCTGCAATTGCGGCATGCGGTACAACCCATTTCCCTGCTGAAATACAACTACAGTCACATGTGGTGGAGCATTTTCTGATTTCCATTAATGCCGACCGCATCCTCTCCTCACTCTATCTTCGAATATCCTGTGAGGACAATGGCAGGGGGACTAAACTCTTCCATACATGCAAAGAGGAGCTACCCACCCTTGCGAATGATGACTAGGAGTAGGGGATTCAACAATATATCCCTCTGATGATCTCGGCTAGGGATAGATACATCCAGCTAAAGTTCCTCCATACATGGAGGCATACTACACCCCCCAAAGGCTATCAAGAATATACCCAGCATAATCTGATATATGCCCAAAATGCACAACTGGGTACATTCTTGCATGTAATGTGGACCTGCCCCCTTATCCAGCAGTTCTGGAGAGATGTGGTTCACAACATTAACTTTGTAGGAGGACTAAACATAAGAGTTGACCCCCTCATCCTCCTTTTGGGTATCTGTGACACTGTTATGACTAACACACACAAAAGATTGTTCATGTGTTATGCCTCGTTTTATGCCAGAAAAATCCTAACTAAATGGAAACAGCAGGGACCTCCCTTGGTTGCGCAATGGAGAGCTTTCATTGATTCCACCCTCCCTCCCTATAAACTTACATACACGAGTCGTAAATGTCCAAAAAAAATTGAGAAAATATGGGGCACTTGGGTCAAAAGCTAAAAGCCACCCCACTCTGAGAAGAAACCCTATTGGGCTAGGAACTGTGCATGGAGCTGATTTCATACAGGTCTCCCCCCCCCCCCGGGACACTAGCCTCATGCCTAACTACCACAATACACTGTGTATGGGGTCTCCCCCTACTCTCACGATACACCCTCCCCAGCCCCCCCCCCCCAGGGGAGTTACACTGGTATTAATCCTCCACGTCCAACCACATAAGTTAATGTTTGTAATGCACTGTTTTACTTCTATGCCTTGAAATATGCTGTAATATCCGTTATTATATAACGCTTTATGTCTGTATGTAACTATATATGACAATATATCTACCGTTGGAGATAAATAAAAACTTTTCTGTTAAAAAAAAAAAAGAATATGGTCTTAGTTTTCATTGATTGACTGAAAAAAGAGTAATGCCAATTATGTATCATATGGCACTTCTCCTCATTTTACATTTAAAGTGTTCTTAGAAATGAACAAGAGAGGGTGGTGATATTTATTGTGCATATTATAACTAATTTCTGCTTTAAGCTATTCCCTTTGCTGTCATTTTCTAATTTTGCAAACTTTGCATCTCAGAGACAACATCATGGAGTTGATTTATTAAAGACAAATGGGCTGTTCATTTTGTAGGTGAATTTTGAATGAATGTAAGGAAAATTCACTTTGCAAAGATTACCCAATCCTGTACAAGGAAAATAAAGAAATGTATTTTTGCTTACACATAATTGGATGATGGAAGTAAGCAGAGCTTCATCTTACTTACTAAGTTAATGGAAAATTCCCTTGCAAAGTCAACAGCCTATTTTCTTTAGAAAATCAACTCCACTATATTTTCTGTCCTCCTACTCCAGCATTCACTAGAAAACAGAAATGGATGTACATTCCTTTTATTAGCTGCAAAGGTCAACAACAAGCGTACTCATAGCAAGTTCTATTTTTGCAAGGTTTATAAGAATACTGTGTGGAAAACTCTAGTATATTTACCTGTTGTGTACTAATTAACTTGTATTAAAGCACCATGGAAAAGCTTTTAAGATTACATTTTACTATAGAACTTGTTTGTATTATATAAATAAAAAAAACAAAAATGAAAAAGTTTATTGGTGAAAAAAAATAAAAAAACTTGCCAGAAAAGTGCATTTTCCAGTTTGATAGATAAGCATAAGAATAATTCCACATTTCTATTTTAAGCTACAGTTGGATTGATTGATCCCTGTTGTCAGATGTATTTATGCGGAAAAACCAGTATGCAATCTTTTTCAGTATTAGAATTATGCCGCATACATATGATCGAAAATGCCGCCAGCAAAACTCTGATGAGAGCTTTTTGTCGGAAAATGCGACCGTGTGTATGCTCCATCGGTCTTTTGCTGGCGGAATTCCAGCCAGCAAAAGTTTGAGAGCATGTTCTCTATTTTTCGGTTGGGATAAAGCTCCTATCCGAAAATGTGATCGTCTGTATGCAATTCGGACGCGCAAAAAACAATGCATGCTCGGAAACAATTTGATGCATGCTCGGAAGCATTGAATTTCATTTTCTCGGCTCGTCGTAGTGTTGTACGTCACTGTGTTCTTGACGGTCGAAAGTTCAGAGGACTTTTGTGTGACCGTGTGTATGCAAGGCAAGCTTGAGCGGAATTCCATTGGAAAAACCATCCAAGTTTTTTCTGACGGAAATTCCAATCGTGTGTACAAGGCATAAGTGCTATTAGAGAAAATGTAGCAAGCTCTTGTTCTAATAGAGTCCTTACTTTTTCTCCCCATTCCACTTAATAACGTAATATGTCTTTTTAGCTTGACTTTAATTTATTAAAGTGGTACTATAATTAAAGCTGTTCTTTCAATCCTTTACCTACTCATTTTCAATAAAAGTTTTTTATTTTTTTGGGGAGGGGGGGGACTTTCTGAATATCGTTAATTTTTCATTAACTATTCTGATTTTTCTCCTAGCCTTAAACATCTATTGTTAAATATACTGTATTCTGTTAACTGTAGGTGGTTAATACATATAATTATTTTCTGTTTATTAAATCCCTTTTCCTCTAACAAGCTTTTATTGATATATATTTCTCAAAATGTACATGTAAGTCAAGTTCTCTAGAAAGACCGACAGTGACAAGTGCTACAACAAAGCTATAACGCTGCCATGGGTGCTTGAGGGGTCGAAGGAAAACATTATTTTTTTTTTTAAGACTTAAACCATTAGAATATAAATCAACCATTAGGAGCCTATAGCAGTGCAATAGTTT
The DNA here is from genome assembly GCA_037952925.1 of Lithobates clamitans. NCBI lineage: Eukaryota > Metazoa > Chordata > Amphibia > Anura > Ranidae > Lithobates > Lithobates clamitans. The sequence goes on along the minus strand of JBBGZY010000457.1, from coordinate 1,007,214 downwards.
GTCTCAAAAGCTGTCACTGTCTGTTTTTTTTTTCTGGATAGCTTGATTTCCAATTAAAAGTGATAAAAAAAATATACTTTAATTGCATACATTCATTAAAATGCTCTATATAAGCCTTTGCTTAAGAAGCACTGTATTGATCTTTTTAAATATAAACCAATTTTTATTCTTTCATTTATTGGAATTAACAAATGGTAGTGTTTATTTTTTTTAATATTATCTTAATAAAAAAAATGCTGAAACATTTCCATCTGATTGTATGGACTTTCATGCCAGTGAAACTTCAGTTTTAAAGGTTTTAAATGCTCTTAGAGATAAGTAATTTGTTCAGGTTCTCTTGGGTCTTGGTGTTGTTTCTCATACAGGCATAGATCATGTTATTTTATTTAAATGGCTCTATGGCTGGGTTAGTCATTTTGTATGATGCTGTACTGGGCAAACACTGTATATATATTTTTTTTTCCAAAAAATGCTTTTTTTGACAGATGCAAATACATCAGGTAAAGTAAGTGACAATCATTACAGTGTTTCATAGTCCAAAGTACAGATTAAGATATGCATAAGTTACAGTTTCCTTAACGGATCCAACATTAACAAATTTATACGAGATCAAATAGAGCACATCACTAAAGATAATGTGGTTGACATTATTTGTGATATGTGGGACTTTGTCCCAATAAACATTCCAAGTGAAGTTTACCATGTGATTGTGCTAGTGAAATTAAACAAGATACCACTTGGGTGTCTCCAAAGAGTCAGCTGTGGATTACTTAATACAGTGGGGCAAAAAAGTATTTAGTCAGCCACCAATTGTGCAAGTTCTCCCACTTAAAAAGATGAGAGAGGCCTGTAATTGTCATCATTGGTATACCTCAACTATGAGAGACAAAATGTGGAAACAAATCCAGACAATCACATTGTCTGATTTTTGAAAGAATTTATTTGAAAATTATGGTGGAAAATAAGTATTTTGTCAATATCAAAAGTTCATCTGAATACTTTGTTATATATCCTTTGTTTGTGACAGAGGTCAAACGTTTTCTGTAAGTCTTCACAAGGTTGTTACACACTGTTGCTGGTATGTTGGCCCATTCCTCCATGCAGATCTTCTCTAGAGCAGTGATGTTTTGGGGCTGTCGCTGGGCAACACAGACTTTCAACTCCCTCCAAAGGTTTTCTATGGGGTTGAGATCTGGAGACTGGCTAGGCCACTCCAGGACCTTAAAATGCTTCTTACGAAGCCACTCCTTCATTGCCCGGGCAGTGTGTTTGGGATCATTGTCATGCTGAAACACCCAGCCACGTTTCATCTTCAATGCCCTTGCTGATGGGAGGAGGTTTGCACTCAAAATCTCACAATACCTGCAACTCCAAGCCCACATTGAGGACCTCGACAACAGGAACCGTCGCAACAATCTTAGGGTGCGCGGAGTGCCTGAATCGGTCACCGATCTGCTACCCACGGTGCAGAAGATATTCCAATCCCTCTTACCAGACTCCCCACTGTCGGCCTTCTCCTGTGATAGGATTCATAGGGCCCTTCACCCTCGGATATAGTGCTCTGCCTTAAGGACTTCCTGATCAAAGAGGAAATACTTAGAGCCTCAAGGAACACCCCTAATATCCATCTGGAAGGCACCCCGATTCAAATTTACCCGGATATCTCCCCTACCACCCTGGATAAGCACAGGAGGATGAAAGAGGTTACATCTGTTCTTCAAACTGCTAGTATTCGCTACCGCTGGGGCTTCCCCTTCAAGTTGCAGGTGCCCCACAATGGCACAACCTACACCGTAACCACACTAGCAGAGGGAAGGGAATTACTGGTGAAGATGGGCCTCCTTGATGCGGCTTCCCTGCCCAGACTACCCTCCACTCCACGTCACTCAGCTATTTGGGCAACCCCTCTACCTAGAAGAGACCGCCGAGATCAACGCCGTGACTGACAACAAGACACACTTTTCTTTTTTCTCTTTTTTTTTTGTATTTACTTTTTCCCCCTACCCTTGTTTTTCTCTTTGTTTTTATCCCTTCAAGGTATCGAGATATGAACATCCCCCAACATGCTTAGAGAAAATGGGACTCTCCCGGCTCATTACGGACTCCCGGTTGCATCTGCATGATTGTCCCTACACTCTTTATTAATGAGAACTGACTGGCTCCCAGTCTGGTTAGTGACGTCAGAGCTGGTTGTTTCCCCACAGGTAAATTCCTCAGACAAATTTAAGTCTGTATGGATGACACGAACACTATCACTCAGAGTGTCGGACCTTTTGGTCCGAATGGACTTTTTTTTTGGGTCCATGGGACATTTTTCCCCATGACCCCCCGGAGCTATGTTGGCCATTTTTCGGCCTAGTATTCAGGTTTCTAGTTTTTTTGTTTTTCTATGTTTATGATCCTATGCTTTCGTTTTTTTTTTGTGTTATTCATATCAGATGGCTCTATCATGGTGATTTATGTGTTACTAACTCAGAGCATGGATGCGTGCAGTCCCACGGGACTGTGCGCCATAGCTGTGTCATGCCTCTGAAGAGGCCAGGTTGCTGTTTGGCTGCTCCCTCTCGACCTGGACCCCTTATTGATCCTAGCAGATTCACTATAAAAAATCATGGGAATTAAAATAATTTCCCATAATGTAAAAGGGTTTAATACCCCTCAAAAAAGAAGAAAAGCGTTCAAAATGTATAAATCTCTTGGCGCAGATGTTATCTTGCTCCAGGAGACTCATTTCTCCAGAGATAATCACCCATCATACTTTGATAAATCCTTCAATCAAAGCTATTTCACCACGTATGGGTCCAGGTCTAGAGGGGCAGCCATTTTCATTAAAAACTCAGTGATGTTTCAGGCTCAACAGATTTATAAAGATCCCAACAGTCGTTTTGTGATAGTTCAGGGTACCATCCAGAACAAACTTCTAACTATGGCTTCAGTGTGTGCCCCAAACGCCTCACAGGCTACATTCTTTAAAGAATTTTTTCAGACCCTAGATAGGTTCCACTCCCCCCATATGTTAATCGGAGGGGATTTTAATTTAGTAGCCCATTCAGGACTTGATAGAAGCCGAACATGCCCGACATCTAAGGCCTTTCCCAAATCCCTTCAACATTCCCTAAAATCCTCTCAACTCATAGATATTTGGAGAGCCCACAATATCGGCTCTAGGGAATATACGTTCTATTCCCACCCTCATGACAGTTATTCCTGCCTAGACTATATTTTTGGCACCCCCTCCCTGACAGTGAACTCTACATACATGTTTGCCCCTGGTTGGACCATCACCTTGTATCCACCCATATCTCTTGTTTAGGCCTCCCAAATATAGCCAGGTCCTGGCGCCTTAATGACGCATTACTCACTGATCCTGTGATTATGGCGCAGTTGATGGAACGTCTCAAAGAATATTTTAGACTTAATAATGTAGAGAACATTTCTCCTATCTCTTTATGGGCAGCCCATAAGGCTGTGATGAGGGGCCACCTGATCGAGATTTCCACGACCCAAAAACGTCAAAAACAACAGGACACTCACAAACTCACCCTAGAATTGGAATAACTATATCATAGACACACTCAGACCCCTACGCAGGAGTTGCTCCTCCAAATCACCTAAAAAAGGAGAGCCCTAGATGATATACTGTCAGGTCACATTGAGAAATCCCTTAGATGGTCTAAAGCTCGCTTCCTCCTTTACAGTAACTCCGCTTCCACGATGTTTGCGCGAAAGCTTAAACAGTCCACCCAACCGACCCACCTTTACAAATTAAAAGATTGTCACAGCAACCTCACCTCTCATCCAAAACATGTTCTGCAGATTTTCTCCTCCTTCTATCAAAAACTTTTTTCTGGCCCAGACCCTTCACACCCTCGCCCCATGCAGTCCTGGTTGGATGCCCTCTCGCTTCCTTGACTTTCGGAGGAGCAATTGGGTATCCTAAATGCCCCCTGCTCATCAGAGGAAGTCGCCTCTATTATCTCCTCTCTTAAACCCTCCAAAGCCCCAGGCCCTAATGGCTTCTCTCCTGTTTATTACAAAAAATTCGCTGAATCCCTACTCCCCACACTTACCAATATGTACAATCAAATACTTAAAGGACAGTGTTTCCCTGAAGAAATGCTGCTAGCAAACATGTCCCTCATTCCCAAACCCGGCAAAGATCATACCCTCCCCCAAAATTTTCGCCCCATCTCGGTTATAAATAATGATCTAAAAATATTTGGGAGGATTCTGGCTGACAGATTGGCCAAAGTTATTATAACCTTGATATCACCCGACTAAACCGGATTTATCCCATCGAGGCAGATCACAGATAATATCCGTTTAGCCACTAATATCCTACAGGACGCCCATATGAACTCAAACTCAGTATTGCTTTTGAGTTTAGACATAAACAAAGCATTTGACAGTGTCCTCTGGACATATTTGGATACAGTCTTATCTAAGTTTGGTTTTAGTGGGGCTTTTATACATGGCTCCAAAGCCCTTTACCAGAACCCGAAAACCCGAATTAAGCTTCCAGGATGTTACTCAGACTATTTTTCTCTGGGGTGTGGCACTAGACAGGGGTGTCCTTTATCCCCGCTTCTGTTTGCGCTGGCTATGGAGCCCCTGTCTAGATCCATCTTTAATGACCCAAACATCAAAGGCTACAGAAAGGGGGATCAGGAATTTAAACTTAGCCTCTACGCGGACGACGTACTGTTATTCATTTCAGACCCCCTACTCTCCCTCCCTAACCTCATGTCCTCCCTTGATTTTTTTTATAAATTATCGGGCCTGGGGCGTCAACCCCTCCAAGTGTTCAGCTCTACCAATTCACCTCCCGCAACTTCTATTGACCACTCTTACAGATAAATTTAAATTCTCATGGAACCATATCTTCCTACAATATCTAGGTGTTAAACTAGCCCCCTCTCTGAAACAGCTATATTCCTTGAACTACCCTCCAGCTTTTTCAAATGTCAAATACCTCTTAAATCAATGGTCCTCATATCACATATCATTTCTAGGCAGTGAAAATGAACATCCTCCCCAAACTCCTATTCCTCTTCAGATCCCTACCCCTATATGTTTCTCGATCAGTCCTACAGAAGGTTCAGATGGACCTGCTTAGGTTTATATGGCAAAACAAAAAGCCACGAGTGGGACGTGTACTGATGTATAGAGCCCAGAGAAGGGGAGGCTTGGGATGCCCGGATCTATGGAAGTACTTTGTGGCATCTCGGCTTATCCAATTGGCACAGTGGCATACCACCCCTGCCTCTATACCATGGCTACAATTTGAGCGGGTCTCGGTGACCCCATACTACCTCCTGGGTCTTCTCTGGTCCCGCTCAATCTCCCCCAAAGATATCACCCCATTAAACAAAATCACTTTATTTATGGTCTCTCTACCGCAAAAAATTCAAGTTACAATCAGATGTGCCCCTTTCCTCTTTTTTGGGAGAACCCTCATTTCCCCCAGCCTTTTCCTCCTGTTTGCCATATCTCAAATGGATTGCGCTGGGCTTGGTGAACCTCGCGTCTCTGCTGCAGAACGCCTCCTTTTGTTCCTACACTCACCTGCAGCAGACATACGATATGGGCAGATCCGAGTTTCACCAATACTTGCAAATTCGACACTTCTACTCGACTCTTATGATGGGCGGGGTGGAGATGTCGAAAACTCCATTTGAACTTTTATGTGGAGAAGCGGCGAGGGATAAGGGGACTATCTCCGTACTTTATAGATACCTTAATGACTATAACTCCCCCCAAAAATCCTTAGCGATGGTGGCATGGGAGGCAGAGATGGCCCAAGAGGTCCCTGACGGAGAGTGGCAGGACATGATAGACAACATGCACAAATGCACACGTTCGGTGTCAATTAAGGAAACGGTACTCAAACTTCACACTGGATGGTACTACACTCCGGACCGTCTTCATAGAATATATCCCCTGGTCTCTGGCACATGTTTTAGAGGATGCCAGGACAGGGGTACGTTTCTGCACACGTTCTGGAGCTGCAAGGCCTTAGACACCATTTGGCACAACACTACATCTCTCATAAGGCTTCTCTCCGGAATATCGCCTTCTCTGACGTGTCAAATGTGTCTGCTGTTTGCGGAGCTTCCAGATGTTCCCCTCCCCCTACAAAAATTAATCCATACACTTTTTAGTGCGATTCAATGGGCAATAGCATTGAATTGGAAGCGCCCCCAAGTATCCTGGTCTCAGGTGATTTCTCGTATGGAGTCCATCAGGTCTATGGAGAGAATACATCATACTCTCCTAGACTCCATGCATATATTTGACCGAAAGTGGAACATCTGGACAGCCCATCTGCTTAGTAACAGACTGGAGGACCCCTTGGTACCCACGGCTGACCCCCATTAATGCAAATCTTAATTTTACTTGTTAGAACATGCTGATGGGACACTCCTGGGCCTTCGCAGCATATTTGCTCCTTATGATAATAGAAACATCATTTTTTGTTCCCTGACAGTAAACTCAATTTATTAGAAGTGCACATTTATCACAATTGTATGCCTCCTGTTTTCTTTTTTTCTCTTTCTCTGTCTGTCTTTTTATTTCCTTTTTGTTTTATTACCTTTGTTTTATGGGTTTATTTAGTACAGTTATGAGAACTATGGTTCGCACTGTGTGTGATATAACATTTCTCTGTTGTGGGCTTCCTAGCCATCTTGATTCATGTCACTACAGTGCCTGTACACTCAGATGTTATATTTTCCTACAATAAAAACGTTTGAAAACAAAAATCTCACAATACATGGCCCCATTCATTCTTTCATGTACATGGATCAGTCGTCCTGTTCCCTTTGCAGAGAAACAGCCCCAAAGCATGATGTTGCCACCCCCATGCTTCACAGTAGGTATGGTGTTCTTTGGTTGCAACTCAGCATTCTCTCTGCTCCAAACACGACGAGTTGTGTTTCTACCAAACAGTTCTACTTTGGTTTCATCTGACCATATGACATTCTCCCAATCTTCATCTGGATCATCCAAATGCTCTCTAGCAAACCTCAGACAGGCCTGGACATGTACTGGCTTAAGCAGGGGGACACGTCTGGCACTGCAGGATCTGAGTCCTTGGTGGAGTAGTGTGTTACTGATGGTAGCCTTTGTTAGGTCAGTCCCAGCTCTCTGCAGGGTCATTCACTAGGTCCCCCCGTGTGGTTCTGGGATTTTTGCTCACCGTTCTTGTGATCATTTTGACCCCACGGGGTGAGATCTTGTGTGGAGCCCCAGATCGAGGGAGATTATCAGTGGTCTTGTATGTCTTCCATTTTCACAATTATTGCTCCCACAGTTGATCTCTTCACATGAAGCTGCTTGTCTATTGCAGATTTAGTTTTCCCAGCCTGGTGCAGGTATACAATTTTGTTTCTGGTGTCCTTCGACAGCTCTTTGGTCTTCTCCGTAGTGGAGTTTGGAGTGTGAATTTTTGAGGTTGTGGACAGGTGACTTTTATACTGATAACAAGTTCAAACAGGTGCCATTAATACAGGTAATGAGTGGAGGACAGAGGAGCCTTTTAAAGAAGAAGATGCAGGTCTGTAAGAGCCAAAAATCTTGCTTGTTTGTAGGTGACCATTACTTATTTTCCACCATAATTTGCAAATAATTCTTTCAAAAATCAGACAATGTGATTGTCTGGATTTGTTTCCACATTTTGTCTCTCGTAGTTGAGATATACCTATGATGACAATTACAGGTCTCTCTCATCTTTTTAAGTAGGAGAACTTGCACAATTGGTGGCTGACGTAAAACTTTTTTGCCCCACTGTACATATTTCCTCTAATGAGTGTAAATAACAGCCACATCATTAATTTTATCAGTACAAGGATGATAAACATCTGGATTATTCTTTATCATTTGATGTTCATTGGTATTTAGAACATTGCCAACTGGACTGTAAAGATTACATACATTTGTGGATATCTCAAATTGTATTGCAGTTTAAGTTGAGATACACATTTTCCTGTTAGTTGTGATCCACCAAGGTATTCATTTGTTTAGAATAATTTTCCTTTTACATCAATAGAATTTAGTAGTCATTTGCGATAGTGATCACAGAATAAACCTAAATCTAAACATTATCTGGATAACATTTAGTTTTCTATAGTATGCATATCATAAAGGGCTGTCTTGTGTAATTTTTATGCTGATATCACAAATGCAAGCATAACTTTGCTATCTTCCAAAGTATTTAGGAAAAAGCTACATTTTTCTATCAACCAACAGTTTTGGATGATAGTCTATATTGATAGGAAAACATTATGCATTATGAATGAATGGGTATAACCATTTAACCATTTCACTGCCAATCGTCAAGGAAAGAGGTGGGACAGAGCTCTGCCTATGTCAGTGTTTCTCAACTCCAGTGCTCAGGGCGCCCCAACAGGTCATGTTTTCATGATTTCCCTCAGTGTACAGTGTTGCATGTCTGCGCAATTTTCAGTTAAAGTAACGCAGTGCCATATCGCAAAGAATGGCCTAGTCATAAAGGGGGGTAAATCTTCTGGAGGACAAGTCGTTAATAAAGTTTTATTATTTCTATTTTTTTTATTTATTTTTTTGAAGATTTTTAAGACTTGCAGAAGGGGTGTCAAAGAACTGTAATGCCCCGTACACACGGTCGGATTTTCCGACGGAAAATGTTCGATGGGAGCTTGTTGTTGGAAATTCTGACCGTGTGTGGGCTCCATCGGACATTTTCCATCGGAATTTCCATGACACAAAATTTGAGATCTGTATCTCAAATTTTCCGACAACAAAATCTGTTCTTGTAAATTCTGATCATTTGTACACAATTTCCGACGCACAAAGTTCCACGCATGCTCAGAATCAAGTACGAGACGGAAGTGCTCGGTCTGGTAAAACTTGCGTTCGCAATGGAGATAGCACATTCGTCACACTGCATTTTTTAAAATCTTTTAATGCAGCGCATTCTCTTCTTCTTTAGAATGCTAGAATAATGAAGTTGTTTTGCTGCTGATATTCACACAGAGTTCTGAAAAAATGATTTCTTTATTATTTCTCGTGATCTCCTGAATATTTTATTTTTGGTTTTCGTCAGATCTCCGTAATAATGTATTTAATTTTTGTTTATAGTTTTTTTTATCAAGATCTCCTTGTTTTTTTCTATTGCTCTCCATAATATTGTATTTTTTTTAACCTCAAGGAAGTTGGTTTGTGTTGGTGTCCCTTGTTAATTTGACATTGTATTTTGGAAATGTACCTGCCTACTCACAAACAAAATGTTTTTTTAAGTAAAACACATATAGGCAAGTATTTATGAATACAAAATAGCCATTTATTATGGGTCATAACTAAATAAAGAGGAAGGCAATGCTGGAGAAACTGGTGAAATTGGCGAAGCCTTTGTACCCCAGGGCATGAATGAATTAATAAATGAATGACTTGTATAGCGCTGCAAATGTGAACTGAACCGCCTCAAGGCGCTTGGTTCATCCTGTGGGTCCAACTTGTTAGAAGAGGTAGGTCTTGATTTTCTTCCTGAAATCCTGATGGTTTTCTTCCATACAGCACACATCAACTATTTTACACACCAAACTGGTAGCCTGAGGAGTCCATATAATATTGAGCACAATCCGGTCCCGGATTACAAGAGATCATGAACAGCCGAAGATGACATATATGTCCCCAGGCTGTGGTCTTACCACAGCCTGCGTCTTTTGTCAGACCAGACTGAACCCAGGCCATCACTTTCTTGTCTTACTTCCACTCTTCCTTCCTCGCTTGCTTCCAGGCAGGGCCGGCCCTACCATGGGACCCGATGGAGCGATGGCTCCAGGAGGCACTTTCAGGGGGCGGCAAATTGCTGCCCACCAGCCAGCCTGTTCTGCCCGCTCCACTGCAGATCCCACTGTGAGGAGCGCTTGCACAGTACGGAGGACAAACTAGATGCCAAAAGTCTCCGAACATGAACAGATGTTCATCAGCTCTACACGGCGCCTATGCAGTTAAGAGTACATTGTGCCACACACTCCCACTGTTCATGTTCGGAGATTTTCAGCATCTCCTTTGTCCTCCATACTGTGCAAGCGCTGCTCCTGCGCAGTACAGGGCAGACACAATCCGATGGGGGACAGGAGCGTGCGTGCAGAACAGGGGAAGTCAGTCAGCGGGCGGGACAGTCGGCTTGTGAGCAAGCTTGCTGGCCAATCAGGGGGCCGGCGAGTGGGGGAGCAGAGAGATGACATCATCTCTCACCGCCCGCCCTGCACCACTGCACTCACTGTGCACCCGCAGGCAGTAGAGAGATTTCATCATCTCTTTGCTGCCTGCCTTTATTCTGGGACACAGCAAGTGGCAATCTGCTACGTGTGGCAGGTGACGTCATGGCAAGTGACAATCCCCAATGTGTGGCAGGTGGCATCGTGGCAAGTGACAATCTGAAATGTGTGACATCGTGGCAAGTGACAATCCGCAATGTGTGGCAGGTGAAATCATGGCAACTGACAATCCGCAATGTGTGACAGGTGGCATTGTGGCAAGTGACAATCCACAATGTGTGACATTGTGGCAAGTGACAATCCACAATGTGTAGCAGGTGGCGTTGTGGCAAGTGACAATCTGCAACATGTGGCAGGTGGCGTTGTGGCAAGTGACAATCTGCAATGTGTGACAGGTGGCGTCATGGCAAGTGACAATCCGCAACGTGTGACATCGTGGCAAGTGACAATCTGCAATGTGTGGCAGGCGATGTCTTGGCAAGTGACAATCCTCAACGTGTGGCAAGTGACAATTCGCATCTGAAGGCAGGTGATGTTGGCAAGTGACACGCTCAGGGCTCCCACTGATTCTGCATTATGGTGAGTTGAACTATTTTATCTTATATAACAATGTAATAATAGAAATATTGCACTTCAATCATTTTTTTTGCAATACGGCACTGCGTTGATTTAACTGACAATTGCGCAGTTGTGTGACTTTGTACCCAAACAAAATTTATGTCCTTTTTTTCCCACAAATAGAGCTTTCTTTTGGTGGTATTTGATCACCTCTGCGGTTTTTATTTTTTGTGCTATAGACAAAAATAGTGACAATTTTGAAAATAATATATTTTTTTTTACTTTTTGCTATAATAAACCAAAAAAATAAAAATGTCTTCATCAGTTTAGGCCAATATGTATTCTTCTACATATGTTTAGTAATAAAAAACACAATAAGTGTATATTGATTAGTTTGCGCAAAAGTTATAGCATCTACAAAATAGGGGATAGATTTAAGGCATTTTTATTAATATTATTTTTTTTACTAGTAATAGCGGTGATCTGTGATTTTTAGTGAGACTGTGACATTGCGGTGGACAGATTGGACACTTTTGACACATTTTTGGGACCAGTGACATTTATACAGTGATCTGTGCTATAAAAATGCACTGATTACTGTGTAAATGTCACTGTCAGGGAAGGGGTTAAATGTGTTGCCTGGGAGGTGTTTTTAACTGGGGGATGGGACTGACTGGAGCAGGAGAGAGATCTCTGTTCCTAATCACTAGGAACAGCAGATCTGTCTCTCCTTCCCTGTTCTGTCTGTTTACATTGACAGATCCCCGTTCTGGCTCTCTGTGGAGCAATCGTGGGTGGCCAGCTGACATCGCGGCTGCCAGCCATGCACAGGTCCTTTTATACATGTATAGAGCCATGTGTAACAAATTTAGATGCGCAACCAAAATAATATAAATAAATGTATAAAAACCACATAGGTGTAGGAATGAAAAAAACACAAAATAGTGGCACAATATAGTTAATAGTCCATAACAGATATCAATCCGTGTAAATCCGTTGAAATTGGACTCTTCAGCAGTTGGAGAGTTGGCTTTGGAGGAGAGGATTTGGATATCGGATGAACGTGTGAACACACCGTCCCTGGCTGATCCCTCCTGTGTATGCATATATGATCTCTATAACCTGAGATCCAACAGATCTGGTAAGCGGCCCTTTGGTCTTTAAAATCACTTTTGGCTGTTGTCTGGCTGCCATTTTGCCGGGTGAATAGAGCAATCGTTACACCTTCTGAAGATTCCAATTTCAACGGATTTACACGAACTGATATCTGCTATGGACTATTAACTATATTGTGGCACTATTTGTGTTTTTTTCATTCCTACACCTATGTGGTTTTTTATACATTTATTTATAATATTTTGGTTGCGCATCTAAATTTGTTACACATAACTATTAGCAGAATATTCAGATTTTCTAGTTGCAGCACCACTTTCTTCCTTTTTAATATTTTTTATCAACAAATATACTTAATTTTGTTTTAATTTTTGGCCTCAAATATCTGTATGCTAAGTATACCTTTTTATGAACATAGGGGAGAAAAGACTTGGGACATCTGAGGACACCAGGGACCCCATATCTCCAAAAGAAAGTGAGCGAAATAGTGACCACAACAGGTGAGTGTCTGAGACCACAACTTCAGGTAATAGATGCCTGTATATTTATAATACATGACAACAGAAAATTTATGCTCAGCGCTGCCTCTCTAAACCATAAATGTACATATACTCGCATCAAATATGTGTCATATGACAACATGTATAACAACGTGCCAATATAGTGCGAAAAAAGTGCATTCAATAAAGTTAAAAAAAGTGCAAAATAAGGTGCAATCAATAATGTTCATCAAGTGTGAGGTACAGGGCTGGTAACACGTTGATGTAATCTTGGTGACTTCCTGTGCTCCCCTTCTGGGTCCCCACTCACCAGAAAAAGATGAAAAATACGCCTGTGTGTATCAAGATGGTGTCTCCTGTCCAGCAGATATGTAGATTGGTTGTGCCTCAGAGAATGGAATCTCCTCTCCTCCACCACTTGATGTAGATCCTACATACTTTACTAGGTCAAAGACGATCGGGGTAGTAAAGTTTGGACAAGTGAAGAAAAGAGGGCATGTAGTGTAATACTGCAAGGTTTATTAAAAGGTTTAAAATCATTACACTTACATCAGAATCTTTAAAATGTGCAAAATTTGCTGCCTTGGCATCCAAACAGCCTTCACAGATTATCCTTAGCTTGACATGTTTCGCCCCTCCCACTGGCCATCATCAGAAGCTTTTGGAGTCTGTGATTGGCTGTCTTATATACTTTAAGTACCACCTACTACATCCAATGACTCCCACTACTCTCATTGATGGTGCAGTATGAAATTGGTCTCACTTCCGGTTTCCTCCGGAAGTGACGTATCCGCCGAGACCGGAAGTGATCAGTGGCGCAGGAAGTGATGTAATCTTTGTTGACAAAAGATAAACACCAACATCCTACTTCCTGAATTAACAGGAAGTGATCAAAGACCATCTAGTGTTAGTAATTCGGTATTATATTAAAAGCAGATCATGGTATATTACATTATGTGAACCATTGTGACAATAACAGTATACTCCATGTGAAGAAAAAATATATATACATAGGTAAATAATTGGGAATGATATAATGAAGGCCTGGTCTAACAAATAATGAAACAAAATGAAATAAATAAAGTAAATAAAGAAGAAATTAAATAAAATTAAAACTAAAATAAAATTAAAATTAAAATTAAAATTAAAATAAAGATAAAAATAAAAATAAAAATGAAAGTAAATAGAATAAAATAAAAATGAAATAAAAATAAGAAAAAAATAAAATAAAAATAAAAATAGAAAGATAAAAATAAAAATAGGAATGAAAATAAAAATAACAAACATGAACAGTCAAAAATTACTAATAAAACAATTAATGTCCAGGTCCACATTTAACCCTTTCGGCGTTAAGGACTGTAATTTGTATATCCATTGAGTCTTGTTTTGGGAGATAGCCTGTTTAAGATTGGTGCCCCTCCAATGTTTCTCCACCCTATCAATGCCACAAAATGTGAGTTTTGATGGATCTCTATTGTGGAATCTCCTAAAATGATATGATAAACTGTGTTTACGAAAACCCTTTTTAATGTTATTGATATGTTCCCTCAGTCTAACTTTAAGTTCTCTTGTGGTTCTCCCCACATATTGGAGACCACATTCACATTCCAAAAGGTATGTGACATGTGTGGTGCCACAGGTTATAAATTTGGGGAATTCATATATTTGTCCTGTTGCCCTAGATTTAAAATGTGTAGTCTTTTTCTTTCCACCCTTACATGTTCCGTAGATTAGACATCTGCCACATTTAAAGAAACCTGTTTGGTCGAGGAAGGTTACCAACTTTTTGGGGGGGTCAGGGATGCTTTTAACAATTTTGTCCTTCAATACTGGAGGACCTTTATAGACGAACTTCAGACATGAAGGTAAGGTTTTCAATAAAACTGGATCTCTAAGTAAGATGGGGCAATGTTTTTTAATGATCTTTTCTATTTGTTTATACTGTCGATTGAATTCTGTACAGAAGGTTAGGTCATAACTTTCTCTCTTTTTAGAATTGGGGACGAGTAATTGTTCTCTATCCATTATTTCTACTTCTTTTTGTATTTTTTTGTGTGTTTTTTTATTTTAGGTGATGTGGATGTTGTGGAAAAAGATTTGCATTTCGCAAGTGCACACAACCTCATCGGGGAGATCATGGTGTGCAATCGTGATTTACAAAAGATCAAGGAAGACATCAATGATATTAAAGAAAGACTCAAAAACACCATTGATGTTTTAGGCTGAATCTAAAAAACACCTAAAGTCTTCATTTTTTTGCTATTTTTCACCAATAAGTATCTTGAAAGCCAAATTTTGGAGATGCACACAGTGTGTCAACATGTGCTATCTGCCATCACGGGATATCAATATACGCGTTTGGTGGGTGCAACCCCTTCCTCGCAACTAAAGTAGCTGAGAGGAAGGGGTTGTAACCCTGAAACACGTCCATTGATCCCCCATGATGGGAGCTAGCACATGTTGACATTAGGAATGGGATCAGGAGGGAAATCCCCATTTTGACTTTCAATTTGTGTGCATCTTCAAAATTTGGCTTTCACAGGGGTGACATCACCCCATCTGATAAAGGTAGGATCAACACAGTTTGGACATACTAATGTCTGATCTTGCCTTCATTTTTGAAAGTTGAACTTTGTAAGTTCCTGAGTTGGGTATTGTTTTATGGTTTTAAACATGCCTATTTAACACAAAAAAGGCTAGTTGTACTGTCTATACCAAAAATGTTATTCCTAAAATATGTTGGTTTGTTCAAAAACCCTTTTCTAACGCACATGTGAATGTGCACAGAGAAAAAATTTTAAGACTCAACAATGTGTGGCTTCTTCTTTCAATGCTCAATAGCAGTTTTTGGAGTAAGTTGTTTACAGTGACAATGGGGGTTATTTCCTAAAGGCAAATTCACTTTGCACTATAAGTGCACTTTCAAGTGCACTTTTGCAGTGCACTTGGAATGCAAAGTGGATTTTCCTTTAGTAAATAACTCCCACAGTGTTTTATAATTTGCCATAATCATGCCATTTTCGTGACTCCCCAAAATTCAATTATGGTGCTGAAAATGATGAATCTTTTTATCATTAATGCATTACATACATTAACAACAAAAACAAGGTGTGTGTGTAGCAGACCCATAACATAATATTTCCCTGAAGAAGAGATTCTCACTCCATGTGTCAAATAAATTACGTTTGCACTATTAAAGAAAATGGCCATAAAAAAAAGCCATTGGAGAACCTAGGAGACAGCTAAAAGAAACACAAGCAGTAAATCAAATGAAATATAAGTTCAGTTTATACCAAAAATATTTATTTGAGAAAAGTTTCACACATTGTCTGGCATATCAATGGCCCCCCTACTCGCAAATTACTAGAGGTACTTCTGTCTAAGTTCGCTGGCGCTTTGGAGGGGCAAGCCAGGATGACCAGGTTCAAGTGTGGTCAAGGTATTTGGATTTGTAACACCGGCCTCAGTCCCAACTGAGGCCACATAGTTTATAGCATTTTTCCGTAGGAAAGTGTGGAGAATGCAACAGGCAAGGACAATATGATTCAGTTTATATTCCGTCATATGGATCGCTGTCAGAAATATGCGGAATATGCGGAATCGACTGGCCATTATTCCAAAGGCATTTTCAACCACTCTCCTGGCTTTGGCCAGCCAGTAATTATACAGAAATTGTAGTAACACCAACGACTACAACATTCAAGCAGATATCATCATAAAAAGATTCATTGAAAAAGGATATAATAAAAAGGGAATTACAGACATTAAAGGAAAAAGTAAAAACTATGGACATAGAACTGATGATAAAAGGCAAATCAAATGAAATTCATAAAAATAAAAATAAAAACATGGACATGGCCTTCCTAACGGGATACAATATACAACATAAATCATTGGAAATGATTATAAAAAAACATTGGGGAATTTTACAATCGGACAGAATCTTGAAAGAGATTATACCATTAAAACCTACATTTATTTACAGAAGGGCACCAAACCCCAGGAATAGACTGGTACGCAATGCCCTGGATCCACCAAAACAGATAAAAATATCAAGCCAGTTAAAGGTCTTCTTTAAATGTGGAAAATGCCTCCCATGTAGAGCCAGCAAAAAAAACAGTAAGAAAAAAACGGACTTCACATCTACAGCCAATGGAACTAAATACAATATAAGAGAGTTCATTACATGTAAAAGTACACATGTAACATATGTGTTAGAGTGCCCGTGCCATAAACAATACGTGGGCAGAACCACAAGAGAACTGCATGTAAGGATCCGGGAGCACATAAATCACATCAAGAAAGGTTTCAATAAACATAGCGTCTCCAGACATTTCAGGGACCATCATAACAGGGATCCTACATGCATGACTTTTTATTGCATAGATAAGATTAAAGGGCATTGGAGGGGGGAAAACAAGAAAATCAAAGTCTCCCAAAATGAGACAAAATGGATCTTCCAATTAGATACTCTCCAACCCATAGGAATGAATATTGATGTAGATTTGAATTGTTTTTTAACTAATTTTTAGGAACATAAATTTTCCTTTGAGTGAATAGCAAATTAAATAGAGGCCCAAGTATAATAAGTCCTTTTACATCTACATTAAAGTATTATAGGTTTTATTACTTTTTTTATAAAAAAAATTTATTGTCAGAGATTTAAAAAAAAAATTAAAAACATTTTTTTACACTTTATCTTGATTGCTCCTCTAAAATAAGCCCTCTTAAACATACAAAAACATTTTTACATTTTATATTTATGTATATTTCACTATTATTTTTATTTTTATTTTATTCCTATTCTTCCTTTTATACATATATGTAATAAAATAATGATTTTAATGTGTATAGGGGTATATCTAAATAGATTATTGCCATGGGTATATGGTTAAGTATTAACTAGAAGGCACACAAATCACTTTATTTTAAAAAGACAGCATTCATAATTTATAGCATATCTCAACTGTTTAATATTGTAATAAATTAAATTTGAAAGAGAGACGGCATAGACCGTTCATCCTATTAATTTAAAATGCAAAGATTAGAGTATAGCCTCATATAATAAAAGGTGAAAGGTCTTAAATACGTACCATCATCCAAATTAATATGAAGAAACAAAATGGAGTGGGAACAGGGGACAGTGGCTGATGTTAACCCCATAACATTCCCACCCTGAAGTAGCTGGACTATCTCGGTACTGATAGACAACAATACATAAATTATATAAAAGAAGTTTTATTACAAAACAGAAAATACATAGTATACTTATTAAAATTGAAAAACAGAAGCTCAGGATTTCCCCAAGAGATATCTGTTGTTATAACATATAAAATGGTCCGGGTCGCGCACCTGCGAACACCCTTTTATAATTGTTCATGTTTTCTATCTATGTAGAGGAATTCCGCACATCCCCCTTGTTCGCCGGGGGGGAATCTAGTGGGGCGGCCTAGTGCCGCACACGATCACCTAGCTATAGGGTAAGCTAGTTCTCTACATTATAATTTGGTTATTCTTTCCTTTTTTACTTGCTGTATTACGACTATTGTACTTATTATGCTTGTGTTTTTATTATATTATCTGTTTCATAGATTAGTCCTCCTGAGGAAGCGGTATCCCCGCGAAACTAGTCGAGACCCAGACCATTCTATATGTTATAACAACAGATATCTCTTGGGGAAATCCTGAGCTTCTGTTTTTCAATTTTAATAAGTATACTATGTATTTTCTGTTTTGTAATAAAACTTCTTTTATATAATTTATGTATTGTTGTCTATCAGTACCAAGATAGTCCAGCTACTTCAGGGTGGGAATGTTATGGGGTCAACATCAGCCACTGTCCCCTGTTCCCACTCCATTTTATTAATTTAAAAAATAGATTTCGTAATAGAACGCTATTAATATGGTTCCAGATTACTTGAAATGCAGACTTCAGTCTGCCTAATACCACCAAATATGGCCACGGGTATTATACTTTATAAGAGCGGCCTTCGGTCTGCATTACCTTACCAAAAATAGCCACCGGGACAAGTGTATATAACATGCGGGCTTCGGTCTGCAAAATCTTACCCAAAATGGCCGCCGTCAATGTAAATTATTCAAGTTGCGATTCGCTATTTAAAGGAGATGAGGCAATTGCGGTGCACGCTCCAGATGACGTCAGAGTGACGAAACGCGTAGGGTGGGGTCAGCACACACTTTTGCATCACTTCCGGTCACCGGCTTTTGTCAACAACAAATGCTTTTTTGTCTTTCATTGAATGTGAGTACCCTTTTCATGATTTTAAGTAATAAATTGGTTGAAACAATATCACACTATTGGAATCCTTTTCTCCTATACCTTATATGACATTTGGGACAAGAGTGGAAACTATTAATACACCGGGGAATATCCAGCCTTTAGATTGCTGCACAGTGGCAGATACTGTGAATGCTCTATACCCCAAGAGGGGTGGGGGGGAGTTCCGGTGAGTGCAGCCACAATAAGAGCACGGATAAAGCACGCATGCTGTGATCACCTTTGCAAAGTGAACAATATTGTTTTTTTACCAGCACAGAAGTACCTTAATTTTGGATATTTAAAATTTGGGACTGCACATATATCTGTAATATTATATTTTTAATTTTCTATTTTTAATCCATAAAGTTTTTTGCACAGAAGCACTTTAAATCACAAATGGAATCATTTAATATTTTGTAGGAAAAGATAATTTTTCTGTGGAGGATTTATTTAGTCTTAGCACATCAGCACAGAGACATTTAAGTTGTTTATTTATATTAATTTGGTAATATAATAACATTATATGTTTATTTCTTTTGGTCATTAAGACACTGTAAAGTAGTGTACATGGTAATTACACCAACACTTGTATATTCATCAATTAATTTATTTATTGGGACAGTTTTAGAACATGGATATAGAACGGCGCCATATCTTCTTTATTTTCTTTTCAATCATGTACTCTACCTAGTGGTAGTAATTAGTAGAGGCAGCAGTTCCCCTTTTTTGTTTTTTTGGTCAGTATTTACTTCCTTTGCGCGGAATCACTCACATTTCCAGTAATTAAAAACCCTCTGGTCCGGGGTGAGGGTCCTCTTTGGGAATGACCACAGAAGATGGTCCCCCAGTGCAAAAGCCTCATCCGCAACAAAGACAAATGGGAGTCCCGCCATATTGTCTTCCGGAGGTGTCAAGCCCAAGCTGCCATCCTGGAGCCGTCTGTAAAACTCTGTCTGGGCGATGACTCCACCATCTGACATCCGGCCGTTTTTCCCCACGTCCCCATACAGAAACTCATATGTCGTCGACACCACCGCCAACAACACTATACTTTTAAACCCCTTGTAATTATAATGATATGTCCCCGAGTTAGGGGAAGGTACGATGTGGATGTGTTTCCTATCTATTGCCCCTCCGCAGTTGTGAAAGTCCCACCGCTGGGCAAACTGGGATGCCACAGTCTGTCATTCCTGTGGCATTGAAGGACACTGTGGAGTCAAACAAGTAAAAAAATTAGTAATTTTGCACATAAACATTGCAAGCATATTAAACACAAACATTCTTGGCCAACATCAGTAAAACATTTTTTTGAAGGAATATTTAAAGACAAATTTATAAAGTACACTTATCAGATTTCTCACCCTCTCTGATGGCCCATTGTCAAAATTATAGGGGGGAAGATGTTTTGGACAGGTAACCCTCTCCACTTCCATGAGAGCTGAATGCATAAATGATATGTTTAACTTTGGCCAGCCCCTCCTTACTTACACTATTGGCAGCCCACTGGAAAGGTAAAAAGTGTCATGATAAACAGATATAAATACACACTGTACAAATTGAAGCACGTTTTTTCATTTTGCAATTACCCATCAAGATAATAAGAGAAAAAAACTTTAAACAGTACCATTTGAAAGTATTTAGGCAGGCCCTTGGACTACATGCTTTGGTGAATTCATCCATAATTCTGACCACAAAAGAGCTAGGTATAGTGTATATGGGTTGGGCAAAGTCAGCAGATAAAGGATGTCATGAGAAGGTTTACCCGCTGGTGGCACTATTGGTCTCTTGGATCGCAGTACCAGTGTCCACCAGCTGGTGTCTTCCAACACCTAGGACCTGTAGTAAGAGGACTCACCTGCTGGTGACACTGTTGCATCCTTGGGCCGTAGTACCAGTGTCCACCAGTGGGTGTACTCCGGCAGTGTGGAGCAGACAGCACCCTCTGCGCTCAGGTGTAACATGAGGTCAATTACTGCAGCCTTATAAATACCCGGCAAGCCCTCACATGCTTGCCTTGGTATCTCTCTCCCTGTGCCCTGATCTTGCTGCCTGTATCTGGTCCTTGAGCCTGCATCTGTCCTGACCTGATCCATCCCTATCCTGAGCCCATCCTGTTCTTGTCCCTCTGGTTTCCTGGTTTCCCTGATCCCTGCCCTGCAGCCTATCCATCCATCCTCTCTGTGTCCAGTTGGTTCCCCGTCCTTTCCCATCTGACTGACCTCCTTGTGTATGACCTCGGCCCGGCTTTTGTTACGATTACAGTATTTCCCATCCATTTGTATATACTATTTGTTTGTGGGTCTGTGCTTGGTTTGCACTGTATATATTTCACTTATTTGTCACCCATTTAATAATAAACACCCTTATTTTTCACTGACATGTGTTTCTGGTTTCATCTGTGCAGTCCACACAGTCTGGTCTACTAAATTCCCTGACGATTGGTATCGGTTGACTTAATGGTTGGGGGGAGGGAGGGTTCCAAATGAGTTTGGGACCCCCAAAAAAAGCCTCAGGTACTCTGCATGAATTTAAGGACACAAATAACATTTGTACACATTTTAGGGGGTGTTTAGGGTAAAGCACTACAATGGAGCTGACAAAATACATTGTTTAGTGACTAGGCTAGGTGTGTATGAGCCCAGGATAACATGGTGGGGAGGTTAGTGAAGGAAAATATGCATGAAGGACAAAAAAGGAACTTTTTGCATGAGAACAAAGGGGACATTCACAACATATTACAATCATGGTAATTAGGGAATGATGAAAGAAATACAATAGATTAGCAAAAATTAAATACATATAATGTGATGTTAAAGGAGAAATCTTACCTTAATATAGTCCTTCTGCAGGACCTGCAACTGCAGAACATGCATTAAATGGATAGATGAGGGGCAGGTGGGCCTGGAGGCAGCCCAATCCCCCCTAAAGGAACAGGAGCACACTGAACACCCAGCAAGAGCTCAATGGCAGCAAAGGTGTACAGTGTGTTCTCGGACCAAATATACACCAGTAACAAACAAATGGCCCCTGCCCCCACCTATAACTGGCCTTCACAGCAAGGAGCACATGGAAGGGCTATCACATGAAAGACAAAAACAGAACATTACATAGCTCAACTCACCAAACAGTCTGCCAACTAACCAAATTACCTGTCCAACAGTCTGCATTAAAACAGGGGTTTGGTTAGCACACATGCATAAGCTGCAAGGCCTCTTCACGGCACCCTGTGTATGCTTGAAGGCCAGTTATAGGTGGGGGCAGGGGCCATTTGTTTGTTACTGGTGTATATTTGGTCCGGGGACACATTGTACACCTTTGCTGCCATTGTGCTCTTGCTGGGTGTCAAGTGTGCTCCTGTTTCTTTAAGGGGGATTGGGCTACCTCCAGGCCCACCTGCCCCTCATCTATCCATTTAATGCATGTGCTTCCATTGTGGAGATGCTTATAAATTCAGTAGCGTTAGGACTGCAAGCATACACAGGGTGCCGTGAAGAGGCCTTGCAGCTTATGCATGCGTTTGCAAATGCGTGCTAACGAAACCCCTGTTTTTAATGCAGACTGTTGGACAGGTAATTTGGTCAGTTGGCAGACTGTTTGGTGAGTTGAGCTAGGGAATGTTCTGTTTTTGTCTTTCATGTGATAGCCCTTCCATGTGTTTCTTGTTGTGAAGGCCAGTTATAGGTGGGGGCAGGGGCCATTTGTTTGTTACTGATGTTTCCCAACATAACATACACAACTCTGGAACTTACAAAGTTCAGCATTGCAAAAAAGAAGGCAATGTCAGACTTTTTATAGTGTGGAAAAGGTCTTAATCTTGCCTTCATCAGATGGGGTGAAGTTACCCCTGTAAAAGCCATATTTAGAAGATGCACACAAATTGTGAGTCAAAATGGGGAGTTCCTTTCTGATCCCATACCCAATGTCAACATGTGCTATCTCCCATAATGGGGGATCAACGGATGTGTTTTGGGGGTGCAACCCCTTCCTCTCACCTACTAGAGTTGGGAGGAAGGGGTTGCACCCACAAACATTACATTGAACAGTACATTGAAATCCCCTGATGGCAGATAGCACATGTTGACACACTGTGTGCATCTTTCAAATTTGGCTTTTAAACTGTATTAAAAGTTTAGATAACATTTTTAGAAAAAAAATCCAGGAATCTTTTTAGGATTTAGATTCTCCCTAGTACATCAATCATGTTCTTCAGTCTTTGTTCAATCTCCTTGGTTTTTTCTTTGATAAGCTCCAAATCACGACCACAAAACATGATTTCCTGGATCAGCCATTGTGCACTGTCACTGGTGAAATGACTGGATTTTGGTTCCACAACCTGAACATCACCTAAAAAAAAATACACACCATGTATTAAATATATACAGGCATACAGTATCTCACAAAAGTGAGTACACCCCTCACATTTTTGTAAATATTTTATTATATCTTTTCATGTGACAACACTGAAGAGATGCCACTTTGCTACAATGTAAAGTAGTGAATGTATAGCTTGTATAACAGTGTAAATTTGCTGTCCCCTCAAAACAACTCAACACACAGCCATTAATGTCTAAACTGCTGGCAACAAAAGTGAGTACACCCTAAGTGAAAATGTCCAAATTGGGTCCAAAGTGTCAATATTTTGTGTGGCCACCATTATTTTCCAGCACTGCCTTAACCCTCTTGGTCGTGGAGATAACCAGAGCTTCAAAAGGACAGTTTGTTTGTGAGTAGGCAGGTACATTTAAAAAATACAATGTCAAATTAACAAGGGACACCAACCAACCTCCTTGAGATTTACAAATACAAGATAATAATGATGTTGTGGAAACGTGGCATACATTAAAAAAAAAAAAAAAATGGAGATCACTATAAAATAATCTAAAAAAGAACAAAAAAAACCAACAGGAGATCTTGATTAAAAAAATGAATTCTAAATATTATTAGGGAGATCTGGCTTAAAAAACAAAAAAGATTATTCAGATCATGAGAAATAATAAAGAAATCAGTTTGTGAGAACTCTAGCATTATAAAAAAAGAAGAGAATGTGCTGTATTGAAAGATTTAAATATTTGCAGTGTGATAAATGTGCCATCTCCATTACGAACAGTCGTTTTACCAGACTGAGCGGCTCCATCTCGTACTTGATTCTGAGCATGCATGTTTTTTGCGCATCGGAATTGCATACATACGAGCGGAATTTCCGTCTGAAAAATTGAGAACATGCTCTCAATCTTTTGCTGGTGGATATTCGGCCAGCAAAAGTCCGATGGAGCATACACACGGTCGCATTTTCTGACCAAAAGCTCTCATCAGTCTTTTGCTGGCCGAATTTCCGATCGTGTGTACACGGCATACGAAAACATATTGGTAGTATTTTTATAGAAGCATATTTTCAACAACAATATAACTTTAAAGTCTGTGGTGTTTTTCTACTGCTGATCCCAAGATATAGAATTATGCCTTTGTGTCATTTTGACTTGAATACTATAATCCTCCTTTATTTAGCTTACCTAAGAGCGATTCATAAAACCTGCTACCAAAGTTCTGATGTATAGTTAACTATATTACACTGACACTTAAATCCCTTCACTGATTTTAAAATTATTTAATGATTTTTATGGCTTTGCTGCATGCTTCCATAGTGATATGATTATTTGATGTATTCCAGCTAAATCACTTGAATCAACAAATACTGATTTACTGAAGCACGCATTATGTCATTATAGCTTTAAATTCTGGGAATTTTCTTGTACAAAGGTTTTTATTGAAAATGTATATCAACAGAATAGTACAAAACAGTGATGGATACATCATGAATTAACAGGTATAAGGCTGCCGTTATCTGGTAGGTAGAACTAATGTTCAAGGATTTAAGCCTGGTCTCAGGCGGTTCAAAGGGAGGCCAGGCGAAATACAAAGGTGTGTCCCCATCTTGCGTTTACTGGCATAGCGGTATAATGTAAGCACAGTATATTATGTTTGCAAACACACATGAATAACTAAAGGATGCATAGTGAGATGTTTTTGCAATACGTAACGTTGCATGAAAAAAAAAAGGAACAAAAAGAACCAGAAATAAAATCAGATTAAATTGAATAACTTCAAAGAGGATAACATACCTCTGTATGTAATAATTTGTATATTATATGAAATATCCAATCTCTGTGGAATTAAGCCCACAGGCCTGAATGAGAAGAAGGAGAGAGAAATTGAAAGTGGGAGAAGAGGGGGGTAGGAAAGGAGGGAAGGACCCTGGGGTGGGGGGAATGGAGGCTCGTTATAGGGAAAGAAGCGTTAGATCAAATCTTGATGGACGGTTATGAGTCACCCAGGGTTGCCATATCCTGAGGAACTTATCATGTGTGTCCAGCAATATGGCCGTAAGTTTCTCATTTACCATGATATTATTCACACTGTTTTTAACTGCTTCAAAGCTAAGGTTTGGAGTTTTCCAGAACCTTGCTATGGTCAATTTAGTTGCAGTGAAAATATGTGCTGCTATTTGGTGTTCAGGACGAAGAAGTTCTGTAATCGGTTTCCATAAAAGGACCTCAAAAGGGTCCCGCTTCATAGTGGTATTAAAAAGATTGCGTAGTAGTGCGTATACTCTGACCCATAATCTGCAAACCCTGGAACAGGTCCATCAGATATGCGCCATCGTGCCCTCCTGTGAGCACCCATGAAAACAGAGGGGGGAATAAGATGGGATGAAGCTCGCTAATCTAACAGGGGTATAGTACCATTCATAGAAGACTTTGTAAGCATTCTCCAAAAAGAGAACATCCGTAGAGCATTTGGATAGCATAATAGTCATACTTTGCCAGTCCTCCGGGTCTAATTGTTTCCCGAGCTCGGCCTACCATTGGAGATGGTAGGGTCTCAATGGTGGTGTCTTGGAATTAATTATAGCAATATATATGAGGGAAATCAAACCCGAGGATTGGGGGCGCGATCTACAAAGGCTTTCAAATGGGGTCGTGGTAAAGGGGGCAGAATGGGATTTTGTAAGCTGTTGGAGAAAGTGTCTAATTTGCAGGTACCTGTAATGCTCCCTAAGGGGGATATCGTGTGAGGAACGTAAAGCTGCGAAAGAGATGATCTTGGGTGGAGTGAATAACGAATGGATATCTGAAAAGCCATTATCGGACCACCATTTAAACTGCAGTGGATTATCACAACCTGATTGAAATAAAGAGCAGTGGAGGAGACAAAGTAGTGGGAGATGAGGAGAAATTAGGCCTGCTGAGGACTTAAACGCATCCCACAGTTTAATGGAGTGAGTCAGACAGGGACCTATGGTAGAGGGGCGATGTGCTTTAGGAAGCCAAGGAAGAGAAGCTAGAAGCGTTGGGTGTGCGTTGACTAAATCAATGTTGGCCCATAATGGCATTTGTTGCTTTTCATGGAAGTGAGATAATGGGGCGATACCTGCAGCTGTATAATATGCTTGCAGATTAGGGACTGAAAGGGCACCATTGATTTTGCGCATGTAAAGCACTTGTCTCTTGATCCTGGGTCTCTTGGGGCCCCATATAAACTGCATAATTTTACGTTGATGTATTCGAATTATATGGGGGGGCACATGGACTGGCAAAACTCTAAAATAATAGAGCAATTTAGGGAGATACGTCATGCGTACCGTCGCTATTCTGCCGAACCAAGAAATCGGAAGTGTGGACCAAGAGGCAAGCATAGCCTCCAGCTTTCGGAAAAGCAGAGGAAAATTGGCTTGGTATAATCCCGAGTACCTCAGAGTAAGTTTAATACCCAAATAGGGTAGTGAGGTTAACCACTGAAATGAGAATGCCGATTGTAGGGATTCTAATTCCGGGGCCCGAAGGTTGATAGACATCGCTTTAGATTTTGCCGGATTGACTGAAGGGCCCGAAAATGAAGCGAAGGAGTCTAAGAGAGCGAATAAATTGGGGAGGGAGATTCTGGGTTTAGTAATGGTTAATAAAATGTCATCCGCAAACAGAGACAGTTGGTGCACAGTGCCTGCTACTTCTACTCCTAATATATCTGGGTGAGAGCGTATGGCCTCCGCCAGGGGTTCAAGTGCTAGTATAAATAGAAGTGGGGAGAGCGGGCATCCCTGACGGGTTCCCCTCTTAATAGGGAAAGTAGGCGATTCATATCCATAATAACGCACTTTAGCCTGGGGGGATTGATATATGGCTGAGACCCAACTCAAAAAGGAGGTGCCAAAACCGTAATGTGTGAGGACCTGTGTCAAATAGGGCCAGGATAAGGTATCGAAAGCCTTATTAACATCTAAAGAAAGAAACATTGTCTCCAGGGACCTTTCATGTGCTATATGTTGGATTTGGAGGAGTCGTCTAATGGCATCTCCTGCCTGTCTATGGGGGACGAATCCCACCTGATCCTTTTTTATCAGGCGCGGCAGAAAGGAATTCAAGCGATTGGCTAGAATTTTCATCAATATCTTCATGTCAATATTAATTAAAGAGATTGGCTGAAAATTTGCCCAGGAAGAATGGTCCTTATCTGGCTTAGGAATCATCACTATGTTGGCAGTCAGCAAGTCTGGTGTAAATGGGTGACCTCCTTTGACCGAGTTATACATAGCCGCTAGGTGTGGGGCCAGAACCTCTGCAAATTTTCGATAATACAAAGCAGTAAAACCATCTGGGCCTGGTCTTTTGCCCACTTTCAGTTCCTTAATGCACTGGAGAACCTCAGAGACCTGTATATCTCGGTCCATTAGGGAGATATGGGATTCAGATAGGGAAGGTAAAGATAACTCTTTTAAAAAAGCTTTCAGGTCCTGTGTTGAAGAGTGATTTGGGGGGGAGTAGAGCTTAGTAAGTCAGTGGCGAAATTCTTCCAAGATCCGCTGGGGGTTTCCCATGAGGATGTTATGGCGGGTGCGCAAGGTTATGGGAGTAAATTTTGGGGTAAAGGTACGCAGTCTGTTAGCCAACTGCGCATTGGGTTTGTTTGCCTTAGCATACCATTTCTGGAGGGCCCAACGTAAGGTACGGTCCGCTTTGTCTGTCAGACATAGATCCAAGTCTGTATGGGCCTTGTCTAAAGATCTGCGGTTAGCAGGGGTGGGGGTTAATTTAAAGGCCGCTGAGTGGTCCTCCAAGCTCTGCATGCTCTCCAAGCTCTGCTCTAAATTGCGTCGGGCCTGAATTCTTCCTCTTTTGCGTTGAGACGCTATTCGAATAACGCGACCCCAGAGGACCGCTTTATAAGCCTCCCATAGTGTTATTGAGAGACAGAGACAGAACCTGCATTAAGTCTAAAGTATTCCACAGAAGCTTCCTGGATTTCACTGAGGATCGGTTTGAAAGATAAAAGTGAATCATTCATCACCCAGGGAGCATGTTGTGGTTTGCTGAGTAGGGAACGACAAACAGTTAGAACAGGATCGTGGTCTGCCCAAGGTACTGCTAGGATCGATACCGAGTCTATTAAAGGGAGATGTTTCCGTAACACAAACGAATGGTCGATTCTAGAGTGGGAGTGATGAGGATGGGAATAGTGGGTGTAGTCCCTGCCCATGGGATGAAACTCTCGCCATATGTCTACTAGGTCAAGATTTTGTAGGGCCAGCAAGAACTTTTTTGCAGCAGGAGAGGGGGCTTTATAATCCGCCGGGTACCTCTTCAAGGGCAGGGTTGAGCGTCACATTAGAATCACCCGCCAACAGGAGGGTGCCTCTCTGGTGGACCTGTAACAAGGAACAGACATGAGACAGGAATGGGCCCGGATTGTCATTCGGGGCGTAATTGGTCATAATAGTTACTTCATTGTCCTGAACAGAACCCTGCAAGAGAAGATATCTGCCATTGGGGTCAGCTATCTGTTTATTACAGATAAATGGGACCGATTTTCATATAGCTATAAGAACCCCTCTCTGCTTAGTAGGACCATTAGCTAAATAGACTTGGGGATAGTTTGCTGCGAAATATTTGGGGCAGGAAGAGGAAGAAAAGTGGGTTTCCTGTAAACAGGCTATGTCTATTTTATGTTGCTTAAGGTATTTAAAAACCTTGACTCTTTTTTGGGGGGAATTCATGCCCTGAACATTCAGGGACAGCCAGCGAAGGGTCATTTGGGGTGAGATATAATGCTATGGACTACTCCATCCGCACACCCCAGGGGCCGAGGGAAAGGGGAAAAGGGGATGGGAAAGAAAAGTGAGAGAAGAATAGTAAAAATAGGAAAGAACATAAGGTATGAGAATACCGAGAAGAACTCGGATTGGAGTGTGTAGTGAGTACATTGATGTATCACGCCGTGGGAAATAGGGCCCACAATGGGGTGGGACCATAGCCAAGACAAGTATCTTAGCCAGGTGCTAACTCATGGGGGGAGCAGTGGTCCATCGGAACCACCGGCCTATAGTGAGGATAATTCAATCGAGTTAAATGAAATTAACATAAAGTTTAAACAATACTTAGAGATAGCATTAAAACAAGCAGCTTAAAATTAGTTACAGTATGAGAACCTCAGTGCGTTATCGGCATTTGAGGGTGTAGATGCAGGAGTCCCCCCCGCCCCCCAGGGACGACAGTCACAAGACCATCCACCCCAGAAGGCGGGGCGAGACCCCCGATCAAAGTCAAGGCGCCAGCCCTGTTACTCCACTGAACATGAGTGAAGGGCCTCGGTGTGTGAACAAAACAAACACACAACCTACATAGCAATCAGTGGAGGCGTATCCCTAGCCTAAAACCGTTTACCCCTCTCCCCCCACCCCAACAGGTCTTGAGGGTAATTTCTTATGCCTGATGAACCCTCTATTCCATGAGGGCCATCAGCAATGTAGAGGTGGTTTGGGGGGCAAACTAATGTCGGAGACCCATCAGGGAACCCCATGTGGGGTGGTCCATGCCCGAGACTGCCATCTCACAGGTGGGGCAGTCTACAGTGGGGCAATGACCCCCCCAGCCAAGCAACAGTCAACTCGATAGGGCAAAGGTACGGCAGGGGGACGTCCTCCAAAACAACCTACTGGAATCCTCAAGTTAGGTTGGAAGTTAGAACGATAACAGCCAGTGACACACCGGGTTAAGCGGCCAAGAAAAGTGAACTGCACATCAAGGGAAGATGGGGATTTTCATCCATTATTGGCTTGTTGGAATCGATGGGCCTGCAGGTCCCGCAGCGCCTGGGATCCAGATTGCGATCTTTGTGATGCTTGAGAGGATTTACGAGGAGGCCTAGAGGGGCCTGCTTGGGAATGTGAAGCCTGGGCATCAGGTTGAGACAGAGGGATGTCCAATTGCCGATCCTGGAGATGTTGTTTTAGGCCTGATGGGGAGGTGGCATGGAACTGGCGACCCTGGTGGGAGAAGCAAATTTTAAAGGGGAACCCCCATCTGTACTTGATCTGATGGGATTGCAGAACTTGGAGATAAGGCTTGAGACCTCGACGCCTGGCAACGGTGACCGGCGAGAGAGAGGTCCGCGAATATTTGAAGGTGGTTGTCTTGGAAAGAGATATCTCGCTGCTCTCGGGCAAACTGTAAGAGTTTCTCCTTGGTCCTATAATAGTGGAATTTGATAATAACATCCCTTGGGGGGCCTTCGGAGGGGGGGCCAGTGACCGATGAATGCGGTCAAACTCCAGCCTCTCCACCGGGATCTCAGGGGCCAGTTCTTGAAAAAAAGCGGTGGCTGTTCCTGCAGGTCAGTGATCGTTTCAGGGATGCCGCGGATACGAAGGTTATCCCTGCGGGCCGAGTTTTCCGCGTCCTCTAACTTATCTCTGAGAGCGTCCATTTCTGCAGACATTTTGTCTACCTCTTCTTCATGGCCCTCCAACACAGTGGTGGCCAGGTCCATGCGGTGTTCCAATTGGTTGGTGCGGTGGCCTATCTCATTAAGGCCGCGGACCAAATCTGAGGAAAGCTTTCGGGAGGCAGCCGTTATCTCATCTCTAACAATACTGCGGAACTTGGCTAGCATGGCATCAGGGTCAGCAGGGTGAGGACTTACATGATGCGTGGGGAACAGATGGAGGCTTTCAGCAGGAGTTCCCTGTCCCAGATCAGAGAGCTGTGTATCATCATCAGGCTCTGGAGGCTCGGGCGCAATCTTAGATCTGCCTTTGCCTGGGGCTGGGGATTTGTTGCTGCTCTGCCGGTTTTTTAGCTTGTTTTTTGTGGAGCGGTACATCACCGCTTGCGGCTCCAGGTATTCCTCTATCCTGTGGGGTAGAGCGGTCCCCTCCTTGTGTCTTCTATGTCAGATTAGGCCGGGTAACGGTTTCCGACGGAGCGAAGCGGAGGAATCAGACGTTCATTACCTTCGCTCGCGCGTATGCGCCCCTCTTAGGTGGTGATTAACATAGCAAGAGAAAGGACTCTGTTAAACATGGTGGGGCTGTTGGTCAGTAGCCCTGTGGGCTTATATAGTGTTTGTGAGGGGGTGATTATTAGGGCAGGTGGTACTTAAAGCTCCGTGAAAGGATGGCCAGCCGAGTATCAGGAAAGAAATTTGTTTGAGAGTCTCTGGAGTACCAAGATGGCCGCCCGCTTAGCTCTGGGTATGGAGAGCTCAGTGTCCGAACGTCTTCCCAGTTTCACGTCCAGGACACGCCCCCCAAATTCTGGGAATTTTCAAACAGGTAATCTAAGAGCTACAGAAATAAGTGATAAAATGCAAACTGCTTTTTACACATATTATTTGTTTAATTATCTACATTAACCACTAGAGATCCGCGCTATAGCCGAATGATGGCTACAGCACGGACCTGCTTTGCCGGGACTATGTCTATTGATGCAGTCCCGTGCACAAGCGGCCTGCGCGCCCTCTGCAGGGTGCGCGGCATGCTCTGTGATCAGCGAGTCTATGAGACTCGCCTGATCACAGATCAGAGTAAGGGGTCGATCCCGACCCCTTACAACATGATCAGCTGTCAGCCAATGACAGCTAACCATGTGACATCAATAGAGCCGGTAATCGACTATTTTTTCTCCTTGCGCTGACAGCGTGAGGAGGAAAAAAAGACGATCACCGGCGGCCGTGAGAGGGACATCAGTCCTGATCACGGCGAATGCCACCAGATCTTCAGGGCCCACCTATGCCCTCTGCCGGTGCCACCTAGCAATAGGCAGCAGTGCCGCCTACCAGTGTCCACAGTGCCACCCATCAGTGCCACCCATCAGTGCCCACAGTGCCACCCATCAGTGCCCAGAGTGTCACCTACCAGTGCCACCCATCAGTGCTGCACATCAGTGCCACCTATCAGTGCCCATCAGTGTCACCTACCAGTGCCCACCAGTGCCACCCATCAGTGCCGCCCATCAGTGCCACCCATCAGTGCCACCCATGAGTACCCATCAGTGCCGCCCATCAGTGCCACCTATCAGTGGTACCTATCAGTGCCCATCAGTGCCACCCATCCATGCCACCCATCAGTGCCACCCATGGGCCCATCAGTGGCCATCAGTGCCGCCTTATCTGTGCCCATCAGTGCCGCCTTATCTGTGCCCATCAGTGCCACCTTATCTGTGCCTATCAGTGCCGCCTTAAATGTGCCTATCCGTGCCCATCACTGCAGCTTATCAGTGCCCACCAGTGCCGCCTCATCAGCGCCTATCAATGAAGGAGAAAAATTACCTGTTTGCTAAATTTTATAACAAACTATGAAACATGATTTTTTTTTTCAAAATTTTCTATCTTTTTTTGTTTGTTTAGCAAAAAATAAAAATCCCAGCTGTGATTAAATACCACCAAAAGAAAGCTCTATTTGTTGGAATAAAATGATAAAAATTTCATTTGGGTACAGTGTTGTATGACCGCGCAATTGTCGTTCAAAGTGCAACAGCGCTGAGAGCTAAAAATTGGTATGGGCAGGAGGGGGGGTTTAAGTGCCCAGTAAGAAAGTGGTTATTGTAAAGTTTGTTGTTTTATGCCCTGTACACACGGTCGGATTTTCCGATGGAAAATGTGTGATAGGACCTTGTTGTCGGAAATTCTGACCGTGTGTAGGTTCCATCACACATTTTATATCAGATTTTCTGACACACAAAGTTTGAGAGCAGGATATAAAATTTTCCGACAACAAAATCCGTTGTCGGAAATTCCGATTGTGTGTACACAAATCCGATGGACAAAGTGCCACGCATGCTCAGAATAAATAAAGAGATGAAAGCTATTGGCTACTGCCCCGTTTATAGTCCCGACGTACATGTTTTACGTTGCCGTGTTTAGAACGATCGGATTTACCAACAACTTTGTGTGACCGTGTGTATGTAAGACAAGTTTGAGCCAACGTCCGTCGGAAAAAATCCTAGGATTTCGTTGTCGGAATGTCTGAACAAAGTCCGTCCGTGTGTACGGGGCATTAGTGTGTACAGTGTATTATTATGTATTGTTATTATTCTTACATAGTTACATAGCTTAAGGTTGAATAAAGACAACAGTCCATCCAGTTCCACTGTGTGTGTGTGTGTAGAAAAAAAAAATCCCATATTACCGTATATTATTTTTGATAAGGTGCCCGCCTAAGAGGTTTTTAAAACTATCCATACTTCCTGCCAACACCACCGATTGTGGAAGAGAGTTCCACATCCTCGCCGCCCTGACAGTGAAAAACCCCCTATGCAGTTTAAGGTTAAACCGCTTCTCTTCCAGTTTCATTGTGTGGCCCATGACCTCTTACAATCCCTGGGACTGAAAAGTTTCTTACTTACATTGGGATCATCGTTGAGATATTTGTATATTGCTATCATATCTGCTCTCAAGCGTCTCTTCTCCAGGGAGAATAATTTTAGCACTTGTAGTCGTTCCTCATAATTGAGGTCCTCCAGCCCCCATATTAATTTAGTTGCCCTTCTCTGGACTCTCTCCAGCTCCAGCATATCCCTTCTGAAGACTCGTGACCATAACTGGACGGAATACTGCAGATGCGGCCGATCCAGAGTTTTATAAAGTGGCAGAATAATCATTTTATCTCTGAAATAAATTCCCTTTTTAATGCATGTTAAAATTCTGTCAGCTTTGGTAGCCTCAGCTTGACACTGCATGCTATTGTTCAGTCTGTATCTACTAGGACCCCTAGGTCCTTCTCCATCCTGAAAGCCCTTACGGGTTCTCGCCCTAATGAGTAACTAGCATTTATATTTTTACCCCCCAAATGCATTACCTTACATTTTTCAGTGTTAAACTTAATTTGCCATACTGTAGCCCACTCCATTAATTTGTTCAGTTCCTCTTGTAAGTATTCTATATCCTGCTGTGTTGTTATTTCCCTGCATATTTTTTTGTCGTCAGCAAACACTGAGATCGAGCTATTTATCCTACCCTCTATTACACATAAATTAAACAGAATTGGTCCCAGGACAGAGCCCTGGGGTACCCCACTAACCACTCTAGACCATTCTGAGTACACGTTATTTATCACAACCCTTTGGACACAAACCCGTAGCTAGTAATCAATCCAAGAACAATCCTTATGGTCCATGCCAACAGACCTCAGCTTGTAGATTAAGTATTTGTGGGTGACTGTATCAAATGCTTTTTAAAAATCTAGGTACACCACATCCACCGGCATAACTTTGTCCAGATGGCAGCTCACTTCCTCGTAGAATGTTAATAGGTTGGTTTGGCAATGTGTTCAGACTTCGCCTATGTATTCCAACCTTACCTTTTTACTGTTAATATATTTAAAAAACTTCTTGGGATTATTTTTACTCTCCTCCGCTATATGCCTCTCATAGTCTTTTTTAGCGTCCCTGATTGCATTCTTACACCTCGCATTGCATACCTTATATTGTTGGAATGCTAAAACTGACCCCTCTGCTTTGTAATTTTTAAAGGCCATTTTTTTGTCCTTAATATGACATTTTACGTTTTTGTTTAGCCACCCAGGTTTAACCTCTGTTCGACTTTATTTATTACCTCTTGGAATGCACTTGGCGACACATTTATTTATTATATTTCTAAAGCATTCCAATTTTCCTCCATGTTCAATGTTTCCAGAATTTGGTCCCACTTAATATTCTGCAACATTGAGCACAGTTTAGAAAATTTGTCTCTTTTAAAATTTAGTGTTATTGTACCCCCCTCGTGCCACCCTTTCCTATGATTTATGTGGAATGGAATCATTTTGTGGTCGCTAGTTCCCAAGTTGTCCCATATTTCCACATCTGTAATCAGATCTGTATGATTTGTAATTAGCAGATCTAGCAATGCGTTACTCCTAGTCGGGGAATCCACCAATTGGGACATGAAGTTGACTTGTAGAACATTTAAGAAATGGCGGGCCTTTAATGAGTGTGCAGTCCCCTCCGCCCAGTCAATGTCAGGATAGTTGAAGTCCCCCATTATGATGACATTTGCCTGTCTAGCTGCCATTTATAACTGTGAAAGGAGATCAATTTCCACCTCTTCACTCAGGTTAGGGGGCCTATAACATACCCCCACTAGTAATTTCCGGCTCCTTTCCACCTTTTGGAGTTCCACCCATACCGACTCCACCTCCCTCCTTGCACCATCACTGATGTCATTCCATTCTTCTACCCATAATTAATTCCTAATATATATACACACCCCTCCCCCTCTCTTACCCTCCCTATCCCTCCGAAACAAGGAATACCGCTGGATATTTGCCAGTCAGTCATGTGAGGTGTCAAACCAAGTTTCTGTTATCCCCAAGTCCACATTCTCCTTGTGTAATAGCAGCTCCAGTTCCTCCATTTTACTGACTAGGCTCCTGGCATTTGTGAACATTCCTCTGAGTTTAGCATTGGTGAATATTTTTTTTCCACAGTTCTCAGGCTCCGTTTTTGATTAGGTAACTCATTAACCCCAGAATTAGATGTTATGGATATAATATCACTAGTATCTCCACTCCCGCTGTCCTATGCTCACTGCCAGTTGTCGTTACTTCTAAACCCTCCCCCCCAACCCCTAGTTTAAAAGTCCATCCAACTTTGTGGTCATCTTTCTTCCCAATAGAGCTGTACCATTCCCCATTAAGGTGCAGCCCGTCCTTGCTAAAGAGCCCAGTTCTCCAGGAACCTGAACCCCTCTTTCCTACACCAGTTCCTCAGCCACTTGTTCAGTTTTCTAATCTCCTGCTGCCTCTCTGGTGTGGCTTGAGGCACACGTAGTCACACGTAGTATTTCAGAGAAACCACCTTGGAGGACCTTTTCCTCAGTCTATTCCCTAAATCCCTGAAATCATTTTTTAGGACTCCCCACCTTCCTCTCACTTTGCCATTGGTGCCAACGTGTACCATAACAGCTGGGTCCTCCCCAACCCCACCCAACAATCTGTCCACCCGATCCACGATGTGCCAAACCTGAGCTCCCGGTAAACAATACACTGTTCAGCGACCACGGTCTTTATGTTAGATTGCCCTCTCTGTCCTCTTAATAAATGAGTCCCCTACTACTGTTATCTGTCTGACCTTCCCTGCATCTCTCCCCACCCCCGTCACTTCCCTAGCAGCTAGGGGAGGATGCCTGCTCCAGCACTGCCACCCCTGATCTTATATTCCCAGCATCATGAAACTTGGCATATTTGTTGGGGTGTACCAACTCAGGGCTGGCCTCCCTAGCACTCTTTCCTCTACCCCTCCTTCTAGCTGTCACCCAGCTACCTACTTCTGGCTTCTGTGCCTCCATGTCTCCAACCTCCTCTTCACTAGCCCCCGCCAGAACCTGCCGGGCAAGGTCCAAGCTCCTTTTCAGGATGTTGATTCTGCACAGTGTTGCCACCTTTTCTAGATCTAGGATCTGGGCTTCCAGAGAAACAAGCAGCTGACATCTCGCACAGCAGTATCCGCCCTCAATTGGTTCATCAAGAAACGCATACATGGAGCAATATGTGCACTGAGTGGCATCACCAATCCTGTTGGACATTTTTACCCTCTATTCTAATGGGAATATAATTAAAGGCTTCCTATTGGTATTCTACTCTGTTCTCCCCTGGCGCTACAGGTACTCTAAATACCTCTCAGCACCCTGCGTCACTCTCAGCACTCCGTGTCACCTCACAGCACCACTGGTAATACTCTCAGTAATCCAAGTCACCACAGGTTATACTCCCAGTACCCCAAGCCACCACAGGTAATACTCCCAGTACTCCAAGTCAGCACAGGTAGTACTCCTAGTACTTCAAGTCATCACAGGTAGTACTCCCAGTACTTCAAGTCACCACAGGTAGTACTCCCAGTACTCCAAGTCACCACCGGTAGTACTCCCAGTCAGCATAGGTATTACTTCCAGTACAACAAGTCACCCCAGGTAGTACTCCTAGTCAGTGCAGGTATTACTCACAGTACTCCAAGTCACCCCAGGTATTAATCCCAGTACTCGTATTTCACAATTAATATAATGCAGAATAATCTACAACGACTGTTCAGCTACTGGGCACTACCAAAAAAAGTGACTTAATAGCTGATCTGGAGCAAATATCTTTTGTTTGGAAAGGAGCTTGTATAATAGCATACATTTGTATTGATTTTTATTCTGCTCACCTTGAAGATGTAGTGTTCTGAAATCTAAATCATAGATGTTCTCAAATGAATTTTATAATAATACCTTAAAGGGTCTTTGACACAATGCAAAAGAACTCAAACAAACAAACGGCCTTGAAGTACCCCTTATTGCTGGATACAACTGCAATCCTATGTAGGTAAAAAATAAATAAGAAAATTAAAAATATGTATTATATAAAAAGCAACCTCTTAACCATTTAAGCCCCGGACGTTTTGGCTGCCTAAAGACCAGAGGACTTTTTACAATTTGGCACTACACTGCTTTAACTGGTAATTGCGCCGTCATGCAATGTTGTACCCAATCGAAATTTGCATCCTTTTCCCCCACAAATAGAGCTTTCTTTTGATAATATTTGATTGCCTCTGCGATTTTTATATTTTGTAATATAAATGGTAAAAGACCGAAAATTTTGAAAAAAATGATATTTTCTAATTTTTGGTATAAGAAAAATCCAATCAACTCAATTTTAGTCATACATTTAGGCCAAAATGTATTTACCCAAATGTCCTTGGTAAAAAAAATGTCAATAAGCGCATATTTATTGGTTTGCGCAAAAGTTATAGCATCTACAAACTAGGGTACATTTTCTGGAATTTACACAGTTTTTAGTTTATGACTGCCTATCTCATTTCTTGAGGTGCTGCAATGGCAGGGCAGTACAAACCCCTCCAAATGACCCCATTTTGGAATGTAGACACCCCAAGGAAATTGCAGAGAAGCATGTTGAGCCCATTGAATATTTAATTTTTTGTCCCAAGTGATTAAATAATGACAAAAAAAAATGTATAAAAAGTTGTTACTAAATGATATATTGCTCACACATGCCATGGTTATATGTAGAATTGCACCGTAAATACATTTTGCTGCTTCTCCTGAGTACAATGATACCACATGTGTGGGACTTTTTGGGAGCCTAGCCGTGTACGGGGCCACCGAAAACCAAGCACCACCTTCAGGATTTCTAAGGGCGTAAATTTTTGATTTCACTCCTCACTACTTATCACAAATTTGAAGGCCATAAAATGCCAAGATAGCACAACCCCCCCAAATGACCCCATTTTAGAAAGTAGACACCCCAAGCTATTTTCTGAGAGGCATGTTGAGTCCATTAAATATTTTATATTTTGCCACAAAAAAAAATGTATAAAAAGTTGTTATAAATGATATAATGCTCACACATGCCATGGTTATATGTAGAATTGCACCGTAAATACATTTTGCTGCTTCTCCTGAGTACAATGATACCACATGTGTGGGACTTTTTGGGAGCCTAGCCGTGTACGGGGCCACTGAAAACCAAGCACCGCCTTCAGAATTTCTAAGGGCGTAAATTTTTGATTTCACTCCTCACTACCTATCACAGTTTAGAAGGCTATAAAATGCCAAGATGGCCCAACCCCCCCCAAATGACCCCATTTTGGAAAGTAGACACCCCAAGCTATTTGCTGAGAGGCATGTTGAGTCCAGGGAATATTTTATATTTTATATTTTGCCACAAGTTGCGGGAAAATGACAAACTTTTTTTTTTCTCAAAGTTGTCACTAAATGATATATTGCTCACACATACCATGGGAATATGTGGAATTACACCCCAAAATACATTCTGCTGCTTCTCCTGAGTATGGGGATACCACATGTGTGGGACTTTTTAGAAGCCTAGCCGTGTACGGGGCCCCGAAAACTAAGCACCGCCTTCAGGATTTCTAAGGGCGTAAATTTTTTATTTCACTCCTCACTACCTATCACAGTTTTGAAGGCCATAAAATGCCAATATGGCAAAACCTCCCCCCAAATGACCCCATTTTGGAAAGTAGACACCCCAAGCTATTTGCTGAGAGGCATGTTTAGTCCATGGAATATTTTATATTTTGCCACAAAATGCGGGAAAATGACAAACTTTTTTTTATTTTTGCACAAAGTTGTCACTAAAAATTATATTGCTCAAACATGCCATGGGCATATGTGAAATTACATCCCAAAATACAGGAGGAGTTCTACTGCTAAAATTACTGCCCTCGATCAGACCTTCGCGGTGATACCTCACATGCATGGTGCAATTGCTGTTTACATTTGACACCAGACCGACGCTTGCATTCGCCTT
This sequence comes from Lithobates clamitans, assembly GCA_037952925.1. Lineage (NCBI taxonomy): Eukaryota > Metazoa > Chordata > Amphibia > Anura > Ranidae > Lithobates > Lithobates clamitans. The sequence goes on along the minus strand of JBBGZY010000457.1, from coordinate 967,911 downwards.
TGCGCGAGAGCAGGGGGGGGGCAGGGGTGCTTTTTTTTCTTAATTATTTTTTTTTGCTTTTTTATCTTATTTTTAAAGTGTTCCTTACATTTTTTATCATTTTTATTGTTATCTAAGGGAATGTAAATATCTCCTATGATAACAATAGGTAGAGACAGGTACTCTTTTTGAAAAAAATGGGGTCTATTGAACCCTAGATCTCTCCTCTGCCCTCAAAGCATCTGACCACACCAAGATCGGTGTGATAAAATGCTTTCTCAATTTCCCAATGGCGCTGTTTACAATTGGCGAAATCTAAGTCATGAAATGCTCGTAGCTTCCGGTTTCTTAGGCCATAGAGGTGATTGGAGCCGTTCTGGCCTCTGATCAGCTCTATGGTCAGGTGGCAGAACCACCAGCTGCATTCTCAGGTTCCCTGTTGGGACAGGAGAGCCAGAGAAAACCATGGAAGACGGTGGGAGGGGGGAGACATTCCCTTCCCACTGCTTGTAAAAGCAGTCTAGATGCTAATTAGCCGCTAGTTTTGCTTTTACATGAAAGCTGACTGCTGGCTGAAAAGAATGATACTAAGATGATACCTAAACCCGCAGGTATCATTCAGGTATAACCACTCAAAGTCCAGCAACATACCAGTACATTGCTGGCCCTTGTTGGGCATATATTGTAATCTTTCTTTTCATGCAGCCTGTGGGCTATGATCGGTGGGTATGCCCACCATTAGAATACCTCCCTTCATCCACCCACTTCTAATGATGGGCATACATGCACCATTTTGTTTTTAACTGTGGTGGTGAAATCACCTCCTACAGCGCTGGAGTCATGGCTTTATGTATCGTGGGAGCAAACGCTGTTGCTGTCATGATAAATAAATCAATGCTGCAGCTGAATGGTTTAAAAAAATATGCAGAAGCATGGGGGCATCTGCCCCAAAAATTAGGAGTAAATCGCTCCTACACCCCTGCTGCCCCCATGCTTTGGCATATATGCTCTTTTTTTAACTGTGGTAGTGAAATCACCTCCTACAGCACTGGAGTCACGGCTTTATGTATCGTGGGAGCAAACACCATTGCTGTCAAGATCAATAAATCTGTGCTGCAACTGAATGGCATACCTGCTAAGCAAATGATGGTTAACAATAAAACAAAGTAACATTACAGTATAACAGTTATGCCCTGTACAAACGGTCGAACATTGATCGGACATTCCGACAACAAAATCCATAGATTTTTTCCGACGGATGTTGGCTCGAACTTGTCTTGCATACACACGGTCACACAAAGTTGTCGGAAAATCTGATAGTTTTGAACGTGGTGACGTAAAACACGTACATCGGGACTATAAACGGGGCAATAGCCGATAGCTTTCGTTTCTTAATTTATTCTGAGCATGCGTGTGTCAGACTTACCCGTACCAGACTGACGAACCCGATGTAGCAGAGGATGGCCTCCCGTACGTATCTGGTTCCCGGGCCCTGTTAGAGTACACAGAAGGCACGGGAGCACAGAATGGTATGAGAGCCTGGCGGGTGGTTTGCAGGGATAAGGCCCAGGATCCTGACACAAGCTGGCAGGTGGTAATAGGTAGGCTGGAGATCAGCTAACAGGTGCAGAGCTGATCCAGTCACTAGCAAAGTTGGCAGCAGGCAGTCAGCACGGTACAAAGGGAGCAGGCAGATACAAAGTCCAGGTCACAGGCAGGTTTTGGCAACAGGCAATCAGCACGGTACAAGGGGTCAGGCAGGTTCAACGTCAGAGGCAGGCCGGGATAGGTTGCAGGCGGATAGCAGAGAGAGAGAGTCCAGTGAACAAGTCGGGTCACAGAGAGATCAGAGCAATACACAGGAAACAGGAAGTTCGGAAACAGGAAGCTGATGATCGGACAGCACCGAGCACAGCATCCCATCAGCTTAAATAGGGCAACCGGCGCCAAACACCGCGAGCACGCACTCACCGGCGCACTCCAGAGTGCCCAGCAAGTGTTCTGAACCGAGAACCTCTCTGACAGCGTGGCACTTTGTGTGTCGGATTTGTGTACACACGATGGGAATTTCCTACAACGGATTTTGTTGTTGGAAAATTTGATAGCAAGCTCTCAAACTTTGTGTGTCGGAAATTCCTATGGAAGATGTGTGATGGAGCCTACACACGGTCGGAATTTCCAACAACAAGGTCCTATCACACAGTTTCCATCAGAAAATCCTATCGTGTGTACAGGGCATAAGACATACCATACCTGAAAAGCAAATACAAAAAAACATAGTAAAAAATAAAACATTTTTTAATGCAATCTGTGCCTAAAATATATATATATGCCAAAGCATGGGGGCATCCGCCCCAAAAGTTCAGAGCAAATCGCTCCTCCACCCCTGCTGCCCCCATGCTTTGGCATATATGCTCTTTTTTTTAACTGTGGTGGTGAAATCACCTCCTACAGTGCTGGAGTCACGGCTTTATCTATCGTCGGAGCAAACGCTGTTGCTGTCAAGATAAATAAATCCGTGCTGCAGCTGAATTGCGTACCTGCTAAGCAAATAATGGTTAACAATAAAACAAAGTGACATTACAGTATAACATACCATATCTGCAAAGCAAATACAATAAAACATAGTAAAAATAAAACTGAGAGAGAACGATAGATATAGAACAATTGTGAGCGAACAGTGGAGTGGAAAGTAGAGAGCGAACATAAGAGAGAGAACAATAGAGAGAGAGAGAGAGAGAGAGAGAGAGAGAGAGAAGAAAAATACAACCACAACTATTTTTGGCTTTTTTATTATTTTTTTTTGTGTTTTTGTGTGCGGTCTTTTTTTCACTTTTTTCACTTTTATAAAAACTATAAAAAAAACATAAACTGAATGTTGCAGATTGGGGTCTCTCAAAATGTGATGGCCATCACATCCTTCAAGACCCCGAGACCCTGTGTACATGTGCCTATGACTGTGTGGTGCTGTACCCTATGCTAATACTCAACTAGTGTGTGATAGCGTTCGAAACAGTCACCAATGCAAAGACCAGGTTGGTCAGGACAGGAGGGACTAAATCCGCGCTTTCTACAGACATGACATCTTCTTTGGGGGTTTCTTTGGGTAGGGGTACCAGAGAGGACATGCGGAAAATGCCTCTCATGCAGCCGGCTTACTGCATTTGCATTGGGAAGTTGGGCCAGAGCACCTTCTGGAAACAGAAGGGCTCTGATGATCTCTTCCTGGAATTTAAGGAAGGATCCAGTTCATCCTGAAGCTCTGTATAGTACATGAGCGTTCAGTAAAGCCAATTGAAATAAGTATACAGACACTTTTATACCAGCGTCTGGCCATACGGGCAATTAGGTACGGCGCCAACAACTGGTCGTTGAGGTCCACCCCTACCATATTGAGGTTATATTCGTGGACACAGAGGGGTTTCTCCACAACACCAGTCGCCGTAGTAATTTGGACAGTGGTGTCTGCGTGAAGGGAGGAAAGAGCGAAAACATTCTTGTTATCCCTCCACTTCACAGCGAGCAAATGATTACATCTCAAGCAGGCTCTCTCCCCCCGCCTAAGACCGGAATCTACAAGCAGCTGGGGTAAGCCCTGGCGATTAGATCGCACAATGCCACATGCGCCAATTTGATGATCAAACAAGTGACTAAAAAGTGGCACGCTTGTGTAATAATTGTCCACATACAAGTGGTACCCCTTTCCAAATAAGGGTGACACCAAGTCCCACACAATCTTACCAGAGCTCCCTATGTAGTCAGGGCAGTTCTCCGGCTCTACGTAACTATCTCTTCCCTCGTAAACCATAAAACTATATGTATAGCCTGTGGCCTTGTCACAGAGCTTATACATCTTGACCCCGTATCTGGCACGCTTGCTGGGAAGATACTGTTTGAATGACAAGCAGCCAGAAAACTTAATCAGGGATTCATCAAAGCAGACAACTTGATGGGGAGTAAACAAGGCTGCAGAACGTTGATTGAAGTGGTTTACGAGGGGCCGAATTTTTTAGAGCCGATCAAATTCAGGGTCACCCCGAGGACAACAGAGTTCATTGTTACTGAAGTGCATGAACTGCAAGATCTGCTTGTATCGTGTCCTGGTCATGGAGGCAGAGAAAACGGGCATATGGTGAATTGGATCAGTGAACCAATATGACCGCAACTCACTCTTTTTAGTTATGCCCATGAGGAGGGATAGGCCCAGGAAGGTCTTAAATTCGGAGACCGTAATTGGTCTCCAATTTCTGTCAAGGGTCAGCTAGGGATTAGTGGCAATGACTTTACCAGCATATAAATTGCTTTGGTCCACAATAGATCTATAGAGATCTTCGGTTTCCACCTGAATTCCGGGTTGGCCAATAAATGGGGAAATACGGGTGCTGCAGAAGTGGTGGGTTCCCAATTAGGATTGGAGAATGCAGCAAGAAGGGCACTATGGGCTAGATGGGCCTGTTTTTGTCTTCTTCTTGGTGGCAGCGGCACACTACTTGTGTTTGCCACCTCGCAGCTTGAACTGAACTTATGGGACTCGCCACGTCACCAAGTGTTACTGCAGTGCTGGATGTATGACCAGGATGCTTGCCAGTTCACCAGAAGGAATAGCGGCGCTAGTACTGGCTCTCTGCTCCATTCGAGGGACCTGCGGTTCCTGCACCTCAACGACAACAGAAGAAGATCGGGGTCTGGTACGCCTGACTTTGGCAGGGACCACAACTCCATCGTCAGAGCTATCTGTCAGGGTGTCGCTGCTGTCTACAGGTTCGTATTCTGAGCCTGAATCTGACAGATGAGTGACTTCCTCTTCACTATCTGTCATGCTCTGAAACGTGTAGGCCTCTTCACTACTGTACCTTCGATTTGACATTTTGGTCTCTAAATTTACTGGTACAGTAGTGAGACTCACAGGTAAAAAAGCTCCTGACTGTTAGCGACTAATTCAAACGCTACCCAAAAAACTGTTAGCGTTCGCAGGGATCAGGCGTGTTGTGTTTTGTAAGTGACAGTGATCAATCGATACTGCACTTGGGTGGGCTGGGCTGGGCGGAGGGGCTAAACGCAGGTGCTAGCAGGTATCTGGGCTGATCCCACTAACACTGCATTTTTGGGAACCCCTACATTGCTGGGGATGCTAATATAGTTCTGATCAGATATCGATCTGTTCAGACACTATACTACTAAGGGAGGCATATGGTGCATGCGTGAGCGGGTGTTAGCGGTACTGGCACTGATCTGACTCTGCCTGGGGCGACGCAGACCCTATCTGATGCTAAAACCTAAGTTTGATCACCCGCCGGATGATCAAGGGGTTAAACCTTTATTGGGGGGTTGGGGGGTCCCTATACCTATCTGAGCCTAATACTAATTACTCTAACACTGATTAGTGTCACTATTGACACTAGTACAGCGATCAACACTGACAGGGGAAGTGATGTCATCTCTCCCCGTGTCGGTCTTTTCGTTCCAGACTGAGAGGAGAGAGCATCAGAACAGTGAGTTGCACAACACTACACTAACACCAGGTCACGTAGGCACACATTCACCCCCCCCCCCCCGATCACCTCCCCAATCACCCCCGTTTAATCATCATCATCGTTTAATCATCCTAATATAGTCACAGCCTAATACATAATGGTGTTCCCTGTTCACTCCTGCATTGGCTTGGTCATCTGTCAGACATTACTTCTGGGTTGTGATTTTTGTGGCAGACAGTCAGTGTGTCACACAGTGGTGACATTATGGCCCCTGACTTTTTTTACTGCACTCCCAGATTAGATTAGGTTAAATCCATCCCTGCATTCAGACACTGTTTGAAACAATCTGCTGTAACAGCTAGGAGTAGTAAAGTTTCACAAATTGGAAGCAGTGCTAAATGAGTAAACACAGAACCAAAGTGATACTTATACTTATATGACATAAGCAGTTATGTGTACATTATTGATGTAGAGACTGGGTGGATGGGTGTTTTTAAGTTATAATAAATATATTCATGAATGATTTGAAGCCTAGTTGCACTTTCTCTTTTTTTTTTATTATTAAATTTTTATTCATTTTCCAACATATCCATTAAATCATACTTCATATCTTTAGTATTCATGTATTATCAAAATAAATACATCCTTATCGTTAACAATTCTTCCCCCTCTCAAAAAAAAAAAAAACTCCAATAATAACATACAAACAAATCCTTCCCCCTTCCCCTCTCCTCTCTTCTCCCTCCCTTACTCTAATAATACCTTCCCCCCCTCCCGTCTCATCTCTTCCTCCAAATACAATGTGTTCATTGTGCTTTACACCCCCCTTCCACCAGAAAAAAAAAAATCCCAAACATTCCATCATCGTGAGAGAGAAAAACAACAAAACAAAACAAAAAAAAACAACCTATACAAAAGTTATTATATTAGGAGGCTACTTGAGCCAATTCAAACCACTCTTAAACATCAAACACAATATCTAAAAATATTATACGAGGCTTCTATGAGCATGAGCCATACATCCCTCTTATTAAGTGAATATATACCCCATCTTCCCTTTACTGTATCTATTCCAACTATCCCCCTCTTCGTGCCCCCATTCCTTCCTAGGTGTTCTATCCCCTCCCATTTCCCCACCCCTTATCCCTTCCCAGTATTCAACCCCATTCTACGGAGAATCATGTGTATGTCTCTTATGGGGCAGGTGATATAAGGGGGTACTCTGATGGGGACCCTGATGTAAGCGGGGGCTTGATGCAAAGGGGGACTCTTTTGAAAACTCCTGTTGTAAGGAGGGATTCTGATAGGGACACCTAATAAAAGGAGGGCACAGGTCTCGTTTAATCATCCTAAATTGGAAGGATGCATGACTGATCATATAAACACAAACAATGGCCATCTCATACATTTACCTAAGTGCATACGGAGGGGACCTCCCAGCCAAAATTCCCATAGATGCTGTCAGATAATCCCACGTAATGGTAGGCCAAAAAGTACCCCAAGGTGAGACGGCACCCCCCTGAGTGGGGCTTACAAGGAGTCAAACATTAATGCTCCCAGGGCTCACCAGGTCGGGTGGGGTCAACACCTGTGGCAGAATTGCAAAATATGAGTGCAAAAAATATATATGGTGTATATAGTATTACTATTAAGTTTTTACTGTTAAGATATTATTTTATGTTGGATGGTCGGAGTCCCCCACCGAGGGAGTTTATTAGGTATTATCACTAGGGGTAATTAACATATAAAGGGTAGTTTTGATATAAGGGCCATATAGGACATAAAAGCATGAGGAAGTGCGCATGCGCAGGAGCTCCAATATGGCTGCTTGAGCCAGGAGCTCCGCTCCACCCTGGACCACAGAGCCGCACTACAGCTGCTACAGCCTGCAGCGCGACATCCCGCCACTCAATCCGAGCCTGGGACCTCCAGGGGAACCAGCGGAGATGTCCGGTCCCTCGGTGAGACGAGACCTCGGCCCGCAATTCGAGACAGCGGGAACGGACGGGTGTACCAAGATGGCCGCCAGCACAGACGTCTCACAGCCACATGCAGCCCAGCTCACTAAGGTGCCAGAACACAGGCCGGTATTAACCCCCCCAACATTAACTTATGCCCAGGCAGCACAGGAGCCCCCAATCCCATCAAGGCTCCCTGAAGCACCAGGCCTCTGTTAAGGCCTCCGCAGTCCCCTTAAGCCATGCACACCACGAGGTATCTCCCCAGGCCTTATCAGTTCAGGCCCAACTCTCGGGGGCTGCAAACCAGTCCTCAGGCTTCTCAATCACTGACTTTACACTGATGCAGGAAGATATGTTTGCTAAATTCTCCTTAATATTGGAGAAAGGTCTGGCCAGCACAGTACAACAGATCACCAGTACCATTAAAGCAGATCTATCGAGTTTAGGCTCGAGAATAGAAGCCATAGAGGATAAAGTCGAGAACACAGTCTCCAGAACAAACCAAAACGCAGCCCACCTCCAGACTATTCAAGAACAGCTGGACGTGGCCCTTTCCAGGATTGACGAGCGCGAGAACAGGTCCAGGAGGTATAATTTTAAAATCAGAGGCCTCCCGGAAACCTTCACAGATATCCCCTCCACGGTACAGGACATTATTTCTGAACTTATACCTAATATCCCCCCTCAGCGCCTCAAATTAGACAGGGCACACAGAGCTCTCAGACCCCCCAGACAAGACGGCTCACCCAGAGACATAATTGTGAAACCAGAGGAGGTCATGCGACAATCCCGTCAGAACCCCAAGCTGCAACACAGGGGGCACCAGATCCAGATATTTGCTGATTTAGGTCCTTCAACCATTCAAAGACGCAAAACTCTAAAACCCCTCCTCACGGCCCTTTCACAACGGTACATCAAATACCGCTGGTCCTTTCCTTTTGCTGTAAAATTTAAATATTAGGGCAAATCCCATTCATTCTCCAGTCTCCCAGATAGTGAAAGATTGTTACTGTCCCTCAAGTTTATTTCCCAGGAGGCGCCAATGGACTTTTCTGCATCTTCATCAGGCTCGACCAAGCGTCCCCCTCTGGGCAGCCCTGTGTCCCCCCTATGGAATAAGAGCACTTCCAAGAGGAGCAAGGATGGTAGACCACCGTAAGGGTCGGCTAGTAACTCCACTTTTATCTGTCCCCTCAGGGACTCCTTTTTGGGGCAGTTGTCCCTACAGTTGTCGGAGCTGGAGCTCCAAACCCCCTCATACACAAATGGCTTGCTGAGCCCACTACCCGGGACACATCTCTCCACACACGTTTTCACGACAGTTTCCACTGACGAAAACCCCCGATATGGGTGGAGGGGAGAAACCGTATATGACCTGAGTATTCACATTTCTCCATATACTGGAACGGTTCAGCGGATTCAGATGTCCTCCCGCAGAAGACTGCATTCTCACGACAATAACCCTTTTTGCTTGTTTAGAATTTTTCCCATTTAGGAGAGCTGAACTTGGTCTAGATTTCTTGGGACTACTATATTAGGTCCCGCTCTAGTATATGTGGGGGTCACCTGTGTTTCTAGCTACCAATGACCCACTTTGTTTTAGAATGCGATTGGCTTTTAGGGGCCACATCTCTCTAATCCTTTGAAGCCTGGGCCGTTTTGGAGGCCCACCCAGCCAGAATGTGGGTAGGGTGAGGGGGAAGTAAGGCGGGAGGGGAGTGTTGTTTAACGTTTACAGTATAATTTACATTGTTAGCTTGGCATGAAGAGCCGTGAGTATAGGGCTGTTTGAATCTTTCTAGACTTTTTCACATTAGTGTGTCAGTTTTACTGTATTTTCTTGACATAGCTAGGGTCCGGGGTGGATCCCTTGCGCCTCCACTCATTTCCGAAGAACCGTTAGTGTCCTTTGGATTTGGGACTTCAGTCGTCATCTCGGGTGGACTGAAGGTTGAAATTGGGACTATTGCGAACATTACTCCGCAATACCCCAAGGGTCATACTAGGAGACCCATGTCGCTATTTTCATTTTTGTATGTTTGTTTGTCCTTTTCTACCTTCTTTTCCCACTCATCCCTCTTCTTTTTTCTAGCCGTCCAGAGGGGGGGGGGCCCTGCACTTCTCCGGGATAGACTCAGAAGACCTCCGCTACTTACTTTGCCAGGCAAGCTATAGAAGACTTCGTATGGTAAGTGACTGCTTGATCGTTGGCCTCCCTCCCCTCTGTTCTTATGACTGACTCAAATATGCATGGAAATGATCTTAAGGTGGCATCTCATAATGTTCAGGGCCTGAACTCCCTTAGGAAAAGGAGACTAGCTCTTGACCACTACAAATCTTTAAGACTTGATGTAGTGCTTCTTCAGGAGACACACTTTCCGGTCCGGTACACCCCCAAGTTCCTCCACTCTTACTACCCATCCTTTTTCTTAGCGAATGCCCCTAACAAAACTAAGGGGGTAGCAATTCTATTCTCCAAAAACAGCAAATTCTCCCATATCTCTGACTATAAAGACCCAGAGGGTAGATTCATTTTGGTGAAGGGTACCCTGGAAGGAGTCTTATACACGATTGTTTCGTATTATGCCCCGAATAAGGGTCAAGCTTCCTTTTTCCAGGGACTCTTTACTACACTAGAGCCGCTAATGGAAGGGAAGGTCATTATGGGAGGTGATTCAAACGTGGCATTTGACCAAGGTTTGGACAAAACGAAGCCCCTCAAGGATCAACTCGCACGCCCCTCGAAATTAAGCACCAGAATAGCCAAACTTATCCACTCCTATGGACTTATTGACATCTGGAGGGAACTGAACCCCAAAAGTAGGGACTACACACACTTCTCCTCCCCCCACCAATCATATGCTAGAATTGACCACATACTCATTCCGTCTTCTCTCATTCCCCTGTCCAAAAAAGCCGCAATAATGGATACAGCATGGTCAGACCATTCACTGGTCGTCCTCACCCTGAGAAATGTGCTATCGGGGAGAGGTGGCTCCTTTTGGCGATTAAATGAGTCCCTTCTCTCTGATCCAAGCCATATTAAGGAGATAGCAGACTCTATTAAAGAATACTTTCTCCTAAATGACATTGATAACATCTCCCCAGAGACCTTATGGGCTGCCCATAAGGCTACCATTAGAGGCGTTCTAATCAGGATTGCGACACAGTATAAAAAGGAGCGCATGATCGATATTCAACGTCTTGAAAAATCCTTCCCTAAAAGCAGAACACAAAAAACATCCAGATAGGACTATTTTAGAAAGGATAGATGCGACTAGATTAGAGCTGAATCTAGCTTTAACGGCCAAAGCAGAGAAAAACATTAGGTGGAGTGGAGCCAAATTTTATTGTCACAAAGATAGATTCGGCTCAATGTTAGCCTCTAAACTTACCCCTAAGTTCCGCTCTCTTTCCTTCCCTAAACTAAGGATAGCGGGACAACCCCCAACAGCTAACCCGAACAAAAAAGTGTCCACCTTTCACGACTTTTTTGCAAATCTATATCAACCTCCCCAAACAGAGAAAGGCCCCGTAACCAATGCATTTCTGCAGAACATGCAGCTTCCCTCTATATCCAAAGATTGCAAAGATTTAATGGAAGGAGCAATTACAGCAGAAGAGGTCAGGGAGGTTATCAAAGGCCTGAAGTCCGGCTCAGCCCCAGGGCCAGATGGTCTTTCAGTTCCCTACTACAAAGAATTCGGTGACATTTTAGCTCCTTATTTGGCTAAATTTTTTAGTTTCATAAAATCAGGCTCCCCACTGGACACTCAACTGAATACTGAATTTATCTCTGTAATCCCCAAACCCAACAAAAATCACGAGGAAGTGGAAAATTATAGGCCTATCTCCCTGATTAATAATGACCTCAAAATTCTTACCAAAATCCTTGCCAACCGTGTCTCATCATTTATTAATCGTTACGTACACAAGGACCAGGTCGGTTTTATACCGGGCAGACAAGGCCCGGACCAAATCAGGAGAGCAATAGATATAGTTTCCATTCTCCAATCAAACTGGGAAGGTGGACCGAAACAGGAAGGAATGCTCCTTTCGCTTGACCATCACAAGGCCTTCGACTCCATCGAATGGCCCTACCTTTTTTCCTTACTGGAGAAGCGGGGATTTGGGCCCAATTTTCTAGGGACCCTCAGATCACTATATTCCACTCCACGAGCGGTAATTCGTTTACAAGGCCAATATTCTAAACCTCTTCCTATTACAAGAGGCACTAGGCAGGGTTGCCCTCTCTCCCCTTTAATTTTTGCTATCGCGATCGAAACAAGCAATTGCAGTCAGATCGGATCCTAACATTCTAGGGGTGACATGCGGCGACCAAGTCCACAAATGCGGGCTTTTTGCTGATGATATGCTCCTATTCATCACTTCCCCAACTACTTCCCTCCCAAACCTGTGTAGACTCCTGTAGGAGTTTTCATGGATCTAAGGATTAAAGGTAAACTATTCAAAATCGTCAGCCTTGAACATCTCCCTTAAATCAAACATGGTGTCCTCCCTCCAGAGTGCCTTTGAATTTAAATGGAGTGACACTTCTATCGACTATTTAGGAATCAAGCTCACAGCTAAAACGCAGCTACTTTATTCGGCCAACTTCCCTCACACATACCGTAAGCTTGAGGCAGACTTAGGCAACTGGGCTAAGGGCGGAATTTCCTGGCTAGGGAGAATTCACGCAGTCAAGATGACATTGCTCCCTAGACTCCTCAACCTCTTCAGAGCCCTCCCTATACATATTGTAAAAGAACACCTGTCTGCTTTTCAAAGAAAGGTTATCAAATTCATTTGGGGGCTTAAGGGACACAGAATCCAGCAAAACACCTTATTCTTATCCAGGTCACAGGGGGGTTTGGGTCTCCCTCAGCTCTTCTGGTACTATCAAGCTGCCAGATTTGCCCAGATATCGGCAGTGTACGTGAAGGCAGAGAAGCCAGATTGGATCCAAATAGAGAGACAGGCTGTACCCTCTCACACTATAGACTTCCTCTTGTGGGTCCCCCCCAGAAAACGCCCCCCAATTCTTTCACCTACTCTCTCACAATCCTTCAAAATATGGGACACATTACGAAACAATCAGGCTTTAACTTCCAATTGCCACCCACTTGCACACATTTTTAACAATCCGGACTTTGCTCCGGGGCTAGACATCAAAGCATTTTGATGATGGTTGGACAAGGGTATGTACCGGATCGGACACTTCTATACTAACGTAGGCCCTATTACCCTGGCCTTTTGTGTAATTCACTTGGAGATGCCTAGCTCTGAACGTTTCAGATTTCATCAGATACGTCATTTCCTCTCCCACATTGGGGAGGAAAAATCCACTCCCCACACATTCACGCCATACGAACTATGGTGTGGACGGTCTACAGAGCAGAGGGGAGGCATCTCCACCATCTACCAGTCACTCGCTAACCAGTCTTCCAAGACTCCATACATGCTCGCATGGGAGTCGGACCTGTCCATACAGTGGGACCTAGATAAATGGAGAGTCGCCTTTTTTAGGGCCTACAGGGGTATTAGGAATATATCCATGATAGAGTCCAGTCTCAAGGTTATTACCAGGTGGTATCTCTCCCCGGACAGATTAGCCAAAATGTTCACCTCGACAGACCCTAGGTGTTATAGGGGTTGTTCACTTAGGGGCTCGCTGGCCCACATTTTTTGGGAATGCCCGAGATTGAGGACATTCTGGAACAGGATTTTCCTCCTGATCAGGAAAATCACCAAGGTCCAAATTCCAAAAACCCCTGCATTGGCGCTCCTAAATGATAATTTGCCCAAGGCTCCAAAACTTTCCCGTAAACTAATTCACTTTATTTTTTTGGGTGCTAAGCTTACCATTGCCAAGGCCTGGAAACAACCCAAAGTGTCCCTTAAGGCGACGATCCGCAAAATTTCCTGGATCATGGCCCAAGAGAAGCTCGCCAGTATTCTTAACAACTCAAAAGAGCAATTTGAAGCTATATGGGAGCCCTGGGCAAAATTCATTGGTATTTCCTTGATTCCTGGAATGCAGACATAATACTTCTGACTGTCTTGGGGGTGCTGGGGTTCCCTCCTGTTGGAAGGCTCTTCTCTCTATACCCCTCTCCTCCTTTCTTCTCTCCCCCCTCTCAACTTCTCTCTCTCACCTACTTGTTTGGATTCTTTTCTTCTCTAGACGCAGGTAGTTTGTTGTTTTACTTGCATTTGGGACTCCAGAGGGTAGATATCCTCAGGGGTGAATATTACTCAGGTAATGGTTCCTTCTTATGAATACCTACATTTCCAGCCATAATTTTAGGGGGGTTGGGGGGAGCTGATTGAGAGTTCGCCGGTCACAGTGTGTTCCCTCTTGGGGTGCCGGCGGACTCTCTCGGGTCTCCTCCAATTACTCCAAGGATGGTCAAGGGTTATCCCCTTTTAGGCCAAAGGTCATAATCTCTATGTAATTTTGTTAGGGTCACAGACCGGAACCAGATCCTAACAATTGTTGTTTCTTGAGTTGCCTAGCCCCATTGGGGTCTGACTGCATTTGATATGTCTAAACTATCTTTATGACTCATGCTTTGTTTAATCTTTTTGTTAGAAAATCAATAAATATTTTGAAATAAAAGCATGAGGAAAAGAAGGAAAAGGATAGGAAAAATTATATCAAAAGTGCAAGGGATAAAAACCAGAAAAAGTGAAAGAGTAGGATGTGAGAATAACGTGAATGACAGAAGAAAAAAACTAAAAATTGAATGAAGAAAAAAGAAAAATGAATAAAGAAAAATATAGGACATCAAAATATAAAGAGTGAGCGAAAAAGACGTTTGAATAGTGTAATGGAAATAGAAAAGGTGATGATGGGGATAAAGTGACAGGTAAAAAGAAGAGGGGGGACAGGATGTGGTGAAAAGGTGCTGGGGAAAAAGTAAGATGATAACAGAAAAAAAAAGAAAAAAGGAAATAGTGAAAAAAAATGGACTGAAGGAAAATATGGGAGAAAAGGAAAGAGTGGGGACAAACACAAAACGTGCAGTGCGACGGAAAATGTCAGGTGGGAAAATGAAGTGATGGTGGAGGGCTGAAAAGATATATATACTGGAGTGAGTAAAGAGGTGAGTGAAATACAAAATGAATGGGTATATAGGTGCGTGCGGAAATTGGGAATATAATAAAATCAAACATACAAAACAAGAAACAGAAAAGGTGATAGTGATTGATAAGCAGGTGAGTGAATATATGCTGCAAAATAACAATAAGCAAATAAAGAATGAAATGGTACCTTAATGCCACATACACACGACCGGTTTTGCCGTCGGAATAAACTCTGAAGGTTTCTCCGACGGAACTCCGACGTCGGAGAAACCTTTTTTTTTTTTTCTCTTTCCCTTTCCCTCTTTAACTCTTTATTCAATTTTCAAAACTTTAACATTTCATTAAACATAGAAAGAGAGAAAAAAGTATACAAATAGGCATAGTCTTATCTACAAATAAATAAATAAGCAAGAATGGGAAAACATTATACTAAGAGGAGACAAATAGATAAATAAAAACCACCTGGGCAAGGGAACAGCCTCACCCCCCATCCTCACCCACTTCCAATATTATAAAAATTTATATTACACCTTAATTCCACCTCTATTTTCCAACCCTCCCCCTCCCCTTTAAGTGAGCTTATGTTTAAATTCCTATATCGGGTTTATCAATCTTTTATTACCCTTCTTGTGGTTTACCTTATTAAAATTAGTTATCTCTTTACTTCCACACTATCTAACATTTCCCTTTCCTATTATTTTATCTATTCTGGTTGTTTTTCCGACTCTGTTATACTTTTTACACTTTATACGGGGGGGACCTATTTTCTCCAGCCAGGGCCTCCACATTCTGTCGAATTCCTTGAGATTACCTCTCTTTGTATACACTACTCTTCTTCTACATAGGGTCTCATTTATTGTCCTGATCCAGTCTCTAACTGTAGGGGGAGCCTTCGATTACATTGGGCGAGCTATACTCTTCCCTACACTTGATTTTATTTACGTGATCACGCTATTTTAACTGTTTTTGGTTTATTGGTGTCACCCAATAAATATACCATTTGATCTGCACCATTGGTGCATTTTATACATTTTTTCAAGCCTTCCCACATTTCCGGGACACCTATGAGGTCTGGATATTCAATCTTTTTCCTCGGTCCCTCCGGACTGGCGGTCCTGATCGGTGGAACAGAGGAGGGATTCCCCTTGAGATCCGGGGTTCCTTGGACGACCACTTCCATCTTGGATCTCTAAGCCTGTCCGATTCGGTGTCACCAGCATCCGAATCCACAGTCTCTGGTAAACGTATTGCATCTATTTCCTGTTCAAGATTTCTATGCTGATGAAATACAGATCTGAAGATTGGACTCACCATTTATTTTTCACTATGGGACTATAATTTTATTATGGTTTAGTTGAAACCCAATTCTATCATTGAATTATATTTATTTATTTCCTCACAATTTTTTTTGTTTCAGTGGGTCACCTTCAATGATTATTTTATTATTTTTTTGTTGGTTTATTATTAGCGCTACATTTATTTACAACATGTTTTGTGTGTTCCTATCATTATTATTACTTGCATGCTGCGCCATGTGCTTTTCTTTACTGTTGTACAGTTTAAAATGGCAAATTTCATGTTCGTGGGAACAGTAATCATCGTAGGAAACATCGTTCGCTCAATAAATATGATGTTTTGGGCAGATACAGGTAAATACATTTGGTCATGCCTATTTGTATAAAATTAAGTTTTGTACATTGCTGTCTAGATGTGTTTGTAACTAGAATGAAATGCAAACTTGATTCAGCGTAATGTAAGGAGAAGACACTCAGCAGCTGTTTACACATCTGGACTCAGGAGCACTAGTGTGGGACACAAGAACAAACTTTTTAAGGTGTCCCACACAGGTGCTCCAGTGGATACTTGGGGTATTTCCATGTGTGAAAATTGTCACAAAAAGGTAAGTATTCCAGCTTTGGTAAGGTAAAAAATCATGTCTTCAGATTGGAACTCTGCCCAAAACAGACAATTGTACCCCACTTCCCAGCAATGTTTCATATTCCTATTTCTGGACTCAAATATCTGTGTGCTAAGTATACCTTTTGTTTCATTCTCATAGGGGAGAAAAGACTCGGAGGACACCACTCAGAGGACACCAGGGACCCCCCACATCACCAAGAATGGGAAATCAGCCCAAGACCCCCCGAGGATCTGGAGGAAGGAGAGGTGGAGGAAGTGGGCGAGATTGTCACCCAAACAGGTGAGTGTCTGACACCCCAGCTTCAGGTAATCTATGTATGCCTGCATATTTATAATACATGTTTTTTAATAAATTTTTAGGTGATGTGCTGGTTGTTGAAGACAAGCTGAACCTTTCACAAGTGACAGCGCCCAAAGGCTCATCCACGACATCATAGTGTGGAATGGTGAAATAGACATATAAGGAGGAAACTGAATGTTATGGAACAAGAAATGAAGAACATGATAGATGTGTTTGGGAGAATATACATTGCTTTCTAATCCCTTCCATTTTCCCATTTGTTGGACTAAACCAAATTTTTTTTTGTATATTTTAAAAGCCAAATTTTGAAGATGCACACGGTGTGTCAACATGTGCTATCTGCCATCAGGGGATCTCAATGTACGCGTTTTGTGGGTGCAACCCCTTCCTCGTAACTCTAGTAGGTGAGAGGAAGGGGTTGCATCCCAAAACACATCCATTTGGACTCCCAATTTGTGTGCATCTTCAAAATTTGGCTTTTACAGGGGTGACATCACCCCATCTGATGAAGACACTATCAAGACATTTTTGACACTATAATGTCTGATATTGCCTTCAGTTTTTATACATTGAACTTTGTAAGTTCCAGAGTTGTGTATGTTATGTTTTAAAACATGCCTGTTTCTAAAAAAAAAAAAAAAAAAAAAATCGAGAAAGAAAAAAATATTTTTCTAAAATATTTTATAACGCACATGTGAATGTAAAAATTTTGATAATCAACAATGTGTGGCTTCTTCTTTCAATGCTTAATACCAATTTTGTAAGTAATTTTTTGTTTACAGTGACAATGTATAGTGTACAATTGCACAAGGAGAACCTAGGAGACAGCCAAAAAGAAACCCAAGCAATAAAGAAAATGCAAGATTTGATCAGATATAATTTTTTTATTTGTAAAAAAATATTTAGACATTGTCTGGCATTGCAATGGCCCCCCTAGCCATATAATAATTAACATATTTCTCCCAATCTTCACGGACGCTTTGGGGTGCCAAGCCAGGACGGCCAGTATCCAGGCCCATCAGGGGATTAGCAGGAAGTCCTGCCTCAGGCCCAAATTAGGCTATATAATTGTGTGCATTTTTGCGTAAAAAGTTGTGCA
Organism: Lithobates clamitans; assembly: GCA_037952925.1. Lineage (NCBI taxonomy): Eukaryota > Metazoa > Chordata > Amphibia > Anura > Ranidae > Lithobates > Lithobates clamitans. Next base: position 950,091 of record JBBGZY010000457.1, on the reverse strand, counting down.
AGATGCAGCAGCATCAGATTATGTGGTTCAGTTTGTAGTCCGCCATGTGTATGGCTGTCAGAAACAGGCAGAACTGACTGGCCAGCAGGTAGTTAAAAACCCTTCTCTCCGGGGTGAGGGCCTCATCCAGGTGCTCCCCACGTCCACATAGAGGAACTCATATTGTGCCGACACCACCGCCATTAACACTATACTATTAAATCCCTTATAGTTATAATATTAAGCCCCCGAATGGAGTGGTGGCATGATGTGGACGTGCTTCCCATCTATAGCCCCTCCACAGTTGGGAAAGTCATCAAAATGGGGGGCCACAGTCTGCCATTCCTGTGGCACCGAAGGAAACTGTGGAGTCAAAACAGACAAAAAAAATTTGTACTTTTGCACATAACATTGCAAGCAGATTAGACACAAACATTCTTGGCCAACATCAGTATAACATTATTTTTAAGGAGCATTTAAAGCCAAAAATATAAGGCACACTTATCAGATTCCTCCCCCCCTCTGATGGCCCATTTTAAAAATTTTAGGGGGGGTTCAAGCTGAGTTTGGGACCCCAACAAAAAGCCTCTGGCACTCTGCATGAATTTAAGGACAACAATAACATTTGGACACATTTTAGCGGGTGTTTGGGGTAAAGCACAACAATGGAGCTGACAAAATACATTGTTAAGTGACTAGGCTAGGTGTGTATGGGCCCAGGATAACATGCTGGGGAGGTTAGTGAAGGGAAATATGCATGAAGGACAAAAAAGGAGCATTCTAAACTATTACAGCATGCATGAGAACAAAAGGGACATTCAATTATGGAATGAGGAAAGAAATAGAAAACATTAACAAACATTAAATACAATAAAATGTGATGTTAAAGGAGAAAACTTACCTTAATATAGTCCTTCTGCAGGACCTGAATGATAGCAGAACAGGTCTCTGGGATAATGATCCCCAGATCCTGGGGGGAGATGCCTGTCGAGAACTTGAGGTTCTGTAGACTTCTCCCAGTCGTCAAGTACCACAACGTGGCGACTAGCCTCTTCTCCGGAGTGATGGCTTGCCTCATGCAGGTATTCTGCCTTCTAATATAAGGGGTCAGCAAAGCCAACAAACGGTGAAAAATGGGGTCCATCATCCTGAGAAAGTTCCTGAAATCATCAGGATTATTCTCCTGGATCTCACGAAAAAAAGGCATATGAGAGAATTGGTCACGCTGGAGTAACCAATTCTTGGTCCATGGATTTCTCCCCACCCTGTTCATGGACTGGGCTTGGGTCAAAGAATGAACCCCAATACCAAGCACCGGCATAGCACGAACTCTACGACAAGTACGTCCCCGCAACATGGCTTCAAAACAGTTGGCTAGTCAGAACAGAACACACTGAAGAACAGCAAGGCCTGTGAACAGCGAGCTGAAAATCAGAAACGAGCGGACAAGAAAACACACTGAAAAAACACATACAAACTGTCTACACGCTCTGAAAACAGGTACAAACCAACAAGCACAAACTGAAGAGCAGTAATGGACTGAAAAGCACAAAAGCTTAAAAACGCGAATCGTCTCTCACCAAACTTCTACTAACACGAGATAAACATGAGATTAGCAAAAGGAGCCCAAAGGGTGGCGCACTCGCTATTGCACTTCCTTTTTCTAATCCCGTCGTACCTGCTGTACGTCACCACGTTCTGGACGGTCGGACTTTGGTTTGACTGTGTGTAGATTTCTCCGACGTCTATGTGGGTAATATTCTTAAAAAATTCTCGGAACTGAAAAGTGAATTCAGCATACCGCAGTCCACATTCTTCACCTACCTACAGCTTAGGCATGCCCTTGAAGCTCAATTCAGGATACAAACCTTGGAATGGAAAGAATTACCCCTTTTTCAAAATATACTTCAGGTAGGCTCCTCTAATGCCGCGTACACACGAGCGGACTTTACGGCGGACTTTGCCCGGCGGACTTTTCGTCGGACTTTGTTTGCTCCTTGCGCCGGACTTAAAAACGAACGGACTTGGCCACACACGGTCACTGCAAAAGTCCGCTGGTTTTGAACGCGGTGACATATAGCACGTACGACGGGACTAGAAAAAGGAAGTCCAAGCCCCACTCCGGCACCCTTTGGGCTCCTTCTGCTAATCTCGTGTTAGTAGAAGTTTGGTTAGAGACGATTCGCGCTTTTCACACTTCAGCTTATTTTGTTCGTTTTCTGCGGTTCAGTTTGTGCTTGTGAGGTTTGTATCTGCTTTTCAGTGCGTGTTGGTCAGTTCGTAACCTGCCTTGCAGGCCGTTCTGCTCCGCTCGTTCCTGATTTTCAGGTCGTTCTTCATAGGCCTTGCTGTTCTTCAGTGCGTTTGTTATAAGTTTGTTTGTTTGAGCAGCCGACCGTTTTGAAGCCATGTCGAGTGGACGTTCTCGTTCTCGAGTTCGTGCTGTGTGGGGACTTGGTGTTGGGGTTAATACTTTGACCCGAGTCCAGTCCATGAACAGGGTGAGGAGGAGTTCATGGACCAAGAATTGGTTGCGCCAGCGTGACCAGTTCTGTCATATGCCTTTGCTCCGTGAGCTCCGTGAGAATAATCCTGATGATTTCAGGAATTTTCTCAGGATGACGGACCCCATCTTTGAGCGTCTGCTGGCTATGCTGACCCCCTATATCAGCAGGCAGGATACCTGCATGAGGCAAGCCATCAGTGCGGAGCAGAGGCTAGTTGCCACGTTACGTTACTTGGCGACAGGGAGAAGTCTTCAGGACTTAAAGTTCTCGACAGGCATCTCCCCCCAGGCTCTGGGGATCATAATCCCAGAGACCTGTTCTGCTATTATTCAGGTCCTGCAGAAGGAATATATGAAGGTAAGTTTTATCCTTTAACATTACATGATATGTATTAACTGTTTTTGGATGTATTGTAGAACTGTACTCTTTACCTAATTGCCATGCTTTCAATATGCTGTGAATGTCCCCTTTATCTTTGTGCATGCCTATTTTAATCATTTATTGCCCTATACATGCCTAATTTATTTCATTAACCTCCCCACCATGCAATGCTGGGTCCATTTTTATCTCTAGCCTATAGTCCATTGAACAATGTATATTGTCTGCTCCATTGTCTTGTTTGTCCCTCCCCCACCCCACAAATGTTTCAGCCAGTCAGGTGTGTTTGTTAACCTAATTAGAACCCCTCCCCCACCCCACAAATGTTTCAGCCAGTCAGGTGTGTTTGTTAACCTAATTAGAACCCCTCCCCCACCCCACAAATGTTTGAGCCAGTCAGGTGTGTTTGTTAACCTAATTAGAACCCCTCCCCCACCCCACAAATGTTTCAGCCAGTCAGGTGTGTTTGTTAACCTAATTAGAACCCCTCCCCCACCCCACAAATGTTTCAGCCAGTCAGGTGTGTTTGTTAACCTAATTAGAACCCCTCCCCCACCCCACAAATGTTTCAGCCAGTCAGGTGTGTTTGTTAACCTAATTAGAACCCCTCCCCCACCCCACAAATGTTTGAGCCAGTCAGGTGTGTTTGTTAACCTAATTAGAACCCCTCCCCCACCCCACAAATGTTTGAGCCAGTCAGGTGTGTTTGTTAACCTAATTAGAACCCCTCCCCCACCCCACAAATGTTTCAGCCAGTCAGGTGTGTTTGTTAACCTAATTAGAACCCCTCCCCCCACATTCAAATGTATCAATGGGCCATCATAGGGGGTGAGTAATCTTATAAGTGTGCCTTATGTTTTTCAACATTTCAATTACAAACACACATATTCATAATATTTGACTGCTGTTGTTTACTAATGTTTTGGTGTAATCTGATATACAATTTTTGTTATTAAAGTCCTTATCTTATTTTTTTGCACTCCACAGTTTCCTACAAGTCCACAGGAATGGCAGACTGTGGCCTCCCAGTTCGCTGACCGTTGGGACTTTCCCAACTGTGTAGGGGCGATTGACGGGAAGCACGTCCGGATTGTGCCACCACCGCATTCGGGGTCTTATTTCTTTAACTACAAGGGGTTCCATAGTGTAGTTTTGATGGCGGTGGTCTCGGCACATTTGGAGTTTATGTTTGTGGATGTGGGGAAGAACGGCCGGATGTCTGATGGAGGAGTCTTTGCACAGACCGAGCTGTGCCATCGTCTCCAGACCGGTGGCCTGGAATTGCCACCTGATGACGATAATGTGGATGGACTCCCCTCAGTTTTTATTGCTGATGAAGCATTTGCTCTCTGTGAGAACTTGATGAGGCCGTTCCCCCAAAGGACACTCACCCCTGAGAGGAAGGTATTTAATTATCGGCTGGCCAGAGCAAGAAGGGTTGTGGAGAATGCCTTTGGTATTCTGGCCAGCCGGTTTTGTATCTTCCTTACGGCTATTAACTTGGCGGACTATAAAATCAACCACGCCATCCTTGCTTGCTGCATCTTGCATAACTTTTTAAGGAGACATTCAGCTACATATCTATCCTCTGTTGGGCCTGAGCCCAGACTGGAAGAGGCTAGTAGCACTTTCACAGGCCTAGAAATTGGCCGTATTGGCTTGGCCCCCCGAACCGCACATCAAGTGCGTGACCGTTATGTGAATTATTTTAATGGTTGGGGGGCCATTGCTATTCAGCAACAGCTGTAAAAGTTTGTTTCAAAAATAAAAAAGAAAATTGGTTTATCTAAATATCTTGTTTTTATTGTTGTTTACCTTTAAGTTATGTCTGTCTCCTAGTGCACTTGTAGTAGTGTCAAGTGCATTTAGCTTTAGTTAATCAGGCCCACAAAAACAAACCCCAAATTTTGACTTCAAGAAACAGCCACACACAATGTATAGGGTAAAAAATTTTACTTGGTGCACATTGAAAGGTGCAATTTTTACCATATTTTTAATTTTTTTTTTTTTTTTTTTCAACAATATTTTACGTTGTGTAAAAAAATAATATTTGAGTAAATTATTCAAGCCATTTTTTCCCAAATATATAGACCTTTATCTAACAAGATTTACATACACAACAGTGTTTTTAGAAACAAAACTTACAATAAATGAACTTACAAAGTTCAATATTTCTAGAACGGTGCATGTAATGTCACCCTTGCAGAAATTGGTCATTTATAAGATGCTCAAAATTGAGCTTTACTAAAGGGTCAAGTCAACATGTGCTATCTCCTATCATGGGAGAGCAATGTACGTGTTTTGTGTGTGCAATCCCATTTTTGGTTCCTCTCACCACCAAAGAATTTTCAGGATGAAGGGTTTGCAAACACAAAACAAGTACATTGCTAACCCATGATGGAAGATAGCACATGATGACACACCGTGTGCATCACACATTGTAAATTTGGGTATACCCCCAAAATTGTCCAAAAAATTTTTAGAAAAAAATAACTTCCCAAGGAAATGAAGAACATGATTGATGTTTTTAGGCCAAACGTGATTATATTCGGCCCAAAACATCAATCATGTTCTTCATTTCCTGTTGCATGGAGTCCAGGCAAAGTTTCATGCTGTGAATTTGTTCACGCATTTGATCTATGTGGCCATTCCACAGCATAATCTGGCCAATTAATCTTTGCGCACTGTCTGTGGTGAAGTGCTCTGCCGCTTGGCCTTCCACAACCAGAAACTCACCTAAAACGAGTGAATAAAAACAATGTTTACAATATGCACGCCAAAATACAGTAAAACTGAAGCTGGGGTGTCAGTCACTCACTTGGTGGGCTTGAAACCTCGCACACTTCCTCCACCTCTCCTTCCTCAAGGTCGTCGGGTGGGCATGGTCTTGGGCTGGGGCTTGGGGTAGGTTCGGCCTCAGGCTGGTGACTTGGGGGGGTCCTGAGATCCTTGGACTGTTGTCTGAGTCTTTTCTCCCCTATGAGATTTAAAAAAAAAAGGTATAGTTAAAACACACTGATCTTTTAGGTTTTAATAAAGAAAGTAAAACGTTGGTTAATATTTTTTGCCAATTTTGCATCATAATAAATGTTGAAGACAGGATGAACATTACCTCTGAACAACAATTATAAAGAATGCATATTTTTTTGCAACTTTCACAGATGCTGACACCTCAATGATCTCCTATGTGTATTACCCCTCAAAAATTTAGTTATGGTCACATAGTACACTAGAAAATGCATTTCCTTAGCAAAATGCGTGGGAATGCTGAATAGCTAAATGGCTAAAATGACCGCCATCAAAACTGCCCCATCATATTCCTATATTATAAATCAGTACATGGTGTGTCTGTCCCCTCCCCCCGGGCTCTGTAATCAGAGCTGAGATGCTCCAACCACCTCCCCCCCTGTGTATAACAGAAGCTTTTGTAACCATGGCAACAAAACAAACACAGTACACTCTGATTAATGTCTAAAATTTCACGAAATGACCTCTAAACAAAAAGCTTTTTCTCAAAAAATTAAAAAAATATCAAACTGAAAGGATATAGCCAGATAGATGAATATTTAGTGAACATTGTAAAGTTTGTTTGGTGTCTCTAGGTGAAAGTATGAAGGAGCTGAAACTTTTGGGAGCGGAAGAAGAATTTGAGGATTTCAAGCATGCTCCCATTGAATTCAATGTTGAAAAAAGTGAATAAAAATTATTATTTAATAAAGAATAAATGGTAGTAAAATATTTGAAAATGACCACACATCAGCTAAAAGAGACGAACATTTTAATAGTTGAATGGTTTTAATAGCTGAAAGTATGCAGAAGTTACGCAGAGCCAAAAAACGTACGGAATAAAATTCAAAGTAAATTTTTTAAAAAATAAAATCGAAGAACAATAGTGGGACTGCTAAATCATTCCCACTAACTATAGTGCTCGTGAGTCCAGATGTGGAAACAGCTGCTGTGTCCTGTCCCTACATTACACTGAATCATTTTTGATGAAGCATTATATTTTCAAACACATCTACACCACATCAACTCATTGTGGAAATTCGACAAATTATCAAGCCATAAATGTATGTCCAACCCTGTCCCATCGTATTTGGCGAAAAAATAACGTCACTTTATAAAGTATCCGATCTATTACAAAGAACGGTATTTACGAACGATGCAGAAAAACCGCCAAAAATAAGGATCAGCATGCAAGTTCTGTATCTCAATAGTAAAACACAAGTACTTACTTTTTTTCAGCACCTTCTTTATTCGCCAATATTGTTCTGGCTCACGACTTTTGATGTCAGACCACCGCTTCCGCAATTGTTCTTTCGAACGTTTTGTTCCAAATTTCTCTTCCAGAGCGGTGACAATTGAGGACATTATTTTGTCCTTTCTCAGATTGGGTCGTGTGTACGGTCCTTTTTTGCCATCGTAGTCCTCCCTTCTTAATATGGACACCATCTCCACCATCTCTCCAAAAGCCATGTTGGTGGCCTTATATCTCCTCCGGGATGTGGATGTTTGGGGCTCCGGGCTTTCCTCCGCGCTACTTTCACTTAATCGCTCCGCCATCTTTTGCTATCTACTCCCACTGCGCAACGAAGAGTGAAGGGGCGGGGCCAAATCGTACTTACGAACGTCAGGGGCGGGCGACGCAGGCGGAGCATGACACATGCGCAGTGTATCTAAAGCTAGTACGATGGCCTATGTATGTCCGTGCGGAAGTAGCGAGCGGCACAAACGAAGGTAAGATTAAAGTGTGTGTGTGTGTGTGTGTGTGTGTGTGTGTGTGTGTGTGTGTGTGTGTGTGTGTGTGTGTGTGTGTGTGTTTGTGTGTGTCCCCGTGTGTGTCCCCTAGATTACAACACAAACTAATCCTGAGATTTGGGACTGACATTTAAGTTTTGATCTTGTGTCTTGTCTTGCAGAAATAATGAATCCCTTTAAAGAGGAAGAGTTTTTGACCCATTTCATTGATCTCTATGAGCAGAAGAAAAACCTGTGGGAGGTCAAACACCCCCAATATTATAATCGTGATGTTAGGAAGGCAACACTGGGCACACTTTTAGAGTTTGTGAAGACTCGACTCCCCCAGGCAGACCTCAAGTTTGTGGACAGGAAAATAGGTATCTTGCGTAATATGTATAAGCGGGAACACAGAAAAATCCAGGAGTCGCTGAGATCCGGGGCAGCAGCTGACCAAGTTTATGTACCCAAGTTGTGGTACTACAACAAACTGCGATTCCTGGATGAGCAGACCGAAGCCAGGCAATCCCTTTCCACCCTTCCCCCCACCCTTCCCTCCAGCCTTCCCTCCAGCCTTCCCTCCAGCCTTCCATCCACCTCCACCCCAGCTGAGGAGTCCCAGGATGAACTGGGCCTTTTCACCATAGATGAAGTGGATGCGCCCAGCTTCAGCCAGGTATACTTTTTTTGAAGATTTTGGGATTGTGTAAATGTTATTAATGATGTTAAGGTGTTAATTTTGAAAGTGCTTCATCAAAAATCACTTCTGCACAAAGAGTAATATGTAGACATATCACTAGACAGTAGTGGCCAAATATATACGTAACTTCAGATCTTGTTGATCATCTGAAATAATGGTGTGGTCAAATAGATAGCCTTTACTATTTTGTGTAATTATCTTTGAAAGTTAGGAGCTAAAAATTGTGTGTGATTGCATAACAGAAAATTACAACTATGTCCCTTTTTTTGACACAGGATGACCTCAGCCAGGAGGAGGCCTTGCCCAGTGGGAGAGAGGAGGAGGCCTTGCCCAGTGGGAGAGAGGAGGAGGCCTTGCCCAGTGGGAGAGAGGAGGAGGCTGTGGCTGGGCCAAGTAGAAGCCGCACAGAGTGTCAGGTGCCTCCCCTCCGCATTCTACACAAAAGGCCCAGGAGGATGACTGCAACAGAATAGGAATCCCTAGAGCTCATATGGGAAGCAAGCCGGATCCTGAGTAAACCTCCCAATGTAGAGGAGGCGTATGGCACCTATATAGCCTGCAGATTACAGGAGTTGGAAAAGGGCCAACGCCTCCTCTGTGAGGGTCTATTTTTCCAGGCTTACCAGAAGGGCTTGAGAGGGGAGCTTACTGCTACCACATATCTGGCAGATGAAGCCACTCCTACTCCTCCTCCTCCTCCTCCTCCTCCTGCCCCAAGTACACCACCAGAGGCACAACCTCCGAGGAAGGCTGCAGAGAAGCGTGGAGGGAAGGCTGCAGAGAAGCGTGGAGGGAAGGCTCCACGGAAGAGTCGAAAGTGATTGCCTGGTTTCTGTCTGGTCTGACTGTGCTCCCTGTGCTCCCTATAGTCGCAAGATACCTATTTTCTTGTCCTCAAACTTGATGTGTGTCCTGGGGGACGATAGGCTTCCCAGATTCTAAAAGTGTGTCCAGTGTTGCCTTCCTAATTTTTTTGGGAATAAAATAAATACATTTTGGTTTACCTTACATTCTTGCCTATGTCTTTTGATTAAAAAACGCCATTTTGTTTGGGAGTAGGCAGGTACAGGTCGAAAAGACTATGGGGTTGATTTGAGAAAAGCAAATAGTCTGTGCACTTTGCAGAGGGCAGTTGTCCTCTGCAAGTGCAATTGCTCCAGAGCATCAGAAATTATTTAAAAGCTTGACTTTGCAAAGAGTACCCAATCCTGTGCAAGTAAAAGAAAAAAAAAACATTTTTGCTTGCACATGATTGGATGATGGAAGTCAGCAGAGCTGCTTCACATTTAATAAAGCTTGGGAGCAACTGCTCTTGCAGAGGGCAAATGCAATTTCCAAAATGCACAGGCTTTTTACCTTTAGGAAATCAACCCCTATGTGTGTTTTTGTCAAATAAAAATAATTTATGTTGATTTTACATGATTTTAGAAATAAATCAGCAGAGCTTCCCCGAATTTAAGCTCTTCCCCTCAGTTTTTCTGCAACTGCACTTCCAACAAGTGCACTTGGTGTGCAATTTCTCAAGTGAACGTTTCACTTGATATTCTTAAATGATTTAAGCCTTTTGTCAAAAACAAGCTCGGGGGAAGCTCTGCTGATTTTTTCCGAAAATCATGTCAAATAAAAATTAATTGTTTTGGTTTGGGCTTCCGTGCATGTGCCCCTCGGATCCACAGCGAACACACTTCAAAATGCTCTTTATGTGGAATTATATGTATAATTAGCAATTGGAGGGAAAAATGATTTTGCCTTTGTTAAATACACCCCCCTATGTCTAATGAACAAGGGACAACAACCTCATTAAGGTTCTTTAAAACAACACAAAATATGAATGTTAATTGTGGTAACTTGAAAATACACACCAAAAATGTGGTTAGCATTTAACACACATTGTAAAATAGCTAAAGTGTTGAAATAAAAAAAAAAAAAAATCTATTTTTAAATTTTAAAGTTATGGAGATCTGGCTGTTACAAAATATTATATTAGTCATGGCAGGAGGATAAATCATGAAGAAAGAAGTTTGTGAGAACTCTGTGTGAATATAAAGCAGAAAAACAACTTCATTCCTCTTGCATTATCAATCCTAAAAAAAGGCTGTATTAAAAGACGACAGAAGAGGAATGTGCTAGCTTCAAGACGAAGGCTAGTTTTACCAGACCGAGCGCTTCCGTCTTGTAATTGCTTCAGAGCATGCGTCAGTTTGAGTTCGTCGGACTAGCACACAGACGATCGGTTTGTCCACTAGAAAGAAGAGTCCGTCGGATAAATTTAAAACAAGTTTCAAATCTAATTCCGTCCAACTTTTTAGAAAACAAAGTCCGCTGGAGCCCACACACATCGAATTGTCCGACGAAATCCAGTCCGCCGGGCAAAGTCCGCCGTAAAGTCCGCTCGTGTGTACGCGGCATAAGGGTCTAATGTCTGAAATATATGGGTAAATAAGTAAAAAAGCTAACGGTGAGGGGAAACTCCACAAGTAAGATGGGAAGAGGACATAGGGGCAATAACACGGGAGCAGTGGAGGAGAATCCTAGAAATGGGACCGGTGGTATCGGTCTCTCCCCCGCAGAAGATATCTCACCTGATGTTGGTAAATAGAGCTTATTATACCCCCAAGCGGTTGTTTAAATTTGGGAAAAGATCTGATGATAAATGCCCCAGATGTCGGGGGACCGGCGATCTTATACATATGTTGTGGAGATGCCCTAAGCTGTTCTGATATTGGGAAGGAGTGATCAACACCATGAAAGATACATTTGGAACCACATTAGAGATTAAGCCCATAGTATGTATACTGGGGTATAGGAGGGAATGGGGAGAGAGGAAGAATATTACTATAGCAATTTTGAGATGTTTGTTTCAAGCTAGGAAAATGATTGCATTGGGATGGCAATCGAAGGCTCCCCCTACAATTAGAGACTGGATCAGGACAATAAATGAGACCCTATGTAGAGAAAGAGTAATGTATACAAAGAGAAGTAATCTCAAGGAATTCGACAGGATGTGGAGGCCCTGGCTGGAGAAAATAGGTCCCCCCGTATAAAGTGTAAAAAGTATAACAGAGTCGGAAAAACAACCAGAATAGATAAAATAATAGAAAAGGGAAATGTTAGATAGTGTGGAAGTAAAGAGATAACTAATTTTAATAAGGTAAACCACGCGAAAGGCAATAAAAGATTGATAAACCCGATATAGGAATTTAAACATAAGCTCACTTATAGGGGAGGGGGAGGGTTGGAAAATAGGGGTGGAATGAAGGTGTAATATTAATTTTTATAATATTGGAAGTGGGTGAGGATGGGGGTGAGGCTGTTCCCTTGCCCAGGTGGTTTTTATTTATCTATTTGTCTCCTCTTAGTATAATGTATTCCCATTCTTGCTTATTTATTTATCTTCCTATGTAGATAAGACTATGCCTATTTGTATCCTTTTTTTTCTCTTTCTATTTTTAATGAAATGTTAAAGTTTTGAAAATTGAATAAAGAGTTAAAGAGGGAAAGGGAAAGAGAAAAAAAAAGGGTTCTCCGACGTCGGAGAAACCTTCAGAGTTTATTCCGACGGCAAAACCGGTCGTGTGTATGCGGCATTAAGGTACCATTTCATTCTTTATTTGCTTATTGTTATTTTGCAGCATATATTCACTCACCTGCTTATCAATCACTATCACCTTTTCTGTTTCTTGTTTTTTATGTTTCATTGTATTATATTCCCAATTTTTGCACGCACCTATATACCCATTCATTTTCTATTTCACTCACCTCTTTACCCATTCCAGTATATATATCTTTTCAGCACTCCGCCATCACTTCATTTTCCCATCTGACATTTTCAGTCGCACTGACCGTTTTTGTGTTTGTCTCCACTCTTTACTTTTCTCCCATATTTTCCTTCAGTCCACTCTTTTTCACTATTTCCTTTTTTCTTTTTCTTTTGTCTGTTATCATCTCACTTTTTCCCCCAGCACTTTTTCACCACATCCTGTCCCCCCTCTTCTTTTTACCTGTCACTTTATCCCCATCATCACCTTTTCTATTTCCATTACACTATTCAAACGTCTTTTTTGCTCACTCTTTATATTTTGATGTCCTATATTTTTTTTTTTCTTTATTCATTTTTCTTTTTTCTTCATTCAATTTTTATTTATTTTTTCTTCTGTCATCTTTCACGTTATTCTCACATCCTACTCTTTCACTTTTTCTGGTTTTTATCCCTTGCACTTTTAATATCATTTTTCCTATTCTTTTCCTTCTTTTCCCCATGCTTTTATGTCCCTTATGGCCCTCATATCAAAATTACCCTTTATATGTTAATTACCCCTAGTGACAATACCTAATAAACTCCCTCGGTGGGGGACTCCAACCATCCCACATAAAATAATATCTTAACAGTGAAAACTTAATAGTAATACTATATACACCATATATATATTTTTCGCACTCATATTTTGGAATTCTACCGCAGGTATTGACCCCACCCAACCTGGTGAGCCTTGGGAGCATTAACATGTGACTCCTTGTAAGCCCCACTCAGTGGGGTGCCGTCTCACCTTGGAGCACTTTTTGGCCTACCATTATGCAGGATTATCTGACAGCATCTATGGGGATTTCAGCTGGGAAGTCCCCTCCATATGCACTTAGGTAAATCTATGAGATGGCCATTGTTTGCATTTATATGATCAGTCATGCATCCTTCCTATTTGATATGCTAAATGCAGTCTCCTTGCAGCAAACTTATCCTCTGAAGAAGACCATAATGAAATGGGTCAAAACGCGTCAAGTTTTGTCATACATTAGACATGTTTGCTATGTAATGCCATGTACATTTCTGTGTTGTAATATTTGCACCCTTTGGGTACACCCCTTTGTCAAGCTCATATTGTCAAGCTCATAATACATTTTTATTAATGAATCAATTCTTTTGAATTACTTATTATTCATTCATCTCGCTGCTAAAAAACCCCTTTGGGGGAACTTTCCCATATTAAGGCACTCAAAGTTTAGGGACTCATTCACATCAGCCTGGTCTGGTGCTGTGTGTTAACCACATGCACATTAGTGTTCACTACATCATGGAATCCTATTCATTTGAATGGGCTGTCTAATGCACTACAACAGACAAAAAATAATATATGCAGTGTTTTCTGCAGAACAACGAAAGGAAGTGTGTTGCGCGCATTGTGCTGTGCTGCATTGAGAAAGTGTGTTGGTGCACCAATTGTGTACTACACATGTTGTGCATTGGACAGGTGTAAGTAGGCCTTTACAGTTCCTTTTATTTAGATGGCAGCAACAATCTGAGTGGAAAATCCTGTCTTCTGCCCTGATCTCTGTGTAAAATCAGTGGCCTCTTTGAAGATCCCAGACCTATACCTTTTCAATCTACAAAGTTCATGCTCCCTGCTGCGAGGTCTATCTCTGAGCAGAAGTTATTTCAGACTTCTGTAGAATGGCGCCGCACTGAAAGCTAGTGATCTTCTTTGCAGCATGCTGCAAGAGGTAAGGTTTGTGTACTTGTATAAGTCTACTTTTTAAAGAAAAAAAAACTGTAACACCTTCTGTTTTGATGCACTGAAAAATTAACCAATCCAAACTCAAGGTTCAGTTGGACTTCAAACTCAGCCAGACTTTTCAGTAATTATTTTTTAAAATAAGATATATTTTCTGGTGAAAATCAGCTAAGGACATACAATATCATTAAATAATACTATCCTTTGGGGAAGCTGCAGTATACTGTATGTCTCCTGACTCACTTATGCTATTCTAAAAAATAGTATTCTAGCTAAAGATCTTCATTTTGTGTGGAACTCTCACAGGGATAACATTCCATTAGGGCTGAGTCACACCTTTCAAAGCATGCTAAAGAATGCTTTTACACACATTCGCACATGTTGCATTAAGATAGTTAATTCACTTTGAATGTGCCCCTAATAAACCTTAGCCCATGAAAAAAATGGACCTACATTACTTTTGGACAACGCATCATACTGCAACACACAGAACATTCACATGTATGTTATGGTGTGCTGTAGAACCTGTATGTTTGTTCACTCGGTATAGATGTGTTGGGAATGACAATGTACCACAGCATATATGTCCAGCGTATTATAGTGCATTGCAGTAATGCACTTGAAATGTAGGTTTTTATTGTGCATTACTGTGCTTTGTCCTCATGTTTGAGACAGCATTGAAGAGTTAATACAGTGATACCTTGGTTCATGAACCTAATTCATTCCATGACTCTGGCCACGAACCAAATTGGTCACAAACAGACTCAAATTTTCTCTATGGGGTTTTTGATTTTGTTTATTTTTGTTTTTGAACCACAAAAATATGAAACAAAGTACAGTACAGTATGAACAGAGAGAACACTAACACTAACTTTGCTTGAGACAACTTCTGGCATTGAGGAACGCGGGTGGGAGGCAGTTATTGTTCGGAGGGAGAGTCCCCATCCATAAGGATATTCGGGAGATCTCCTTCAGGGGTTTCCTCTCTTCTTTGTCTCTTAGAGGCAGGCTCAGTTTTACACATTCTTGTCACCTTCATTACCGCTCTGCACTTTCTTGTCACCTTCCTTACCGCTCTGCTCATTCTTGTCTGCATTACTGCTCTGCACATTCTTGTCACCTGCATTACTGCTCTGCACATTATTATCACCTTCATTACTACTCTGCACATTCTTGTCACCTGCATTACCGCTCTGCCCATTTTTGTCACCTTCATTACTGCTCTGCACTTTCTTTTTACCACCATACTTGCTCTGAATTTCCTTTGAGGCCATACTGGATGTCCGGTACAGTACCAGTTCTTAAATTTTTCACTCGCCTACTAGCATTTTGCGAGTGGAAAATGAGGGTTGGTGAGTGTGGGCTGCCTGGGCACGGGGGGGGCAAGCACAGCCAGCATGCAGGATTGAATGGGAGTCGTTCTCCCAGTGATCATGGAGAGAAAGAGAGAAGAGAGCAGGCGGCCAGATTATCAGAGAGCGGGACATCGCTTTAACAGCTTATATTTCAAACGCCGTGTGTTCCCGCCCGTAACATACAGCCCCGCCTCCTGGCCCCAGTACTTTGATAGACAGCTCACCTGTCCAATGCCGGGACGTGTGACATGTATCAAAGTCCCGGGCCAGGAGGTGGGGCTGTATGTGATGGCAAGTGGCGGGAACACACGGCAATTGAAATGTAAGCTGTTACAGCGATGTTCCCGCTCTCTGATAATCCAGCCACCTGCTCTCCTCTCTCTACCCCTGCATGATCACTGGGAGAATGGCTCCCATTCAATCCTGCATGCTGGCGGTGCTGCCCCCCCCCCCCCCCCCCGTGCCCAGCCAGCCCAAATTTTTGCGAACTCTTCTGTTCGCAAACTGCATTCGTGCACTGAGGAATCAATGTATAAGGAGTTTTGTTGCACTTATTGGAAATCTACAGTATCAGACAACAGGTTTCTCTTTGTGTGCATGCCCCTATATTATGTTTTTTTTTTATCCAGCATTATCAAAGTGGTAAGAAGAAAGTGAGAGTACTAGCAAAGTGGAATGAAAATGCGAGTTTAAAATCGTAAGAATATACACAGAGCAAAATACATTTGGGCTCCATATTACAGGATTTGAAAGTGCAAGAATGAATCAAAAAAATTTGTTTTAATCGGAGATAAAATTTAATTTGTCCTTCCCTAAATTTATGTTGTTTGCATTTTGCAAGCAAGCAGAGTGTTCAATATTACTCAATACTCCTCAGTATGGTATCACAAGGGATAGTATGATAAACTCGAATCTTGTTGTCATGGAAACAAGACAAGCACTAAGCATACAAAATGCAGGATGTCTAGAGAACTTGAGAATATTGAAACAAGTAATGGATAGAACACAATATCCCTTAGCACAAGGAAAGGTTATTCTTGTTTATTTGTCTTTTTTTTCCAGGAACGACATGTCAACATTCTTATTTTTTTAGTTTATTTTGTTAAGTGAACAAAAGGCTGCTTTTTACTAATGAAATCTACAATGTTGTGATGTGATTTTTTAACAGCAAAACAGGACAACACATTTAAATTAAAATCTCAAAACAAACGGTTTGGTTAATGTATTCATCCAGCAAAGTAATTATAACCCCACTCAAAATGTTAAGCACCTTTAGTGTCATTGATAATCTAAGCATTAACGCTCAAGGATTATCTGATAAAGAATTAAAGGAATTCTTCCAAAAATAAGCAATCTAAGAATGGCAGTAGTTTATAGTTGTGCCAGGCATGCTGGTTCTTAGTGTGTCTCTAGAGTACCAGTGGGATGAGCAACTTAACCTTTCTTTATTTTCTAACATGAATAATTGTAACGTCACAATCCCACTTCACTAAGGATACCACAGTTGTTACTTCCCACCAGGATATGCCACACCAATTGCCTAAATTAAATTACTCAACAAGCTGTCATCTCCATGTCATATATTTTTTGCCACTGTTATCCTAAAATGTGTTGATAAAGAATGAGAAGGAGGGCACAAGCATTTGGGCATGACAGCATGGGCATGTGGATGCCCCTCCCTCCATATTTAACTACTTAAGGACCGGAAGTATTTTCCCCCTGAATGACCAGGCCATTTTTCGTGATACAGCACTGCATCGCTTTAACTGACAATTGTGCAGTCGTGCGACACTGGACCCAAACAAAATTGATGTCCTTTTTTCCACAAATAGAGCTTTCTTTTGGTGATATTTGATCACCTTTTGTGCTATAAACAAGCAAAGAGCGGCAATTTTGATAGAAAAAACATTTTTTTTTTACTTTTTGGTATAATACATATCCAAAAAAATATATAAAAAAAACACATTTATTCTTCAGTTTAAGCCGATATATATTCTTCTATATTTTTTGGTTAAAAAAATCGCAATAGGCGTATATTGATTGGTTTGCGCAAAAGTTATCATGTCTACAAACTATGGGATAGATTTAGGGACTTTTATTTTTTTGTTATTGTTTTTACTAGTAATGGCAGCGATCTGTGATTTTTAGCGGCACTGCAAAATTGTGGCAGACAAATCTGACCCTAAATGACACTTTTTAGGGACCAGTGACATTATTACATTTATATGTGCTATAAAAATGCACTGATCAATGTAAAAATGACACTGGCAGGGAAGGGGTTAACAATAGGGAGTGATCAAGGGGTTAGGTGTGTTCTAACTGTATAGGGGATGGGCTACCAGGGACATGACAGAGATCACTGTTCCCAATCACTGGGAACAGTAGATCTCTGTCATGTCTCCTGTCAGAACAGGATCCGCTTGTTTACACTGGCAGATCCCTGTTCTGCCCCTGTACTAGGCAATCGTTAAAGCACCCAGAATTTTGCTGTGGACTTTTTCAGCACTTAGAACATGTATTGGAGGCCTACAAGAATTTGGGTGGATTAGGGTGATATAACCTCGACAAATCATTCAGACAAAAACTGTCAACATATCCTCTCTTGAAGTGGGGAATGAAGGATGTTTGGCTGTGGCTTAATTTAATATTACCACAAAAACCTGCATTTTCTAAGCCTATGCCTCCATCCTTCATTTCGTCTTACAAAAAAGGTTTTTGTTACGGATTTAATGAAAACCATGTAAATAGGGTAATGCCTGTAAATATAGGCATTAATGTTCAGGAACAAACCCATTGCTTAAGTGTTTCAAAAGGGGTAATTTCCAAGGACAAAAGGATCATACTTACTTATATTTAGTAGTAATTGTTGTACTATTGTGGAAAACCTAAATTTGGTATCACTATTCCCACATATTGTCAGAGAAAAATTAAATAGAATTAAATAAAAATTAAATTAAGTAGTCCTTTTAAAAATCCACCATTTATCATATTTAGAATCTCCCCACTAGGGATTATCCCCCCCAAAAAAAATCACGTACAGGCTTATACACCACCTTTCATAGCCAAAAGGTTCATCTTCAAATGATGAGATTGGGGAAAGTTTATCTTCAGTTTCATATTGTACATTTAAAAAGGCAGTTTCTAAAATTAGACCATTTGGGAAGGCAGCTTTGTTAGCCAAGGCGAATATCAAGGCTGTTTTCTGCTTATTACCTATTGCTCCATCAGCACATACAGTGGGACAGAAAAGTATTTAGTCAGCCACCAATTGTGTAAGTTCTCCTCCCACTTAAAAAGATAAGAGAGGCTTGTAATTGTCATCATAGGTATACCTCAACTATGAGAGACAAAATGTGGAAGCACCAGAAACAAAATTGTAGACCTACACCAGGCTGGGAAGACTGAATCTGCAATAGGCAAGCAGCTTGGTGTGAAGAAATCAACTGTGGGAGCAATAATTAGAAAATGGAAGACATACAAGACCACTGATAATCTCTTTCGATCTGGGGCTCCACGCAAGATCTCACCCCGTGGGGTCAAAATGCACAAGAACGGTGAGCAAAAATCCCAGAACCACACGGAGGACCTAGTGAAAGACCTGCAGAGAGCTGGGACCAACGTAACAAAGGCTGCCATCAGTAACACACTACGCCACCAGGGACTCAGATCCTGCAATGCCAGACGTGTCCCCCTGCTTAAGCCAGTACATATCCGGGCCCATTTGAGGTTTGATAGAGAGCATTTGGATGATCCAGAAGAGGATCGGGAGAATGTCATATGGTCAGATGAAACCAAAGTAGAACTGTTTGGTAGAAACACAACTCGTCGTGTTTGGAGGAGAGAGAATGCTGAGTTGCAACCAAAGAACACCATACCTACTGTGAAGCATGGGGGTGGCAACATCATGCTTTGGGGCTGTTTCTCTGCAAAGAGAACAGGATGACTGATCCGTGTACATGAAAGAATGAATGGGGCCATGTGTCGTGAGATTTTGAGTGCAAACCTCCTCCCATCAGCAAGGGCATTGAAGATGAAACGTGGCTGGGTCTTTCAGCATGACAATGATCCCAAACTTACCACCCAGGCAATGGGCCAACAAACCAGCAACAGTGTGTGACAACCTTGTGAAGACTTACAGAAAACGTTTGACCTCTGTCATTGCCAACAAAGGATATATAACAAAGTATTGAGATGAAATGTTGATATTGACCAAATACTTATTTTCCACCATAATTTGCAAATAAATTCTTTCAAAAATCAGACACTGTGATTGTCTGGATTTGTTTCCACATTTTGTCTCTCATAGTTGAGGTATACCTATGATGACAATTACAGGCCTCTCTCATCTTTTAAGTGGGAGAATTTGCACAATTGGTGACTGACTAAATACTTTTTTGCCCCACTGTAATTTGTTGGGAATTATTTTTGAGGGAGAATGCTATTATGACATGTGCCTACCTATAGGTTTTTTCACATTTGAAAAATGTGCCACCTATCTAGAATGGGTAGTGTCATTTGAATCAGGATAGATAAAGAAAAGGGGTGGGACTTTAAATAAGGCCGTAATTGAGTAAAGACACGTGCCTCCATCCCTGTATTATTGATATAAAGAAAAAGGAGGTTGGGACTTTAAATGAAGCATGCGGCTACAAAGGTAAAAAATATACACTATATGTTTATTGACATAGAGTACATGGAGGAAATATCATAGACTGAGGTATTGTAGTATAAAAAACATAGTAATAGCATATATTCCAAAATGATAGACAATGTAATAGATTTTAAATGAGTAGCTACATCCTCCCTAACAGACATGGACAAAAAATGAGAGAGGCGATTATTTAAATAAAAATAAAAACCCACCCCACCCCAAAAAAAAGCAGAAATTTGCAAAGATAAACTGCTGATAAATGTAGATGGTGGTAGTAGCATCGCATCATGAGAGGGCTCTATGCGTTTTGTGGACACCTCCACTCGTCGGCAGCCAATGCGTAGTACATCTAAAAGTAAAATGCATAGCCAGTAAGGTCTAATGCTCTCCAAATGTAGACATTCACCAATCTAGGGTTTGGTAAACCTCAGAGAGGAACCCAGTGCTGGGGTGACTGGGAATCTTCATATATAGATGGAGCGCTAAGATAGTCATAAATGATGCAGCCTAATACTCCCACAGAAGGACTTGCTCTGAAGAAACTCAGGTTCTGAGTGAAACGCATCAGCATGACGCCATTACACCTTGGGAATTGAGGACACAGATCATTTGCCACAGACATTCTCTTATCTGACATCCCTGGATGCCAATTGCGGTTCGGAAGTGATCCATTGATGAGAGCGGTGGTCATGACATAAGACGTCAGCGGTGTAAGCCTGTGAGTGAGCTTGTTCTCCCCTCCCACTCTACCCAGTGAGGATGTCGCATCTACCACGGCATGACGGCTTGGAAGTCTGCAGAGTGGTGAGCTTTTCTTTATGTTCCTACCAGCTGTTGAGAATTCTTGATGAATATAAAACCATCTTTGCTTGCTGAACAGACACAATTTGCCAAGTAAATCTACTCTGATGGCACATGCTGTGGACTTGGACTGTCCTTCTGTGGGAGTATTAGGCTGCATCATTTCTGACTATGTTAGCGCTCCATCTATATATGAAGATTCCCCATCCCCCCAACACTGGGTTCCTCTCTGAGGTTTACCAAACCCTAGATTGGTGAATTGACTATATTTGGATTGCATCTCTACATCCTATGCTGAAGATTAATGTAGAACTGCCTGCTTTTACTAGTGAACACACTGTGCTGTTTTTCCCACTGAGCGGGCCGCTCCTGCAGCACAGTGGATGCCTACCTTATCAGTATAAGTCCACTCCGATCCAGCTATTCAGTGTATGAGTATGTAGATTGAATGACTGTGGCAGCCACCTGTGCCTTGACAACATTGTCAAATTTTAAATAAATGTGGTGGAGGTGCACTTATTTTTGCTAAATTATTAAATGTGATATTTTTTTAATAAAATGTTTTTTCCATCATCAGTTGTCTCTCCTTGAAGATTCACTTTGGACGCTGTCCATTTTCTATATATGCTGCCCTTTTGATCTAGAGAGACACACCTCACTGCTTTAATTTGTTCATTGAGGTGACAGTGTACTTTTACTGAATTGAGGAATTTTCGGTGATTATTCCTCTTTAGTTTGTAAATTACTTTGGTGTAGCTCTGGTGACTGTTTTTATTTTGTTATTCATAAGGTCTAATGCTCTGCCATGAATGGAAAGGAGTGAGGGAAATAGGGAGAAGGACTATACATCGAATATACCTTGCAAGTCGTCCTTGGACATTCCCATGGGGGAACCGGGAGCCAAGAACATGGTGGAAGTATCACCCCCTGGAGCTGTGACAGTGGGATCCCGCAGCAGGCAAAACAGCACAGACAACAGTGAACAACCAAGTGTGTAGAGACATTGTCCCAAAAGGGATGACTGGTAGTGAAGTGAGGATTTCCAAAAACCCTTCTGGGAGGGTAATGAAAATGTAGAAAGATATAAGTATTTGCGTAGCAAGTGAAAGAAAAAATCTGGGGTGATGTTTTATTGAGACGAAACCGGTCGGGATGGGCTCTGCTGATGCCACTGCAATATTTGATTTTACTTTACTCTCAAATATGAGTGACCATTTTACTTATTTCAATAAAATGCCTTTTATGTAAATGGAATCACACTATGTGGCCCAATTTTTTTCCTTTTACCATATATAATACTGGGAGGTTCCGTTCTTGATCTTTGGTCACTGTTCCCTTGGTGGATACCCATTGATGTTATACATTGTGACGGACCCCTGCCTGATTGGTCTACATCGGAAACCGTGTATGCTGATTTTCTTCCCTGGGTGTGTTACACCACAAGCTCTGTTGACTCATCAGGCGTATGCCTAGTTGGGGTCAACTTGTCTGGTAAGCCTCTTTCCTTTTGGTGGTGGATTATCAACAGACAACTAGTTCACAGATTTATCTTGCAAGTCACTTTATATATTGGAGTCACTTTAGGGACTTTCATTCTAATATATATATGCACTGTTGGCATATGTAAACATCATCATTATTGTTGTTTGTATATTAGAGTAATATTGTATGTATTTGATCATGATTTACGAGATGAGATTAATGTTAAGTGATAACCCAACCTCTAGGTAGGGTTATATGTCTGGCGGGAGGTGAACATGAACATATATACAGTATGCCTATGAGATGTTTTAATGACTGCTGTTTTCTGAGCTCCTATAACAACAAGCTGTCCCGGTTCTCTGTCCTTAATTGAGGTGGCCTCTATGCATCAAATTTTCTGGCAGAGGACACTGGGTGCTGCCGTATGCTGACCTCTGTCTCGCCCTCCCTCCCCCCCATGATTTGTGTGGGAGTGCTGGAAGAGAGGGGGACGGGAGGTGCAGGGGAGACCCCGGGAGCCTGAGGAGCTGAGGGTGAGGCCCCCCTCCCGATGATGGAACGGGTTCTGAATTTTTAGCTCCGCTGGCTGGGTTGGGGCAGGATGGGTCGAGAGCACCTCCTCGCAGTCTACTCCAGTTACTCCCCCACATAGGCCGGCACATCTCTCGTCCGGGATCAGTCTAGTTGTGCTAGTGCAAGCCTGCTGCTTGCTACTTTTATTTGCTCCTTTCCCCCCCTACCCTATTTTATTTTTTGTATTTTTTATTTTCTTTCTGCTTTTTCGGGTCTAGCGTTGTGTTCTTTCAAATAGAGGTGTAGTTTTTAGACCTCACTCTACAGGCATCCTACACTATCTACACATCTGAACCTTACCCTGTACCTCCCCCTTTTCTCTATAATTCTGGTTGAGAATGGATGGACTACAGATATACTCCTTAAATGCGAAAGGCCTAAACACGTTGGAGAAAGGGCGCATGCTCATGAATGACTTAAAACCTGCTCGGGTAGACATAGCCTACATTCAAGAAACTCATTTTAAAGAGGACCGACTAGGGGGCGTGTCCAAGATGTCAGCATGAGCAGACGTGCTTCCCAGAGCTCTGCTGGAGATCTATCCGAATTTCTTCTATGCCGTCCAGATCCTCCGCTGGACCGAAGAGCGGTAAGAAGCTCCGCTTTCCCCCGACTGTCCCTGTGCCTGACGATCCCATAGTGCACAGAGCGGGAACCCCGCGTGGCCAGTCCAATATGGCCACCCAGACGGCACCTGAGGAGACTGCCTCTCCCTCCCTCCCTGGCATCCCTGAAGTGATGGCGGCAATAACAGCATGCCAGGCTGCCTTGTCAGGGAAGATAGAGGCCGTTCAGACTGATGTCGGATTGATCAGGCAGGACTTAGATAAAATCCGTACCCAGCTGGGAGCTGCTGAACAGAGGGTTGGTCGGGTGGAAGACGTTACGGAGTAGCACTCGTGGCGATTCGGACCTTGCCAACTAAAGTTAAGGTTCTTGAATATCACGCCGAGGAAACCGAAAACTGCAGCAGGCGTAATAATTTGAGGATAGTGGGACTTGCGGAAGGAGCAGAGGGACAGAATCCAACTACATTTGTGGAAGATCTCCTGCGATCCCTGCTTCCTGGAGCCCAGTTGTCCCCATGTTTTACGGTTGAGAGAGCGCAGAGAGTCCTGCCGCAGTGGGGACCGGCTGGTCCCCCCCCCGCACATTGATTCTGCGACTATTAAATTTCAGAGAACGGGATGAACTACTGCAGGCAGCAGGGGGGATGAAGGAGATATCATATAAAAACTGCAGATTGCTCCTGTTCCCCGACTACACGGTGGAGACCCAGAAACAGCAAAGATCCTTCGATGCGGTCAAGGCGGCCATGAGGGCGAAAGGGATTAAATATACAGCATCCTTTTTCCGGCAAAGCTGAGAGTGGTTGATGGGGAGACAGTGCGATTTTTTACCAATCCCAGGGAGGCTACCTCATGGTTGGAGTCGTTACCCTCCCTGAAATGAGTGGATCCTGATCGATTGAATGTCTATTTGCTGGTGATGCCTAATTGCCCTGTGTCTTTAGTTCTGGGGTGCAGAAGTTGTGCTGTCCCTCCCCCTTTTTTTTTTTATTCCTTTTTTGTTTTTTTGTTTTTATGCACTATTTTGCATGAGGGCACCCGGTCTCTTGGTGCCACCTCCCCTACGCAGGAGAGAGTCCCAGATCACCAGGGTTTGCAGGTTTACCTGCTGCGGCGGATCTGACACATTGCAGTGATAGGTAACTGTTCGTATAAGGGTCTGGAGGACAAGCCCTATTATGACTATTATCCTGCACAGTTCCAGGTTCTATAGTTCTACCCTTCTAAGTTTTGTGCCCCTGGTTAGTCCAGGTGATTTGAACTAATGTGTTAACATATGACTGGTTATTAACCAGTTCTCTAGCATCTCCAGTGGGAAGTTGGATGCTCTTTTGTTAGCTTGGGTTGTGGTCCCCCCTCTGTGCAATTGATGTAGAGGGGTGGCTGGCTCTCCCTTGCTAACTAAGACACGCCTCCCTGAGTAGTTTACTCTAAGAATTGGGGGTTCGGGGAATTATGCATGATCCAAGTTTGGGAGTCTGCGGGGTGGGGGGAGGGGTGGGCGGCCGTTGCTTGCCCTTGTTGGTTTTGTTTTGTTTTTTTCTTTTTTTTTTCACTTTTTTTTTCTGCACTAATGTCTAATGATCTTGGTTATGGTAAAAGAAAATGCATCATGAGAATTTCAGGTCTTTACGTTGCTGTTGGCAGTGGTAGTTGGTCTTCCGCTCGGGTTGATACCTTACCCCCAGGGAAGGGGTTTTGGGGTGTTGGTTCCTGGGTCACCTGTCCCACTTATATAGATTATGGCTAATTTTCCAGTACTCTCCTGGAATGTCCGGGGCCTAAATTCAGCAGTTAAACGTTCCCTGGTATTTAATTATTTAAAAAAGTATACTCCACAAATTTGCATATTACAGGAGACTCACCTTGTGGGCTCATGGGTTCTTGGACTCAGGAGAGCATGGGTGAGTTCACACTACCATGATACATATTCTAGTTACTCCCGAGGAGTGAGCATACTAGTTCACAGATCTCTCCCGTTTCAGCTCCATGATATTAAAACTGACCCGGGCGGAAGATACATTATTATGCATGCTACAATTGCTAATACAGAGTGCGTGACTGTGGGACTCTATCTCCCACCTCCTGCGGATACTTCCCTCCTGTATGATATAATGAAACTAGTCATACAGTATGGAACACCTCATGTCATGATATTGGGGGATTTTAATTTGGCTCAGTGTCCGGACCTGGACAGACTCCACCAGTAAACCCGAAGGACACCTGATCTTATGCAGTGGGCAGATACATTTGAACTAATTGATGTCTGGCGACATTATAATCCATCTGAGAGAAGATATACTTGCCATTCATCCACTTTTCATACCCTCTCCCGCCTTGACCTGCGGTTTGTTACTCGGGCGATGCTGCAGGTGTCGAAGGTACAGATCCTCCCTAGAGGCATCTCCAATCATGCCCCTCTCATGATTACTGTGTTATTGGGGCCCACTGCTGGGCGGAAACTGTCGAGGCTGTCAGGGCACTGGATAGTGGACCCTAATTTGCCGGAGGCGCTGTGTCATTTTTGGCTTGAGAACACTGACCTTACAGAGCCCTTGATGGTTTGGGACGCCTTTAAGGGTTGGCTCAGGGGGGAATATATTTCCCGCATTGCCAACAGCCAGAAAAAGTCTGTGCAGTTACTGGGGGAGTTGGAGGATGACCTTGGGGATAAGGAGGCTCAATATGCTGCAGCTCCTATGCCCCTCAACTATGGGGCCTAGCAGTGTGCTCTCAGGGTGGTTGAACTTTATAGGATAGAGATGACTAAGAAATCTATGCTTAGTATGGCCCAGCAAGTTTTCGAATATGGTGATAAAAATGGCAAATTATTGTTATGGTTGTCTCGGGGACAGTTTGCCAGTACTCATATTGGGAGTGTACAGGATGAGGGACGTGTCCCCCTTACGAACCCAGATGAAATCCTTGCTAGACTTATGCGTTACTATAGTTCCCTCTATTCCACTAGGGTGGATTATGAAATATCAGACCTCCGGGTGTACCTGGATGGGGTGGACTTTCCTACCCTGTCCCAGGGCACCTGTGAGAATCTAGATAGAGATATAACCCTTGAGGAGGTCCAGTTAGCTATGGCCCATATGCAACCTGGTAAAACCCCCGG
This sequence comes from Lithobates clamitans, assembly GCA_037952925.1. Taxonomy (NCBI): domain Eukaryota; kingdom Metazoa; phylum Chordata; class Amphibia; order Anura; family Ranidae; genus Lithobates; species Lithobates clamitans. The sequence goes on along the minus strand of JBBGZY010000457.1, from coordinate 923,731 downwards.
TACCAATGGCATTCCAATCAAATTTTATTCCACATATCAAGAACTCCTGGCTCCTAGGCTTACCATGTTGTTCGCCCAGTTCACCAAGATAGGGTCATTACCAGATTCCATGTCAGAGGCTGTAATTGTGTTGGTGTCCAAGCCGGGTAAGGACCCTGAGGAATGTGCGTCTTAACGGCCCATTTCTTTAAATAATGTTGACGCAAAACTATTGGCCAAGATATTGGCCAATCGTCTGGCACAGGTCCTAGATGAGCTCATCCATGTGGATCAAACAGGGGTTCATGCCCGGTAAAGGTGCTGACATTAATTTGAGAAGGCTTCACTTGAACCTGTCCATCCTCCATGCCAACGCTGGTACCAGAGTCATTGCCTCTCTGGATGCAGAGAAGGCATTTGACCTCGGTTGAGTGGGGATATCTTTGGGAGGTATTGGGTAGATATGGGTTTGGTCCCCAATTTTTGCGCTGGCTGCAGTTACTCTATCAAAAGCCCTCAGCTTGTATACGGACTAATGGTGCGATTTCCGAGCAGTTTCCGTTGCAGCGTGGTACACGCCAGGGTTGTCCCCACTCTCCCTCCCTTTTTGCTTTGGCGCTGGAACCCCTGGCTATCCTACTTAGGGTGTCTCGGGAGGTGGAGGGACTGCGGATCGGCCCATTGGAGGAGAAGGTGTCATTATACGCCGATGATGCCCTGTTGTACTTACATGACGCGGACTCCTCACTATGAGCTGCTCTGAAGCTCTTTGATGAGTTTGGCCGCTTCTCGGGAGTCCGAATAAATTCTGCAAAGTCGGTACTTTTTCCGTTAGACCCCGGATCACGGACCACAGCAGCTACCACCCAACTACAATGGGTTACCAGTTTTAAATACCTGGGAATACAGGTGGGCCGAGACATGTCAGATTTTTATGAACTCAATTTGCGACCCGTGCTCCTACAGCTGAAAGCTAGATGTGCGTCTTGGGGGAATCTTCCACTTAATTTGTTAGGGCGTATTAACCTAATTAAGATGGTCTTTCTCCCCAAGTTTAACTATATATTTAGGAATCCTCCAGTGTGGGTCCTAAACATATTCTTTAAAGAACTTGATAGCTGTATTGAGTCATTTATTTGGGGAGGCTCCATCCCCCGACTGGCATGGTTCACCCTCTGTCTTCCTGTGAGGTGCGGGGGATTGGCGTGGCCCAATTTTAAGGTATACTACTGGTCGGCAGTATTGGTTTCGGTACGCTGGTGGTTTGTCCGCTCCAGGGCCAATGCTGCGGTGTGCCTCGAGGCGGCTCATTTGGGATCCCTCGGTGACCTTGGGAACCTAGTATATAGGGGTTCTGGTGCTTATGCTGATCTCCCGCTCCCTACTAGGATGACGCTCAGAGTATGGGTGGCTGCTAGGAAGAGGTTTCACAAACTGAATCGGTGGTCACCCTTTCAACCCCTCTGGGGCAATCCTGGTCTTCCACACTTCCATACAATCCCGGACCCTCAGGTTTGGGTGAGATATGGGGTGAAGTCTCTACGAGATATTATCCCAGCAGGATAGCTAATGTCCTACAAAGACCTCTCCACCAAATGTAATTTGCCTTGCTGGATGTATTTTCGTTATCAGCAGTTGAGACACGCAACAAAAGCACAGTTCCCGGGGCCTATTGTCCTTTCCATGGATCCCATAGAGGAGCTTTTGGCCCAGGAATCACTTTCCAAGCCTCTCTCCTCCCTATATTTTCTGCTCCTCAGTCTGGATTCTCCCGGGTTGGAGAGGTTATGGGAGGCGTGGAGGACGGACATCCCCACACTGGAGAGAGAGGATTGGAATGACTGTTTTGAGGACAGCTTTGGGTTGGTTATCTCTTCTAGGGATAAGGTGATATAGGCCAAGTTTCTTCATAGGGTGTACTACAGCCCACAGCGGCTGCACAGACTGTACCCCCTGAGAGACCCCCTGTGTGGTAAATGTAGACAGGGGGTTGGGACATATTATCATATGTTCTGGAGCTGTCCTAGAGTGGCCCGATTTTGGGCTGCGGTGTTTGAAGCCATTAATGAACGCCTCGGATTGTCATTGGTCCAGACTCCGGAGCTAGCACTGCTTGGCATACTGAATGATGAGCAAATGCCACGTTACACTAAACTCCTGATTGCATTTTTACTATATTCTTAGATGGAAATCTACTTCCCCCCCACTATGGCTCTTTGGGAAGACACTATTAATAAGGCTCTTCCACTGTATAAAATGACTTATCTGAACAGGAAGTGTCCCAAAAAATTTGAAGGTATATGGTTACCCTGGACGCTTGAAGGCATTAGATATCATACTTAAATAAAGTGGAGGGGATCCTCCCTTCCCTTTTGCTTGGCCGCCCTCTGCCCCCCCCCGCATGTTTTATCCCCTATATTGTGTCTGGAGTGCCTTGCTGAACTGTCTTTCTGGCTCCATGAAACTGATGATTGTTACTTCAGGTCTGAAATCCAAAAGTAATTGTGATTAAATTTAATGCCCAGGTTTCTGTAACCACTTCTAACATTTTATGTACTGTAACGACTACAATTTGCTTTTTGCTGTTTTATATCATGCTTACTCTTTTATCAATAAAATGAGATTTTAACCGTGAAAAAAAAAAGAGGACCGACTACCTGTCCTCAAGAACAGATTCTTTCCCCTAACCTACTATTCTACTAACAAAACTAAATCTAGAGGGGTTTCTAGCCTCCTATCCAGTAAACTACCTTGGACCCTTCGAGACTCCATGTTGGATGGAGAGGGGCACTTCTCATTCATCAAAGACCTCATAGGTGAAATACAATTATTAGCCCTTCCTTCTCTTAGCTGGCCACTCAGCTGTCGGCTAATTGCCAGCTCTCATCTCTCTCCACAGTTACTCAGCTATTCCTGATCCTGCCTGTCTGACCTGCCTACTTAAAGCTGTCCAGCTCACTGCTCACTTCATCTCTGCCTTCGCCTTGGTCACATCACAAGAAACCCATCTCCTGCGTTCCTGTTTAAAGACTGGATTTGCTGACATCCCTTCTGGCTCCTTATCCTGCTTGCTGTTCCTCTACTTGGATCCCTGACTTCTGGTCTGGCTAATTACCCGATCTGGTTACTGAACTCTGGCTTGGCTGATTACCTGTTCTGTTTACTGTACTCAGGCTTGGCTGACTACCCGATCCGGTTACTGGACTCTGGCTATGCTTTGACTACGCTTACTCTATTTACCTTTTTATTTTTATTAATAAACAAGTGTGATTTTACTGTACTTCTGTCTCAGTCTGGTTCATGGTTTCTGACAAGTTGCCCTTCTGGACCGCCCTCCAACTAAGACACTACCTCACATCCATACCTAACAATGCTTCAACAAACCTTTAAGGGCATTTGAGGAACATTGCTCAACAGGTACTCTTCCATGGGTTTTACCCACAATGTTCAGCCTTCTGACCTCCCCGGCAGAACAAACGACCCTGCCTTTCATAAGTAAATGGGAGAGAGACCTAAGTCGTACATTCAACTCGGCTCAAACTCAACGTATCATCATGTTCACCTTAAAATCCTCCATCTGTGCAAAAGTACAGGAGACCAACTACAAGCTCTTAACAAGGTGGTACCTTAACCCCCCATGTTTTATATAACTGCTACCCAGACACGTCCACGCTTTGCTGGAGATGCCAGGAGGACAGAGGCATGCTACTACATGTATTTTGATCTTGTTCAATGCTATCTCACTTTTAGTCCACAGTCAGAACAACTATTCAAAAGTTTACGGAATACATTGTACCGAATGATCCAGCCTTTTTCTTTTTACATGTCTCTACCATATCGGCTAACTTGTACAAAAAATCAATTGTACGTCACCTTTTAAATAAAGCAAAATCATGTATCCCACTTCACTGGAAGAGGCAATCCCCACCAGCTGTAGCAAGTTGAATCCCGAAGGTAGATGATAATAGTAAAATGGAAGACCTAGCGCTCACCGCACAACACAAACAGGAAAAATATACCAAGACATGGGAGCTTTGGAATCAGTTCATTCTCTCCCCAGAGGGCACTGTCCTTCGAGCTTCTTGATATGGCTGATACCTCTGAAAGTTTGCGCTCTATGGCCATCCTGAATCAACCAGGGTCCTACCCTGCTCCCACCCTAACCGTCCCGTTCCTGTACCCCCTTCTTGCCTCTTCCTTCTCCCCCCCCCCCTTTTTTACATCTCCCTTCCTCTATTTTCTAATATAGACCCACAGTTTAGATTTTATGGAAGACGGAAGGAAAAAAGAGGAGGGATCGAAAACAGAAAAAGGAGAGAGAAAAAAGAGAAGAGGCAAAAGGCGCTCCAGGTTCCTTTCTCTACATAATACTTCAAGCTGGCAATTGTGTATAGAGATGGCTTTTGCCACTTAGCACTAACTCAGGAAATGTTTTCTATTTGTAACACAGCTTTAGGATCAAATGTATGCACAAGACCTTGTTTCCTCTCTTTCTCTCTATGATGTTGTTACTTATGACTGCATCTTATGCCTGTATTGCACTGCGTTAGCCCATGTTGGACATTAATAAAAACCATATTTGAAAAAAAAAAAAATAAGGGTCCCAGCACTGAACCTTGGGGTACACCACTGATAACCTTAGATCATTCAGAGTAAGAATCATTACCAACACTCTCTCATTTCTGTCTTTTAGCCAGTTTTCTATCCATTTACAAATTCATCTTTCTAAGCCTGTAGACTTTACCTTACCCATGAGCCGTGTGTGGGGAACTGTGTCAAACACTTTTGCAATATCCAGGTATACCATGTCCACAGCCACCCCTCTGTCCAAGGTTTTACTTACCTCCTCATAAGAAATCAGGTTTGTTTGACAACTTCTGTCTTTCATGAATCCATGCTTTCTGTTGCTTAAAATATTTTTTTCCAGCAAGAACTCGCCTATATGGTCTTTTATTAAACTCACCAGGATCTTCCCGACTATAGAAGTTAAACTAACAGGTCTATAGTTATTTGGTAAAGACTTTGATCATTTTTTAAATATTGGCACCACATTGGCCCTGTGCCAATCCAATGGTACCATTCCAGTCATTACCGAGTCCCTAAATATTAGAAACAATGGCCTTGAAATGACAGAGCTCAATTCTTTTAGGATCCGTGGGTGGATGCCATCTGGTCCAGGTGCTTTATCCACCTTTATTCTGTCTAAATATTTCTGGACCATATCACCTTTGAGCCATTGTGGATCATTTGGGGCTGTGTCACTACCACACCCATTATGGGCATGAGCTCCCCCATGCTCCTTTGTATACACAGAGCTGAAGAAAGCATTTAATAAATTTGCCTTCTCTTTGTCCCCAGTCACCCATTCTAGATTATTTTGCTAAGGGCCTACATGCTCAGACCTGACCTTTTTACTATTAACATATTTGAAGAATTTTTGGGGGTTTGTCCTACTATCTTTTGCAATCTGTCATTCGTTTTGAATTTTTGCGTCCTTGATTTCCTTTTTACATATTCTGTTATATTCTTTGTAACATTTAAATTATGATAACGTTCCTTCTTTTTTTTTTTTTTAAAGCTCTTTTTTTATTATTTATAGCCATTTTAACTTTGGCTGTGAGTCACATAGGTTTTATTTTTGGCCTTTTAAACTTATTGCCCATGGCAATATACTTTGCAGTGAGTGTACATACAGTCAATTTGAAGAATTCCCATTTCTGTTCCGTGTCCATTGATGCCAATATTCCCTGCCAGTCTAAGTCCTGGAGAGTAGCCCACATCCTTGGAAAATTTGCCCTCTTAAAGTTAAGTGTTTTTATCATACCCGTATGCATTTGTTGCTTACAGCTAACATGAAATGAAATCATGTTATTGTCATTGCTACGCAGGTGTTCTTTTATATGAATATTGGTTAAAAGCTCTGCATGGTTTGAGATTACCAGGTCCAGCAGAGCATCATTCCTAGTCAAGACCTCAATAAACCGGACCATAAAATTGTCTTGTAATAGGTTTATAAATGTTTGCCCTTTAATTGTCCCAGCAGTGCCATTATACCACAGGCAATTTCCGGGTAGTTAAAATCCCCCATTATTATCACTGTCCCAGCCCTTGCAGCCCTTTCCATCTGTACAAGGAGCTGAGTCTCCACCTCCTCACTAGGGATGGTTCCTATGTTCGAGTCGAACATAAGTTCGACTCGAACATCGGGTGTTCGCCTGTTCGCCGAATAGCGAACAATTTGGGTGTTTGCGGCAAATTCGAAAGCTGCGAAACACCCTTTAAAAGTCTATGGGAGAAATCAAAAGTGCAAATTTTAAAGGTTAATATGCAAATTATTGTCATAAAAAGTGTTTGGGGACCTGGGTAGTGCCCCAGGGGACATGTATCAATGCAAAAAATGTTTTAAAAACGTCCGTTTTTTCGGGAGCAGTGATTTTAATAATGCTTAAAGTGAAACAATAAAAGTGTAATATTCCTTTAAATTTCGTACCTGGGGGGTGTCTATTGTATGCCTGTAAAGGGGCGCATGTTTCCCATGTTTAGAACAGTCTGCAAGCAAAATGACATTTCTAAAGGGAAAAAAAGTCATTTAAAAGTGCTAGAGCTAGTGCCGGCTATAATGAATTGTCCGTTTGGCAATACACATAAAAGTTCATTGATAAAAATGGCATGGAATTTCCCCACAGGGGAACCCCGAACCAAAATTTTTAAAAAATGCGTGGGGGTCCCCCTAAATTCCATACCAGGCCCTTCAGATCTGGTATGGATATTAAGGGGAACCCCGCACCAAAATTTTAAAAAAAATTTTACGAGAGAGCGCCCCCCCTCCTGAACTGTACCAGGCCACATGCCCTCAACATTGGGAGGGTGCTTTGGGGTAGCGGCCCCCCAAAGCACCTTGTCCCCATGTTGATGGGGAGAAGGGCCTCATCCCCACAACTCTTGCCCGGTGGTTGTGGGGGTCTCCGGGCGGGGGGCTTATCGAAATCTGGAAGCCCCCTTTAACAAGGGGACCCCCAGATCCCGGCCACCCCTGTGTGAAATGGTAACGGGGTACAAATGTACGCCTACCATTTCACAAAAAATGTGTGAAAATGGTAAAAAAAAGACACTACACGCCTTGGGTCAAGTCCTTTATTAAAAAAATAAAACTGTCCCAGGGAGTCTTCTTCTTCTCAGGCTCCGACGGACCGAAAAAGAAAAAAAATAAGAAAATCCGCAAGCTGTCTACAATCTGCCTCCATGGGAGGCACCCGTCGTAATGACGGGCCTCTCAGGTGACAGTTCTTTTATAAGTGAGGGTGGAGCCACACAATGTCATCGCCGGGTGACCCCGCCCCCCCCTCTGGCGTAAGGGGATATCCCTATGGCTTTCCTGTAGCGTCAGAGGAGGCGGGGCCACCCGATTACGTAACCAAGTGACCCCGCCCCCTCTGATGTTTTGAAAGGCTGCATGAAGAAGTTATGACTGCAACACTTTAGGGTCATGTCCCATTCTTTCTGAATCGGGGGGACTACTGAGGCTGCAAGAATGGGACTCGACAATTTCATCATTCAAAGGTTGGGCGGATGGGAATCTCAGCATTTTAAAATTTATGTTAGACCTGACCTCTCCATTTAATTCTAGGTTACAGAAGAATTATTTGGATCCTGGGACACTCATTCATTTACTGGGCGTATAAAATAGCTGCACTCGGTTGCTACACGTCTAATTTGTCCTGGGATCCTGATAACTTTCAAGTATTCTGGAAAAGGCATTCGTGGTCTCCGCTGGTCTAACTTGTTCTTTCATATTTCCAGGTTGTTTGAAGAATGGGCCAATGACAGATATTGTCATCATCCACCTTGAGGGGAATGACGTGGGTAAACACCTTGGATCTCATGTACAAAATGAAGCTTACACCGAAACCGAAATGAAACTTACACCGTTTCACTCTTTCATCCCCAAGAACTACAATTGTGTTTTCAGAAATAGTTCCTAGACTTTTGTGGTTATGTAATTCTGAATTAAAAAATTTGGAGAAAATTAGACATAGAATAAACAAAACTATGGAAAAGTTATTGCCTCTTATAGGCAGCTTTTCATACAGACACCTAGATCTTTAAGGAGGTTTTAGTGGATTATACAGATTAGATGGCATGCGCCTATCTGAAGTAGGGCTGGATATCTTTAATTTAGGGTTACAGGCTAGTATTGAGATGGGCGGCTGCGGTCATGGGGTTGGGCCGGACCAGAGTGGTCAAGTTCAGCTGGTGGGAACTGGTATTTATGATTTATGATATTGGTGCTCGAGTCCTTTATGACTGAGCAAAGTTGTATTTTTCAGATTAATAAATTTTAAGTCTAATTATTAATAAATTATATATATATATATATATATATATATATATAGCTATTATTCATGGATAATTTATTTACACCAATAAACATGCCGCTGCAAACATTTTTGCCACTCAATGGTGTCTGTGTTATTTATTTTTTGTAGAATTTAAGCTAGCTTTTGGGTGAGGGAAAAAGTGCAACCTGTATTCCCATGCTTACCTATGTTAATGCACTCATTATACATTGGAGTTTTATCCTTACAGTATATGTAAACCAAGTCTCATATAATATTTAACATGATAATATAACTTAGAAAGTAATATTCAATATAATAAACCATACTTTATCAGAGGAACCTCTGATGAAATCCCATTGGATGAAACATTTCAGGCGGGCAGATGCAAGCACGCTGAGAGCTGCGGTTTTACACATCATGATGTCTGTATCCTGTAACTAACTGTAAGTGAACTACAATAAATTTGCTTTTTATATCTGACGGACCTCACTATTGCTGCCTTATTCTTTTCATTTGGGTATTGCTGATCTATTGATTGGATAAATTACATCTACTATATCCTTGGAGTTCGTGATTTTGATGGCTTTAAGTGAATAAGTGCCCATTACAAGCTATAGTCTATGATTGGATCAAGTCTATTACCATCAGTGTTTGGACAAGCGATGCAGTGATGCCTTGTGATTGATGAGTTTATTCCTATTTATTATCACCTTCTGGTAAGCAGATTGGATTCACATTGGGTGTGGTGTACTTTTCCATACAAACTGAAGCTGGTGAAGGGTCCTTTTTATATCTATCCCTTCTTGGAAAGACCTGTTATTTGAAACAAGCGCTGCATTTTGAACTTTTATTTTTTATTGTTTGACAATAAACAAACTGTGCTGGCTGCTTATGTAGATATTCTGTTATTATAGCTAACATGGATGCTCACCCCCCTTTTTCTTTACTTAACATTTGAATCTTATACATGATGTTTGGCAATATTACCATTTTAATAATATTTATTCTTCCTATCCAGGAAAAATACCTTGTTGCAATTTTATTTATTTATGTTTTTATTTCGTTTAGTAGCGGGATGAAATTTGTTTGATCTATTGTCCCCAGGGAAGGTGTTATCTTTATTCCTAAGTATTTTAATTCTGTTTTTCTCCATGTAAATGGTAATTCTTGTTGTAAGATCTGCTTCTCCTGTTTCCCCACATTGATATTCAAGATCTCATATTTAGAGGGAATAATTTTAAGATTTGATAATTCACCATAGGATTTTAATAGCTTCATTAGGTTGGGCAGTATTGCCCTGGGCCTAGATACGTAGAACAGTATGTCATCGGCATATGCCGCTATTTTGTGCTCTTTGTCTCCTATCTTAATCCCCTTTATATCTGGGTTCTTTCTAATCTCTGCCAGGAGCGATTCTAGTGACAATACAAACAATAGGGAAGACAAGGGACACCCCTGTCTCATTCCGTTGTGGATCGCGAAGGGTAATGATGATGTCCCATTGATCTTTACCCTGGCTGTAGGGTGGTTATATAGCGCTTTGATCCAATAGGTCATCTTTGGGTCTACTCCCATTTTCTCCGGGGTATTTATCATAAATCCCCAGTCTACCCTATCAAATGATTTCTTGGCGTCTATTGAGAGGAGTAGCCCAGGGGATTTACCTTCTTTAATTTTCTGCAGTAACAGTAGCGCTCTTACCCCATTATCGCTCCCTTCCCTACCTGGAATGAATCTGAATTGGTCCGCATGTACCAAGTCATTCATTACAGATTTCATCCTACTGGCTAACACTTTGGCAAATAATTTTGTGTCTGCATTTAATAGCGAGATGGGTCTGTAACTTGAAAATAGCGTGATATCTTTTGCTTCCTTTGGGATGATGGGGCTTGCGACCGTTAATGCTTCCCTTCTCATCTCCCAACTTGTTCCTATTCCATTCATATAGCAGCATAGTTTGGGGATTAGAATATCCTTAAACCTTTTATAATAGTCTTTAATTTAGTCTAGCTTCTGTAAAGAACATAGCACATATCATGAGGGACTCCATTTTAATTCTAAGACACCATCTTATGTTTCACAGGAAAATTGAGAAAACTCAAATATGAGTTTCAACTGAAACCCACATAATCTTTAAGCTGTTATCTATAGAAAGCCTTCTCAAGGTTACATATACATTTAAATATAGCTAGAATGTGGAGTTTTTTTCTAGCTCATGTTTGTTCTTGATAAGATAAGTGCTTCCCTCAACACCTGTTTAAGAATACATATATACACTATATTAGTGAAAATGATGCAAGATTTTGTCTTATAACACCAGCTAATAGGTAAATATTAACTGAACCTATTTTCATTTCAATGACATGTATAAGGTTAGTAAAACTCCTCCCATCCCTCAAACGACATAAATACTGTATCATTGAACACTGCTAATTAGATATCTTTAAGTGGCTAAGCAAACCTGTCTCCTGTGTCACTTTATTGATATCTCCAGGCCTGGGGGTCAACGGAGGTCTTCCTGCATTACCTGAACCTATCTGGGTGGTCTTAGAAGCAGAAATTTCCTACAACTGGGGGCTCGTCGTCTGGGATAAAAGTCAAAAATCATCTGAAGGTAAGTCTTTATTTTGTCTTTATTGACGAAATATTTCTTGCCTCAGCTCTGATTAAAGCTTTTTAGACCCGTAAATTAGTAGGGGATAAGAACCAGGCCAGAGGTTAATATTGGAGGGTTTTTGGGAAACCCACAAAGATAAGCAGTACTGCATACACATATATAGAGACATTCCTTTTGGGAAGGGATATGAAGTGGTTAATGAGGAAATAGACTCCGGTGACCCCAAAATCTTTTGCTTTTTCTTATCTGTCGCATTAGAAGTTATAAGATAATCTGTCGTGTGTGTGTGGATCAGAAGACTGAGTGGTAAAACAGTCGGCTCCCACTGTCAATATGGGTCAGAAACAAGGTAAAGAAGATCCTCCCCCTCTTCCCAATCCAGGAGAAACGTGTAAGGATTTTGTAGCCAGAATTTGTGGTACTAATTATGAATTCATAGTCCCATGGGTTTCAAATTTAGCGGGATGGACCGAAGCCATACACAGTGTAGACCCCTTTCCCCGGGATGGCGCTAATGACGAATTTCACATAGATATGATAAAAGGATTGTGTTTAGGAGATAAGAGAGCTTTCCCTTGGTACCCCGGGGATCCTTAATGGGATATGGATTATATGGAAAAGGGAGGAGAGAACTGGTTAAAATACGCCCCATATTGGTTTCAGAGGGATAATAAGAAACAGAAAAAGCCCACCAAATGTTTAAGTAAGGAAGATTATGACCAGAAACATAGAGAAGAAGCCGATAAAAAGAGATTTGTCCCTGACCCAATAGCCCCACCCCTGCCAATAGTCAGTCATCCTCCACCCGCATATGTACATGTCTATCCAAGTTTAAGAAAGGAAGATATTGATCTTCTGGCTGGACATTATGCAACCAGACAACGGCAGGTCCCCCCCGCTCCACAACCACAACAGCAGATGCCTCCCGCTCCACAACAAGATAGACAGCACCCACAGAGGGCCCGAGTCGAGGTAGGTGAACCAGAAGATGATCAGGGAGCTATAGGAGGGGTAGTTTCACCACCTGGCCAAGAGCAGGAGGAAGAAGACGTTAAAGGGGATAGAATACTTAGTCCCCCTAAAACAAAGAGTGGAACTGTATATAGTAATACTAACCTTCAAGCACCTTTCATGACCATTGGAAATGAATTATTAAAAAAGGTAATAGACATTGAGGACATTGACAGGATAGTAAAACATTGCCCCAAACCCACAGCCTCTGCAGGTGGCACTTTAACTTACTTAAAAAAGGCCTGTAAGGGTAGAAATTACACACAGGAAGACATGCGTCTTATCATTGATGGTATCATAGGACACACCAGTTCCTGGAGCTGGGCAAATGTTCCAAGTATAAACACTATTGACACTGGAAACGCGGGAGCATATGGGTTAAACACAGTACCAGGTAGGAACACCATGTGGACAGAATTAGAGACTGAAATGATGAGAGTATTTAAAAATAAAAGTTCCCTCCCTACTGCCATAGCATGCAAACAAAAGTCAGGAGAAACTGTAGTTGAATTCTGGAAAAGGTTTCATGAAAATTGGACAACAGAAGCTGGATTAGCTACAACTACTGATGTGGGAGCTTTGTTTATTCAAACTTATATGAATAATCTAAAACCCCAGTTCGCCTTGGTGGTAAAACAGATGATATCTGAATGGACCACACAGACGATTGACCAATTTCAGGAAACTTTAATACAGAAAGAAGCAGCAGTGTGTTTTGATGTAATAAAGGAGAAAGCAGTGAGTACCCTTTATCAGGGTGGAGTGCAAACTCAGCCTCCCCAAGATAATGGTGGACAATGGGGCAGTGGAAACAAAGGCAGAGGAAGAGGAAGAACAAAAGGGAGAGGGCATGGTTTTTCCAGACCACCCCAGCAGTCCCGCACATGTTGTTTTAACTGTGGACAAGAGGGTCACTGGAGAAATCAATGTCCTTATGAATGGAATAACCCAAATACTCAAGATCAAGATCAAATGCGTACACAGGGACCCCAATCTAGCCAACCAAATCAAGTTGCCCCAAAGCAACAGGGTCCCCGATTCCCTATACAGTGGAATCAACAGCAACTGAAATGAAGCTGCCCAGAAGGTAGTATCCCAGCATTTCCTTTGATCTCACTCTCTTACAATGAGCAACCAATTGTGACCCTATATGTCAAAAATAGGCCTGTTCCATTTTTAACCGATTCAGGGGCAACTCGGAGCACCCTCAGTGAGGACTACTACAGAGGTGAGACTAAAATTGCTGAACCTTCTATGGGAATTAATGGGATACTTACCAAAACATACAAAACACCACCTTTACCAGTAAGTGATGTTGAAAGGGGAGGTGCAACAGTCTTGCATCATTGTTTCAGGATTATACCAAATTGTCCTATGAATCTCTTGGGTAGAGATTTGATGGGAAGATTGGGTATAACACTGAAAATGACTACTGAAGGAGGGGTCTTCGTACACTCCAAGGTAATACCAATATATTACACTGAGGATAGTGATCTCCCTCCACCAGATGATCCGGTATGGTCAAAAAGCTCCTTGGATGTAGGTCTTATTTCTTGTACCCCATACAAGGCAGCTTTAAAATCATGGGCACAGCCGGTTTATCACAAACAATACCCCATTTCAAAAGAAAAAGAGGAAGGAGTGGCCCCAATGGTGGAAAGGTTCCTGCAGCAAGGAATTCTTAAAGAGACACTGTCACCCTACAACGCCCCCATTAACCCAGTAATGAAGCCGGACGGCTCTTACAGGTTTGTACAAGACCTCAGAGCTATAAACAACCTAGTGATACCCATTGCTCCTATAGTGCCTGATGTGCCATCACTCTTAACCTCCATACCATCCGATGCAGAGTATTTTTCGGTCATTGACCTTTGTAATGCATTTTTTTCAGTTTTTGTTGACGAAGAGACACAGCCTATCTTTGCATTCAATTTCAGAAACCGCCAGATGAAGTGGTGTAGATTACCTCAGGGTTATGTAGACTCCCCTGTAGTGTACACAGTGGCCCTCCAGGCAACCCTGCGGTCTTGGACACCCCGCCATGGTTCCGTCCTACTTCAATATGTTGATGATTTGTTGTTGTGTAGTCCAAGCCAGAAAGCATGTAAAAATTATGGTTTAGATCTGTTACATTGGTTAGCAGACAATGGTCACAAGGTTTCTAAGAAAAAGCTACAATGGTGTCAGGAAACTGTTGAATACCTTGGTTTTGTACTCTCCAAAGGAGAAAGGAAAATCAGTCACAAGAGAGCTGCGGCTCTCGTGGGTCTGCCCCACCCACTTACTAAGAAGGACATGCTATCCTTTCTTGGAATGATTGGTTACTGCCGCCAATGGATACCTGATTGTTCCTACTATGATAATCTCCTGAGGCAAGCCACAGGTACTGACATGCCAGATTGTGTGAAATGGAATGATGAAATGTACAATGCTTTTGTGTATCTTAAAACTGCAATGGTCACATCTCCTGGACTTGGACTACCTGAATATGGTAAAATGTTTCACTTGTTTGCAAGGGACAACTGTAAAACGATGGCGGGGGTCCTGGCTCAGGAGCATGGGGGGAAACTCTGCCCTATTGCATTTTTTTCAAAAGTTGTGCCGATGCCAGTACAGGGCATGCCGGCGTGTCTCAGAGCTCTGGCATCCTGTGCGATGGTGGTGGAAATGGCTACATCATTCACTCTAGGACATGCCACCACACTACACACCACTCACAATGTGTCCATTCTACTAAAGAATATCCATACCCAGCACATGTCAGCCCAGAGGCTGAGCGGTTATGAAGTAATTTTACTTTCTAACCCAAAACTTGAGATAAAATATGCCTCTCCCACTTCTGGCCCAGCTCCAATCCTGAATGCCTTGCTAGGCTTGAAAGGTGAAGAAGATGAGGTAGTGCCTCAACATGAATGCATGGACCTCATCCACCAAGACACATCCCCGAGACCAGACATGTCTTCAACTGCTCTCCCTGGAGCACAGAATGTCTTTGTGGATGGGTCTTGTTCAAGACCAAATGATAACATATACCATGCAGGGTATGCTGTTGTTCAGCTGCCTGATAAAATACTGGAAGCAAACCCTGTCCCATTCCAATCAGCACAAGCTGCAGAACTTATAGCCCTTACTCGAGCTTGTCAGCTTTTTGAAGGGCAGGATGTAAACATTTACACAGACTCCAAGTACGCGTACGGTGTGGCGCATGATTTTGGAGTCATATGGAAAAGGCGGGGCTATATAGCAGCAGACGGTAAATCCATCTCACATTCCACGCTTGTCACAAGTCTGTTAGAAGCTATACAATTACCAAGGTCCATAGCTATACTACACTGTAGGGCACATACAGGGCAACAGGATGACATAGCCAAAGGCAACGCCTTAGCTGACAAAGCAGCAAGAGAAGCAGCATCCACACAGCCTGCAAACATACAAATGCCATTACTCTCACCAGAAATTCCTCTTTTGGATCAAACATTGCGTGATCTCCAAGCATATGCCACAGAACAAGACATCCAGCAATGGAACTCAATAGGTGTGCAGACAAACCCAGAAACTGACCTTGTCTGCCAAGAGGGGAGACCATGTATCCCTGTAGCCAGTGCACCCATTTTTATTTCACAATACCATGGGATAGGTCACAGAGGGTGGAAAGTCACATGTGAACTTTTGGATAAGGATTTTTACATTCCAGGTCTTCCCTCTCTCGTTAAGGCATATGTTTCCAGATGCATCACATGCATTCGGAATAACCCTAGCAACCCTCACAAAGCAAAACACGAACATCTGATATATCCATCTACACCATTCACTCATCTGCAGATAGATTTTACACAAATGCCCAAACTAGGTAAAAGACAGGAATATTTGCTAATAATAGTGGACATGTTCTCAAGATGGTTAGAATTGTTTGTAACTACAAAGGAAGATGCACAAACAGTAGTGAGGATTCTGATACAAGAAAATATCCCAAGGTGGGGTTGCCCACTACAGATCAACTCTGACAATGGTCCTGCATTTGTGGCCAAAGTGTGTCAAGACCTGGTAAAAACACTGAAAATAGAATGGAAGTTTCATATTCCTTACCACCCCCAGAGTTCAGGTATAGTGGAAAGGATGAACAGAACCATTAAAGATAAGATCAGGAAGGCCACTGGAGGTACGTATGCAAATTGGAAGAAGGTCCTACCAGCTGTACTAGCCGAGGTAAGAATGACACCCTCTAAAAAGACAGGGTTCTCTCCTTTTGAAGTCTTAATGGGTAGGCCATTCCCCACCCCATGGGCCAGACAGCCACTTATGTTAGAAAGAGGGGACCTAGATCTTATTCAGGAAGAATATGTAAAAAAACTTATTGAAACTTTGGATAAAGTTGAAAGGAATGTTGCTCGCACCTCTTCTTCTTCTTCACAGGAACCTACACACCCTTTCCAGGTGGGTGACACCGTGGTGGTCCAGAGATTGAACCGCACCAAGAAACAAGAGTTTCCCTTCGGACCCCCAACCACAGTGATCGCAGTCACCCGCACAGCTATTTTGGTAGAAGGACAACAGGCCTGGATTCATGCAAGTCGCGTAAAGAAGGTCAACCAGGACCCTAAGAAGCAAGGCAAAGATAAAGCACAGAGAGGGGAAGCAAGTGATATAAATCCTCGAACACTGAGTGAAGCATGTGGTCAAGACTCTGAACAAGATGACGTCGCTTATTTCACCACAGACTTCTGGGAAGGCCTTGTGCCTCCTATGCTGGGCTGCCCTGATTGTGTTCCTGCCAACTTGGCTGATAACTAACTGTATTTATCATTCTGAAGATTTGGGACTCATAAAGGGTATTTGTGGGGCCTCTAACACTCTACAACAGAATAATACACATGACAGACACAAGAGAAATGAAAACTCAGAAAGTTTTACAGATAAAATGTTATTGTTGAAGTTTAAATATAGCTACGCCCAGAAATCTGGATTTGAAAAATGTTGGATATGTAGTAAACTCCATCCTAGCACTGCTAGAATCCCCTTAATGGCAGTACCTCTAAACTTCACCCCACTCCTTAATGGCACACCTCCTGTCGTCCTTACAGAAGTCATAAGAACACTTTCAAATAATACCCTTACTTTCCAAATTACTGGTAGAAGTCATTCCCCAGACTGGTGTTTTAGGTTGGGAAACTCCACAAACGGAGCTGAAGTTTGCCAACAAGCTAATATTAACTTTTCAATGACTTCAATTGAAAGCCCTTTCTTTCATACTTCAGAACCTGCCCTAAACACCACTCTAATAAACTTTCTTAACTCCAGTTCCACTTCCACAGTAGGACAATTATTGTCGAGTTTAACTTTTTCCAGTTTTTCTGATGAAATGATGACAATTTTCAACAAACGATCCTTAGCTCTAGGAAACAGTATTTATATTTGTTGTGGAAAAATCTGTCACCCTTGGATCCCCACCGAACCCCAAGGATGGTGTTATCTTGCATCCCTAGTCTCCATCATGGGCGTAGTAGGAGATAGCAAGGGAAGACACCTCCTTGAAGCTAGCATGCATCCTAGGTACCCCCTCAAACACCGCAATAAAAGGGAGTTATATCTTACAAAAGATATGGCATGGGCTTGGTTCCCCTCATGGACTGGGTGGGGAATAGACTTAATGAAAAGGTTGAATAATTACACTGGAATCATTGATGAAATAATGGAAAAGAATTACTAAATTAAATATAGAAACTAGGGCAATCAGAAAACAATTAGAACTACACGAGTTAGCCATAGAAAGCATGAGTGCTGCCTTAACTGGGTTATGTGAAAACACAGAAGATGATGAGTGTTGTACCTGGTTTCATAACACAAGTATTGAGGTACCAGATTATTATGATATAATTGCACAACACCGGAAAGAAGTAAGCAAATTACAAGATGAAGCTAGAAACATTGCTAAGACATGGGATCCTTTTGCAAACCTAAGTTCTGGGATAGGAATTTTGGCATGGATAAAGAGTGCTGCCATAACTATAATTATGATTACTTTTTTTGTTTTGTTCCTATATGCCTGTTATAAGCTTATAATGTGTATAATTGTTAAGGCATCCCGAACCCCTGATCCTGCTGATGCGAATAGAATTTATCTGAGTATGTATTATGATAGAAGAAAATTTACATAACTGTGAAAGGTAGTGAGCCATATAATAATGTCTCAAAGAGGGGATTGTAAAGAACATAGCACATATCATGAGGGACTCCATTTTAATTCTAAGACACCATCTTATGTTTCACAGGAAAATTGAGAAAACTCAAATATGAGTTTCAACTGAAACCCACATAATCTTTAAGCTGTTATCTATAGAAAGCCTTCTCAAGGTTACATATACATTTAAATATAGCTAGAATGTGGAGTTTGTCCTAGCTCATGTTTGTTCTTGATAAGATAAGTGCTTCCCTCAACACCTGTTTAAGAATACATATATACACTATATTAGTGAAAATGATGCAAGATTTTGTCTTATAACACCAGCTAATAGGTAAATATTAACTGAACCTATTTTCATTTCAATGACATGTATAAGGTTAGTAAAACTCCTCCCATCCCTCAAACGACATAAATACTGTATCATTGAACACTGCTAATTAGATATCTTTAAGTGGCTAAGCAAACCTGTCTCCTGTGTCACTTTATTGATATCTCCAGGCCTGGGGGTCAACGGAGGTCTTCCTGCATTACCTGAACCTATCTGGGTGGTCTTAGAAGCAGAAATTTCCTACAGCTTCCATTCAAAAAACTTTTATTTTTTCTATCCTCTCTGTTCAGAGTCCTGTTTTCCCTTTTTTTTACTGAGTACAGTTCCCCGTAGTATTTCTGAAATACTCCTGCTATTTCTGTTGTTGTATACACCATTTCCCCAGTGCTATTTTGTATTTTCTCTATATAGTTTGCTGTTTTTTTCTTTTTAATATTTTAGCTAAAAATGTTCCTGTCTTGATCCCCCATTGATACCTCTCCTTCCTAATTCTATTAAAAACCTTTTGTGCTTGCTGTTCTATAAGTTCTTTTAGTTCATCCCTTTTTAGAACAACAGCATAGTGTACTTCCATTTCTCCTCCTTTCGTATGCTGCTGTTCTAATTCGTAAATTTATTTTGTTAATATTTCCATTTTTCTTGTTCTTTCCTTCTTTTCTGCTCCCCTAGTTATCAGAATACCTCTTATGTAGGCCTTTGGGCCTCCCACAGCGTGGCTTCTGATATTTCTCTGGTATAATTTATTCTAAATTGTTGTTCTAATTATTTTTTTATCCTGTCCTCAGCTTCCTTGTCCTGGATTAGTTTCTCATTTAATCTCCATATATTTGGCCTATTTTGGACACCGGATAGCTTAATTTTCATAGTTACAGGGGCATGGTCTGATAGAGTTGTTGCTTCAATATTTGTGCTAATTACTGATTCTAATAACCTATGTTTGATCATCAAATAATCAATTCTTGAGTACGTCCAGTGCACAGGGGAGTGGAAGGTATAATCTCGTGTTTTAGAATGTTGTAGTCTCCATACATCTATCATTTGATTCTGCTATAACTTCTTTTTTATCATCTTCCAGTCCCCTGTACTCGGGACATACTATGTATCTTAGGTTCCATAACAGATAAAGTACAGTTAAAATACAGTTAAAATCTCCTGCCATAATCACTCCTCCCTTCTTAAACTCCATTAATTTTTCCATAACTACTTTTAAATATTTTATTGGATTTTTGTTAGGGCAATAAATATTTGCCAAAGTGCAATCCATGTCGCAAAGTCTTCCACTCAGGAATAGATAGCGACCTTCAGGGTCTACCATCCTTTCTTCTAGGGAAAAACTCACTCCTCTGGCAAACCCAATGGCTACTCCCTTTGCCCGTTTTGTTTTTAGAATTTCCATAGAACCATTGGGAAATCTTTTGAGTTTATTTTATATTCGTTTCATGGGAGATATGTGTCTCCTGTAGGAAGACTACCTCTGCAGCATATCGTTTGATCTCTTTTAGTATATTGTGTCTCTTTATAGGCATATTTAGCCCACGCACATTATAAGTTAAGAAATTTAAAGATGTCATCTTTGTTCCTTGTACTCCCCTCTCCTATTTTTTCTCTCTTCGTTTAGCCCTGCCACTGGATCAGGTTGACTAGACTCAATTATGTGGGATATTTGCCTTGATGGGTGCGCAGTGAGCAAAGAGAAGTCACCAGGTCCCCTGTAGTAGACCTTTGTTAAATTTTGAGAGGTTCTCTTTCTCTTTCCCCCTCCCTTCTCACCCCCTCCCCTTCTCACCCCCTCCCCCTCCTTCACCCCTTTTTTTTGGGGTAGTTTGGTCGACCCATGACCAATAGATCAAAGGCTATTCCTCCTTCTCCTTCCCCTTGATTCTCTCCTCTTGGGGTTGAGCTGATGGGGTTGCAGAATTGTTTTAATTTAGCCACATTGGAGAGTTTTCCAGCATGAACGGCTTATGTAAAGATATGATGATATGATATGAGCATCTCAATTGGATTTAAGTCCAGACTTTGACTAGGCCACTCCAAAACCTACATTTTGCTTTGTTTGAGTCTTTTGGAGGTAGACTTGCTGTTGTTTTTCGGATCATTGTCCTGCTGCATAACCCAAGTGCACTTGAGCTTGAGGTCTCGAACTGATGGCCGGGCATTCTCCTTTAGGATTTTCTGACACAGCCTTACTATTCCCAGTCACTGCCTCATACACCTACCATCTCTGTCCTTCCCCTGCCCCCCCTCCCTTATCCATATTTTCAACTAGAAATGATATGAACATATGACTGGAACTCACCAGTCTTTCCCGGCATGTCTTTATTAGGGATGAGCTTCGAGTTTGAGTCGAACTCATGTTTGACTCGAACATCAGCTGTTCACCAGTTCGCTGAACAGCGAACAATTTGGGGTGTTCGCGGCAAATTCCAAAGCCGCTGAACACCCTTTAAAAGTCTATGGGAGAAATCAAAAGTGCTAATTTTAAAGGCTTATATGCAAGTTATTGTCATAGGGGACATGGATCAATGCAAAAAAAAGTTTCAAAAACGGCCGTTTTTTCAGGAGCAGTGATTTTAATAATGCTTAAAGTGAAAAAATAAAAGTGTAATATTCCTTTAAATTTCATACCTGGGGGGTGTCTATAGTATGCCTGTAAAGGGGCGCATGTTTCCCGTGTTTAGAACAGTCTGACAGCAAAATTACATCTCAAAGGAAAAAAAGTCATTTAAAACTACTCACGGCTATTAATGGATTGCCGGTCCGACAATACACATAAAAGTTCATTGATAAAAAACGGCATGGGAATTCCCCACAGGGGAACCCCCGACCCAAATTTTTTAAAAAAAAATGACGTGGGGGTCCCCCTAAATTCCATACCAGGCCCTTCAGGTCTGGTATGGATATTAAGGGGAACCCCGGCCAAAATTTTAAAAAAAAATGGCATGGGGTCCCCCTCAAAATCTATACCAGACCCTTCAGGTCTGGTATGGATTTTAAGGGGAACCCCGCGTCAATTTTTTTTTTTAAAAATGGTGTGGGGTCTCCCCAAAAATCCATACCAGACCCTTATCTGAGCACGCAACCTGGCAGGCCGCAGGAAAAGAGGGGGGACGAGAGAGCGCCCCCCTCCTGAACCGTACCAGGCCACATGTCCTCAACATTGGAAGGGTGCTTTGGGGTAGCCCCCAAAACACCTTGTTGATGGGGACAAGGGCCTCATCCCCACAACCCTTGCCCGGTGGTTGTGGGGGTCTGCGGGCGGGTGGCTTTTCGGAATCTGGAGGCCCCCTTTAACAAGGGGACCCCCATATCCCGGCCCTCCCCCCTGTGTGAAATGGTAAGGGGGTACAAAAGTGCCCCAACCATTTCAAAAAAAGTGTCAAAAATGTTAAAAATGACAAGAGACAGTTTTTGACAATTCCTTCTCCACCCCCCAGCTCTCTCCATCTGTCTCCTCACGCATTACCAACTTACTAGCAGACATATCAGCCTGGATGTCACATCACTTTCTCAAACTCAACCTATCCAAAACTGAGCTCATGATATTTCCTCCCTCAGGGGCCACTTCCCCTGATTTCCCTGTCAAGATCAACGGCTCAACTATCAACCCATCTCCCCACGCCAAGGTCCTAGGTGTAATCCTGGACTCTGAACTAACCTTTCGACACCACATTCTATCACTATCCAAAGCTTGCCGCCTCAGTCTTCGCAACATCTCCAAGATACGCCCCTTCCTAACCAATGACACCACAAAGCTTCTAATCCACTCCCTGGTCATCTCCCGCCTCGATTACTGCAACTCCCTCCTCATTGTTTTACCTCTAAATAGGCTATCCCCACCAGTCCATCATGAACGCTGCTGCCAGGCTCATCCACCACACAAACCGCTCAGCGTCTGCCACACCCCTCTGCCAATCTCTCCATTGGCTGCCACTCAGTCACCGAATTAAATTCAAGATACTAACTATAACTTACAAAGCCATCCACAACCTGGCCCCCAGCTACATCTCTAACCTAGTCACAAAATACCAACCTAATCGTTCTCTTCGCTCCTCCCAAAACCCCTCCTGCTCTCAAACTCCCTTGTCACCTCATCCCATGCTCGCCTTCAGGACTTCTCCAGAGCTTCCCCCATCCTCTGGAATGCTCTACCCCAATCCGTCCGATTTTCTCCTACTTTATCCACTTTCAGACGATCCCTGAAAACTCATCTCTTCAGAGAAGCCTATCTGGCCTCCACCTAACAACTGTACATTTATCTTCTCAATCAGCACATCACCCATAGTTATTACCTTTTGTATCTCTTGACCTTCCCTCTTAGATTGTAAGCTCTAACGAGCAGGGCCCTCTGATTCCTACTGTATCAAATTGTATTGTATTTGTACTGTTTACCCTCAAGTTGTAAAGCGCTACGTAAACTGTTGGCGCTATATATATACTGTATAATAATAATAATAATAATATACAGCTTACCCAATGTGATCAGACAGAATAGAAGGGATGTAGGTGTAGTATTACAACTGGTAGGATGAGTGGTCGCTGAGTTGTATTGAAAAATTAGTAGTATTTGCAGAACGTTGCAGGGGCACCAAATGGCCACAATTCCCAATATGAAGGAAGGCGCCAGTAGAAAACCTTTTAGGTAGCAGTGGCTTAGAAAAGCCAGTATTTCTAACATAAAAAAACATAAAAATATGATGTGATAATGTCTTTATACTAGATAATGGTTTCAGCATAGAAAGAAATCGAGATGTGTATAAGAGGCTGTAGTCAAAGCTCACCTATAGTTTGTTTGGGAAGGCTAAAAGATATATGCGTACGCTGTTTCACCAGAAGGAGCTATGGGATTTTACCCCACTTTGGAGCACAGTAAGAGCCATTTCTTTCCTTTGCAATTACAATGGCTCGATTTCTCTCATTGAATGTTAAAGGGCTCGATTCCTTTGTTAAGGCTAGTGCTGCACTACCTTTCGGTGAGCTGACAAGAATCGGTGGCCTAGTACATCCTAACCTTTTACAGCTAAGGGCCTAACTCTCAAAATGGGCATTACAAAAAGAATGAAATGCGGTCATATTAGTCCACAGACCCAATTCATCATATGCCCAATAGACATAGGCCGAACACCCCCGTTTGGTATGCAGCAGAACTCCTGAGCAGGGGAAAAGTTCTAACCCAAATGGCAAACCCCACTGAAGTCTATAGGAGCCGAACAGGAAAAATCAAAAGTGCCCATTTTGAAGGCTTATATATAATTAATTGGCCATAAAGGGGTATGGGGGTCCGGGTACTGCCCTGGGGGACATGTATCAATGCAAACAAAGCCCCCCTGGCCCCAAAGCACCCACCCCCCATGTTGAGGGCATGTGGCCTGGTATGGTTCAGGAGGGGGGAGCTTGCTCGCCCCCCCCCCTTCCTGACCAGCCAGGCTGCATGCCCGGATAAGGTATGGCCTGGGGTTGGGAACCCATGCAGTTTTTTTTCTTTATTTTTTAACTGGCACTTTCTTTATTATTCAGCTTTCAGTGGGGAAACACATTGGAAGCTAATGGCTCTTCGGTTGTTAAGGACACCGTGGCTGGCTTCCCGGCCCCTCTACTTAACAACCAGCTTATACTGCACCAACTTTCTGGCTGCCTTGCTTTCAAGCAGTATCTCCCCAGCAAGCATGCTAGATCTGGGGTCAAAATGACTAAGCACTGTGAAAGGGCAATGGGTTATACATATACTTTACATATGCTTTTAGGATTTACGAGAGAAAAGATAGCCATCTTGAGCCCCCCCGATGCCCAGACTACATAGGGAGTAGTGGCAAGATAGTATGGGACTTGGTGTCACCCTTTTTTGTTATACAGTAGGATACCACTTGTATGTGGACAACTACTATGCAAGCGTACCACTTTTTACACACTTATTTGATTGTGGAATTGGCTGCTGTGGTACCATATGACCTATTCGTAGGGGCTTCCCCAACGGCTTGAAAATACCCAACTTAGAAATGTGGAGAAAGCCTGCTTGCATAATGAAAAACTTCTCGCAGTGAAGTGGAAACACAAACAGGATGTTTTCATCCTGTATTCCATTCAGAGAGTTCAAATTTGCATGGTATCTGGCGTTTTTGAGCAGCCCCTCTGTGTCCATGACTATAACATTAATATGGGAGAGGTGGACTTCAACGATCAGATGATGAAGCCATACTTAGTTTCCCGCAAAGCCACACACAAATACAAAAAGTGTCTGTATATTTATTTCAATGGGTTCTGTACAACACTTTTGTGCTTTACAAAGCAACTGGAAGGAGTGGATCCTTCCTAAGATTTCAGGAAGAGATCATCACAGCCCTTTTGTATCCCAAAAGTGCAATGGTCCAAACCCCAAATCCAGATGAAGCAAGCCAGCTGCATAAGAGGCATTTTCCTGATGCCCTCCCTGGTACCCCGAACCAAAAGTCACCCCAAAACAGATGTTGTGTCTGTAGCAGACACGGAATTAGGCATGACACCCATTATTTCTGTCTCTCCTGTCCTGGACAACCTGGTCTCTGCTTCAAGAGCTGCTTCTGTCACTACCCCACACTAATTAGCTTAGGGCACAGCATGACACAGTCTAGGATATACATTGAAACAGAGTCTCGAAAGTTGTTAGGTAGTCGAAAACATTTTTTCACTTTTTATGGCACAAGTTTTAGTAAGAAAAAAAGTTGTTGTTTAATTTAGTTAATGTTATACCATTACTGTATTGTTTTGTTAACCGTTGTTGTTTGCTTTGCAGGAATGCCAATCAGCTGTAGCACTGATCTGTTTATTCTGAAAGCAGCAGGGTGCTGCTCTGAGAATAAATACATCAGTGCCTGCAGCACTGCAGTAGTAAATCTCTCATCCGCAATTAAAAAAAATATTGAATACACCCAAGCATGAGGGGACTGGGGTGGCCAGTGGGCTGATAGCACTTATACTTCGGCATATTGTTTTTTCACTTTTTTTCTGGCAGAGATTTCTTCATCCACATCGATCAATGTGAATGGAGAAACCTGTTAGGTTCTTTTTTTTGTTCAGCCCATGGCATGACATGAATGCCCAACATTAGAAGTGGCTGTATGCAGGACATTACATTCTAATGGTGGGTATACCACACACTTTTTCTGGCAGAAATTTCTTCAGCCACATTGATCAATTTAAATGGGGGAATCTGTTAGGTTGTCTTTTTTTCTTCAGTCCACAAGCTGCATGAAAAAAAGGCTTTTTTGTAAAAGACCATAGTGCTGATCTGAGACCGGGAGGTCTCTGTTTGCATTGATACATGTCCCCCAGGGCCAATTACTTGCATATAAGCCTTCAAAATGGGCACTTTTGATTTTTCCTGTTCCCTCACGGGCACCGATCCAGGAGGCCACAGAAGCCGCGACCCAATAGGTACAAAAAATGTGGCCGCAAGGCTGTGGCCTAAACTTTTGGACCTCCAAGCCTAAAAGCCGCGGCCTAAATTTTCAGCCGCGAGTGCGGTAGGCCCCAAAGCCGCGGCCTAAATTTTCGGCCGCGAGTGCAGTAGGCCGCATAGCTGCGGCCTAAATTTTCGGCTGCCAGCCATGAGAGCGTCCCCCCAGCTGGTAGGCTGCAAAGCCATGGCCTAAATTACGGCAACCACACAAGGGGAACCATGTCCCAAAGCCCCTAGGCCGGAGCCTGGGCCTCACCCGGGATAGGGGGGAGGAGGAAGAGGGCGAGGAGGAAGGGGGGAAGGAAGGGGGTGGAGGAGAACCCCGGAGGGACCGACCACCCCAGGGAGTACCCGCGCCCCACACCACTCCGGGAAAGGAGAGGAGGGGACCCCTTACTTACCTTTCCAGCAAAAAGCGTGGGTAATGCTCCCAGGCAGATCCTCCTCGCAACCGAAGTGAGGCGGCTGTCGGCCATGAGGAACGCTGAGACACAGGCCGAGACCCGGTCCTATGCGACCTTGTGAGACGTTTAACTTGCAGGGCCAGCCCCTGTCCATAGCTGTGGTCTGCGCACGCTCGCTGGCCAGACTGGGGTGACCACTGGATCAAGCATCCAGCCCATCAGCCGGCCCGGCAGTTGATTGTAGATCTCTCCGGAAACAATCCAGGAAAAAGAGAAAATAACAAACAAAAAAATTCCCAGGACTAGAGATCCCAGCAGGGAACTAGGTCCTTAGTCCTGACTAGGCAGAAAAAAACGGAATACTTAGAGCAGGGAGGGGGTTATATACTGACGGAGGACAGCCCATGGGCATAGCCAGGGGTTATTTTTTGTTCTGCCTAGTGCTACTCCTGCGGAGATGATATAACCCTACCGTTCTGAATAAAGAAGGCTGTGTCTGTCAATGAACGAATGAGAAAGTGTATTTTTTCCCCAAAAAATTGAATTTGAAAAACCTCTGCGCAAACACTATGTGACATAAAAAATTGCAAAACCCACCATTTTATTCTCTAGGGGCCTCTGCTTTAATATATATATATATATATATATATATATATATATATATATATATATATATATAATGTTTGGAGGTTCAAAGTAATTTTCTAGCAAAACTTACTGATTTTTACATGTAAACAAAAAGTGTCAACAAGGCTTACTCTTCATGTTGTTAGAAGAGTGGGTGATGTGTGGTGGAAGCTTCTAATGTTGGGCATAAAATGCCAGCACAATTTAAACACTCCCCAAATGACCCCTTTTTGGAGAGTAGGCATCCCAAGGTATTTGCTGAGAGGCATGTTGAGTCCATGGAAGATTTTATTTTTTTGCCACAAGTTTTTGTCACTTTAATTAGATATTTCTCACACATGCCATGGGTATATGTGGAGTTACACCCCAAAACACCTTCTGCTTTTTCTCCCGAGTAAAGGGATACTGCATGTGAGAGACTTTTTGGGAGTCTAGCAGCACACGGGTGACAAAAAACAATTTTCTATATTCTTTTTCACCCTTACATGTTGAAGTGCGAAGCATTTCTGGGCCAGAAATTTTCAATGGAGTTATGGCAGGTGTTTTGGTCGCAGGCCCATAAAAGTTCTATGTGTGGGGTTATAAAGTAAACGCCTATAAGGTTCTGCTTTTGTGGTACTATATGCCTGATCTCCTGCATACTATCGATCCTTCCGTTCCTGACAGGTGCTGAAGATGTAACCTGGAGGTGGGATCTCTGTTCCACATTTTATGGACATGCTCAGGCATTATATTTTTCTAGGAAGAAGTCAACGCACTCTTTTCCAAGGTGCTTGACACACCCATTTCCCTTGATCCCCTAAAGCATCTCTGTGCCTCCTGGTGCGGAACAATAAAAAAAAAAAACTGATGATGCGCATTCTTACGGCAGTTAGATGCTTAATCACTGCCCGGTGGAAACAAACAGACATCTCCCCCAACACTCTCTGATTTACTACAGCAGGTTAAGGAAGTGAGATCTATGGAATACTTCACAGCTAGACTACGTGATAACTTAGTTAGGTTTACTGCTGTATGGGACGCCTGGGACAATTAGTTAACTTGGAGCACATCCTAATCACTCTAGGTTATGGCATATTCACAGGCTTTTCTTCACTTTCTCTTTGGGGCCTGGAACCCTTTCTTTCCTGACTTGAATACATTCCACCCTTTTAGTACTTTATCAGCTGTTTTTTTACTTGTATCATGTTTTACTCTCCTGTCTTTTTGGTATTGCATATTATTGTATAAACTGACCCGCTCTGGGGCTCCTGGAGTAGATTCATGGTACCTGTGGAATATTTTTTTTCCCCCGTGTTTTTATTTGTAATATTTGAAAACTTTTTCTTAAATAAACAGTTATACAAAGAACAAAAAAATAACTGCTCCTGAACTTCTTTCTAATGAAGAGATATCTCTCATTTTGAAGAGATTTCCTCTCACTTGCTGTTCTATTAACAGGACAGGAGGCACAGGGAAATTTCCTAAATAGGACATAAATGGCAAAAACATACATTTGTATCCTCTTTGTTATTGTTGTTATGGTCAAATTATCACAATGCAGGGAATGTAGTGAAATGTAATTTAATAAGTGATAAACATTGAAATCAACTATGACAAACCTATCTCTATGCTCATCTTTTAGAAAAATTATTTTTTTCATAAGTTTAGCACAGAGTGCACTTGCTATTAAGTTGTGTCCTGGGACAAAAGGAAGCATAATGCTTTTAGAAATTTGAAGCCCTCACTCATTAAAGAAATAATAGTTATAGGTATTCCTAAATGCAGCTAAATAACAAATATGCCCAGAACACTAATCACTGTAATGCACACCTTACAGAACATACAAGATTAAGTAAAGTGAGGTGCAAAAATGTGGAATCAAACTAATGAGAACACAGATGCAAAACAAGATATACTTCCCTGCTAAGAAAAAATCGAACACTCATTACCTTCAGCCATTAATAGCATCCCTGTTAAGTGAATTAAGGTCTTTTCTAATACAAAGTTCACTGATATAAGTGTCTGTCTGTGTCAGGTTTCTACGTAAGATTAGAAAAGTATCTTCTATTTTAAAAACAGAAATGTTCATAGCAACAGTAAAAGAAGACAGAATGAGAAAAAGGAGAAACAGTGGGACTTTATATGATACGGTGACCTGGTAAGATCAATTACCTCAATCCCTATCTATATGTCAAAAAGGAGGGGAAAGTGGATTAGGACTTTGAATGAAGCACGTAGGTATAAAAAATTCAGTTTATTATATAAATTAACATACAAACGCATAATCATGAATGAGTGTATATCCAATACGATTAAAATAACTGGTACAATTCATAAAAATGTATAGCTATACATACAATATAGACTGGTTGCCACATGATTATAAGCAATATAATAATAAAATAATTATACATACTGACAGATATCAATTGAATCATAGGGACACGGCATATAATAGCTCTATGCATTTTGTGGATAGATCCAATCTTCAGGAGCATGCACGTGAGTTCAATAAAAAATAATAGAAGGAGTTGCTGTATGGCCTGGTTCTACCCAAGGAAAAAAAGAAAAATCATAAAGAATAAAGAAAAATAAAACCAAGTATAAAAACCCACTCTCTACCATACTTACAAGGTTTACTATATAATAAAAGTGTGGCACTGTAGATAGGGGACCCCCAAATGGGGGCATCTCCACCGGGAGCTTAGGTGGTGTGAGTGGCCTGCTATCCAACAAGAAAATCATCCAGGGGAGACAGATTTCAAGAAATTGAAGTAGTCAGAGTGACCATAAGTGCTGAGACCATCAATGAAGGACTTCTGAAAAATATATATATACAGTATCTCACAAAAGTGAGTACATCCCTCACATTTTTGTAAATGTTTTATCATATTTTTTCATATGACAACACTGAAGAAATGACACTTTGCTACAATGTAAAGTAGTGAGTGTAATTAAACACACAGCCATTAATGTCTAAACTGTGGGCAATAAAAGTGAGTACACCCCTAAGTGATAATGTCAAAATTGGGCCCTAAGTGTCAATATTTTGTGTGGCCACCATTATTTTCCAGCACTTCCTTAACCCTCTTGGGCATGGAGTTCACCAAAGCTTCACAGGTTTCCACTGGAGTCCTCTTCCACTCCTCCATGATGACATCTTGGAGCTGGTGGATGTTAGAGAGCTTGCGCTCCTTCACCTTCCGTTTGAGGATGCCCCACAGATGCTCAATAGGGTTTAGGTCTAGAGATATGCTTGGCCAGCCCATCACCTTTACCCTCAGCTTCTTTAACAAGGCAGTGGTCATCTTGGAGGTGTTTTTGGTTTCGTTATCATTTATGAATACTGCTCTGCAGCCCAGTCCCTGAAGGAAGGGGATCATGATCTGCTTCAGTATGTCACAGTACATGGTTCCCTCAATGAACTGTAGTTTCCCATTGCCGGCAGCGCTCATGCAGCCCCAGACCATGACAGTCCCACCACCATGCTTGACTGTAGACACACTTTGTACTCCTCTCCTGGTTGCCACCCCACACACTTGACACCATCTGAACCAAATAAGTTTATCTTGGTCTCATCAGACCACAGGACATGGTTCCAGTAATCCATGTCTTTAGTCTGTTGTCTTCAGCAAACTGTTTGCGGGCTTTATTGTGCATCATCTTTAGAAGAGTCTTCCTTCTGGAACGACAGCCATGCAGACCAATTTGA
The DNA here is from genome assembly GCA_037952925.1 of Lithobates clamitans. Lineage (NCBI taxonomy): Eukaryota > Metazoa > Chordata > Amphibia > Anura > Ranidae > Lithobates > Lithobates clamitans. The sequence goes on along the minus strand of JBBGZY010000457.1, from coordinate 893,116 downwards.
TGCAGTGTGCGGCGTATGGTCTGAGCATTGACAGGCTGACCCCACACCCCTTCAACCTCTGCAGCAATGCTGGCAGCACTCATACGTCCATTTCCCAAAGACAACCTCTGGCTATGACGCTGAGCATGTGCACTCAACTTCTTTGGTCGACCATGGAGAGGCCTGTTCTGAGTGGAACCTGTCCTGTTAAACAGCTGTATGGTCTTGGCCAACATGCTGCAGCTCAGTTTCAGGGTCTTGGCAATCTTCCTATACCCCAGGCCATCCTTATGTAAAGCAATAATTCTTTTTTTCAAATCCTCAGAGAGTTCTTAGCCATGAGATGCCATGTTGAACTTCCAGTGACCAGTATGAGATAGTGAGAGCGATAACACCAAATTTAACACACCTGCTCCCCATTCACACATAAGACCTTGTAACACTAATGGACATTTTCACTTAGGGGTGTACTCACTTTTGTTACCAGCAGTTTAGACATTAATGGCTGTGTGATGAGCAAAGACCTTAAAAATGTGGCATTTATTTTTACAAAATGTGGCACTAAAAAATGTGGCAATATGGCACTTATTTTGGCAAACTGTGGCATTTATTTTGGACGAATGTGGCATTTATTTTTCAACTTCAACTTCCCCCCTTCCCATCATAAAAAGGATATTAAATTGTGCAACTTGAATCATATTAACTACTTTATTACTATTTACAGGTATTTACAGCAATTTTAGTTTTAACTATAGTATAATTTTACGTGAACGACTATGCTCTCCATAAAAAAATTGAGGCGACGGTCGCTGAGGATGTACTTTCATTTTGAAAAAGTCCTCTCTACGTCGGCTGATGTTCCAGGCGCATATTTCATTGCGCGTATTTTAAGAGTTCTCAAAAAAGACGAAATAAAAAACGATTTCGTGCACAACTTGCAGAATATCTTCCCACCTTCCATGGCGAAATTGCTGTCACCATTAATACACTTCTTGAAAAGGGTTACGTTTGAACTAGCAACTTTAGGCATATTGAATTAGAAAAACACGAAAATGTAAAACACGAGCGATGACTTTAGTAATACACTTCAGCTTGGTATGAAGGATGTGGGAAAGGGAGCTGATATACTGTATATACGCGTTTCCCTAAGGTCCTCCCCCTGCTAAAGTTATACACTGTGGGACAATCCCCCCTCCCCCTTAGCAGCCAATCCACATACACATATACATCCCATAATAAGTTTATCTTAAGGCAGACAGTGAGGTCATTAACATTCAACAATGAGACAGGCACAATCCACATTCCCTCCCAATACACAAACAATAGGGAAGTCTGCCAATGACAGTCTGTGTGTCTCTCTCACAGACAAGCACATGGAATACACTGTGTAAGGTGGTATTAAATCTTCATATTTCTATGTGAAGACATTGCTGGCAAATATTACTGTCCCACTTGAAGAATATTAGAACATTTTTAGTTTTTCTTGGCCCAAATAAGGCAAAATATGGCACAAAATGTGGCATTTTCCCGAAAATCGGCGAAATATGGCATTTCACCGAAAAATGGGCAAAATGTGGCATTTTAGTATGGCGCCTTGGCAATGTGGCATTTGAAGGTCTCTGGTGATGAGTTATTTTGAGGGGACAGCAAATTGACACTGTTATACATGCTGTACACTCACTACTTTACATTGTAGCAAAGTGTCATTTCTTCAGTGTTGTCACATTAAAGGATATAATAAAATATTTACAAAAATGTGAGGGGTGTACTCACTTTTGTGAGATACTGTATATATATTTTATATATTTGTAGTATAACACGTTCAATGTGTCCTGTGCTCGATAAAGAACAGGGGGATTGAAGTACTAAAAGGTATTGGTGGTAGCCAAGGTTGAATAAAACAATCTAGCAGTACAGTGCAACTGGAAGTGAATTCTAGTTATCAATTGGACAGTGATTAGTTCAAATTTTAGTGATTAGTGATTACAAACTAATCACTGTCCAATTGGTAACTAGAATTCACTTCCAGTTGCAATTGGACAGTGATTAGTTCATAATCACCAAATTATGAACTAATCACTGTCCAATTGGTAACTAGAATTCACTTTCAGTTGCACTGCACTTCTAGATTGTTTTATTCAACCTTTCTTGGTGATGCGTTTATATCCTTATTACTTTTCACTTCTTACACCTTGGCTACCACCAATACCTTTTAGTATTTCAATCCCCCTGTTCTTTATCAAGAACCATCAATGAAGTCCTTCATTGATGGTCTCAGCACTTATGGTCACTCTGACTACTTCAATTTCCTGAAATCTGTCTCCCCTGGAGGGTTTTCTTGCTGGATAGCAGGTCACTCACCCACCTCAGCTCCCGGTGGAGATGCCCCCTTTTGGGGGTCTCCGATCTATAGTGCCACACTTTTATTATATAGTCAAACTTGTAAGTATGGTAGAGAGTGGGTTTTTATACTTGGTTTTATATTTCTTTATTCTTTATGATTTTTCTTTTTTTCCTTGGGTAGGACCAGGCCATACAGCATCCCCTTCTATTATATTTTTTATTGAACTCACATGCATGCTCCTAAAGAGTGGCTCAATCCACAAAATGCATAGAGCTATTATATGTTGTGTCCCTATGATTCAATTGATATCTGTCAGTATGTATAATTTTTTTATATTAATCATTTATAATCATGTGGCAACCTGTCTATATTGTATGTAGAGATACAAATTTTTATGAATTGCACCAGTTATTTTAATTGTATTGGATATATACTCATTCATGATTATGCGTTTGTATGTTAATTTATATAATAAACTGAATTCTTTATACCTACGTGCTTGATTCAAAGCCCCATTCCCCTTTCCCCTCTTTTTTGAGAGAAGACAAATTGATTGTTCCTTTGTTTTTTTTAAATAAAACTGGTCAACTGCATATATTTTAACAATGTGTGCATATGTTACTGCAGAATATCACCTATTTTTGTTCTGGCAATAATTTCTCTGTTTCAAATGGATCAGTAGTCTCAAACTAATTATTTTTTATGATATGAGTGACTAAACAGTGCTGGGCCCACCACACATTTTTCTAATATAATATGGGAATGTCTTTATATATGTATCTAGACAAATACTTTATACAAGCCATTCATTGCTGCTTAATTATGTTGGTAAATAAATATGAATAAACAAACAATTATATGATTAAATAAGTAAATAAATCTGTGTGCCAGTGAAACCACTTAAGTGAATAATGGATTAATATGTGACTAAAATTTAATATAATAAAGTGACATGTGCCAAGATATCTGCAACCACAATTTATTAAAGTGCTCTGTGCTCCATGCTCCAACAGTGAATATGCAGCAGCCTCTTTTGATAGCTGCTTTTGATAAGGTCGCACTCAGGTGACGAAACGCATCAAGATTGAATCCCTCATATGTCACTTCCGCCTGTACACCTTGCTTCAGAAGCACCGACACAGGAGGTGAGTTAATACAGTGGGAGCACCCAATGGACACCATGGTGGGATAGGTTCCCCCTCGAGAGCCAAAGCACATTTGGCTCCCATTACCATAGGGTAGAGGAGTCCATCTTATCCGGTGAGTGCGGAACCATACAGGCTTAACAGATGCTGCTGCATATTCACCATTGGAGCACGGAGCACAGAGCAGTTTAATAGATTGTGGTTGCAGATGTATTGGCACATGTCACTTTAATATAATACATTTTAGTCACATATTAATCCATTATTCACTTAATTGGTTTCACTGGCACACAGTTTATTTATTTATTTAATCATATAATTGTTTGTATATTCATATTTATTTACCAATAGAATTAAGCAGCAATGAATGGCTTGTATAAAGTATTTGTCTACAAATGCATTCCCATATTGTATTAGAAAAAGGTGTCGTGTGGGCCTGTTTAGTCACTCATATCATTTCTCTGTTCCCTCGCAAGGGGGATAGTATTCACAGCAGCGGCCCAATCATTTAATTTCACACCACCAGGGCGTGAGTGTCACCAATCTCATAATTATTTTTTATGTTAATGCCCTGAAGGTAAGAGGTGTATGAATGTCCATACATTTAAAGTACCCTTCTCCCAGCATGACTGGAAGTGATCTTCTGACATGAACCCAATCTACAAGATAAAATTGCCCTCAATGCGTTGGAATCCCCCACTAAAGTGAAACTATTTAAAGAAATTAAGGGTTTTTACCCTTGTAATCAATGCATGGTCTGCAAGGTAGTTGGGCAGAAGAGAAGGAAGTGTACATTATTTACCTCTACAAGTACAGAGGTTAAATCTGAGATCAATAAGTTTATCAAATGCAATACTAAGCATGTAGTTTATAAACCGAATTCACCAAAGGAAAATTATAGATGATATAGTGGCGCTTATCCCCAGGTGGGGAGATGCCAGACACTCTTATCCAGCCAGTGAGCTGAATCCAGACGTGACTAGAGAAAACGTGAAAAAACATATATTGCTAAATATCCCAAAAAGTTAAAATTATTAAATAAAATAAATTATTCAATAAATTCAATATGAGCTAATATAAATTATAACACTCAGTGAAAGTGATATACAAATATATAAATCCAAGAAAAAATATATATATAATGAGAATTGAACACAGTAAATGTCTATAAAGTCCAGAAAACCAATCAATCGTGAAAATATTTGAGGAAAGTCAAAAAAAAGAGTGAGGGTGACTCCAAAACTGCTCAGCTGTGTTTTCAAACATCCACCACACCTCTGTGACGTGAATCCACTCCCTGCTGAAATTCAAACTCACCAGCTGTTAAGGCCTCTAATTCTCGTGTTTGGCCTGACAGAGCCTCTAACCCACTTACATGGGGGTTAACATGCGAGCATACACCTCCACTGCTCCATAGGAACACCGCTTTTCTCAGGTTGGTAGTATGACATAAAAATAAAAGAAGCTCCAATAGTGTAATCTCGTTTAAAAGATTTAATCACATATAAAACAACTTGTAATGAACTCACATTTAAAATAAAATAATAGGCAGGTCACTTCATGGCAAATGGAGAACTCCCACAGCACAGCAAGCAGTAGCAACTGAAATAACAACAGGCAGGCCACGGCGGACCCAGGAGGTGTGTGTGCTCACGTTCGTCTCACCCGTCCGCAGCACTTGTCCCTTCACTGGAGCTCCGCTCTGTCCCCCTTCACTCCCTCCTCTAGTCCTCGTGTGAGATCGCCGTGTAGCTACGCCCCGACATGTTTCATCATAAAGATTTAATCATGGGGTTGGCTAACCGGCGAATCAATCAAACTATTTAACCACACCAGAATTAGAGTGGGCGGGTGCAATCACTCAGTGTTCACACACTTCCTGTGTCCCCGTGTGTGCAATCTATAGCCCTTCTCTTCATTCTGGTTCACAGTTCTATATTGAATATATTTCAATCAATATTTAAAAGGTATTTTACAAATAAATGCGTGGCGATCAGCTTAACAATATCCCTTCCCTCTACATTAGAACGCTAACCATCATATCAAGGGGTTATTACTTCCCAGATATTTCTCACAAAGGTTGAATCGTCTTAAAATAAATCATTTCTACCCCACATTAGAAGTCAGTACAATATATCCACATTGATAATGAATATACATAGTGAAAAATATTCTTGTGCAAAATATTAAAAAATAAATAAATAAATAAAATAAAATAAAAAATAAAAAAATATAAAAAAATAATAAAATAAAAAATAAAAAAATTAAAATAAATAAATAAATAAAATAAAAAAAATAAATAAAAAATAAATAAAATAAAAAAATAAAATAAAAAAATTAAAAATATATAAAAAAATATAAATATAAAAATTAAAAATAAAAATTAAAAATTAAAAAATAAAAAAAATAATAAAAAATATAATACAAAAAAAAAATATATATATATATATATATATATATATATATATATATATATATATATATATATATAAAATAAATAATAATTCCTAGTGAAAAACATGCATGTATATAGACATCTGCATATACAAATACACATGCATGTAGGTGTAAGCATAAAAGACATAAGTATAGTGCAAATCATAATATGAAATTATAAGTGTGCAATCATATTTAAATATGAACTACTACATTATATCATACACGTCTCTCAATTTCCCCATGTGTGACATAGTCTCTCGTGAAAAGTGACCATTGCAGATCCGTGATATCACTATTTAATTAATGTGTATAATATATGTATGTGCAAACTGAATTCTAATATCTCAACAATAATGAAAAAATATATAAATAATTTGTGAATATCTCAACAATAGTGAAAAAATTGTGGATGGACCAATAATGTACCCATTATGTGTCCCCCTGACTTCTAAACTATGCCCATGTGTTTAACACAGTTAGCTGTTACTGATGAAGCAGTTGAGGTCCATTTCTATGATCATACCTCTAGGGCAGTGTTTCTCAACTCCAGTCCTCAAGGCGCACCAACAGGTCATGTTTTCAGGATTTCCACTATTTTACACAGGTGATTTGATCAGTTTCATTGCCTTAGTAATTACCACAGCCATTTCATCTGAGGGAAATCCTGAAAACATGACCTGTTGGTGCGCCTTGAGAACTGGAGTTGAGAAACACTGCTCTAGGGAACAAACATTTTAGGTTCCATCGAGTTTCTCTCTGAGAGAGATCCCTAACCCGATTGGATCCTCTCCAGGACTGATAAACTACATCCACACCACAGAATTGTAAAAGACTTGGGTCCTGATTGTGTTTCTCCTTGAAGTGGAGAGACACACTGTGGTATTGGAAACCCTTTTGGATGTTAGCTAAATGTTCTGCGATTCGCACTCTTAGTAATCTCTTTGTGCGGCCCACATAAAATAGCCCGCACAGGCACCATAAAAGATAGACTACATAAGAGGAATTGCATGTTATAAATTCTCTAATCCTGAACGTTTCATTATCCGCATTAGTAATTTGAGTCACACCCCTATTAATTACTTTCACTGTTTTGCAACAAATGCATTTTCCACATGCATAAAATCCCTGTAGATCAATTTTTATAGTTTGGTCATTTGGTCTATTTAAGATTTTTTTCACTACCCTTTGGCAAAAACTTGGGGCCCGTCTATATATAAATTTAGGGCGACTCGGTAGAACATCTCCCAGGTGTCTATCCCTGCACAGAATGTGCCAGTTTCTCCTAAAGATCATCTCCACATCCCTGTACTGGTGATGGAAACCCGAGATAAATCCTAGCTGATGTTGATTAGTTGGTGCTATACAATCTCTCTCTTTCAAACATTCTTCCCTAGGGATGTTAGCTACCTCCTGGATGATATTATTCAAAGCATCTCTTTTATACCCCTTTTGCAGGAACCTTTCTTTCAGAATATTCGCTTGGATGGCATATGTGTCTAGGTCCGAACAATTTCGTCGAACTCTAAGCATCTGCCCCTTTGGTATATTTTTTATCCAATTTGGATGATGTCCACTCCTAATTGATAAATAGCTGTTCCGGTCTGTCATTTTGAAATAGACCTTTGTACTGATCGTATTATTAATCTTAGTTAGAGTCACATCCAGAAAATTTACAGAGGTGTCACCAATGACATGATCCAACCGAATATTGTTCGAGTTGTTATTAAGGAAAGAGATGAAATCAATTGCAGATTCCCTTGATCCCTCCCAGATGAGCAGGAGATCATCAATAAATATACGATAAAATTGCAGCTGGGCGGGTTTTGGGTTAAACACCCGTCTGTCTTCCCACTCTGCCAGAAATAAGTTGGCTAGGCTGGGAGCATATTTGGCTCTCATCGCCACTCCAACCTTCTGGGAGAAAAAATGTCTGTCATACCAGAAGTAGTTGTGGGTCATGCAAAAATCTAAAGCATGACCCACAAACACCTTCTGTACATGAGGGATATCATCCCTCTTACTCAGGGCCCTGTTCAAAGCCAATGCCGCATCCTCGTGCTGGATAATAGTGTACAGTGAGGCCACATCGGCCGTCACTAAATACACTTCTGAGGTCAGGTCAAATTTGACCTCTTGTAGAGACCGCAGTAGGTCAGTGGTATCTTTAAGATAGGCTCTAGTTGCTTTTACGCTAGGTTGGAGGAATTTATCTAAAAACTCCCCCAAACGAGCCGTCACTGATCCTATGCCATTCACTATAGGACATGCTGGCGGTACCCTCTCATCTTTGTGGATCTTTGGCAACGTATAGATGATTGGGATGCGGCATGAGCTGGGAACCAGGTAGTTTTTTTCTTTACCATTTAGGGCATCCATGCTGTAACCCCATTCTACTAAAGCACTCAACTGGGCTCTATATTCATTGGTGGGGTCTGAAGATAATCTACAATATGTAGTACGATCTCCCAACATGTCCACCAATTGCTTATGATAGAAAGTTTTTTCCAAAATTACTACCCCTCCCCCCTTGTCCGCTGGTCAGATAATATCTTTTTTCTTCTCTAAAGATTTAATGACATTTATGATATAGTCAGGATTGACCCTTTTGATAGGGTTCAATCGTTCTATATCAGTCAAGACAAGGTTTTTGAAGACCTCAATGAAGTGGTTACTAGAATTTTGGGGGTTGATCAGGGATTTATTCCTCAAACCCGAATCTATTCTCCTCTGATTCACAGTGATATCTCTCCTTGGTGCAATCGGATGACTCAAAAAATGTTTTTTAATGTTTAATGTGCGGATAAATTTATGGGTATCAATGAATACCTCAAATTTATTCATTGGTTTTCTTGGGGCACATTTCAGCCCCAAGCCCAGTATATTTAATTCATTATGATTGAGTTGTGTCCCACTGAGATTAAAGATTCCATCATTTACACATCTCTTGGTCTCATTTTTGGGATGTTTGGCTCTAGCTGCTCTACACTCCCTTCTTCTCTTGGAAAGGGTATAGGTTCTCTGTTTGGGTAGTGATCCGTTCCACTCCTCCCCCCCCCTTGTTGTTGTTTGGACGAGTATTCCCCTCTGGGAGTTCCTCCCCCCCTCCCCCTCCTTCCTCGATGCCCTAAAAAAGGTTGGGGGCCAGATCTTTGGTAACTGGGATACTGCTGCTCATTACCTTCATAATCATTCAAGGGTGCATACCTATAATAAGTGGGGATCTGATTCCCCATATCTGGATAATAGTTATGGGGTGGAGTAGAATACCTCTCTTGATATGATTGGGGAAAATGGTGGGCATGGTGAGTAGATTGATTCCCTCTATATTGTTGTACTGGACGATATGGGGGATAATGGTTAGGTTGTTGCCAATATCCACCCCTGGCCCCATGCATGGGTCTTGGTGAGTAGTAACCTTCCCCCTGTTGGGAACCTGCATATGGGTACCATCCCCCATATTGGGCTTGTGATCCCCTACGGGGATGTCCTGGTGTATGCTGCTCTATTTTCCCTTTCCCATTCTTTTTCCCAAGGGATTTCTCCAATTGGTTTCCTGATGAGGAAATAGGGGCTACACCTTCTGTATTGTTTAACTCCATGGGTTCAACCCCTACACCGGAGTTCTGCCACGCATAAATTTTATTATTTTTAAAATCTGTAGAATCTCTCTTGTTAGATTCTAGAATGGGATTGGTACCCTTAATGGGCTCCAATTTCCTTTCTATATCCTTAATCTGTTCATTAATTTTAGTCAATTTAAATTCCTTTCTTGTTAATACAAGATCCTGAAGTTCCAAACCTGCTTTGTTAAAAAAATCCAACCACTCTTTCATAAAAGAAGGGTCTGTAAGTGCATCCTGAGGAGGCACTTCCCATCTAAGGCTTTTAAAATCTATTTTTCTTTAAGATAATGCTTAAATGTGAAAACATCCCACCATGTTTTCAGCTGTTTTTCAAGCAAGTAATCTAAGTTTTTTAAAAGGGATGTAGTGTCTTCATCACAATCACCCAATTCAGTGCTGCTCGAGAAGACACTATCAGGATTAATCTGTCTTTTTAAGAAGTTAATAGCTTCCATAGCAGCAGATGGTTAAAAATAATAGATGTTAAAAACCGGAGATAACCAGGTGCAAATTAGGCCACCCCTGACCTGTATTACCACCTCCGCGCTATGTTAATAAATGTAAAAACCCTACCAAAGCTGCCACTTAACAATAAAATGTATATAAACCGAATTCACCAAAGGAAAATTATAGATGAAATAGTGGCGCTTATCCCCAGGTGGGGAGATGCCAGACACTCTTATCCAGCCAGTGAGCTGAATCCAGACGTGACTAGAGAAAACGTGAAAAAACATATATTGCTAAATATCCCAAAAAGTAAAAATTATTAAATAAAATAAATTATTCAATAAATTCAATATGAGCTAATAGAAACTATAACACTCAGTGAAAGTTACATAGTTACATAGTAGGTGAGGTTGAAAAAAGACACAAGTCCATCAAGTCCAACCTATGTGTGTGATTATGTGTCAGTATTACATTACATATCCCTGTATATTGCGGTCATTCAGGTGATTATCTAATAGTTTCTTGAAGCTATCAATGCTCCCCGCTGAGACCACCACCTGTGGAAGGGAATTCCACATCCTTGCCGCTCTTACAGTAAAGAACCCTCTACGTAGTTTAAGGTTAAACCTCTTTTCTTCTAATTGAAATGAGTGGCCACGAGTCTTATTAAACTCTCTTCTGCGAAAAAGTTTTATCCCTATTGTGGGGTCACCAGTACAGTATTTGTAAATTGAAATCATATCCCCTCTCAAGCGTCTCTTCTCCAGAGAGAATAAGTTCAGTGCTCGCAACCTTTCCTCATAACTAAGATCCTCCAGACCCTTTATTAGCTTTGTTGCCCTTCTTTGTACTCGCTCCATTTCCAGTACGTCCCTCCTGAGGACTGGTGCCCAGAACTGGACAGCATACTCCAGGTGCGGTCGGACCAGAGTCTTGTAGAGCGGGAGAATTATTGTTTTATCTCTGCAGTTGATCCCCCTTTTAATGTATGCCAATATTCTGTTTGCTTTATTAGCAGCAGCTTGGCATTGCATGCCATTGCTGAGCCTATCATCCATCCATCCTAGATGATAAAGTGATATACAAATATATAAATCCAAGAAAAAAAATATATATAATGAGAATTGAACACAGTAAATGTCCATAAAGTCCAGAAAACCAATCAATCGTGAAAAATAATCGTGAAAAAATTTGAGGAAAGTCCAAAAAAAGAGTGAGGGTGACTCCAAAACTTCTCATCTGTGTTTTCAAACATCCACCACACCTCTGTGACTTGAATCCACTCCCTGCTGAAATTCAAACTCACCAGCTGTTAAGGCCTCTCACTCTCGTGTTTGGCCTGACAGAGCCTCTAACCCACTTACATGGGGGTTAACATGCGAGCATACACCTCCACTGCTCCATAGGAACACCGCTTTTCTCAGGTTGGTAGTATGACATAAAAATAAAAGAAGCTCCAATAGTGTAATCTTGTTTAAAAGATTTAATCACATATAAAACAACTTGTAATGAACTCACATTTAAAATAAAATAATAGGCAGGTCACTTCATGGCAAATGGAGAACTCCCACAGCACAGCAAGCAGTAGCAACTGAAATAACAACAGGCAGGCCACGGCGGACCCAGGAGGGGTGTGTGCTCACGTTCGTCTCACCCGTCCGCAGCACTTGTCCCTTCACTGGAGCTCCGCTCTGTCCCCCTTCACTCCCTCCTCTAGTACTCGTGTGAGATCGCCGTGTAGCTACGCCCCGACATGTTTCATCATAAAGATTTAATCATGGGGTTGGCTAACCGGCGAATCAATCAAACTATTGATTTGATTTCTCACAAAGGTTGAATTGTCTTAAAACGAATCATTTCTACCCCACATTAGAAGTCAGTACAATATATCCACATTGATAATGAATATACATAGTGAAAAATATTCTTGTGAAAAATATAAAAAAAATAAATAAATAAATAAATAAATAAAAATAAAAAAAATATAAAAAAATATATTGCCATGAATCCCTTACCTGCCTAATCCTGTGCCCATAGGACTACGGCCTGTGTCTTTTAGACAACTTTGTAGCCTAATTATGCAGGGAAGCAACCACACGTGGCTTACTCTATTCTAAGCAGATACAAAGTGAATGGAGGTCTAGGTCTCCCAGATGTCAACTTGTACTATAAAGCAATAGCAATGATCTGAACCAATAAAACACACCTCTGTCCATATGTTTGTGTACTTAAATACATAAATAAAAGTGTATACATTTAAGTAAAAATGTGTAACAATATTTAATACTTATAAAACATAAAACATAAAGTACTATGTACTCAAACAACTGTCCTGCTTAGTGGATCTTCCCCTTCCACTTTACACCTTCAACTAAAAACAATTAATGAAAATGAGAGGTCAAATCCTTGTGAAAATAATCTCCAATAATTCATATAATATATAAACTATGCTCCGTGCTCAAACTGTGGATCTTACAGATCTACCGCTGTCAGAAACCATGAAATCAGACCAAGACAGAAGTACAGTTAAATCACACTTGTTTGATAATAAAAGTAAAAAGAACAAACGTAGTCAAAACATAGCCAAAGTTCAGTAACCGGAATGGATAATCAGCCAAGCCAGAAGTCAGGGATCAATGTAGTGGAACAGCAAGCAGGATCTGGAGCCAGAAGGCATGTCAGCAAAGCAAGTCTTGAACAGGAACACAGGAAAATGTCTCTGTGATGTTGCAATATGCAAGTGAAGGCGCAAAGAACTGGTGATAACAACAATAACAACAATAGTAAGAACGAAGGGATAGGGGACAAACTGAAATGTTTCCAGTCTCACATTACATTAAATGGATAGATAATGTCCACATGTATATGTCCAAAGTGGAGAAATTGAATATCTCATTAACATATATAGGGTACGGTCTCACTGTCATGTGGACATGAGGAGTTCAAGGATCCAGTTAATAATGATAGGTCCACGAGCAGGGCTGCCTTCATCAAGAAGTGAAACCACATTCCAATCCTAAGGAAAAGCAAAAGAGAGAGGCGCCTCTGGGTGCAGACTAAAAACAAGGTTTATTTCATAAAAAGGTAATGATCATCAAACTCACATGTTGAAGGTCGTCAGTAGGCATAAAATAGTAATCAATACTGAGGAGGACATCATCCATCAAAGGTTCAAGACAGTCAAAAACAACTCCTAGCAGGGGGCTCTGCCTGTGTGTGAGGAGAGGTACCGCTGAGATGTGAGGCCGGCCGCAGCGGTGACAAGTCACAGTACTAGGTGGAGAGCATGGAAGGCTGTAAACATCCGGCGAGGAGTGATGACGTCATGAGTCGAGCGACGCGTTGCCGGGCGTACGGGCTGTGATGACGTGACAGCCGCGCCCCTTCATCAGGCCTGATGAAGGGGCGCGGCTGTCACGTCATCACAGCCCGTACGCCCGGCAACGCGTCGCTCGACTCATGACGTCATCACTCCTCGCCGGATGTTTACAGCCTTCCATGCTCTCCACCTAGTACTGTGACTTGTCACCGCTGCGGCCGGCCTCACATCTCAGCGGTACCTCTCCTCACACACAGGCAGAGCCCCCTGCTAGGAGTTGTTTTTGACTGTCTTGAACCTTTGATGGATGATGTCCTCCTCAGTATTGATTACTATTTTATGCCTACTGACGACCTTCAACATGTGAGTTTGATGATCATTACCTTTTTATGAAATAAACCTTGTTTTTAGTCTGCACCCAGAGGCGCCTCTCTCTTTTGCTTTTCTCTGTGATGTTGACCAAGGTGAAGGCAGAGATCCTCTGGACTGGACGGCTAAAGTAGGCAGGACTGACGAGCAGGAAATCATCAACAGCTGAGTAACTGTGGAGAGATAGGAGCTGGCAATTAGCCGACAGCTGGATGGCCAGCTCTGAGAAAGAAGGGCTGAGCCTAGCCCTGACAGTACCTGCTCGTCAACGACCCCTCCCCCTCGGAGGACCACCAGGCTTGAGGGGAATACGTCTATGGAAATCATGGAGGAGGACAGGGTCATGTACGTCCGAGGATGAGACTCAAGAGTGTACCTCTTCCAATGCACCAGGTATTGTATGCGCCCACGGAACCTATGGGAGTCATCAATGGACTGTACTTCATACTCCTCATGGTTCTCAACCTGTACAGGGTGAGGACATGGCACCGAGGTGGTAAAGTGGTTGCAGACCAAAGGTTTTAATAAGGAGACATGAAATACATTCAATGCGTAAGCCACTGGGTTTATCCTATGAAGAATAAGGAGAGGCCCAATAAACAAGGAAGTCGGAGGTTTGAAAGATTACAGCCAGACCCTATCCCCAACCTGGAAGGAAGGGGCAGGCGTCTGCGGTCAGCATGGAGTCTGTACCTATCATTAACATGTCGCAAAGCCTCCTGGATTTGTGCCCAAGTGGAACAAAGACCATGGAGATGCTCCTCTAATGCAGGAATACTCTGCAGAACAAATGAGTCAGGCAACAAGGAAGGTTGGAAAACATAGTTCGCCATAAACAGGGACAATCGGGAAGCAGAATTCAAGGCACTATTGTGAGCAAACTCTGCCCACGGTAACAGGTCTGACCAGTTGTTATGATGGTCAGAAATATAGCATCATAGGAATGGCTCCAAGAACTGATTGGCTTGTTCTGTGGCCCCATTAGACTGCGGGTGATGTGCAGAGGAAAAGGCAAGCTGAATTCCCAACTGTGCACAAAAGGCTCATCAGAAACAGGACACAAACTGACTACCCCTGCCCGAGACAATGACCTTGGGTAGCCCATGTAAGTGAAAGATCTTCCAAGCAAAAATGGAAGCCAGTTCCTTAGAAGTGGGCAACTTCTTAAGTGGAATACAATGACACATCTTTGAGAACTGATCAACCACCATAAGCATAACTGCGTTGCCCTGGGAGTTGGGTAACTCCACAATGAAATCCATAGACAGGTGGGTCCAGGGCCTCTCTCCATTGGGTATGGGTTGTAGAAGGCCCACTGGAAGATGTTGTGGAGTCTTACTCTGAGCACACATGGAACAAGCAGCTACGAAGGCGGTTACATCAGCATGTAGACTAGGCCACCAGAATTGTTGAGAAATGTCCCAAAAGAGTTGATTCTTCCCAGCGTAACCAGCAGCCTTGGGAGAATGGTAAGTCTTGAGCACGGCAGTACGGAGACTCTCTGGGACAAAGCAGCGGTCACAAGGTTTCTCAGGAGGAGCATGGACCTGAGCAGCAAGAATTTTGTCACCCAAAGGAGAAGTGAGATCAGGAGGAATCACAGGAACCGGAACCGACTCCATCTTGGAAGTGGAGGAAAACTGTTGTGACAAAGCATCAGTCCTTACATTCTAAGTACCGGGTAAGAATGAGACAATGTAATTGAAACTTGACAAGAATAAAGCCCATCGTGCCCTTCTGGGAGAGAGGCGTTTAGCCTCAGACAAGAATGTGGGATTCTTATGGTCAGTAAGAATGAGAACCGGCACAGTGGTACCTTCAAGGAGATGTCTCCATTCTTTCAGGGTTAAAATGATCGCCAACAGCTCTCTGTCACCAATTTCGTAATTGCATTCCGCAGGTGACAATTTCTTGGAAAAGTAACCACAAGGATACATAGCGCTCTCAGGAGGTGGGACGTTGAGACAGAAGGGCACCAACACCAGTCTCAGAAGCATCAACCTCAAGGATAAAAGGTAATATAGGATCAGGATGTGCCAACACAGGAGCAGAAACAAAGGCAGTCTTGAGACTCTCAAAGGCCTTAATGGACTCTGGAGACCAACTAGGACTGCCGAAAGTTTCTCTGGGTCCACCGAAAAACCAGCAGTGGAAATGACGTAACCCAGGAATATAACCTGTTCACGATGGAACTCGCACTTCTCCAGCTTACAATAGAGATTGTTCTCTCTTAGTTTCTGAAGCACACTACAGACATCTGTGTGGTGGCTCTCCAGGGACTTGGAAAATATAAGGATATCATTGAGATAAACCACCACACATAACTGAAATAAATCTCAGAGGACATTGTTAATAAATTCCTGGAAAACTGCCAGGGCCTTACAAAAGCCAAAAGGCATTACGAGGTACTCATAATGGCCTGTTCTGGTATGAAACGCAGTTTTCCACTCGTCGCCCTCCTTAATCCTCACGAGATTGTATGCCTCTCTCAATTTAAGCTTCGTGAAAACCGTTGCTCCCTTGAGGCGGTCAAATAACTCCATAGTCAATGGAATCCGATAGGCATTCTTAATCATGAAACGACTGAGACCCCTATAATTAATACAAGGTCTCAGTTCACCACTCTTCTTCTTCACATAGAAAAAACCAGCAGGAGACGAGGATTTGTGGATGAAACCTCAAGAAAGTGCGTCTACAACATACTCCTCCATGGCCTTATCCTCCAAGACCGACAAAGGGTAAACCTGGCCACGAAGGGGTATGGCACCAGGTTGAAGGTCAATTGCGCAATCATATGGCCAGTGTGGAGGCAAACTACCAGCTTGACCTTTGTCAAAGACATCGCTAAAATCGCGGTACTCCTCCGGCAGGGAGGAGAATGAAGAAGTGCACAGGACCTTGGCTACCTTCTGGAAGCATGTCTCACTGCATTGTGGTGACCAGGAGAGAACCTCAGCACGGAGCCAATCAAAAGAGGGGTTGTGCCTCTGTAACCAAGGATAAGCAATAACCAGCAGAAACTTAGGTGGAGAAAACTTGGATTCGGATTATCTCATGGTGAAGCGCCCCTACGGCCATGGACAATGGAACCGTCTCATGAGTCACATGGGCAGGCTGTAGAGGTCTCCTGTCAAGAGCCTCAATGGCACGTGGAGTGTCACGCAGCTTCAGTGGAATCGAGTGCTTCGATACAAAGGCAGCATCAATCAACAGGCCTGCAGCCCCACAGTCGATCAGGCCTGTATCTCGACGGACGACTTAGCCCAAGAAAGGGTGATCAAAACCTTCTGGATAACTGGGGATGAAACAACGCCATCTAAGGTCTGTCCATGACAGGACCTCAAGGTTCGGGCGTTCCCTGGGCGGGTAGGACAAGACTTCAAAAAGTGACCTGCTTGGTCACAATAAAGGCGCAATCTCTCCCTCCTCATGAAGCCATGGGAGGTGAGAGAGGCAAGGGTGGGACTGCAAAGCTCTGAGACAAATGTACAGGAGGCTTCCGCAAGAATTCCTTAAAAGAGAGTCTTTCTCTGAGTCTGGAGTCAATGAGGATGGCAAATGTGATCAACCTCTCCAGCTCAGTGGGTATATCTCAGGCTGCTATCTCATCCTTGATGGTATCCGAGAGACCATGAAAAAAAGCAGCCATGAGGGTCTCATTGTTCAACACAACCTCTGCTGTTAGAGTACGTAATTCAATGGCGTAGCCGGAAAAATTCTCGTACTCTGTTCGATGGACATGAGGCACTTGGCAGCAGAAGCAGAGCATGCACGAACGTCAAATATCTTTTTAAACGAAGCCACAAACTCAGAGTAGCTCAAGACAACAGGTTTTTGCGTCTCCCATAGAGGGTTTGATAGTAATAAGGAGAGCCGGCAAAACTGTAATCCTTGAAGTGTTGTTTATTGGTACATCAGAGTGACAATAAAACAATAAAGCTGACGCGTGTCGGCAATAGCCTTAGTCGTAGCCATAGAGGGTTTGCCCAGGTCAAGGCTCTCTCAGATAGCAAAGATATCACGAAACCTACTTTGCTTCTGTCCGTGGGAAACGCCCGGGGCAGCATCTCAAAGTATATCTCAACCTGGTTGAGAAACCCTCTGCATTGGACTGGATCACTCCCAAATCACTGGGGAAGTGGAGCAGAACCAGACATACTTCTTATAGAGGTAATACTCGAGGCGGGTGCCTGCACAGAGACTGGAGCAGCAGTAGGGTCGGCCTGCAACATAGGTTGTACCGGGGCGGCCACAGTGGGAGATTTCAGGTGAGCCGTGTGACTCAGGAGCGTTTGTAAAGCCATGGAAAACTGATCCATGCGGTGATCCAGTTAATCCAATCTGGAAAAAATGTTACCAACAAGTGGATTGACTACATCTTCTGAATTCATGGCCTTCGCCGTCAGAAACCATGAAATCAGACCGAGACAGAAGTACAGTTAAATCACACTTGTTTAATAATAAAAGTAAAAAGAACAAACATAGTCAAAACATAGCCAAAGTTCAGTAACCGGAATGGATGGTCAGCCAAGCCAGAAGTCAGGGATCAATGTAGTGGAACAGCAAGCAGGATTTGGAGCCAGAAGGGATGTCAGCAAAGCAAGACCTATGCGAGAAAATAAAACACTACACACCCAATCGCAGCCTCCACTCAACCAACCAAAACCTCCTCCCCATCCCCAAGTTCCACTACAAATCAAAAGGAGAATGACGATTCACAGTCCAAGGACCACGGCTATGGAACGCTCTACCCATTAACATCTGCATGGAAGAAAACCATCGGGCCTTAGAAAAAAACTCAAGACCCACCTTTTCTAAAATGCAGGACATCACAGGATGGACCAGCGTTTTGAGGCGATTCAGTTCGCATTTGTATTTCTATACAATTTCTATACAAGTCATTCATTCAAGTCTTTAAACAGGAACGCCGGAGAATGTCTCTGTGATGTTGACCAAGGCGAAGGGAGAAATCCACTGGACTGGACGGCTAAAGTAGGCAGGACTGATGAGCAGGAAATCATCAACAGCTGAGTAACTGTGGAGAGATAGGAGCTGGCAATTAGCCAACAGCTGAGCAGCCAGCTCTGAGAAGGAAGGGCTGAGCTCAGCCCTGGCAACCGCTACCTCTTTAAACCTACTTCACATGTGTGATTATGCCCCTTGAAGTGCTTCCTCACTCACTAGAGGATTTTGACTCTTTAACTATACAGTGTCTATATGTGCCTCTAATTCCTCCTGCATTCTACAACTGTCGCCCCACCTAGGGCCTCTTCAGGAACTCGCCTGGGAGGGCCTAAACACAGAGAATGTAATTAGATAACAGAGGTGCGGCAACACCTAAGAGCGGTAGAAGTGATAATCTCAACCCTTGAGACTTCAACTGACAATGCTTGTTCCCGTCTCTCTGCTCTGGAGGCCTTTAAATCTACGGTGCAGCAACATTTTACAGCGCTCTATCTTTAGGCCAAAGATGCCAAAAACCAATGTCACAGAAACAACATTCCTCTCAGGGGGGTCTCAGAAGAGGTTATCAGCACAGATCTTAAATAATCAGCCCAGACCATTTGTAATACCTGTCTCAGAAGACCCCTATCTGCCGAGCTGGAAATCAATAGGGTCCATCAAGTTTTTCTAAAAATTGTCAAGTCTCTGCCCAGTGGGATGTTTTCTGCCATAATAATTTTTTCTCCAAAGAAAAAGAGCAGATAATATGAAGCGCCTGGCAGCTGGGTCTGATAGGGTTTAGGGGACCTCAGATACAGGCTCTACTGGAGTTATCTCACCATATGCTGCAAATGAGAGACCTCCTACATCCTCTTCGGAACCTCATCTGACCCATAGGAATTTCATGTAGGTGGAGGCACCCATTTCACTTGTTAATTAGGAAAGACGATTATTCCTTTGCTTTACACACATCAGCACAGCTGTAAGATTTATTCTCGTTTTTGGGCATTTTAGTGCCGGACTGGCTGGACTTCCCAGAAAATCGACTCTATTTCGCATAATATAGTTATTTTTATAGCATCTCATGCCAACTTTTCCTCTGGCTTTAAATCTAGGAGAGGAGGGGAAGGAAAAAAAAAAAAGAAGGGGTATTACCTCCACCCACTAACTCACTCACTGCACAGGAGATCACCAATCAAACATAAGATTGATACAATTTGTGAGGAGATCCCCACTTCACACTCCATGCCCACAGGTATAATCTTTACTTCCCTTATTAAACCCCCACCACTAAAGTTGTGATGCTAAATTTCTTGCTAACATCCAGCTAACCACCTGCCCTCTGGATCCTGTTCCCTCACAAATGCTACGTTAACCCTCTGACTGATTCTACACTCTTTAACTCACATTGTTCACCAATGCCAGGAGTCTGATGGACAAGATGGGAGAACTAGAGCTACTGTTGTACGAGGAGGATTTATATTTTGTAGGAATTACAGAGACTTCTTTCAACAGCTCTCATGATTGGCTGGCAACCATTCAAGGGTATTTCCTATATCGTAGGGATAGAGTGGGTAAAAAAAGGGGGAGGGGTATGCCTGTATATCAAAAATTATGTACAAGTGAATGTGAGAGATGACATCACTAAGGGAGCAAGGGAGGAGGTGGAATCCTTATGGGGAGAGCTACAAAGGAAGGAAACTAAGGGGAAAGTGAAACTGGGAGTATGCTATAGGCCCCCCAACCAGAGGGAGGAGGCGGAGGTAAACCTCCTATCACAATTTGGATTAGCGGCAAGAATGGGAAGTGTCATTATAATGGGGGATTTTAATTATCCAGACATAGACTGGGTAGAAGGAACCGCGCATTCATTTAAGGCTCGCCCCAGTTCCTAAACGTCTTGCAGGACAATTTCATGGGTCAGATGGTAAATGCACCAACTAGAAACAAAGCTTTACTAGAAATACTGATTGCCAACAATACAGACGTGATCACGGATGTGGAAATACTGGGCAATTTAGGAAACAGCGATCACAGGTCAATTCATTTTAGTATAAATCACACCAATAGGAAACATAAAGGGAATACAAAGACACTGAATTTCAAAAGAGCCAACTTCTCTAAACCACAATCTTTGCTAAAAGATAATAATTGGGATAAAATCTTAGGAACAAAGAACACAGAGGAAAAATGGGTATGCTTTAAGGGCATATTAAATGAGGGCATTAGCCAGTGCATCCCAATGGGAATTAAATTTAAAAGAGCTAATAAAAGTCCTGGGTGGCTTAACTCCAACGTAAAAAATGCATATAAAAGCAAAGGAGAAGGCCTTCAAAAAATACAAGGCTGAGGGATCATCATCAGCATTCCAACTTTACAAAGAATGCAACAAGAAATGTAAGGGTGCAATCAGAGCGGCTAAGATAGAACATGAAATGCACATAGCGGAGGAGAGTAAAAAAAATCCCAAGAAATTCTTTAGGTACATAAATAGTAAGAAAGGGAGGTCAGATCATATTGGTCCCATAGAGAATGATGAAGGAAATCTAGTTACTAAGGATGGAGAGATGGAGAAGGTATTGAATTTATTCTTCTCCTCAGTCTTCACGAGGGAATCGGGGGGCCTCACTAACCAAAATTGTAATGTTTATCCTCATGACATGTCACATGAAGCACCCTCATGGCTAACAGAGGAAAGAATTATAAATAGACTTGAAAAATGAAAAAACATTAATAAGTCACCAGGACCAGATGGCTTGCACCCGAGAGTCCTTAAGGAACTCAGTCAAGTAATTGCCAGACCATTGTTCCTAATTTTTACGCACAGTCTACTGACTGGAATGGTACCAGCTGATTGCAGAAAAGCCAATGTAGCACCAATATTTAAAAAAGGGCCATACGTACATCGTTGGGAATTATAAACCAGTTAGCCTAACAACAATTGTATGCAAGCTCTTGGAGGGGATGATAAGGGACTATATACAGTACAAGTGTTTAGTAATGACAATGGTATCAGCAGTAATCAGCATGGATTCATGAAGAATCATTCTTGCCAAACCAATCTATTAACCTTCTATGAGGAGGTGAGCTGCCATCTAGGAAGGCTCGTAGAAGTGGTGTATCTGGATTTTGCAACAGCACTTGATACAGTTCCCCATAAACATTTACAGTACAAAGTAAGGTCCGTTGGCATGGACCCTAGGGTGAGTACATGGTGTCAGAATGTTTATACTGAAATATTAAACAGTTTTATATTTATGAAAATAAGCAAGGATCTATATTTGGGAGATTCCCACTTATTTCCACAAATCAATAAAACAACTCAAATTTGTTTATTCCCGCTAACCTGAAGACAAAAGGAATACAAAAGTGTGCAATAATCTATATATTTATTTACTAAAAATCAGTGCAGAATGATATCAAAATATTGGAAAAATTGGAATCGCGCTGAAAACTGACATGCATGTAAATGATCACCAAACAGCAATAAATCCCTGAATGCATATCATACAAAATGTACAAAGTGAATACAAAAATGTGAACATATCAAAGTGACATAACACCAAATTAAATTATATAATGAATTGTGAAAAAAGTGAAAAAAAATTAATAAATATGTAAAGGCACATGAGTCCATGCACATATATGACTAAATCACCAATGTGATAAGTAAGTAAAGAGTCCATAAAGGGCTGTATGATCTCTGCTGTATGTAGAGATAGTGCTCAATCCACCACCACAAGTAAACAATGGCTGCTTACCAGAGACTCATGATCCCCCACTACAGAGGATCAGAGAAGGCTTGAAAGGGATAATTCCTCCGGACCACAGCCGATGAGCCGAAAGCCTTGGGATAATGGCACAACCAGGGCGTAGCTACCGTGGCATAGATACTCAAACTGGCACGTTTTAGACACCAAGCCGCAATAGGATGGATTGCCCTGGTTGTGCCATTATCCCAAGGCTTTCGGCTCATCAGGTGTGGTCCAGAGGAATTATCTCTTTCAAGCTTTCTCTGATCTTCTGTAGTGGGGGATCATGAGTCTCTGATAAGCAGCCATTGTTTACTTGTGGTGGTGGATCAAGCACTATCTCTACATACAGCAGAGATCATACAGCCCTTTATGGACTCTTTACTTTCTTATCACATTGGTGATTTGATCATATATGCATATGGACTCATGTGCCTTTACTTATTTATATTATTTATTAATTTATTTTCACTTATTTCACAATTCATTATATCATTTAATTTGGTGTTATGTCACTTTGATATGTTCACATTTTTGAATTCACTTTGTACATTTTGTATGATATTTAGGGATTTATTGCTGTTTGGTGATCATTTACATGCATGTCAGTTTTGAGCGCAATTCCAATTTTTTCCAATTTATCATCTACTGTGTTTGTGTTGCGCAGAGGAATTGCTGCTTTTCAGCTTGCACAACTATTTAGTTTTCTTATTTTGTTGTTTGTTTCACCAGAGCTCAGTTTCTTCCCCCCTTTTTCTAATATCAAAATATAACTGGTGACAAACAAAGAATATGGATCAACATTTTAATAATATGGCTGAGACGGATAATGAGAAAATAACCACAGGATGTTGTTTCAAAAATACCAAGGTAGCAAAACTGAGTAACTCCTTGAAAGGAATTAATAACTTATCAGTGGCTCAGCAGAATGTGAAAACAAAAAGGTGCTGATATCGACACATGACCTCTCTCAATCAACAGATTTTGCAAGCTCAAAATTTACTTTAACAGCAAATGGACAAACTTGTTATACCATGCACAGAATTGGTGATTTAACCAAGACTTATATTTAAGGTAAAGATACATTTCCAATAAACGATTTTATCTTAAGCATACATCATCACTAAGCCATTTACTAGAACCTGAAATTGGCTTCAATAAGATTATACAGATGTGTGTATTTCTCTATATGATTGGAAAGTAAACAAATCATAATGCAGTTAAAATTATTTCAATTCTAATCTTCATGCTACAAAGATTAAATAGTTCAGCCAGATGTATGTTTTGTCCATTGCCTACAAATAAATAGAAATATATACTTTACCAAAATTCTCAAATTTTTTTGTCTGAGAGATATCATCTTTGTCTAATTCCTTCTTTTCTTTCTTATGCTCATTCTCCCTCGTGTTTCCCTCTTCTGTTTTTCCCTCCTCACTGCAGGGTGTCTACACACTTTTATCCCCAATGAAAGTAGGTGTGGATCTGTTTACCATGTAATTAATGACATCAAATTACATATAATTTTCCACACAATTACCTAAAGGGGGCAGTATTGGACCCATCTGCACAACTACCTAAAGGGGGCAGTATTGGATTAAAAATGATTTTGGAATTTTACTTACAATGTCACGATATCACTTTAAATAACCTTTGACCTGAGCCTTAAACAAAACCATAAATATAATAGGGATGTTTTTTCTATAGCAGTGTCTGTCAGACTTAGTGTCTCTTCCTGAGATATATAGCTTTAAGCAAGTCTGAACAGCTCAATTAGCCTTTTCCTCCAAATACCTTTGAGAATTAGGTAATTGGAACTTAAAACACAATGGTTATTCACATGTAGAGATTCTTGACATTCCTAGTACTTTTACCCCTCATGTTAATAATATATATTAAATGAGTAAAATTCAAACAATATATAATGAATATATGTTGAATATTCAGTTAAGTAGGCATATAATTGCTTCATATAATGTAATAATAATACAATAGACATTATTGCTAATATAATTACTTGCGATTAAGAATACTTGTACATAAGGCAACTTTTAAATAAGCCCATTTTCTTTCTTTTAGTAATAAGAAATAAGAAAATCAAAACCTCTATTCATTGTTCAGTTGAGACATGAGTCATCAGTCTCATTATAAAACACTCTGGCCCCATGGCCAGTCCTTATCTAGTTTGGTTGTCTGGGATCCTCACGATTTACAACCTGAGAGAATATGCGATTAGGCTCTTAAAATCTTCTTGAAGAGTCTTTGATCAAAAGCAATGAACTTGTATTCACCTTTTAACAAACAGAACAAGATGGCTTCCAAGATGCCCATGAAATCATATATAAAATAATATATATAGGCCTTATCAATTGATTCCTTTTTCGTTCTTTTAATGTCAATAGTTCTGACATATCCCCCCCCCCCCCTTGTTTCCCCATGGTATTCAGGTGAGCAACCTTAGACATATCTGGGAAAAAAGTTCAGAAGGAATATCATATTCGTTAAAAGATGTGGATATTTTTTTTTTAATTAAAGGATGTTTTTATCTTTTCATCCACATAGATAAAACAACGGTACTGTCTGTCTTGGATAACCAATATAAAAAATAAAGCATTTCCCATTTCAAATGATAAGTTAACATAGAATTCTTCCAGTGCTTCTTCACTATTATTGCATCTCCACAAGCTGAAAATGGGATATCTAATAACTCTTGTCAATGGATATCCTTGGATCCAAACTCACAAAGATCCTCTGAGACAAAATCTTTCTTTCCGTTAATAAGAATCCTGGAGCGTATTGCAACATGATTCCTGATGAAGGACCCAGTTTGATGACAGGTTCAGTCCGGAACTGGGTGCCAAGGATTAACACCACCCACATGATCACTGTATTTTTTGTAGTCATCATCGTCTTTACCAAAAGGCATGTTTGCCAAGGGTTGGCACGTTTGCAGATGGGGTTCTTTCTGTCAGGGCTGGCTCAGCCCTTCCTTCTCTGAGCTGGCCGCTTAGCTGTTGGCTAATTGCCAGCTCTCTTCTCTCTCCACAGTTAACCAGCTGTTGTGGATCTGCTCGTCAGTCCCGCCTACTTAAAGATGTCCAGCTCACTTCTTTCCTGCCTTCGCCTTGGTCACATCACAAGAAACCATCTCCTGCGTTCCTGTTTAAAGACTGGCTTGCTGACATCCCTTCTGGCTCCTTATCCTGCTTGCTGTTCCTCCACTTGGATCCCTGACTTCTGGCCTGGCTGATTACTCAATATGGTTACTGAACTCTGGCTTGGCTGACTACCCGATCCGGTTACTGGACTCAGGCTATGCTTTGACTATGCTTACTCCATTCACCTTTTTATTTTTATTAATAAACAAGTGTGATTTAACTGTACTTCTGTCTCGGTCTGGTTCATGGTTTCTGACACTTTCTCAAAGTGGGGGTATTTCTATAAGTGGGAGCACTTCTGACTCTGCACTTCAGCAAATGCACAAAGCAAAGGAACACCTTGAACAATACCACACAGACTACAGGTATCCTTATTTACACCTTCCGCTCTTCCTTCCCCTTTTAAAATGCACTGTCTACCACTCCTTCTGACAGCTGTGTCCTCTATCCTTAAACTAACTCTCCTGCACACCTCTTCTCCACCCCACACCTTGTATATATATATCACCCTCCCTTCTGTCCTCTCCTTATTACTGCACACACCAACTCCTGCTAATTCTAAATCCACGTGCACAAAATAACTCCAGGACACTGGGGCATGTCCCTTCATATAAATCACACTCCCACATTACCTCCCTCACCCTTCTGCTTCTCCTAACCTCTGGTGATGTATCCACAAACCCTGGGCCTCCTTCATTTAACTGTACTCAACACACCCATTACCCTACACCCTCTGACTGCAGCTGCAATGCACACAATCTAGTTCCCATTTCTCTTCTTCCCAACACCAGACGCTCTTCCTCTTGTGCCCTTTGGAATGCCCACTCTGTCTGTAACAAACTCATCTCTCACCATTATCTTTTTATTGCTAACTCATTTAATCTACTTGCCATTACTGAAACCTGGCTTCATGAATCCAACACTGCGTCTTCTGCTGCCCTATCCCATGGAGGTCTTCTTTGGACTCACTCCCCCAGACCCAGTGGATGCAAAGGAGGGGGTGTTGGAATCCTTTTAGCTTCACATAGCACCTTTCAGTTACTTTACCCACCTCCCTCTCTGTCACTCTCCTCATTTGAGGCACACTGCATTTGTCTCTTCTCCCCAGTTTCTCTAAGGATAGCTGTGATCTACCGACCCCCTGGACCAGTATCAACCTTTCTTGATGACTTATCTGCCTGGCTACCGTACTTTCTCTATTCTGAAATCCCTACTATCATTCTCGGGGACTTCAAAATCCCTACTAGTACTAACACTCCTGCTACTTCCAAACTTCTCAGTCTAACCTCCTCATTTTGACCTCACTCTGAAGGCAATACCCTTGACCTAGTTTTCTCCCTCCTATGCACTCCGTGCAACTTCTGCAACTATCCTTACCTTCTGATCACTACTAGTTTCATTCTCTCCCTCTCCTCCACCTCCTCTCCCTACAACTGCCTAATGGTTACTCGTAGAAACCTACGCAATCTCAACCCTTCTCTTCTCTACTCTGCTACTGACCACTTCACTTCTAGCCTCACTGGACACACTGGCCCCGCTCTTTACACACAGAATCAGGCCCGTTCCCTTCAACCTTGGCAAACAGATGACACTAGAAGTCTGAAAAAACTCAGCCATGCTCTTGAGAGCCTGTGGCGTAAGACGAAGTCCCAAAAAGATTTCAGTCAGTATAAATCTGCCCTCCAAAAATACTATTCCTGCCTTCTCACTGCCAAGCAGACCTACTTTATCTCTCTCATTAACATTTTATCACCCCGTCAAGTCTTCTCTACCTTCAACTCTCTACTTCGTCCTCCACTACCTCCACCCACCAACTCACTCACTGCCCAGGAGATCGCCAATCACTTCAAACAGAAGATTGATATAATTTGCGAGGAGATCTCTACTGTTCAGATACCCTCCACACTTTACACTTCATGCCCGCAGGTACAATCATTACTTCCCTCTTTCAACCCCACCTCTATAGACGAGGTTGCTAAACTACTTGCTAATGCCCATCTTACCACCTGCTCCCTGGATCCTGTTCCCTCGCAAATGCAATGTTCACCCTCTGGCTCTATTCTACACTCTCTAACCCACATCTTCAATCTCTCCCTCTCTTCTGGCAACTTCCCCAACTCTCTAAAACATGCAATTGTCAGCCACAAACTTAAAAAGCCCTCACTGGACCCATCCAATCTTAACAACCTACGCCCCATCTCCTTGCTCCCCTTTTTATCTGAACTCCTTGAATGTCTGGTCTACAACCGACTGAGCAATCACCTTGCTGATAATAGTCTTCTTGATCCCCTTCAGTCTGGATTTCGTCCTCAACACTCCACAGAAACTGCTCTCCTAAAACTAACAAATGATCTACTAATGTCCAAAACAAATGGGCACTATTCTGTACTATTACTCCTGGACCTCTCTGCTGCCTTTGATACAGTTGACCACCCCCTCCTCAAAAAAAAAAAAAATCCTAGCCTTTGGTCTGCATAACTGTACTCTTCACTGGTTCTCTTCCAACTTAGCCAAACGCACCTTTAGCATTACTTACAATTCTACTTCCTCCTCTCCTCTTCCTTTCTCTGTTGGGATCTCGTATTTTCAATCTACACCTCCTCCCTGGGTCAGCTGACTCCCATGGCTTCCAATACCATATCTACGCTGACTACACTCAAATCTATTTCTCTACCCCTCAGCTCCCCCTCAGTCTTCTCACGTATCACTAATTTACTATCCGATATATCAGTCTGGGTGTGAAAGAATGAATGAATGAATGACTCGTATAGCACTGCAATTGCGAACTGCATCGCCTCAAGGCACTAGGTCCATCCTGTGTTGTCCAGCTTCTTAGAAGAGGTAGGTCTTGAATTTTTTTCTGAAGGCCTGATGGTTTTCTTACATACTGATGTTGGTCGGTAGAGTTTTCCATAGCTGTGGTCCTTGGACTGAAAATCTTCGTTCTCCCTTTGATTTGTAGCGGGATTTGGGAATGTGGAGGAGGTTTTAGTTGGTTGATCGAAGACTGCGATTAGGTATGTAGCGTTTTTTTTTCTCGCATAGGTATTGAGGAACGTTTCCTTGTAGGCAATTGTGGGTGAGGCAGAGGGTCTTGAATGTGATCCGATCCTTTATGGTTAGCCAATGTAGGCTCCTCAGGGATGGAGAAATGGATTCCCAGGGTTTTTTCCTGTTATCAGTCTTGCTGTGGTGTTTTGGGTGAGTTGTAGGCGTGCAATCTGGTATTTAGGTAGTCCTGTGTAAAGTGAGTTTAGTGAGTCGGGAATTAATGATAGTTCCAACTACTGCTGCTTTGTCCTCTTTTGGAATGAAGGGGATGAGTCTACGTAGCAGGTGAAGAAGATGGTGAGATCCGCTGACTACTGATCCAATTTGTGCATCCATTGACATTTCTGAGTCAAAAATGACTCAGAGACTTTTGGCTTTGGTGCTTGGGGCGATGGTCTGTCTAAAGACGGTGGGCGGTGTCCAAGGGTTCTTGGTTTTTGTATTTTGGTTTGCGTGTAATAGAAGAAGTTCTGTTTTGGATCCGTTGATGTCACACCACTTCCTCAAACTTAATTTACCTAAAACCGAACTTATCATTTTTCCTCCCCCACATACCACTTCCCCTGATCTTTCTGTCAAAATCGATGGCACAACTATAAGCCCATCCCTGCATGCCAAGGTCCTAGGTGTAATTCTGGACTCTGAACTCTTGTTTAAGCTCCACATCCAAACACTGTCCAAATCTTGCCGCCTCAACCTCCGCTACATCTCCAAAACACGCCCCTTTCTAACCAATGACACAACAAAGCTCTTAATTCACTCCCTGGTCATATCTCTCACCTCGACTACTGAAACTCCCTCCTCATTGGCTCACCTCTACATAGTTTACCCCCCCTTAAATCCATCATGAATGCTGCTGCCAGACTCATCCACCTTACCAATCGCACTGTGTCTGCTACTCCTCTCTGTCAATCCCTCCATTGGGTTCCGCTCACTCAACAAATTAGATTCAAAATACTAACAACTACTTACAAAGCCATCCACAACTCTGCCCCCAACTACATCACTGACCTAGTTTTAAAATACCAACCTAATCGTTCTCTTCGTTCTTCCCAAGACCTCCTGCTCTCTAGCTCCCTCATCACCTCTTCCCATGCTCGCCTCCAGGACTTTTTCAGAGCCTCTCCAATCCTATGGTAGTCCTTACCCCTATCTGTCCGATTATCTCCTACTCTATTGGCTTTTAGACAATCCCTGAAAACCCCCCTCTTCAGAGAAGCCTATCCTATACACACCTAACAACTTTATTTTCATTTTCTCCATCTGATCATCCCCCACAGCTGTTACCTTTTGCTCCACTTGACCCCCCCCTTCTAGACTGTAAGCTTTAACAAGCAGGGCCCTCTGATCCCTCCTGTATTGAATTGTATTGTATTTGTACTGTTTACCCCATGTTGTAAAGCGCTGCGCAAACGGTTGGCGCTATATAAACCCTGTATAATAATAATAATAATACCAATCAATGATCTGGTTTGGACTGTCAATCTTTTTTCTATTTAAAAAAAAAAACAGATGGTATGAATACATATTCTTATCAATTGATATTTACATTTTCTACATATGCTATATTTATAATATATGATATAGCGACTGGTTCATTAACCTTCAGATAGCTAAAATGATTCAATGATCTTCATGATTATAGCATTCTGCTATAATTGGCAGGATCAATAATAATGCATAGAAGCGCAAGATATGAAGATCTGTAAGTTGAGAGAGAATATCACAATGTCAAACCATTACATTCACATACTCTTGAGATACTTATCAAGTCTCTTCTACATTACCTTCCAGCATTCTCAGTTGAGACCTAGGATGACAGGAACGTAATTGATTGACATGAACCCATTTTTCCACAAAACCATTATTTTTGACAATTCTTATTTTGTAAACCACAGGTGAGATCTTATCAATGATATTGTAAGGACTTTTCCATGACGGAAAAAACTTCTTTTCTTTTACTTGGTCTCAAGCAAAATTGTACAGATATACTTTATCACCTGTTTCATACTTCTTCTTGGTGGTTTTGAGGTCATAATAAGTTTTATTACTTACTGCTGCTTTCTCGAGATTCTTCTGTGCAAAAGCAAAAGCATGTTGAAGATGCTGACAAAGGTTTTCCCGTACTGATGTGTGGTGGCTGCATTGGACAGGTTATGATCTGATGTGCGATACAACAGATGTTGTGGAAGTACCATTTTCCTACCGGTCATCAACTCAAAGGGTAACATCTTAGTAGCAGCATTGGTGTATCGCTAATAGCCATGCACACTAAAGGCAACTTCATGTCCCAGTCTTTACATGATTCTTTAACCAATTTCTTAAGGATGTTGACAATAGATTGGTTATAGTGCTCTACTGCTCCACTAAATGCTGGACGATAGGCAATGTGTAATTTCCGTTTGACACCCAAGATTTTCTACATTTTAGACATTACCTCACTTGTAAAATGTCAGCCCTGATCTGAATCAATCCTTAATGGCAGACTAAATCTGGAAAAGACATGGTTAATAAGCAAATGGGCGCATGTTTCAGCGGTGTTATTATGAGCCGGTAAACACTCTACCCACTTTGTAAACACACAAGTGACCATTAACAGTTAACATGTATTTGTTTCCCCTGGATGACTTTGTGACAGGACCTATAAAATCAATCTGTATGTCTGATATATATATAGTACTCCCGCGCTGTCAAACTAAGGGTACACTGCAACAGACACCTGGTTAGCTGATCCTTAGCAGATAGAAAAGTGAATGAGTAAATAATGATGTTGCGCTGTGAACTATTTAAAAAATAATGTGGATCACTACATTAAAGTGCTAGTGCAAGGTAAAAAATAGGAATAAATAAACAAAAGTAAACACAGAAGTGTATATTAAAGCAATCATGAACTGTAACACAAATTACTAATTGTGGAAGGACTGTAAGGTGCAATAAGCATAATGATCAACACATAGTGATAATGATAACCACTAGACGATACAAAAATAATCGCAAATGGTAAGTATAAAGAGGTGAAAATGTTGCTGGGTACAATCTTGAAATGAATATTAACTTAATAACATGTGGTGATAATGAACATATACACAAATGAAATGTCCAGTGAGCCACCTTGGGCTCAAGTATCAAAAAATGTGTAAAGCAGTCCAAAAAACACTGTGACAGTCACTTCTTTATACTTACCATTTTTGATTAGATTTGTATCGTCTAGAGGTTATCATTATCACTATGTGTTGATCATTATGCTTGCTGCACCTTACAAGCCTTCCATTCTGTACTTTAGCACTTAGTAATTTGTATTACAGTTCATGATTGCATTGATATACACTTCTGTGTTTACTTTTGTTTATTTATTCCTATTTTTTACCTTGCACTAGCACTTTACTGTAGTGATCCAGATTATTTTTTAAAGGGTTCACAGCGAAACATCATTATTTACTCAATCTGTATGTCTGACCATGGCAATGAGAAACCCTTTCTCCGAAGTGGGGTATGATGTGTGGAACCTTGAGGTTGGAACTGAGCACAAACTAGACAACCCTGACAATAGGTTTGGACATCTTTCAACATATGATGCCAATAGGCATAATCACGTAGTAATTTGTAGGTAATTTTCTCACCGCAGTGACCTGCTGTAGGTACATCATAAGCATGTTGTAACATTAGGCCTCTACTGTAAATATAGTAGGAACTACCCACTGTTGAATATCATTCTTGGATGTCTTTATTAGTAAACCATCTTGAATGCTGAATTGAGATTTGGTTTTTACTAATAATCGGAGGTCTTGTTTTTGGGCATAATCATCCTCCAAAATGGGATTGGTACTAGGATCTTCAATATGTTTATATAAGTTCCCAAGTATAGGATCTTCTTATTGGCTTTTAATTAGATCCTCACTTGTAGATCATTGACTCCATCGTGCCACATTATTTACAATTGTGCCTTAGCTCGGTGTCTAGTGACAGCTTCAATGTGTATCATTCCTAGTAAATGATCTATGTCTACCTTTTCTCCATTTATGGCACTTTGTTTAGCAAGTTTATCAGCTAGATCATTACCTTCCTTGTCCATGTTTTGGGTTTTAGAGTGACCTTTAGTCCTCTTCCAATAAATGGTTAAACCATTACTTCTGACCAATTCATCTATGGTGCAAAACAATTTGGCATGCTTAACAGGTTTGTTATTAGACTGTAACATGTTGTTTCTTTTGCAAGTAGACAGATACTCGACAAAACTGTTACGTACATAATTGGCATCTGTGACTATAACAAATTCAGTAATATTATGCTCTAGAGCAATTTGGACAGTCTTGTATACAGCTGCTAATTCTGCCATTTGGCTACTTTTAACACCAATGCTGTATCCTACTGATACATTTGGGAATTCACTTGCCCAAGTGATTCCAATACCTGCCACTAGTATTCTCCCATCCCCTATGGAGTGTGATAAGCACAACCATCAATGTATACACATGGGAGTAAAGAACAGTAATCCTTATCATATGCTTTGTAAGGGGGAGATATTTGTTCCTCTAAGAAATCATCTAATAGCTCTTCTTCATGAAAAGGAGCTGCACAATCTGTCAGGAACCATGAATCAGACAGAGACAGAAGTGCAGTAAAAATCACAATTGTATAAAAATTACTAAAGCGCTGATGTAAATGATTGTATCAAATTGTGAACTAAAAATTATATTAAGATGAACAAATGATAGTGACTGCTATTATTGTGTTATGTGCTGATATAAAAAAAAGTAAATATATAAAAAGTTAATAAAGCGCTACCATCAACCTTAATATAGCACAGTGATCCAATAAATAATATGATCCACTAAAGGATGTGATCCTATAAAGAATAAGTAAACTAATCATATATATATATGTCCAGTAAACCACACTAGATATAAATTAATTACTGTTCTTCCGAAATGCTTGTAGATTTCTGGAGATGCTGGGAAAAAGTCAACTAGCACTCAATTGTAAGATAAAACACAGAAGGACAACGATACCCAAATGATCAGGTGTGTAGTCTCTGATGATGTTCACATGTGGTGGATTGCTTTCAAACCTTCATTGCTTTCAATCCTTCATGGATCGATATTGCTCAAACAAAAGAAAGGACATGCCTCATTGCGCAAATAAATAAACTAAAAACGACATGTGGGTAATAAAACACAATTGCACTCACACATGCCTCGCAATAAGATCGCATTTAAGAAGGTCAGTTGCATATATTCAGAGACAATCTCCTCACTTGGCTATTCCTGCTCACACAGCACTGGGGTTACTGGCTCTTCCAACGTGATACATCACTGGCACGTGAAAAAGTCGAAGAGATTGTCTCTGAATATATGCAACTGACCTTCTTAAATGCGATCATATTGAGGGGCATGTGTGAGTGCAATTGTGTTTTATTAACCACATGTTGTTTTTAGTTTATTTATTTGCGCAATGAGGTATGTCCTTTCTTTTGTTTGAGCAATATTGATCTATGAAGGATTGAAAGCAATGAAGGTTTGAAAGCAATCCACCACATGTGAACATCATCAGAGACTACACACCTGATCATTTGGGTATCGTTGTCCTTCTGTGTTTTATCTTACAATTGAGTGGTATTTGACTTTTTCCCAGCATCTCCAGAAATCTACAAGCATTTTGGAAGAACAGTAATTAATTTATATCTAGTGTGGTTTACTGGACATATATATATGATTAGTTTATTTATTCTTTATAGGATCACATCCTATATTGGATCACATTATTTATTGGGTCACTGTGCTATATTAAGGTTGATGGTAGCGCTTTATTAACTTTTTATATACAGTAAAAATCACACTGTTTAATAATAATAATGGTAAAAGGTAAACAGAGCAAACGTGGTCAAAACTCAGCCAGAGTTCAGTAAACGGAATGGATAGTCAGACAAGCCAGGACATCAAGGAGCCAGGGTTCAGCATATTTCAGAAAAGGCCAGGAAATCAGGAAACTGGAGAATTAGCATAGTGGAACAGCAAGCAGGAACCAGAAAGGATGTCAGCCAAGCAAGTCTTAACAGGAACACAGGAGAGAGTCTCTTGATAAGTTGACCAAGGCGAAGGCAGAGAGGATCTGAGGATCAGCAGGATTGATGAGCAGGATATCATCACCAGATGTGTCACTGTAGATAGATTAGAGCTGGCAATTAACCAACAGTTGAGCGGCCTGCTCTGAGAAGGAAGGGCTGATCCCAGCCCTGACAGTACCCCCTCCTCAATGACCCCTCCCCCTCAGGGGACCACCAGGTTTGAGGGGAAAACGTCTATGAAAGGATGGAGGAGGACAGGGGCATGTACGTCAAAGGGTGAGACCCAAGAGCGTTCCTCCAGACCAAACCCTTTCCAATGTACCAGGTACTGTATGCGTCCATGAAACCTACGGGAATCAACAACGGACTGTACTTCATACTCCTCATGGTTATCAACCTCAAACTCGGAGGTCCAAAGTGTAAGCCACTGGGTTAATCCTGCGGAGAATATGGAAATGCCCAATAGACAGAGATGCCAACTTCAGTGAGGTAACACAAAGTCGAAGGTTTTGAGATGACAGCCAGACCCTATCCCCAACCTGGTAGGAAGGTGCAGGTAGGCGTCTGCGGTCAGCATGGAGTCTGTACCTATCAATAGCATGTCGCAAGGACTCCTGGACTTGTACCCAACTGGAACGAAGACCACGGAGATGCTCTTCTAAAGCAGGAATATTCTGACGAGCAAATGAGTCAGGCAACATGGATGGTTGGAAACCATAGTTCGCCATAAACGGGGACAATCAGGAAGCAGAATTCATGGCACTATTGTGAGCAAACTCCTCTCAAGGTAAGAGGTCTAACCAGTTGTTATGATGGTCAGAAAAAAAGCAACATAGAAACTGGTTGGCTCATTCTGTGGCCCCATTAGACTGCGGGTGATACGCAGAGGAGAAAGAAATCTGAATTCCCAACTGTGCACAAAAGGCACCGGGACACAAACTGACTACCCCCATCTGAGATGATCACCTTGGGTAGCCCATGTAAGTGAAAGATCTCCCGAGCAAAAATGGTAACCAGTTCCTTAGATGTGGACGACTTCTTAAGTGGAATACAATGAGGCATTTTCGAGAACCGATCAACTACTATAAGGATAATTGTGTTGCCCTGAGAGTTGGGTAACTCCACAATGAAATCCATAGACAGGTGGGTCCAAGGCCTCTCTCTATTGGGTATGAGTTGTAGGAGGCCCACTAGAAGGTGTCATGGTGCCTTACACTGAGCACACATGGAACAAACAGCTATGAAGGCGGATACATCAGCACATAGACTAGGCCACCAGAATTGTTGGGAAATGGCCCAAAACAATTGATTCTTCCCTGGGTGACCAGCAGCCTTGGGAGAATGGTAAGTCTGGAGCACGGTAGTACGGAGACACTCTGGGACAAAGCAGTGGTCACAAGATTTCTCTGGAGGAGCATGGATCTGAGCGGCAAGAATTTTGTCACCCAAAGGAGAAGTGAGACTGGTGTGAACCGTAGCCAGAATATGATCAGGAGAAATCACAGGAACAGGAACCGATTCCATCTTGGAAATGGAGGAAAACTGTTGCGACAAAGCATCAGCCCTTACATTCTTAGTACTGGGTAAGAATGAGACTATGTAATTGAAACTTGACAAGAAAAGAGCCCATCGCACCCTTCTGGGAGAGAGGCATTTATCCTCAGACAAGAATGTGAGATTCTTATGGTCAGTTAAAATGAGAACTGGCGGGGGCGTGGCTTGCGAGCGTGATGAATGGCAGCATAACTCCGGAGCTCCGGTACAGAACTGGGACATAGCGGCACAAATCATCCCATCGGGTCCTGTTTTCAACACCCACGGCAGGAGATCACCACCAGGACGATCCTAGTACAATGTCTAGGAAAAGAAAAGATCAGAGGAAGCCACAACGTCTGACGGACTTCTATGCAATGAAGCAGCATGACGGTAGGCAAGATGGCGCTGGGTCATCATCTACCCCAGGAAATAAACCTCGTAGCAATCTCCCCAAAACGAGCAGGCACAATCACAATTCAAATACCCCTGAGAGCCCTCAGCAATACTCGCCCTTTCCCTCAGGCAGCCCTGCTAAAGCTAAATTCAGGATGGATGGTGAGGGATTCATTGGTACAGCCAGCCCTACCAATGATTCAGGGGATGACACATGTGAACTTCCTGACTCCAAAGAAACTTTTCCTACCATGCACCAGCCTGTGGTTGATATTGTCTTGAAACATATGCTATTATCTTTAAGAAGTTCGCTGCAATCTGACTTGATGAAATGCATGCACAAGTTCAACAACAATCTACAGGCTGTAGAATCCAGGGTTGAGCATATAGAGCAAAAAATGGGGGAATATGCTACCACCATAAATGATCTAGTGGATTCACATGAAGAGAGAGAGGGAGATACTGACTGGATTAAGGAGAAAATCGCAGACATTGAAGACAGAAACAGGAGAAACAATTTAAAAATTAGGGGGATCCCTGAAACTGTACAGCAAACTGAATTACGCACTTATGTCTCTTCTCTTTTCAAATCTCTCCTTCCTGACCTCTCTGACCTTGAGATCACGATCGACAGAATCCACCGCCTACCTAAACCCTCTTACCTATCAGATCATATTCCAAGAGATTTTGGGATTACATTTTAATCACTCCAAGGAACAATTGATGCTGATCATGCGTAAGAAGGATCAAATCCCCACACAGTACCAGCACTTGCAGTTTTATGCAGACCTATCTCAGTACACACTACAAAAAAGAAAGAGCTTGAACACCATTACTAAAGTGCTGAGAAATCACAATATCACTTACAGATGGGGATATCCTACCAAATTGTCTGTCTTAAAAGATGGACGCACCCACATGGTGAACTCCCTAGAGAAAGGCCTTTCTCTTCTGGAAGAGTGGAATATTTTGCCTGCTCAAGAGCCAGTAAATGATAGATCCCCAAGACCTGTAGACCCTGCGTGGAAAACGGTCACTACAAAAAACGCAAAATCGCATAATTGAGCACAGATGGTAGCCTTACACTTTCCAAGTTCCCAGTGCACGAACCAGAAGCTCATAAGCCTGAACTTTTCCCCTCATAACCTGAACAGCAAACTGCTGTATACAAGTTTCTACCCTGTCACAGTTTAGGATTGACTCATGCAGAAGTTGATCTTACATGTGAACTTTGATTTTATACCGTTTATTGTTTACTTTGTTTTTTATGTTTTGTTCTCAATACTTTTGAAGTTGCAGCAGCTGGATACCCAAAGCTACCAACGAAACAGCCCTTTCTTCGTGCCACTTCAAACTGAACTCAATATCGGCAGCATACGTGAGTACATCTTATATCCTACTTTACTAAGAGCTGTTTCTGCCCGCTATACCAGAAAACACCACATGAGGGCAACAATGCCTCAAGAATATTCTTTCACTATAAAATTCTCTAGCATTCTATTCCCTCAAACATGGGTATAAAAATACTCTCTATTAACTCCAAAGGTCTTAATCACCCCGCCAAGCGGAAATCCACATTTTTCTGCAACGGCTGCACCCCCTTGTATCCACAGGAGCTTCCCATTCATTTTCTCCGCCAATTCCCACAACAAAACGAAGGGAGTTCTCACAGCGATAAGAGACTCTGTGGCATTCACACTTCACAAAGAAGTTAAAGATACCAGAGGACGATATCTAATATTAGTATGCGACCTTAACTCAATCACCTATACCATTGTTAACGTTTATGCCCCCAATCAACACCAAGTACGTTTCCTTAACAAGCTATTACATAAAGTTAAAGTTCACCAAAAAGGAAGACTGATACTTTGCGGGGACTTTAACGCAACACCTGACCCACAATTAGACTCTTCTTCTGGTACAAGACGTTCGAGCCCACATCTTTTGAACACTCTTCAAGCTCAGGAATTATTTGATGTATGGAGGTGCATGCATGCTGGTGAAAGGGACTACACCTTCTTCTCTTCTCCACACAGCACCTATTCACGAATAGATCTCTTCCTTGTAGACCAAAGTACTTTAGCCCATGTATCATCAACAGCTATTAATACCATTACGTGGTCGGTCCAGAAGAAGCTGCATGTAATACGCCCTATATATGGAGATCAAACTCGTACTTAATGCAACAACCAGCTTTCAGGAAAATCATAGAGGAACATTTGAAAGAGTTCTTTAGTATCAACGCACCCTCTGTACAGGATCATTTTACCTTATGGAATGCGCATAAGGTGTATATGAGAGGCATCTTTATACAACTAGGGGCAAAAGCCAAAAGGCAGCGGCAGCAGCATATAAAAGAGCTGACAGACAAAATTTTTCTACTTGAATCTCGCAACAAACAAAAGACATCTCATTCAATCTCCCAACAACTTACACAATTAAGATATGATCTGAGGTTGTTACTACTTGAAAACTTTGAAAAGGCCTCAAGAAAACTTAAAATGACATACTATGCCACAGGCAACAAAGCAGGTAAAATTTTAGCTTACAGAATCAAAGGGCTTAGACATAAAACAAAAATTCCATACATACTACATCCCCTCTCCAAACATAAACTCTATCATCCTCAAGACATAGCTGACACTTTCAGTCAATACTACAGCACTCTGTACAATCTGAAAGACGACATGAACACTCCTCAACCCAATACTGATGCAATTAATGCATTTTTACAACAACTAGATATACCTACTCTTTCACAAAAGCAACTTCAAATTCTAAACCAAAAATTTTGTATTGAAGAAGTACATAATGCTATTGACTCCCTTCCGAGTAACAAATCTCCTGGCCCCGACGGATTTACAGGGGACTATTACAAATCCTTTAAACATTTATTGAGCCCATATATGGAACGCACTTTTGATGCTGCTGCTACCTCTGCCTCTTTTCCTTCGGAAATGTTGAACGCAATTATTGTGACATTGCCTAAGCCAGGGAAGGAACCCAATACCCCCCCCCAAACTTCAGACTTATCTCATTGCTTAATATAGATCTGAAGGTATATGCCAAAATTATAGCATCCCGTTTACTAAATCTCCTCCCTCTTCTCATTCATCTTGACCAAACAGGATTCACCAAGGGTCGTCAGACATCTGACGCTACTCGAAGGCTGATGAATATCATACATTTGGCGAGGGTATACAAAAGGCCTTCTCTGCTGCTAGCTTTGGACGCAGAGAAGGCCTTTGACCGCATTCACTGGCAGTACCTTACCCAGGTGTTGAGTAGATTTGGTTTTTCTGGTACTATACTCTCTGCAATTTTAGCATTATATTCTAAGCCCTCTGCTCAGGTGCTCACATCTGGAACGTTATCCAAACCATTTAATATAACGAACGGAACTAGACAAGGTTACCCCCTATCCCCACTAATCTTCAACCTGCTAATGGAACCTCTGGCTATTTACAATCAAACACATCCTGATATTACTGGCTTCCCTACATCTAATTCCATACATAAGATCAGCTTATTCGCTGATGACATAATTATGATTCTAACCAACCTGGAAACTTCCCTGGCTTCGGTACATGATGCTCTAGACTTGTTTAATAAGATCTCTTATTATAAAGTAAATGAGAGTAAATCCTATATCATGGGAATAGGCATTGACACTCTTCAAGTGAAAGTGAGTGAACAATTCCCATACCCTTGGGAAAACGAAGGGATAAGATACTTGGGAATAAACCTAACAGCAACAACAAGCAATTTAGTCGCAGCCAACTACATCACATTTCTGGGATCACTGCACAAAAAACTACTAGATATAGCCAAAACTGAACTTTCGTGGACAGGTAGACTGGCTGCGTTTAAGATGATAATCCTGCCGCAGCTGCTCTACTTATTTAGGACACTGCCAATCCCTGTCCCCAACTCATTTTTCTCCAAAGCTCAATCTTTGATAAATAGGTTTCTTTGGCAGGGCAAAAAGGCTAGATGTGCCTTTAAGAAAATAACTAAATCCAGGGATGCCGGAGGAATAGGACATGTCATATTAAAAGATTACCACACAGCAGCAATTTTATCACAAGCCAAATTCTGGTTATCTCGCGGACAGTTCCACAGATGGTTAGAATTGGAGGAAGCACAAACACCTGGAAAAAACCTAGCTGACATACTATTGACCTGCATTACCCAACCATATCCACATTTGCATATGTCTCCTACAATGGTAGCCACACTAACAGCCTGGAGATCATTTTTATTATCAGATTTCTCGAGTCAGATAACTAAATCTATCCCGGTCACTACTTCTAGCCTTCCACTAGCAATCCCAAATCTATATATATCACACTGGATATCCAGAGGCATACTAACACTAGCAGATCTCATGGATGGTCCAACACTCAAATCATTTGCGACACTACAATTAGAATACGGCCTAGCTGACAATGACCATTATAGATATCTACAAATAGCACATTTCTTCCATAAATCTCCACCAGACATCTATCAAGGTTCCATGGCGGGTGTATCTTTATCTTACGAATCCCAACACTAACATAAAGGGCATCTCACTCTTCTACAATCTACTTCACAACAAACAAGTATTCAAAAAGACTAATGCCCCGTACACACGGTCGGATTTTCCGATGGACAATGTCCGATTGGAGCGTGTTGTCGGAAATTCCGACCGTGTGTAGGCGCCATCGGACATTTTCCATCGGATTTTCCGACACACAAAGTTGGACAGCAGGAGATAAAATTTTCCGACAACAAAATCCGATCGCGTCAATTCCGACCGTGTGTGGCCTGTTCCGATGCACAAAGTGCCACGCATGCTCAGAAGAAGAAGAAAGACGGGACAGCTCGTTCTGGTAAACTTAGCGTTCGCAATGGATACAGCACTTTCGTCACGCTGCAATGTTAAAAATGGTTTAATACAGCGCACTCTCTTCTTCTTTATAATGTGACAAGAATTAAGTAGTTTTGCTGCTCATATTCACACACACTTCTCAAAAAAGTTTTATTTGTGTTTTTTTAGTGGAATTCCCTGAATATATTGTTCTTAGTCGTCACTAAGAACTATCAGTCGTCTGATAGTTTTATATTTTTTTGTTTTGTTTTTTTTGGATTTTAAGCCTTTTTTTTCTTTAATGTTTGGATTTTTTCCAAGGCTGATCTTTGTTCAATGTTATTTTTATTTTTCCTCCAGAATATTTTTGTGTGTGTTTTGTGTGTCAAGTTACCCCAACACCATTGATATCTTTTATTCTTTAATCTCCAGGAGATTGTTTGTTGTTGGTGTCCCTTGTTCATTTCACATTGTATATTTGAAATGTACCTGAATCCTCACAAACCAACTGTCCTTTCTGAAGTAAAACACATAGGAGAGTATAATTCAAAACAAAAATCCTTTATTAAGGGCTCAGAACCAAACAAAGAGGAAGGCAACACTGGATCAACAAGAGAAATTAGCGAAGCCTGGGACCCCCACGGCAGACATCAATTCTTCAACATCAAAATTGGTGGCCTGAGGAGTCCATATGTAAGGGAGGGCAGTCTGGTCCAGAATTCGCAGAGATCTGGATAGCAGCAGATGACATCTGTGTCCCCAGGCTGTGGTACCACAAGAGGCTGCATCTTTTGGCCGACCAGACTGAACCCAGGGCAATCACTGTCTGGTCTTCCTTCCACGCTTCCTTCCGGGCTGTGGCTGTGCTGTTGGAGATGTGGCAGGAGGAGGAGTAGGACCTGGAGGAGGAGGAAGACTGGGGGGACCTGGAGGAGGACTGGGGGGACCTGGAGGAGGACTGGGAGGACCTAGAGGAGAGGGAGGAGGAGGAGGAGGACCTGCAGGAGGAGGAGGAGGACCAACGCGAAGGTGTGTCTGAGGTGTAATTTGGCCCCTCATACCTTTCTCCAGAGCCTCCGATATGAGGGCCTCACACAAGACTTTTTGGCCCTCCTCCATCCCCTGCATTTTATATGCTATGAAGGCAGCAATGTTCTCCTCCATGGTGTGGGGTGCTCCCAGGACCTCTGTAGCCCTCCAAAAGAATGCTATAGCAGCCTCCTCTAGGGTACTCCTCCTACTGCCACTTTCTCTTTTCAGGGGGGTGGAGGGACCTGCAGATCAGGCAGCCTGCTCGGCCCGGCCACCTCCTGGCTGAGACTTCCCTGTGTATGAAAAAGGGACATGGTTTTAGTTTTTGCTTCATCAATCACAATCCTAAATTAGTACTCCCAACTAACATCTAGTTAACATCATTGATTGTACAAGCGGAAATATTTAGAGGAATGCTATACCTGGCTCAATCTGGGCTCCTCCACATGTGGCCTGGAAGGCCCAGGTTGGGCGTCAGAAGCCTCAGCCAGGGGGGAAGGAAGCATGGAAGGAAGACTTGAGAGGGATGGCCTGGGTTCAGTCTGGCCTGCCAGAAAGTGCAGCCTGTCGTAGTACAACATCCTGGGGACATAGATGTCATCTGCTGCTCCGGATCTCTGTGAATCCAGGACTTTCTTGCGCTCCCTCAGATATGTGCTCCTCAGGCCACCAATGAAGATCTTTAAATAGGTGATGTCTGCCGTGGGGATCACCTGCTTCACAATTTCACACAATTGCTCCAGTGCTGCCTTCCTCTTTGCTTGGTTCCTGAAATGGGGGTGGGTAATCTCCCACAGACAGGGCAGCTCCCTTAGCATCTCTATGAATACTGACATGAAGTCATTGTCTTTCATTAAGATATCCATGTTCACTGCAAGACACAACACAAG
The DNA here is from genome assembly GCA_037952925.1 of Lithobates clamitans. Classification (NCBI taxonomy): domain Eukaryota; kingdom Metazoa; phylum Chordata; class Amphibia; order Anura; family Ranidae; genus Lithobates; species Lithobates clamitans. The sequence goes on along the minus strand of JBBGZY010000457.1, from coordinate 849,782 downwards.
ACAAAGCCTAATGTCAGACAAAACTCTCCTAATCTTGTTACAATATAGGCCTCAATCTAGAAGCAGTATAGCCACAAGTTTGTCTCTTACCTTCGTTCTTACGATCGGCGCGTCCAATGCTCCTTCCTCCGCTCACAGATCGTACGTAATACGCACGCGTGTTACGCTTTATACACACTGCGGATGTGTGTAACTCCGCCCGCCCCTGACGTTCTTTCTAGTCTATTCCCCACCCCTTTTCGATCGGCGCAGTGGGTGAAGAGCATGATGGCGGATTTAGAGCAGGTGTGTGCTAATTATAGCAACGAGGAGGAGCAGGAGGAAAGCCCGGATCCAGGCACGTCCCGATCCAGAAGGAGACGTTTTAAGGCCACAAATATGTCCTTTGGGGAGATGTTGGAGATGGTCGACATCATGAGGAAGTCCGACTATGATGGAAAATATGGGCCTTACCCCCACCCCAACATCCAAAAGGCCAAAATCATTGCTAAAGTGATCAAAAGCCTTCACAGGAATTTCGGGGTACGAAGATCTAAAGATCAGCTCAGGAAGCGGTGGTCGGACCTGAAGTTGAGAGAGCCAGAGCAGTACCGAAAGATCCGGAGAGTGCTGCAAAAAAGTAAGTAGTTGTGCTGTGTTCCTATTTTTTTTGTCTTTATTCCGTTCATTCTGCTCCATATGCTTTTATTAATTGTAACATTTAAAAGGGCAACTTTAATGTTCATGGGGCCATTATTCGTTCGTATCAAACATTTTTCTTTCGGCCTCTAGAACACCATTGTTTAGGCCATATGCATTTTCACACATTTTTTGGGGCCTACTTGGATGCCAAATATTTGTTTGTGTAGATGGGTTTGTTACTAGAATGAAATGCCAACTAGATTGTGTGTAAGGAGAGGACACTGAGCAGCTGTTTTCACATCTGGACACTGGAGCACTAGTGTGGGACACAAGAACACCATTTTTATTAGGGGGACCACACAGGTGCTCCAGTGTATACTATAGGGGGGTACATCTGTGAAGCTTGTACCAAACAGGTAAAGTATTGCAGCTTGACAAAGGGCAATAAAAAATATACATCTTGCAACTCGGCTAAAATAGAAAATTGTATCCCACTTCCAAGCAATGTTTCCTATTTCTAGTTCTGCCATCAAATATCTGTGTGCTAATTATACCATTTTTGTTTTACATAGGGGAGAAAAGACTCGGAGGACACCCCTCATCCGAGGAGACCAGAGACCCCCCACCTCTGGAAGAAGGTGAAATACCCCAAACCCAAGAAGAGCAGGAGGAAGAAGAAGATGTGGTGGAGATTGGCACCACAACAGGTGAGTGTCTGCGACCACAGACTCAGGTAAAAAAGATGGATGGTGGCAGATTTTTGAGACCTGTTTTTTTTTTCTTTTTCTCTTTTTAGGTGATCGTGATGTGAGGGATAGAGAACGTTTCACATCAGAAAGTGCCCAGATCCTGATCGGGGAGATCATGGGGTGTAATGCTGAACTGCAAAACATCCAGCAAAAAATCAATGATGTTATTAAAAAAAATAATAACATCATTGATGTTTTGGGGCGAATTTAAAACCCCACAAAATCACTTTTTGGATTGTGGTCCAATCTTTTAAATTTTTTTGCAATGTTTTGAAAAGCCAAATTTGGAGGATGCACACAGTGTGCCAACATGTGCTATCTGCCATCACGGGAGATCAATGGACGCGTTTTGGGGGTGCAACCCCTTCCTCAATTATAAAGTCGCGTTGAGGAAGGGCTTGCTCCCCCAAAACACGTCCCTTGATCCCCCCTGATGGCAGATAGCACATGTTGACATTCGTAAATTGGTGTGCATCTTCCAAATTTGGCTTTTCCAGGGGTGATTTCCCCCCATCTGAACGCTATATCAAACCCAGTTCCTAAATACTGATGTCTGATATAGCTAAAATAGACAATTGTACCCAACTTCCAAGCAATGTTTCCTATTTCTAGTTCTGCCATCAAATATCTGTGTGCTAATTATACCATTTTTGTTTTACATAGGGGAGAAAAGACTCGGAGGACACCCCTCATCCCAGAAGAACACAGACTCCCCACCTCTGGAAGAAGGTGAAATACCCCAAACCCAAGAAGAAGAGCAGGAGGAAGAAGAAGATGTGGTGGAGATTGGCACCACAACAGGTGAGTGTCTGCGACCACAGGCTCAGGTAAAAGAGATGGATGGTGGCAGATTTTTGAGACCTTTTTTTTTGTTCTTTATCTCTTTTTAGGTGATTGTGATGTGAGGGATAGAGAACGCTTTACTTCTGAAAGTGCCCAGATCCTGATCGGGGAGATCATGGGGTGTAATCTCGAATTGCACAACATACAGCAACAAATCAGTGATGTTATTAAAAAAAATAATAACATCATTGGTGTTTTGGGGCGAATTTAAACCCCACAAAATCACTTGTTTTATTGTGGTCCAATCTTTGAAAATTTTTTTCTATGTTTTGAAAAGCCAAATTTGGAGGATGCACACAGTGTGCCAACATGTGCTATCTGCCATCACGGGAGATCAATGGAGGCGTTTTGGGGGTGCAACCCCTTCCTCAATTATAAAGTCGCGGTGAGGAAGGGCTTGCTCCCCCAAAACACGTCCCTTGATCCCCCCTGATGGCAGATAGCATATGTTGACATTCGTAAATTGGTGTGCATCTTCCAAATTTGGCTTTTCCAGGGGTAAATTTCCCCCCATCTGAACGCTATATCAAACCCAGTTCCTAAATACTGATGTCTGATATAGCCTTCAAGTTTTACCTAATGTGAACTTTGTAAGTTCAAGTTTTTTGGCTTTCTTGTTGGTTTTACACAGGCCTGTTTTATCTGAAATGGATATTTCGATTTTTGATAATGCTACTGCAAAAATTGTTATACAACAAACATGTTGGTTTGTTTTAAAAACCTTTGGTAAATGCACATGTGATTGTGCAGGTATAAAAAAGTGGCTTACTCAAGAATGTGTGGATTATTGTCTCAACACTACAATACAACACTTTTGGGGTGATGTAATTGCTGTTTTCTGCAAAAATGGGGGTTATTTCCTAAGGGCAAATCCACTTTGCACTACAAGTGCAGTTTCAGTGCAGTTGCAAGTGCACTTGTAGTGAAATGTGTTTTTGCATTTAGGAAGTACCAGCCAACAGTGTTTTTTATAAGGTTACCCAATCACGACATTTTCTGCACTCAACACATTTCTGTCAGGGTCAGCTAAAACAAACACAAGCAGTAAATGTCCACAAAGAATTTCTTTTGGTTGTTTTTTATTTGAAAAAGGTTTCACAGATTGTCTGGCATATTGATAGCCCCCCTACCCGCAAAGAACTCCAGGTATCGTAACCGGACATCACGGGCATTCAGGGAGGGCAAGCCAGGACGGCCACTTTCAAGCGCCGTCAGTGTTGATGGATTTGGGATTCCGGCCTCAGGCCCAACTGAGCCAGCATAGTTGGCTGAATGTTTTCTTAAAAAATTATGGAGAACACAGCAGGCAAGTATTATATGGTTCAGTTTATACTCCGCCATATGGATGGGTGTCAGAAATAATCGGAACCGGCTGGCCAGGATTTCAAATGTGTTCTCCAGCACTCTTCAGGCTCTGGCCAGCCGGTAATTAAAAACCCTCTGTTCCGGGGTGAGGGTCCTCATCGGGAATGGCCGCATCAGGTGGTCCCCCAGCGCAAACGCTTCATCAGCAACAAACACAAATGGGAGACCTTCAACATTGTCCTCTGGAGGTGGCAAGTCCAAGCTGCCATTCTGGAGACACCTGTAGAACTCCATCTGGGCAATGACTCCACCATCGGACATCCGGCCATTCTTCCCCACGTCCACATACAGGAACTCGTAATTAGCCGAAACCACCGCCAACATCACTATACTATTAAACCCCTTGTAATTATAATAGTACGACCCCGAGTTGGGTGGTGGGACGATGTGGACGTGTTTCCCATCAATTGCCCCTCCGCAGTTAGGAAAGTCCCACCGCTGGGCAAAATGGGAGGCCACAGTCTGCCATTCCTGTGGTGTGGAAGGAAACTGTTGAGGAAAAAACAATAAACATTACTATTTTTTCACAGAAACATGGCAAGCAAATTAGACACAAACATTATGGGGCAACCTCCAGATAGCATTTATTAAGGGGAATTTAACAACAAGAAAAAGTATAAGGTACACCTATCATATTCCCCCCCCCCCTCTCATGGGCCATTTCTAACATTATAGGGGGGGAACTCTTGGACAGGTAACCCTCTTCACTTCATTGAGAGATGAATGCCTAAATAATGGGTATTACTTTGAACAGCCCCTCCTTAGTTACACTATTGGCAGCCCACTGGACAGGTAAGAAGTGTCATAATACAAAGATATAAATACACACTGTACACATTTGAGGACATTTGGACATTCTGCTATTACCTATCAAGATAATAATAGGATACAAAAACTTTAAACAGTACCATTGGAAAGTATACAGGCAGGCCCTTGCACTACATGCTTTGGGTAATTCACCCATAAATCTGACCAGTAAAGAGATGGGTATAGTGTGTATGGGTTTGGCAAAAACAGCAGATAGATGATTGAGGATAGAGAATTGGGATCAGCTGACATAGCAGTTGGGGGGGGTTACAAAAAATTTGGGGACACCACAAAAAAAGCCTCTGGCACTCTGCCTGAATTTAAATCAAAAATAACATTTCCAAACATTTTAGGGGGTGTTTGGAGTAAAGCACTACTATGGAGCTGATAAAATACATTGTTAAGTGACTACATGAGGTGAATATAGGGCAGGAGACACCATGCTGGGGAGGTTATTGAAGGGAAAATATGTATGAAGGACATAAAATAATAATTACATAAAAATCCAGCATGCATGAGAACAAAGGGGACATTCACAGCATATTACAAGCATGGTAATTAGGGAATGAGGAAAGAAATACAAGATATTAGCAAACATTCAATACAATAAAATGGGATATAAAAGGATAAAAATCTTACCTTCATATACTCCTTCTGCAGGACCTGGATGATGGCAGAACAGGTCTCTGGGATAATGATCCCCAGAGCCTGGGGGGAGATGCCTGTCGAGAACTTCAAGTCCTGCAGACTTCTCCCTGTGGCCAAATACCGCAAGGTAGCGACCAACCTCTGCTCCGGAGTGATGGCTTGCCTCATGCAGGTATCCTGCCTGCTAATATAGGGGGTCAACAAAGCCAACAAATGGTGAAACACGGGGTCCGTCATCCTGGGAAAGTTCCTGAAATCATCAGGATTATTCTCATGGATCTCACGGAGCAAAGGCATATGACAGAACTGGTCACGCTGAAGCAACCAATTCTTGGTCCATGAACTCCTCCCCACCCTGTTCATGGACTGGACTTGTGTCAAGGTCAGGACCCCAACACCAAGCCCCCACACAGCACGAACTCTACGAGGAGTACGCATACGAAACATGGCTAGAAAACGGTCGGCTGCTCAGAACGAAGTAACAGAACGCACAGAAGAACAGCAAGGCCTGTGAAGAGCGACCTGAAAAACAGTAACGAACGAACAAGAATACAATGACTAAGTCACGCGGAACTTGCTTGCACGCACTGAAGAGCAGATACAAACCCACAAGCACAAACTGAACGGCAGAAAACGATCTGAAAGCCACGAGTCTGAAAAAGCGTGAATCGTCTCTCACCAAACTTTTACTAACACGAGATTAGCAAAAGGAGCCCAAAGGGTGCCGCGTTTGGTTCTGAACCAGCCTTTTTTAGTCTCATCGTACGTGGTGTACGTGACCGCGTGGTTGTCGATCGGAAATTCCGACAACTTTGTGCGACCGTGTGTAGGCAAAACAAGTTTGAGCCAACATCCGTCGGAAAAAATCCTAGGATTTTGTTGTCGGAATGTCCGAACAAAGTCCGACCGTGTGTACGCCCTATAACAATATCTTGGCGTGGGAACATGATTTAGTTATGTCGTTCACTGATGAGCAATGGCAAAAAGCCCTTTGCAATACTTTTGTTGCAGCTAAATGCGTTAAATTATGGGGGACAACTCACAAAATAATGCTAAGATGGTACTTAACTCCACACCGAATATTTAAATTTGTGAAACAGACCTCTCCTTTGTGCTGGAGAGCTTGTGGATATAGGGGTACATTATACCACATACTATGGGAATGCCCGGCTCTCCATAAGGTTTGGCAAAAGGTATTCAACCTTATCTCAGAAATATCAGGATCATTAGTTACACCAGAAGCGGCTATAGCAGTTCTTTCATTAGGAATAGAAAACATACCAGCCAATACCAGAACCATAGTCATTCACATATTATTGAGTACGAGACTGGCTATATTAAGACGATGGAAAGACACTATACCCTCCTCATTTAAGGAAATAGTAGAGTTGACCAATACCCACACTACATATGAGCTTATGTTTGCTGCAGCTGAAGGTAATTACCAAAAGTCAAAATCCAAGTGGCTCAAATGGTCTGAGTGGTACACACATAAACATAAAGACTGAACTTCCATATCCTGATTACTTGCAATACAGGTTTATATCGTACTATACACTGCTGCATATTCTTTATTTGGTTATTTATTTCAGTTCTCATTTTCTTTTTTCTCAGTTTTCATTGTTACTTAAGTTACCTTTATTATGTTTAAAATAAACATGTAAACATACCTAGTGGTGGGAATCTGTGTCCTAGCACTAGTCTCGTTAAGGTGCGCATCGTTTGTATAAAACATCTGATACGGAACAGTTAGTCGCTAAACAGTTCACCAGCTCTAACAACTGGTTGATTATTACACGTACAATTCATACTTATTGTATACTATCATATGCACATGACGACTATGTGATAAAAAAAGGTGTCTGTAACTTTCTTTAATGTCTTTAAACTAATAAAAATCTATTGAAATTAAAATGAGAACTGGCACAGTGGTACCTTTGAGGAGATGCCTCCATTCTTTAAGGGCTAAAATGATCACTAACAACTCTCTGTCCCCAATCTTGTAATTACATTCCGTATGTGATAATTTCTTGGAAAAGTAGCCAACTTCAGTCTCAACTCCAGTCTCAGAAGCATCAACCTCAAGGATAAAGGGTAATGTAGGATCAGGATGTGTCAACACAGGAGCCAAAACAAAGGCAGCTTTTAGACTCTCAAAGGCCTTTATGGATTCCAGAGACCAACTGTGTGGGTTACCGTCCTCTCTGGTAATATCAGTCAGGGGCTTGACCAGAGACGAGAACAATTGGAAAAGCCAAGAAAGCATTGCAGAAGGCGTAAACCCAAGGGACGGGGCCACTGTAGAACTGCAGAAAGTCTCTCTGGGTCCATCGAAAAACCAGCAGTGGAAATGACACAACCCAAGAATTTAACCTGTTCACTATGGATAGATCGCACTTCTCCGATTTACAATACAGATTGTTTTCTCTCAGCCTTTGAAGCACATGACAGAAATCTGTGTAATGGCTCTCAAGGGACTTGGAAAATATGAGGATATGTCGAGATAAACCACCACACATAGCTGCAATAAATCTCGAAGGACCTCGTTGATAAATTCCTGGAAAACTGCCGGAGCGTTGCAACGGCCAAATGACTTTACGAGGTATTTATCATGGCCTGTTCTGGTATTAAATGCAGTTTTCCACTCATCGCCCTCCTTGATCCTCACAAGATTGTATGCCCCTCTAAAATCAAGCTTTGTGAAAACCCTTGCTCCTTTGAGGTGGTCAAATAACTCCTTAATCAACTAAATTGTATAAGAATTCTTAATCGTGAAACGATTGAGACCCCTATAATCAATAAAAGGCCTCAGTTCACCACTCTTCTTGTTCACAAAGAGGAAATCAGCACAAGCAGGACACAAGGATTTGTGGATGAATTCTTGAGTAAGTGCGTCTGCAACATACACCTCCATGGCCTTGTCCTCCGAGACCGACAAAGGGTAAACCCGGCCACAAGGGATTATGGCACCAGGTTGAAGATCAATTGTGCAATCATACGACCAGTGTGGAGGCAAACTACCGGCTTGACCTTTGTCAAAGATATTGCTAAACTCCAGCAGGGGGGAAAATGAAGCCAATCAAAAAAGGGGTTGTGCCTCTGTAACCAAGGATAACCGATAACCACCAGAAACTTAGGTGAGGAAATGACTTGGAATTTGATTATCTTATGGTGAAGAGCCCCTACGGCCATGGACAAAGGAGCAGTCTCATGAGTCACATGGGCATGTTGTAGAGATCTCCCATCAAGAGCCTCAATGGCAAGTGGAGTGGCACAAAGCTGCAGCGGAATCGAGTGCTTAGATACAAAGGCAGCATCAATGAACAGGCCTGCAGCCCCAGAGTCGATTAGAGCCTGTATCTCGACAGACGACTCAGACCAAAAAAGGGCTTATCCTTCTGAATAGCTGTGGATGAAACAATGCCACCTAAGGTCTGTCCCCTACAGAATCTCAAGGCTCAGGCATTCCCTGGACGGGTAGGACAAGACTTTCAAAAGTGACCTGCCTGGCCACAATAAAGGCACAATCTCTCCCTCCTTCTAAGGGTTCTCTCATCCGCAGAGAGACGTGTGAAGCCCAACTGCATGGGTTCCACTTCACTGACCGACTCGGTACCAGGAGGCATGGGAGGTGAGGGAGGCAAGGGTGGGACTGCAAAGCTCTGAGAAAAATGTACAGGAGGCTTCCTCAAGACTCAAGATAGAGAGAAAACAAACAGGAAGCAGGTGCCTCTTAGTTAAGACTGTATCGTTTTAATAGACAAAGTGCATTAAAAACACTCACATTTAGGTTTCATTACTCAGGCACAGGATAGTGTTAGGTACCTGGTAGTTGAGCCCGACTGGTAGAAGAAGACCTCCCTTACAGCGCTGGTTCAGGAGCCACTGGAGTGGGAACAGTGGTCTCTTGAGCACAGTGGGTAGGAGTGCCTGGTGATGGTTCTTGCGGAGGCCGGCACAGGAGCTGAGAAGTCCTTCCGGGAAGGCTGAGCTGCAGATGCTGGCAGGCTGAAGCGGATCAGTAGGCAGGCAGGTGGGAGGCGAAGCAGCAGCAGAACCTGGAGCTGGATAAGCAGGCTGGAAAGCAGCGTCACAGGACACAGGCAAAAGCAAAGTCAGGCAGTCCGTTTAGCAGGAGATCAGGCAGGTATTGGCAGAAGGATAATCACAGAGTAGTCAGGCAGGCAAGCAGGTGTTCGGCAATGGGTTACAAGAGGTTAAGCAAAGTCAGGCAAGCTGGGTCGGATTGGAGATAGCAGGAAGGTCAGACGTAGCCGGATCAATAACAGGAATAACAATAGCAGGCAGATTCAGGAACACAGGTGCAATGCTGCAAACCAACAGCACCTCATGGGTGCAGCTGACACTCTTTTAAAGAACCCTTGGCGCCAAACAGCGCTAGCGTGCACGGGCGCATGCGCCGGTGCACGCGCACTTGCGCACGGGAGCACGCCGGCGCCCCCCCAGTGGGGGAATTCAACTGTAACGCCCTGGACAGGCCCCGCGTGCACACGCATATTCGCCTGATGGGCACCGGCACGTCCCTGACAGATAGTCTGGTTACACCAATCTCCGTCACAGCTTCCAGCAGAGGGGGTCACATCCTGTGAATCCTTCTCATGGCTGGCGTCCTGACCAGCAGGAATCTTCCGGCATGTGTCATAGCATCTGTAACGCTATGGCAAACTGATCCATGCGGTGAACCTGCTCATCCAATCTGGAAAAATTATTACCAACAAGTGGATTGACTGCATCTTCTGAATTCATGGCCTTTGTTTACTGTCAGGAACCATGAATCAGACTGAGACAAAAGAGCAGTAAAAATCACACTGTTTAATAATAATAATGGTAAAAGGTAAACAGAGCAAATGTGGTCAAAACATATCCAGAGTTCGCTAACCGGAACAGATAGTCAGACAAGCCAGGACGTTAGGGAGCCAGGGATCAGCATACTTAAGAACAGGCCAGAAAATCAGGAAACCGGAGAATCAGTGTAGTGGAACAGCAAACAGGATCAGGAACCAGAAGGGACGTCAGCCAAGCAAGTCTTAACAGGAACACAGGAGCGAGTCTCTTGATATGTTGACCAAGGCGAAGGCAGAGAGGATCTGGACTGAACAGCTTAAGTAACCAGCAGGACTGACAAGCAGGATATCATCACCAGTTGAGTTGCTGTGGAAAGATTAGAGCTGGCAATTAACCGACAGCTGAGCGGCCTGCTCTGAGAAGGAAGGGCTGATCCCAGCCCTGACGCAATCATGAAGTTCGGCAAGTTCTTGAGCTACTGGACTCTTTTTATTTTGTTTATACTGGACTTCCAATGGCCATCCTTGTAGAGATAACGTCCAAGCAGTTATTCCGCTGTTTGACAAGTTACCATACTTTATTTTGTCACTTTGTAAATATTGTAGCGGTTTATGTGCCATTTCAATGATTATTTTCTCACACTGATAGTACCTTCTAAAGTTTTGAAGGGCCCAGACTGTGGCTAACAACGCTTTCTCACAGTCATTAAATTTTACCTCTAGAGGTGACAGTGACTTACTTGCATATGGAATGACTTTGTTCAAATTGTCTTGTTTTTGACACAGTACTGCACTGATACTGAGGTTTGTAAAACCAGTTTCCAGATGAAAGGGGTTTACCCCCTCTGGATATGTTAGACAGGGGCTTGGGTGAGTTTTCTTTTAATCACTTCCAAACCACCCACCGTCATTATACATCAGTACTTTGAAGGAGGATATAGTTTTTTGCAGCAGCTAGCTGCCATAACCCCAGTATCCTCGTCTTCAGTGAGCGATCCGGTTTAAGATAAAAGTGGTCTCTGTGGCAGGTTCGCCGCAAGCTCATTTTTATCGGCGGTGGCAGAGGGATCGTGTCTGTCCCCTGCCTGGGTATGGAGACAAGTGAGGGGAAGATGGCCCCCACCCGTCTCTATATCACTGCAGGGCGGAAGCGACGTCAAAACGTCACTTCTGCCCATAGCTCTTAAAGGGCCTTTTTTTCTTTTTTTTTAAATGACAAATTATTATTATTTTTTTTTTTATTGCATTTTAATGTAAATATGAGATCTGAGGTCTTTTTGACCCCAGATCTCATATTTAAGAGGTCCTGTCATGCTTTTTTCTATTACAAGGGATGTTTACATTTTTTTTAAAAACAGGGTAATAATGTAAAAAAAAAAAGATAAAATAAATAAGAAAAAGAAAAAAATTTTAAACGCGCCCCGTCCCGACGAGCTCGCGTGCAGAAGCGAACGCATACGTGAGTAGTGCCCATATATGTAAACGGTGTTCAAACCACACATGTGAGGTATCGCCGCGATTACTAGAGCGAAATCAATAATTCTCACCCTAGACCTCCTCTGTAGCTTAAAACATGCAACCTGTAGAACTTTTTAAACGTTGCCTATGGCGTTTTTAAGGGTAAAAGTTTGTCGCCATTCCACAAGCGGGCGCAGTTTTAAAGCGTGACATGTTGGGTATCAATTTACTTGGCATAACATTATCTTTCACAATATAAAACAAATTGGGCTAACTTTACTGTTGTCTTATTTAATTCAAAAAAAATTATTTTTTCCAAAAAAAGTGCGCTTGTAAGACCGCTGTGCAAATATGGTGTGACAGAAAGTATTACAACGACTGCAATTTTATTCTCTAGGTTGTTAGAAAAAATGTATAATGTTTGGGGGTTCTAAGTAATTTTCTAGCAAAAAAAACTATTTTTAACTTGTAAACAACAAATCTCAGAAAGAGGGTCGGTCCTTAAGTGGTTAAGCACAATCATGGCTTGTTCCTGATCCTTTCCCCGTGTCCATGGTACATCCTTCTTTAGTAATGTCAACAGTGGTTTACTGATTTCTGCATAATTATCAATAAACTTACGTGAATAATTCATCATACCCAAAAATGATCTCAGTTCACTGATATTGGTAGGTGTTATTGACTTCATCACAGCCTCCACTTTCTTCTTTTGGGGATTTAGACCTTCGGAAGCAACCTCAGGAAGTTAACTTTGGTACAACACCATTGGGCTTTCTGATTTTAACACCTGCCTCTCTTAACTGATTAAGTACATGCCTAATCTCTTATATATGTTTTTCAAATTAGGTACTTTTCAACAAAACATCATCCACGTATGTTAAATTACCTTTTTCAGTGCATAGCCTTAGGCCTTAGGTTTTTACATAAGGCATAATGTCACGTACCTGGTAGGTTTTGAGCCCGAAGTGCAGAGAAGGACCTCCCTTACAGCTCCCACTCCTGTTCCTCTGGAATGGAGACAGAAGGCCAGGAGTGAGGAGTGGTATGGGTGCCTGGCAGAATCGACAGTCACCGGAAGTTCAGGAGTGGTGGCACCCTCTGGATCCAGAAGCTGAAGAGGAAGCTGGAATGCAGAGAGGACCACAGCAGGTAAGTAAGCAGGTAAGTAAGCAGGACTGGAACCAGGAACAAAGCAGCAGGTAGAAGCCTGGAACGCTGGACTGGAACCTGGAACAAGCAGTAGGTAGTAGCCTGGAACGCTGGACTGGAACCTGGAACAAGGCAGCAGGTAGTAGCCTGGAACGCTGGACTGGAACCTGGAACAAGGCAGCAGGTAGTAGCCTGGAACGCTGGACTGGAACCTGGAACAAGGCAGTTCAGGAGTGGTGGCACCCTCTGGATCCAGAAGCTGAAGAGGAAGCTGGAATGCAGAGAGGACCACAGCAGGTAAAAAAGCAGGTAAGTAAGCAGGTAAGTAAGCAGGACTGGAACCAGGAACAAGGCAGCAGGTAGTAGCCTGGAACGCTGGACTGGAACCTGGAACAAGGCAGCAGGTAGTAGACTGGAATGCTGGACTGAGACCAGGAACAAGGCAGCAGGTAGTAGACTGGAATGCTGGACTGGAACCAGGAACAAGGCAGCAGGTAGTAGACTGGAACGCTGGACTGGAACCAGGAACAAGGCAGCAGGTAGTAGACTGGAACGCTGGACTGGATACAGGTATCAGACTGAGGGATGGTCAAACAAGCCGGAGGTTGGTATCAGTCGATCAACAGAGGTACCAGGGACAACACAGAGGGATGGTCAGGCAAGCCAAGAGGGTCTGGTGCAGGCGGATAGCAGGATGGTCTAACAGGAAGCCGGGTCAGATAGCAGAGTACACAGGTCAGATCAGGTTAAGGCACACGAAAGCTGTAGAGCAGACAGCGGAGATAGAGTGTGGCAGGCCGGTTTAAATAGCCCGCCTGGCACTAACGGGAGTGCGCGCGCGCGTGCCCGTGCGTGACAGCACCCGTGAACGCGTGCGCATGCGCAGTGGAACCCGCGGCCGTGTCCCCCTGCGTCTGGATCGCTGATTACTGGCAGGATCTTCATGACATTGCCCCCCCCAAGGGGCAGCCTCCGGATGGGCTCCGGAATTTCTCCGGATGGGCTCTTTTAAAAGATTGCAAAAGATTTTCAGCATGAATATTATCCTCGGGTTCCCAAGAATTTTCTTCTGGACCGAACCCCCTCCATTTTATCAGAAATTGATTTTGGTTGCCTCTTCTCCTATGGTCCATGATAGCCTCCACCTCGAATTCTTCCTCCCCATCTACCAAAATCGGGAGGTAAACTGTACCCCCCGATCTGAAACGATATTAACTGGTACCCCATGGAGCCTGATGACTTCTCTAATGAATGCCTGTGCTGTTTCTGTAGCTGAGGGAGTGCCCTTCATTGGGACAAAGTGGGCCATCTTCGACAACCGGTCTACTATAACAAAAATTGAGGTGAAACCCCCAGCCGGAGGTAATTCCACAATAAAAATCTATAGAAAGCATCTTCCAAGGCCTATCTGGGACAGGTAATGGCTTTAGCAAACCCCATGCCTTGGTCCTGTGCCCCTTATTCCTGATACAGGTGGTACAGGATTCAACAAATCTCCTACAATCTTCACCTAACTGAGGCCACCAAAAGGTACGCTGTACCAGATCAGTAGTCTTAGCCACTCCAAAATGCCCAGCCAATGCATGGTCATGACAGAGTTCTAGTACTGAAACTCGTAGTTCTTCAGGTATAAAGATCCTATTCTCGTGCCATAATAACCTATCCTTAACTTGGAGTTCTGACCTAATGGAAGACCCCAACTCTGCGGAAGCCTGCCTAATCTGGGAAAGCAGATCTCCCTGAAGCAAAAGAAAATTCCCCGGGGACAGAATGGTGTCCGGAGGGGAAACCTCTTGGGGCTTGTGAAACATCCTGGATAGGGTATCAGGCTTGGTATTCTTGGAGCCAGGGCGATAAGTGACATGAAAGGAGAACCTGGAGAAAAAGAGGGCCCACCTGGCTTGGCGTGGCTTCAACCTTTTTGCAGACCTCAAATACTCCAGGTTCTTATGATCTGTAAAAATTAAGACTGGATGAGCGGCGCCCTCTAGCAGATAACGCCACTCCTCCAACGCTGATTTGATAGCCGATATCTCTCTGTCACCTACATCATAATTTCTCTCTGTCGTGGACAATTTACGAGAGAAGAAGGCCACAGGATATAACAGGGCCTTAGTTCCCTGTCTTTGGGACAACACTGCTCCTACTGCAATTTCGGATGCGTCCACCTCTAGTACAAATGGCAGAGAGGAATCTGGATGTTTTAGCACGGAAGCAGAAGTAAAAAGGCCCTTGAGAGTCTCGAAAGCTTTTTGAGCCTCAGCAGACCAGTGGAAACGTGTACCCTGTTTAGTTAGCTGTGTGATGGGTGTGATGATGGCTGAAAACCCCTTAATAAATTTACGGTAAAAATTAGCAAATCCAACGAATCGCTGGATCCCCTTCTTATCTGTCGGGACTGGCCAGTCTAGTACTGCAGTGACCTTTTGAGGGTCCATCTTAATGCCCTTGCTGGAAATGATTAACCCCAAAAATGGAATACTTTCCTGTTCAAATTCACATTTCTCAGCTTTTGCATATAGACCGTGTTGTCGAAGCCAGGCCAACACACTTCTGACGTGCCTGCGATGGGATTCAAGGGAACAAGAAAAAATTAGTATGTCATCTAAATAGACGATAACAAACAGATCTAGAAAGTCTCATAAAACATCATTGATGAAGTACTGGAATGTAGCAGGAGCATTGCACAGACCGAACGGCATCACAAGGTATTCAAAATGTCCATAACGGGTACGAAAGGTGGTCTTCCATTCATCTCCGTCCCTAATACGAACCAAATTGTAGGCTCCGCGAAGGTCAAGCTTAGTGAATATGGTAGCTGTCCCAAGTCTTTGGAACAACTCTGGTACCAGAGGAATAGGGTAGCGGTTCTTTACAGTGATCTTGTTCAGCTCGTGGTAATCTACGCATGGTCTGAGAGTCTTGTCTTTCTTTTGTACGAAGAAGATACCTGCACCTGCTGGAGACGTGGATGGACGAATGACGCCTTTCTTTAGATTCTCATCGATATATTCTTTTAAAGCCCCCTGTTCCACTTCCGTCAAAGGAAGTATTCTTCCAAAAGGTATCTCAGCACCGGGGAGTAATTCAATAGGACAGTCATAGGCCCGGTGAGGGGGTAAGACCTCTGCCCCCTGCTTGCTGAATACATCTAAGAAATCATGATATGCAGAAGCGATTGAAAGGTGTAGAGTAGGATCTGTGTTCAAACAGAGTAGTGTAGGGTTCTCCTGAGTGTTCTGAAGTCTACAAGACTGTTGGCAATGTGGGGAGGAAAAGGTAACCTCACCTGTGATCCAATTAATGTCAGGATTGTGGGCCTGTAACCATGGCATGCCGAGGATTATGGGGAACAGAGGTGAAGCGATGATATCTAGACGTAACAGTTCTTGATGATAATTGGCGATGGAAACGGGTATTGGAACAGTCTCTTGGGTAACAGTCCCAGACTTAATGGCTGTTCCATCAGCTAGATGGATGGAAAGTCCATGGGCTTTAGGCAACAGAGGTATCCGGTGTTGGGTAGCAAAAAGAGAGTCCATGAAACAACTGCAAGCTCCAGAGTCAATAATGGCGGTTATTTGCAGAGTCTCTTCTGGAAGCTCTAACAGGAGAGAGAGAGCAAGGTGAGTAGAGTTCTTAACCAGAGGTGCAACATAGTCAGTGGACAGGGATAGGCACTTACGGAGTTTAAGGGGACAGTTCCTGACATAGTACCCAGGTTCCCCACAATACAGGCACAGATTATTCACTCGACGACGTTGTCGTTCCTCCTGAGTAAGAGAAGGCCGCAGAACCCCTAATTGCATTGGCTCAGGTGGGTTAAACGTAGAGATTGGTGGTGCTGGTGACGTATGATGTGGGACTTTAGGGGTAACCCAAGTTGGGCGAGAAGTTCCCATAGCTCTCTCAGTCCTACATTCTCTAAGACGTCGATCGATCTGGATGGTTAGATCGATCAATGCATTCAAAGTCTGTGGGGTGCCCACCCTGGCCAATTCATCCTTCAGAGAGTCAGAAAGTCCCATTCGAAACTGATAGCGGAGAGCCGCATCATTCCAATTTGTGTCCGCACTCCATTTTCTGAATTCCGCCACATAGTCCTCTGCAGCCCTGCGACCCTGCTGAAGGGTGTGCAAAGCCGCTTCTGCAGTCACGGACAGCTGGGGGTCATCATACAGCTGACCTAGTGCGTCAAAGAAGGTGGAGAGATTAGTCAGGGATTCGTCCTTTTGCTCCAAGAGGCGGTGGGCCCAGGTTTGGGGGTCACCAGAAAGCAGAGAGATTACGTAGCCCACCTTAGTAGCCTCCAGGGAAAAGGTACGTGGCTGAAGAGCAAAGAACAATTCACAGGAGTTGCGGAAAGCCCTGAATTTGAGGCGATTTCCAGAGAAACGTTCAGGCGTCGGGACCTTGGGTTCTGGAGGGAGCATCACCACTGTTGAGGAAGGCCCGACTGAAGGAGCAGGAGCGGAAGGAACTCCCTGTGCCCCAATGGGATTAGACAAGGTTAACACTCGTTCCTCCAGCCTGGTGTATCCTTGCTGTAAATTCTTGACTGCTTTAGTCAATCCTGCCAGGTGTGCACAAAGTTCCTCCATGGGAGACGTTCCCTGCTCAGGCTCAGACATGGTTGTCTGCTACTGTCACGTACCTGGTAGGTTTTGAGCCCGAAGTGCAGAGAAGGACCTCCCTTACAGCTCCCACTCCTGTTCCTCTGGAATGGAGACAGAAGGCCAGGAGTGAGGAGTGGTATGGGTGCCTGGCAGGATCGACAGTCACCGGAAGTTCAGGAGTGGTGGCACCCTCTGTATTCAGAAGCTGAAGAGGAAGCTGGAATGCAGAGAGGACCCGGAGCCACAGCAGGTAAGAAAGCAGGTAAGTAAGCAGGTAAGTAAGCAGGACTGGAACCAGGAACAAAGCAGCAGGTAGTAGCCTGGAACGCTGGACTGGAACCTGGAACAAGCAGTAGGTAGTAGCCTGGAACGCTGGACTGGAACCTGGAACAAGGCAGCAGGTAGTAGCCTGGAACGCTGGACTGGAACCTGGAACAAGGCAGCAGGTAGTAGCCTGGAACGCTGGACTGGAACCTGGAACAAGGCAGCAGGTAGTAGACTGGAACGCTGGACTGAGACCAGGAACAAGGCAGCAGGTAGTAGACTGGAACGCTGGACTGGAACCAGGAACAAGGCAGCAGGTAGTAGACTGGAACGCTGGACTGGAACCAGGAACAAGGCAGCAGGTAGTAGACTGGAACGATGGACTGGATACAGGTATCAGACTGAGAGATGGTCAAACAAGCCGGAGGTTGGTATCGGCCGATCAGCAGAGGTACCAGGGACAACACAGAGGGATGGTCAGGCAAGCCAAGAGGGTCTGGTGCAGGCGGATAGCAGGATGGTCTAACAGGAAGCCGGGTCAGATAGCAGAGTACACAGGTCAGATCAGGTTAAGGCACACGGAACGCTGTAGAGCAGACAGCGGGGAAAGAGTGTGACAGGCCGGTTGAAATAGTCCGCCTGGCACTAGCGGGAGTGCGCGCGCGCGTGCCCCTGCGTTACAGCACCCGTGAGCGCGTGCGCATGCGCAGTGGAACCCGCGGCCGTGTCCCCCTGCTTCTGAGTTGCTGATTACTGGCAGGATCTTCATGACACATAGCCTTATGTAAAAACGCGGCAAATTCATGACCTGAATTTTTATAACCAAACGGCATTCTGTTCCAGGTGTACTGCTCCTTACCAAATGTAAATGCCAGTTTATATTGGTCTTCTGGACTTACCTTAATGGTCCAACAACCTTGAGCATAATCCAGCGTGGTAAAGATCTTGGCACCTTGCATTTGTACCAAGCATTGGTCAATATATGGCACGGGCCAGTCGGACATATATACCCATTTGTTTAGCTGTCCGAGATCAGCACATAAACGCAATTCACCATTCGGTTTAAGGATACCAAGTATAGGATTATTATAAGAACTGTACAATGATCTTATAACACCTCTTTCCTTGAGATTCCTTATGATTTCCGCTAGCGTATTGTTACAGGCTAGGGGAAGACGATACTGCTTGATATAAACAGGAGGTGCCTCTGGATCAGTCTGAATCCTGGCAATGTGTATGTCAGTTAGACCACAATTATAGGAATCTTTATAAAAGATATCCTTGAACTCCATGAGAACTTCTTTTAATTGTTGGTGCCCTAGGTCATTAGAGCATCCCATCAGCTAAGGATATTTGCTCTTGGATAGGGATGAGCTTCGAGTTCGAGTCGAACTCATGTTCGACTCGAACATTGGCTGTTCGCAAGTTCGCCGAACAGCGAACAATTTGGGGTGTTCGCGGCAAATTCGAATGCCGCGGAACACCCTTTAAAAGTCTATGGGAGAAATCAAAAGTGCTAATTTTAAAGGCTAATATGCAAGTTATTGTCATAAAAAGTGTTTGGGGACCAGGGTCCAGCCCCAGGAGACATGGATCAATGCAAAAAAAAGTTTTAAAAACGGCCGTTTTTTCAGGAGCAGTGATTTTAATAATGCTTAAAGTCAAACAATAAAAGTGTAAAGTGTAATATCCCTTTAAATTTCGTACCTGGGGTGTGTCTATAGTATGCCTGTAAAGGGGCGCATGTTTCCTGTGTTTAGAACAGTCTGACAGCAAAATGACATTTTGAAGGAAAAAACTACCCGCGGCTATTGCATTGCCGACAATACACATAGAAGTTCATTGATAAAAACGGCATGGGAATTCCCCAAAGGGGAACCCCGAACCAAAATTTAAAAAAAAAAATGACGTGGGAGTCCCCCTAAATTCCATACCAGGACCTTCAGGTCTGGTATGGATATTAGGGGGAACCCCGGCCAAACAAAAAACAAAAAAACGGCGTGGGGTCACCCCAAAAATCCATACCAGACCCTTATCCAAGCATGCAACCTGGCAGGCCGCAGGAAAAGAGGAGGGACGAGAGTGTGCCCCCCCCTCCTGAACCGTACCAGGCCACATGCCCTCAACATTGGGAGGGTGCTTTGGGGTAGCCCCCCAAAAAATCTTGTCCCCATGTTGATGAGGACAAGGGCCTCATCCCCACAACCCTGGCCGGTGGTTGTGGGGGTCTGCAGACGGGGGGCTTATCGGAATCTGGAAGCCCCCTTTAACAAGGGGACCCCCAGATCCCGCCCCCCCCCCCTGTGTGAAATGGTAAGGGGGTACTTACCCCTACCATTTCACTAAAAAACTGTCAAAAATGTTAAAAATGACAAGAGACAGTTTTTGACAATTCCTTTATTTAAATGCTTCTTCTTTCTTCTATCTTCCTTCATCTTCTGGTTCTTCTGGTTCTTCTGGTTCTTCCTCCGGCGTTCTCGTCCAGCATCTCCTCCGCGGCGTCGTCTATCTTCTTCTCCTCGGGCCGCTCCGCACCCATGGCATGGGGGTGGGCTCCCGCTCTTCTCTTCTTCTTTCTTCTCTTCTTCTCTTCTTCATTTTCTTCTCCGGGCCGCTCCGCACCCATGCTGGCATGGAGGGAGGCTCCCGCTGTGTGACGGTGCTCCTCGTCTGACAGTTCTTAAATAACGGGGGCGGGGCCACCCGGTGACCCCCCCCCCTCTGACGCAAGGTGACTTGACGGGACTTCCCTGTGGCATTCCGGTGATGTCACAGGGAAGTCCCATCAAGTCACCGTGCGTCAGAGGGGGGCGGGGTCACCGGGTGACCCCGCCTCCCATTATTTAAGAACTGTCAGACGAGGAGCGCCGTCACACAGCGGGAGCCTCCCTCCATGCCAGCATGGGTGCGGAGCGGCCCGGAGAAGAAAATGAAGAAGAGAAGAAGAGAAGAAAAGAAGAAGAGAAGAGCGGGATCCTCCCCCCATGCCATGGGTGCGGAGCGGCCCGAGGAGAAGAAGATAGAAGACGCCGCGGAGGAGATGCTGGACGAGAACGCCGGAGGAAGAACCAGAAGAGCCAGAAGAACCAGAAGATGAAGGAAGATAGAAGAAAGAAGAAGCATTTAAATAAAGGAATTGTCAAAAACTGTCTCTTGTCATTTTTAACATTTTTGACAGTTTTTTAGTGAAATGGTAGGGGTAAGTACCCCCTTACCATTTCACACGGGGGGGCCGGGATCTGGGGGTCCCCTTGTTAAAGGGGGGTTCCAGATTCCGATAAACCCCCCGCCCGCAGACCCCCACAACCACCGGCCAGGGTTGTGGGGATGAGGCCCTTGTCCTCATCAACATGGGGACAAGGTGTTTTGGGGGGCTACCCCAAAGCACCCTCCCAATGTTGAGGGCATGTGGCCTGATACGGTTCAGGAGGGGGGGCGCACTCTCGTCCCCCCCTCTTTTCCTGCGGCCTGCCAGGTTGCGTGCTCGGATAAGGGTCTGGTATGGATTTTTGGGGGGACCCCGCGCCGTTTTTTTTTTTTGGCGCGGGGTTCCCCTTAAAATCCATACCAGACCTGAAGGGTCTGGTATGGAATTTAGGGGGAACCCCACGTCATTTTTAAAAAAATTTTGGCCGGGGTTCCCCTTAATATCCATACCAGACCTGAAGGGCCTGGTATGGAATTTAGGGGGACTCCCATGTCATTTTTTTTTTTTAATCTTGGTTCGGGGTTCCCCTTTGGGGAATTCCCATGCCGTTTTTATCAATGAACTTCTATGTGTATTATCGGCAATGCAATAGCCGCAGGTAGTTTTAAATGGGTTTTTTCCTTCAAAATGTCATTTTGCTGTCAGACTGTTCTAAACACGGGAAACATGCGCCCCTTTACAGGCATACTATAGACACCCCCCAGGTACGAAATTTAAAGGGATATTACACTTTTATTGTTTGACTTTAAGCATTATTAAAATCACTGCTCCTGGCCATTTTTAAAACTTTTTTTTGCATTGATCCATGTCCCCTGGGGCAGGACCCAGGTCCCCAAATACTTTTTATGACAATAACTTGCATATTAGCCTTTAAAATTAGCACTTTTGATTATTCATGTTCGTGTCCCATAGACTCTAACGGTGTTCGCGTGTTCGAGCGAACTTTGTTCCTGTTCGCATGTTCTGTGCGAACCGAACAGGGGGGTGTTCGGCTCATCCCTACTCTTGGACCATTTCCAGAAATGCTGGAAAAATTACAGGTTGAAATATTTCATAGACTTCTTCAAGCCTGTCAGTGAGGTCATGATTTGACTTATTAGCCTTCTCGGTATACTCACGATATTCCTCTGCTTCCTGCTCATTAAGTGTATGATCAAAGGTAAGGGAGGATTCCTCCACCTTGGAGATACCTTCTTCAAGATTGAAAGGATATACTGCATTAATGGTGAATAATCCTTCAGGAGAAGAAAAAAATGTTTGTTCAACTATTTGCTCCTCAGTGAGATATTGCTCAGGTATAAGGCCAATAATTGCATTATGAAACCCAAAAGTATAAAAATCTGAATCTAAGGCCAGATTTCTGAAAAATCTGAATCTAAGGCCAATTATGGTGTCTTTAAACAAAGAGACCTCTTTTTGAGCACCATTAATAACTAGGGATGAGCCGAACACCCTCCTGTTCGGCAGAACACACAAACACTGTTAAAGTCTATGGGACACAAACATGAATAATCAAAAGTGCTAAATTTTAAAGGCTTATATGCAAGTTATTGTCATAAAAAGTATTTGGGGACCTGGGTCCTGCCCCAGGGGACATGGGGCCGTTTTTTTGGGAGCAGTGATTTTTTTTTAATGCTTAAAGTGAAACAATAAAAATGAAATATTCCTTTAAATATCGTGCCTGGGGGGTGTCCTTAGTATGCCTGTAAAGTGCCGCATTTTTCCCGTGTTTAGAACAGTACCACAGCAAAATGACATTTCTTTTTTTTTTTTTTTTTTTTTCTTCTTAGCCACTTCAGTTACCTTGATCCAGAGACATCTTTCAGATTGATGGTCATATTTGTCTCTTGCCGAGTCACATCATTGTGGCCTTTCAGACTTTTCTCTTGATTTATACATTCAGTATGTAAGTGATTACAATTATACAAAAGTGTAACATAAAGAAAAAACACCCGCTATATATGTCCCGGCCAGCTGGCCACATAATCTCTTACTATTTAAATACATGGCTGTATTTTGTTGCTTTTTAATCTATTAATCCCCCCCACCCCCACCCCCCCAGTGACCCACCCTGATTATTCCGATGCACACCTTATATCAAGCTATTGTTTTTTCCCTTATTCTCTCTTGACTTCAGGTCTCTAGGCTATGGTACAGCATCTCTGCCCTGGTAAAAAGACAATTGCCCTCGGCACTAAAGTAACACTGGTAAGGAGCATGGCATTGCTTGGACCCATGGGTTCCATAGTTTCACGAACGTGTTGTGGTTACCTAACCTTGTGTAGAATGTCCTTTCGCTCCATATTGTGGAGTTGACCGTTCCAACCCAAACTTCCGGGGTATGAGGTGTGCTTGATTGCCATGCTTGTGCAATTAATTTTCTAGCTTGAAACAAGCATCTTGCTATCGCTACGGCTATGCTCCTATCCCTCAGTCCACTACTGACGTAGCCCAACACACAGATTTTAGGATCGGGCTCTAAGTCCACTCTAAACGTAGCATTTATTTTCTTTATAATCTCAGTCCAGTACCTGACTAATTTTGGGCACCTCCAGACCATGTGAATTAGGTCACCTGTTCCTCTACATCTAGGGCACTCATCGTTGGTTCTATGGCCGAACATAAACAGCTTTTTTGGTGTGTAGTAGGATCTGTGCAACAACATCAAGTGGGAGGCTTTTTGTGAGGGAGAGACCGACACCTCTGATTCAAACTCAAGAATCCTCTCCCACTGCTCGTCCGTTATCTCCCCCATGTCAGCCGCCCATCTGCCCCTTCCCCCTGATAGACCTGCCTTCGTGTTTCCTCTCTTTGTTAGTTGGGTGTATATCTCTGTAATTAAACCCTTGGTGGTCTCTGATTTAATTATTGTTTGTAGTAGTGGGGTCCTACACCATGTTGGGGGTTGTCTACTAAACTGCTTGCTCAGAGCATGCCTGATCTGCAAGTAACTGTAGAATACCTGGTTTGGTATCCCGTACTCGTGTCTTAGGTCCTCAAAGGATTTCAGAGTGTCCCCTTCATATAATTGTATCAGCCGGCTTACCCCGCAACTTTCCCACAATCTATTCCTATCTACTGTTGATAGTTCGTGCAATTGCTTATTATTCCACAATGGCGCGTGTTCTGATATTCCTTTATACCCCATTATTTTCTTAGCTGCCTGCCAGACCCTGGTGATCATTTTAAATGTCGGGATTTCTCCTTGCAGCGAGTCTGCCTCCAGTGCTCCCACTAATGAGCTGTGTGGATTCCCCTGTAGAATAATTTTGACGTTGTTACTTCCCCCTCTCTCAGTGGCACATCCACCCAATTGTTGTAACTGGGCTGCCAGGTAATAAATAAATGGTTGAGGAACCCCCAGTCCCCCCTCTGTGTTGGGGCGCTGCAGTTTTTGTAGGCCAATCCTAGCCTGCCCTTTTTTCCATATTAATTCCCTAAAAAGGAATTGGATCTTTTGAAACCACTTCTCTCCAATCCAGACTGGGGAGTTGTGAAGTAGGTATAACAACTGCGGCATCCAAACCATTTTTATCAGATTGGCTCGGCCCGCCACAGACAAAGGGAGTTTGCTCCAAATATCACATTTCCTCTTAAATTTTAATAAGAGGGGGATCAAGTTGTCCTTAATAAACATACCGCGGTCCTTGGACAGCACAACGCCAAGATATTTCATTTTCCCCGTGACCTTCAGATGAGGCAAACACATCGAGGTAGAGTTGGTCAATGAGTCTACCGGTAGGAGCGATGACTTCTCCCAGTTGATAACTAATCCCGAAAACTTTCCAAAGTCCTCTACTAAATGCATCACTTTCTCCAACGAGGAGGTCGTGTCCCCCAGGAAAAATATAACATCATCTGCAAAAAGCGCTATTCTCTCTTCTCTCCCTTTTCTTTGAAATCCCTGTATTTCGGTTGATGATCTCACTGCTCACGCCAATGGTTCCATGGCCAAAACAAACAGCAAAGGAGATAAGGGGCATCCCTGTCTTGTCCCTCTTTCGAGGGGAAAACTTTCCGAGTATTCACCATTTATCTTGAGCCTTGCCCTTGGATGGTTATATAAGATTTTTAACCAGCTAATAAATACGGGGCCGAATCCAAACTTCTCTAGCACCCTCCAGAGGTGTTCCCACTCCAGGCTATCGAAGGCCTTGGCAGCATCCAAAGACAATATGGCTCTGGATCCCGCATTCTCTGTTGGTACCTGTATGTTCAGATAAGCTCTTCTGATATTTGTGCTAGTGGACCGACCGGGGATAAACCCCGATTGGTCCGGGTGCACCAGTTTGGCAATACATTTATTTAGTCTGGATGCCAGCACCCTTGCAATAATCTTGACATCTGTGCACAGCAGTGATATCGGTCTGTATGAAGAAACTTCCGATTGATCTTTCCCCTCCTTTGGGATCACTACTATATCGGCCTCTGACATTGATAAGGGCCATCTACCATCCCTGGTCGTCTGCTCTAGCACTTTTAGGAGCTCCGGGAGCAGAATCTCCCCGTATTTCCTATAAATCTCCAGTGGCAGCCCATCCGGGCACGGAGATTTCTGGCCTGACAACTCTGCGACTGCCTTTTGTAGCTCCTCCAAGGCCAGAGGGGAATCCACCTCGCTTCTATCACTCTCCGAGAGTATGGGCAGGTCTACTCCTTCTAAATATACACAATAATTCTGCGCTACCAGAAAAAAGCAAGTGAGCAGCTAACACAACCAGCAAGTGTAAACAATGTCTAAAAACAAAATCAGTGTAGCGCTTTGAGAAAAATCAGATACAAAGTCTATGGACCAACAGTTCAGAATGCGTAAACCAAGGGGAAAAACATCCATAGAAAGAAAAAGTTAATTTCTTAAAATCCTCTGGAACAAATCACATCAAGGGTGTAAACCATTAGGAGAAGGAGCCCACACACCACCACTGAAAGTGAGAAGGCTTACTGGACTAGATGGACTCAACAAGGCGTACGCCAGGTGGAGTCAGATAGGCTTGGGTGGTGCCGGACTGTAGGTGGTCCAGAGGGGCAACGTTGGTGGAGTGGCTTCCACGAAGCTGTGTTCCCTGGATAATACCGAACCCGAAGAGAT
Organism: Lithobates clamitans; assembly: GCA_037952925.1. Taxonomy (NCBI): domain Eukaryota; kingdom Metazoa; phylum Chordata; class Amphibia; order Anura; family Ranidae; genus Lithobates; species Lithobates clamitans. Next base: position 824,160 of record JBBGZY010000457.1, on the reverse strand, counting down.
GAGATTAAACACACGTGGATCGAGTCCCTCGGATCAGCGTTGGAACCAGAGATAACAGCAGCAAGTGAAGGAAAATAAGGAATGGCCAAATAGTGTAAATCTGTATAAATGGGAATTTATTAAAAAAAAAAAAAAAGTATACACTCACATGTACAAGTATTTAAAAACAGCGCTGTGTGGAAGTGGCGACAGTGGGGTCCTACCCCACTGTCGCCACTTTCACACAGCGCTGTTTTTAAATACTTGTACATGTGAGTGTATACTTTTTTTTTAATAAATTCCCATTTATACGGATTTACACTTTTTGGCCATTCCTTCTTTTCCTTCACTTCACTTGCGCTACACTGATTTTCTACTCCTTCTAAGAACCTGTCCATCTCGCGCTGGTTCAAGCCCTTGCGGGACCTGTACAGGTCTCTATAAAATATAGAGAAAGTTTCTAAGACCTCGACCGGATCAGATGTAATAATTCCAGCCGATGTTTTAATTGAGGAGATGGCCGGTGAGAATAAATTAGACCTAGTTAAGAGGGCAAGCATCCGGCCTACTTTCTCTCCCTCCCCAAAATAATTTTGTTTCTGGAAAAGTCTCTTGTTCTCTACTCTTCTATTGATTACTTCTTTGTACTCTTGTTGCTTGTTGAGCCAAATCTCCTGTTTTTCTGGGGTTGGGTCTAACACATATTGTGCTTCTGCTTCCATGGCTTCCCTACTAGCCCTCACCTCCCAGTCCCTTGATGTTTTTTTTACTATGGCAACCTGCTGGTGTAGTAGTCCCCTAAGGTATGCTTTTAGGGTATCCCACACCACCCCTACTGGTGCTGTACCTGAATTGAATGTTACAAACTCTTTTAACTTGGAGGCTATTTCTGCTGGACTACTAATCAGGTCCAGCCATAGTGGGTTTATTGTCCACCTCTTCTGACTAGTTCTTATGCTTAGATTTAGGGTCTAAGTCAGGGGTGAGTGGTCCGATATTCCCCTCAGTCTATACTCTATGTTTCCTGTTAATTGCAAGGCTTCACTGTTACCCACTGCCATATCTATGCGCGAGAGAGTAGAATATGACCCTGAGTAGCAGGAATACTGCCGAATGTTTGGATTATAAGATCTCCACAGATCACACCATCCAATCTCTACAAGCAGTTTGGCTAATCGCACCTCTGGTACTCTTTCCGCGCGGGTCACTGGCGGAAATCGGTCCATGCTGCTATCTAGGACTGCATTAAAATCGCCCACCGCTATTATAGGAATATCCACCATGCCATCCACAAACTCCAACAAATCCAGCATGATCTCTGTTTTGAACGGAGGAGGGATATAGACATTTGCTATCACCAGAGATTTATTTTCCACAACACAACTCAGAAAGACATACCTTCCCAACGTGTCTATCCTAGCTTCTCTGCAGGAAAATGAGATACCTCTCCTCACCAAGATATTCACCCCTCTTGAATAAGAGGTATGAACCGAGTGATACTGTTCTTGAAATTTGTTGCTCCGAACATACAATTTAGTCTCATTAGAGAGGTGAGTTTCCTGCAGGCAAGCCAGTTCAACACCATAATTTTCCATCACCGAAAACACAGCTGCCCTCTTAGCAGGGTCACTCATACCCCTAATGTTCCACGAACCTATTTTTAAAGTTTTAAAAGGCATCTACAAAGAATAAAAGGAAAAAAAAGAAAAAAAATAACTGACCCCCCAAAAAGTAAAGGCAATTCATTTGTGCAATTGTGTCTACAAAACTTGCCATAATCTCTGTGGTTGTATTAAAAAGGAAAAAGAAAAATAGGGTGAGGGGGAAGGGCCCCCACGTCCAGGGACCGCTCCACCCCCTCCTCTAGTGTTATTTAATTGCGAACGTAAACAACATGTGCAAATGTGCTTTATTTTTGTAAGCCCTCTCCTCCTGAGTGCGTGTGCCTTTCGTTCACCCCAGTATCTGACCCCATAATTCATTGTGAACCCCCCTCTCCTCCACCCTCTATTAAACCTGCCCCCCTCTCCCCCCCCCCAACTTTTACCTGACCCATCCCCCTTTTTCCCACCCCTTTTCGTGTCTCCCCCTCCTGCCTAACTAGGCTAGCCCTAGGGGCTGTGCTTGTGACCTTTTTTCTCCCTCCCAACCATTCAAAAGAAGACTCCTCACTTATATACTGACCAAGTGCTTTGTGACACACTTCCAAACTCCTCCCCCCCTCTCCCTCTCCCCCAGCCCAATTCCAAAACGCCAAGACAATACTTAAAGCATATATACCTAGTGAAACCACATCCTTCATCCGTGCTTCCATCCAACACGCCCCCCCTGCCCCCCCCTTCCCTGTGCCATCCGCTATATGATGCAAAGGAGAAAAGCAAAAAAAAAATTAAATAAATAAATAAAAAAAAATTTAAAAAAGGAAATTAAATAGAATAAAGCATAATGATTCAACCAGCCTTATATAACCCCTAGCTCTGCAGGGTCATTTTGTTATCTTCGAGCCATTTTGTTGCCCCTGTTGTTGTGTCAAAGAAATGAGTAGCCCCTAGGGCAGTAATGCGCAGACGTGCCGGATACAACAGGGCATATTCAATTTTATAGTCCCGTAGTTTGTGCTTAATGTCCCTAAATTAGGCCCTTCGTTTCTGCAGGTCTGGGGAGTAGTCGGGGAAAAATAAAATTTTTGCCTCGTTGTGTAGAATATCCCCCTTCTCTCTAGCCCTGCGCATCAATGTAACCTTATCTCTGTAGTTAAAGAATTTCATAATTCTTGATCTGGGATATCCTCCTGATGGCGGGGGCCTAGTTGGCACTCTGTGGGCTCTTTCAATAGAAAAAATGTGAGACAAGGTTTCCGTCCCGAATGTTCCCCTAAGCCACTTCTCCATGAACTCTTCGGGGTGGAGACCCTCACACCGCTCCGGTAGGCCCACCACCGCACGTTGTTCCTGCGAGACCTATTTTCCATTTCCTCCATCTTAACTTTGTGCAGGTCAATCTGCGTTTTCATTGCTTAAAGCTCTTGCTTCAATGGGGCCAGATCATCCTCAACCTGACTCATCCTCTCCTCTAGTGTAGTTGTTCTAACAACAGTCCTTTGTAGTTCTTGGCTTACTGTAACTAGCTCTTCCTTTAACCCCTTCAGCTGGTCGCACAATTCACTTAGGGAGGCTTTACAGGAATTAACAGCGCATAGAACATCTTTCAATGTAGGCTCCGCTGTTAAAGATATATTTTGCTCTGCGACATTACTAGTTGCCATTCACCCGCAGAGCTTTTACTGCTCGCGGTTTTTGTTGTGTGTGTTACCGTCGGCCCTTTTCCTAGACTCTTCCTATCCCCAGAGCCCCCCCACATGAGATTTCTCCTGCTGTTGGAGGGTGCTTTTGGATGGTGATGAGGTAGAGGGGTGCGCAAATTTTTCCAACTTGGCCGCTGCTGCTGCTGCTGCCTGGTTCCCCTTTTCTTTTGATGTACGAGTAGTTTGAGAGCTAGTATTCTCCTGCTGCTGCAGCTCCTCTCCCTTTTTTCTAGTCATAGCTTATTATATAATCCAAAGGAGAACAATTATGGGGTTTTATGAATGTGCGGTTATTCCTAGGTAAAAAATCCACCCTCTATTAGGTCAACCCCCACTGCGCCTTGGATAATTAACCTTGATGATATTATACACCCGGTTAATATCACCTACCTCTAGCTGCCACTTAATGTAAATAAGACAGTGTAAATAAGATTTAAATCTGTACTGAGTGATAAGTGCAAAGCACCCCACGTGACAAATTAAATCGTGGCGCTATTTCTAAAAGATCTTTTCCACCTCCTAAGGTGAAGTATTAAATCTAACGAACACGAGGGGCGCATGCACGGAGCTCGGAAGATGGCGGCTTAAGCCAGGAGCTCCACACCACCCCAGCCCAGCGGCGCTCATATCTCCGCACACAGAGCCCCAGGAACGATATTAATGCTCCCCACGGCACCCTCGAGCATTCCGGACCATAACCGCCAGCCTAGCACCACGCTCAGGAGGAATCTAGAGCCAGAATTCACATTTACTGACCCGGCCGGCGGATCCAAAATGGCGGCCGCGCTGAAGCCTCAGGTACACAGTGCTGAGGAATTAGCAGAGGGGAGGCCGGTAATCCACATCAACTCCACGCCTTACAGTACCCTGACCCATGTGAGTAACTCCCAAGCTCTCAATGTGTCCCCAGTCTACACAGAAACAATGGCAAACCGCTTCACAGGGGAATATGCACTCCCCCCCTCAGGGCCTAACAGAGCCAGACTGGCAGACACACTCCATGCAGATTCCCTGGCAGCAGCACAGACCTTCTCAGTAGCAGACTTATATCAGAAATTCTCAGAGCTCCTAGACAGGGGACTATCCCAAACTGCTGCTAAGATCACAGGAGACTTAAAGGCAGATTTTCAGAACCTAGGCTCCAGAATAGAGGCCATCGAAGACAAGCTAGAGCACACAATAGTTAACACCAACCAGAACTCGGATCACTTGCAAACACTACAGGAGCAACTAGATGTGGCCATGTCCAGGATCGATGATTTGGAGAACCGATCGAGGAGATATAACATCAGCATTAGAGGCCTCCCGGAATCCATCAAAGATGTTCACGCAGCTGTACAAAATATGATCCAAAACCTGATCCCAAATATTTCACAACAGCGTCTGGAACTGGATAGGGTCCACAGATCTCTAGGACCCCCTAGAAAAGATGAAACGCCGAGAGACATTATCGCCAAACCCCACTTCTACGCAGTTAAAGAAGAGGTCATGAGACAGGCCCGTATTGCCCCCAAAGTGCTGTGCCAAGGACATGTGGTCCAAATATATGCGGACCTATCGCCATCTACCATGCAACGCAGGCGATCCCTTAAACCACTACTCCTAGCCCTGTCACAAAGAGATATAAAATATAGGTGGGCCTTCCCCTTTGCCGTAAAATTTTCGGATAACGGGAAAAACTATTCATTCTCCAGCTTCCCTGAGGGCGAAAAATTGCTACTACAACTACGCTTTATATCGCATGTAGCAGATATGGACACCTCGCAAAGCACCCCAGGATCGTCCAAGAGGCCAACTCCCACCAGCCCCCAATCCCCCCTGTGGAGCGGGACGAAGATCAAGAAGGCTAAAGACAATGGTCCCCCGTGATATCCAACGAGATGACATAAACTGTCCGGTTCGATCCATTTACATCTACTCCCGGATTATTTCTGGGCTAGAAGACTGAACTCTGCATCCTATGGTCCCTAAGGACTTACTTCCACATTGATTCGTTCAAATTACCTATTAAACAATGGAGGGGATCTCCCTTGCAAAAGGAAGATCCTTCCTCTCCCAATTAAGGGCCCTCCCTCCTCGACTCCACTTGGAGGGAAGACGGGGGGCCAAAAGCTCTTGAAAATAATTCCAGGCAGTTACCACACTTTGTCAGTTATTCGTTCCTGGTTACTGAGAATTATATTAGGAAAAATTTTTTCTAACTATTTTACTTCGCTTTTTTTTTTTTTTTTCCTTTTTTTTGGGGCGCCCTGGCTGGGGTGGGCCCCATGCGCCAACACCTCTCCCTCAGACTCCGGCTGGTTTCTGGGGGTCAGGCTACCTGTTCCCTTACGGGACAGGACCTGTCATACCTAGGTAACGGTTCTTGGAGGGCTTCTCCCCCTCCGGGAACGCTTTCGACTCGCTAGGAGAACTTTCTCCCCTCTTACTTTACCCCTCTACCTTTCTCCCAACCCTATCCAGATCACATGTATTTATTTTGTTTACTAAGTGCAGATCACATGACCATTACAAGACGGGAATTCTTCTGGAAGCGGAAGGAACGCATGGAGATCCACGAAGAGTGGAAGACCAGAAACCGTCAAAGGGTGAGTGACAAGAGACACGAACATAGACCCTATCCCGTACCCCATGGCTGACCCCACACAGAGCTCATTAAAAATTGCCACACACAATGTGCAAGGGCTTAATTCCCCCATAAAAAGAAAGAAAATATTTAACCACTACAAGTCCCTTAAACTCGACATCCTCTTACTCCAAGAGACCCATTTCCCCAGGCAATACAACCCAAAGTTTGTTCACCCACAGTACCCTCACATTCACCTAGCCAACGCAGAAAACAAGACCAAAGGAGTAGCTATATTTCTCTCCAAAACATGCAACTTTGAATTCATCTCGGACCTTAAGGACCCTGATGGGAGGTTCCTCCTAGTCAAGGGGAGAATAGGAGGACATCTGTACTCCTTAATCTCATACTACTGTCCCAATAAAGGGCAAGAAAAGTTTTTCCGTCACATCTTGCATACTCTTACCCCTATACTGGAGGGTACGATTATATGGGGGGGAGACTCCAATGTGGCCTTCGACCAAGGCCTAGACAAATCTAAACCCACAATGCCCCAATCCACCAGACCCACCAAGGTTAGCCTTAAAATTGCCAAACTTCTACATGAAAGGGGTCTAGCAGATGTTTGGCGAGAAACTAACCCATCAAAAATAGACTACACACATTTCTCCTATCCACACAATACATATGCAAGGATAGATCACATTCTGGTCCCCCCAAACATTCTCCCATCTGTCATCCAATCACAAATCCAGGACACGGTTCTCTCTGACCAATCTATGGTGATCGCATACCTCCGCCCCAGTCATTTGCAGGTGAACAGGGGACATTGGCGTCTTAATGAATCCATTCTAGCTAATCCCACTCACAAAACAATACTTAATAAAGAGCTTAGAGAATATTTTACACTTAATAATGTAGAGGACATTTCAGCCGAGACCCTGTGGGCGGCACACAAAGCCTTCATTAGAGGCAAAATTATTCAGCTTACAACACAGATTAAACGGGAACGAAAGGCGGACGTGGATCACCTGGAGAGGACATATAGATCCATGAAGAAACAACACAAAAAGACTCAATCCCCAGAACTACTTGCACAAATAGAAAAGATCCGCCTAGAGCTTAACCTTTCCCTCACAACTACAGCAGAGAACTCGCTTCGCTGGAGTAGTAATAAATTCTACACGCAAAAAGATAGGATCAGCTCAATGTTAGCAGCCAAACTTACCCCTAAACCCAGAATTTCGGCCTTCCCCAAGATACGCATTTCAGGTCAAGAACCCACGGCTAACCCAACCAAAATTTTAGAAGCCTTTCATAAATTTTACTCTGATCTTTATAGCTCCACATCAGAGCCCACTGAGAAAGTGATTACCAATTTCTTTGATGGCATCAAAGTTCCCTCCCTAAAAACAGAACATAGGGACATCCTAGAGGCTCCCTTTCAAGAGGAAGAAGTGGCGGCGGTTATCAAAGATCTGCGCACGGGCTCGGCTCCAGGGCCTGACGGCCTATCGGTCACATATTATAAAATCTTTTCAGACACCCTCACTCCACACATGACAAAGTTTTTTAACTCCAAAGTAAAGGGAGACCCTTTAGAAGCCCAACTCAATATGGCATATATCACGGTCATTCCAAAACCTGACAAAAACCCGGAAGAGGTGGGTAACTACCGGCCCATCTCGCTTATTAATAATGATCTCAAAATACTCACTAAGATTCTAGCAGATCGTATGTCCTCATTTATATGCAAATATATACACAGGGACCAAGTGGGTTTTATACCAGGCAGACAAGGCCCGGATCAGGTAAGAAGAGCAGGGGATATCATATCAATACTGCAATCCAATTGGGAGGGGGGTACAAAACAACAAGGCTTCATCCTCGCCCTTGACCTTCAAAAGGCCTTCGACTCTGTATCCTGGTCCTACATATTTTCCCTTCTTAAGAGATGGGGCTTTGGTCCACGTTTTCTAGGGGTATTGCAATCACTTTACTCCTTACCCAAGGCCCTGATTCGCTTACAAGGATACTACTCTACCCCAATCAGTATAGCGAGAGGCACAAGGCAAGGCTGCCCACTATCCCCTATTATATTTGCCATAGCAATAGAGACCTTAGCTACATCTATCCGACAGAATAAAGACATCCAGGGGGTGACATGCGGTGACCAAACACACAAATGCGGTTTATTCGCAGACGATATTCTCCTGTTTTTAACTTCTCCCGTCACCTCACTACTGAACCTGCATAAAACGCTAACGGAATTCTCTAAAATATCTGGGCTATCGGTAAATTACTCTAAATCTCAGGCCCTAAACATCTCCCTACCGCCTTCCACGGTTGCTCTTCTCCAACAATCCTTTAAATTTGAATGGAGCCCCAACTTCATCAAATACCTAGGAGTTAACCTCACAGCTAAAGTTGAATCTCTCTATGCAAACAATTATCCCCCCCTCTATAAAAAATTAGAGGCTGACCTGCAAGCCTGGGATCTATCTTGGATGGGTAGAATAAACTCTATTAAAATGACACTTTTGCCGAGAATACTATATTTCTTTAGATCTCTCCCCATCTCCATAAGAAAGGACCACTTGCAATCTCTACAACGTAAAATCCTAAAATTTGTATGGGGCAATTCAGGATACAGAATCCCCCAACACACTCTCTATATACATAAAAATAATGGTGGGGTAGGCCTACCTCACCTTTACAAATATTATATCGCTGCCAGATTAGCCCAACTCTCTACAGGATATACACGATTAGAAAAACCTGATTGGATCCAGATAGAGAGGCAAGCTATTCCCCTACACACACCCGATTTTCTCCTTTGGTGTCCCCAAAAACATAGACCATCAATTCTTTCGCCCTCCCTTTCCCAATCCCTCAAACTTTGGGATGGCATTCGCAATCTTCCTTCCTTGACCTCCAAAATACAACCCCTGGCCCACATTTTCCATAACCCAAACTTCCCTCCCGGACTAGACATTAAAGCCTTTAAATGGTGGCTTGATAAAGGCTTATACCGCATAGGACATTTCTTTACAGCCAAAGGTCCGCTCACATTAAGCCATTGTATAAACACACAAGACCTACCAAATTCAGAAAAATTCCGATTCGGACAGATCTCACATTTTTTACGCAAAATCTGGATGGAAAAACCACTCCCCCTCAAATTCACGGAATATGAGCTCTGGTGTGGACAGGCCATGGGGCAGAGGGGCGGGATTTCAATCATATACTCGTCACTCACCCTTCCGACAGAGAAACCTACCTATATGAAAGCATGGGAGGATGACCTCCAACATGAATGGGACCTGGAAACCTGGCAAATAGCATGTTCTAGAGCATTTCAAGGTATTAGAAATACCTCACTTATGGAAGCGAATTTAAAAGTTCTCATGAGGTGGTACATGACCCCCACTAGGCTTGCTACTATCTATCCCACGGCTGACCCCAGCTGCTTCAGGGGCTGCCAACTTATGGGATAGATGATACATATTTGGTGGGAATGTCCCAGAATCAGACCGATTTGGAAGAAACTCTTCATTCTAATCCGCAAAGTCACTGGCTGCGAGGTTCCCAGGTCAGCATCGGTAGCCCTACTTAATGCCCACATTCCCCATGTTTCCAAAACCAACCGTAAGTTGATACACTTCATGCTCACTGGCACGAAAATTACCATAGCCAGAGCCTGGAAACAAACGAAGATATCCTTTTTGGCTATTCAACGTAAAATATCATGGATAATGATCCAAGAAAAACTAGCCAGCATCACTTCGGACACGCTACACAAATTTAATTCTATATGGTCGCCTTGGGCAACATACTGTGGAATATCCCTAGAGGTGATAGATACCCATATTACTCCCGTAATATCCGAATAAAGTTAAACATGTGTTCCTGACCCTCCCCTCCCCTACCCCCCCTTCTTTTCCCACCCGTCCCTACTCCCAACTTTTCTCTACTTACCTTACTTTAAGTTATTTTGCTAATCTCAGTTAGACATGATGTCTCATCATCACTTGTGTGTTTATGAGCGTATCAGACTAAATAGAACTTCTTTTGGTCTAATTAAATTCTATCTGGGTCATTAGGGGCATTACATCCTAGACATTTGATAGAGAACAGTCTAATGTGAGGCGAGCAGGGGAAGGAGACCCGGCCGGGGCACAGGAAGATCCCATTAGGGGTGACCTGGTTAGGCGATTCCCCCCTGTCTCGCAAGTTACGTTTGTTTTTGTTTTTTTCTCTATGACGGTTCCGAATTATCCCGTGATGATCACAAAACATATATTGAATTGTCGGGGTCTAACCCCTTTGAAGAGACCCAAAAGCTTGTCTCCGGAAGAAGTTCCTTGATAACAAACATATATGTTCAAAGCTCATAAATTTATGCAACTCTTGCTGTTTAGGCCTTTGTTGGGCCAGCTATTTGATTGATCTTTACTCTGTATTTTGGTGAATATTTTAAAATAAAAACATATTGAAATAAATCTAACGAACACCCCTTTACTGGTGCATAACTACATATAGTGCAAATAAACCTATAAAAATGTATAAACGTGTACAACAGATATATAGTGTAAATATTCTATTGATAAATTCACATCAAAATAAAACAAAAAATAATAAACACCAGAATAGCTAATACATAACGTGACTCAGTGCCAATATTACTCAGATGCTAATATACTTCAATCTCCATGCAATGATTACCCACAGATTGGGGACACCAACTCAGTTGATGGCAATCTATAAGTGTCACAACATGCCCCTGTACATACAATAAAAAATGAATTAATAAAATAGTACAGTCTCTAAATGACACACATGTGTGCAAAAAAGTGTCCGTGATTGTGATCAAAATCAGCTAGTAATGTGCAACAACAAGTCCCTCTATTTCAGGAGTGTAAATTCTTCTAATGAAATCTTCCACCACACCTCTGTGTTCAGTGACCACTCTCCCTATGGACAGCCACTCACCAGCTCCTCATGCCTCCACTTTCGTATGAGGCTAAAAGGCATAGATGACTGCTGCTACTGGCAAGGGTTAAATCGTATCCATCCGGAGGATCATTCCATATAGAATTAAAAAAAACTCCCAATAGTGTAATACCGTAAAACACTTTAATGATTCACACTGCAAATTAGACTTCAAAGGTTCCACTCACATTGTGTATAAAATAAAATAGCACAGCAAACTCCACAGCAATCTGTCCGATGTAATATTAACCAGCAGCTAAGATCAACCTCCTAGGGGGTATGCGGTCACGGCGGACCCTCTAATAGCCAGCGTTTAAGAAGTAAACTTGGGGACACACGTTTGAGCATTTCCTGTTTATAATTATGTCCTATGCAAAACCTTTCTATTACTTGCAAATAATCCTGGGCTATATTAGTACTTGCAAGACAGAAAAAGTGGCGCTAAATAGCGGTGTAGCTCCTAGCTGAAGTGCAAAGCGATAATCTAATGTTCAAACAAATAAAACATAATAAAAGTTCTCATTGGTATGAGAAAATAAACATTCAAAATCCCTGTACAGGTGTATCAAACACACAGCACTATATATAATATAAAAGACATGAACTCTAAATAATAGTCCATAAATATTCCCAAGGCAGGACACCGTGCAGGAAAGGTGAGGTCTCTGAAAACAATCCACCAATTCACTCAGTGTTAGTGATTCCTCTCCCCTTGAATTCCACACTCACCAGCTCCATATGCCTCACACTCTCGTGTTTTGGCAATCAGGCATAAGTGTAGGTTGGTCAGTGAAGGGTCAAAGGATCCAGATTCTTTTATAATCCGGGTGTTACCTCAATTCATAAAAAGAACTCAAGATAGTGTGATACCGTAAAATAAGTGAATTTATTCAACTTAAAACTTCAATCTTTGCACTCACATGAACAATTCTTGATAAAAGCCAAACTGACACTGCAAAGCAACTCTAAACCAAAACGAATCCTCCTCTGTGAAACGCCCAGCACCACTGTGAGAATGAAGGTCACGGTGGACCTCAAGAAGCAGCGATGGATAAGTTCTCACCCCTCTCCGCTGACAATCTAAGATTGTGGATCACCTGCTGGCGACGCAGCCCAAAGGGCAGCTCCTCCGAAGCGTTTGAATGCTCCCGCTGATGCACGGAGATCCACAGTAAAGTCCGGTCCGTCACTACTGCTTACTGATAGGTGCCGTACAGCCACGCCCCGACATGTTTCGTCACATCAGACTTCCATGAGGAAGTCTGATGTGACGAAACATGTCGGGGCGTGGCTGTACGGCACCTATCAGTAAGCAGTAGTGACGGACCGGACTTTACTGTGGATCTCCGTGCATCAGCGGGAGCATTCAAACGCTTCGGAGGAGCTGCCCTTTGGGCTGCGTCGCCAGCAGGTGATCCACAATCTTAGATTGTCAGCGGAGAGGGGTGAGAACTTATCCATCGCTGCTTCTTGAGGTCCGCCCTGACCTTCATTCTCACAGTGGTGCTGGGCGTTTCACAGAGGAGGATTCGTTTTGGTTTAGAGTTGCTTTGCAGTGTCAGTTTGGCTTTTATCAAAAATTGTTCATGTGAGTGCAAAGATTGAAGTTTTAAGTTGAATAAATTCACTTATTTTACGGTATCACACTATCTTGAGTTCTTTTTATGAATTGAGGTAACACCCGGATTATAAAAGAATCTGGATCCTTTGACCCTTCACTGACCAACCTACACTTATGCCTGATTGCCAAAACACGAGAGTGTGAGGCATATGGAGCTGGTGAGTGTGGAATTCAAGGGGAGAGGAATCACTAACACTGAGTGAATTGGTGGATTGTTTTCAGAGACCTCACCTTTCCTGCACGGTGTCCTGCCTTGGGAATATTTATGGACTATTATTTAGAGTTCATGTCTTTTATATTATATATAGTGCTGTGTGTTTGATACACCTGTACAGGGATTTTGAATGTTTATTTTCTCATACCAATGAGAACTTTTATTATGTTTTATTTGTTTGAACATTAGATTATCGCTTTGCACTTCAGCTAGGAGCTACACCGCTATTTAGCGCCACTTTTTCTGTCTTGCAAGTACTAATATAGCCCAGGATTATTTGCAAGTAATAGAAAGGTTTTGCATAGTTTACATAATTTTAGAGTGGCAGCTCTATAGCCATTGCATTAGGACTTTCGCTTGTGTAGGGGGTAAGCACCCCTCCACCTGGCATTTGAGCGCAGTGGTGAAGACTCAAGAGGGGCGCGTATATCTGAGTTTTCTCATTTGTCACATTATAATTATGTCCTGCCTCTATAGGAGGTTTTCAATGACAGCCAGACCGAGGCTTGGTATATCCTTGCGCATGCCCAGTCGTGTGACGGGCCTGCATGGAGATGAGGCTTGGTTGTATTCAGTTTTGTGTCTTCTCAACATTTCTTGTTTATGTGTTACGTTCCGCCCCTAAAGGCGGTCTTCAATGACGGCCGGATCGAGTCTCTGCGCATGCCCAGTCAGACGACGGACTTGCGCGGAGACGAGGCTTGGTTGCATTTTGTTCTTATATAAGGTGATGGTTCATTGCGTCGCCCGTGCCCCGTAGAAGACGTCACGTATGACGAAACATGTAGGGCGTGGCCTCGCAGTGCTTGCCATCACGTGTTCTTTGTTTGCACGGGCGTTTAGCCTTTGTTTTTATGCCGGCTTTTTAGATTTAATGATTTTCATACTGGAATTTCTTGTATACATACCTTCGGTTTATTTTAATCAATAAATCCCTGATATTATTACTACACCATTGGAGTTTTTCCCCTTCTTTTCTTAATTATGGATCCTCCCAATCCTGAGTCTCCCTTCTGATGCTGTAGCAGCCGGTTCAGTCGGATCAGCTCGGAGTCGGTGGTGCACGCTAACAGGACCCGGACACCAACATTCCATCTGTCCCCGCAGAGGGCTATATCTGCAAGCCCATACGACCTCGCCATAGAGGAGGTCCAACGAATGGGGTAAGGGCACATCCATTACTCCTCTCCTGCAATCAATGGTGGTTTGGAAGCGTTTTTGGCATCTTTTCACTTTCCTGTTTTTGATGTGACACACCAAAGGAACGTCTCCCCTTTTTTTCTTTTTCACTTATTTTTGCCAACTTGTTTTCATGGACTGAATGTGGTGTCTTCTAAACGATTGAGTGATCAATCATACCTTCAGAACTTTCACCTCTTTTCAAATATTTTTTCACATTCTTTCACCTTTTATTATGTTTATGGAGATATTGATTTAATGCACTACTTGTATTTATTGTTTTTGGTCCTTTTTTATGTTGGGATTTAAACACATTGTGGCTCCGGGTATTATCCCAAGGAGCTTCCTAATTGTACTACTTCATTATATATGTTGCTAGCGCACAAATTTTAATTTATATCCTCACCCCTTCAACCCTTGCCCGGTGGTTGAGGGGGTCTGCGGGCGGGGGGCTTATTGGAATCTGGAAGCCCCCTTTAACAAGGGGACCCCCAGATCCCGGCCTCCCCCTGTGTGAATTGGTAACAGGGTACAAATGTACTCCTACCATTTCACAAAAAAAGTGTCAAAATGGTAAAAAAGACAACACACAGCTTGGGACAAGTCCTTTATTAAAGAATAAAAAGATGAAAATGTCCCATGAAGTAAATTCATGCCACTCGATGGACCTTGGGAGGCTCCCGCCGTCTCATGCATCTTAGCTTTCATAGCTCTTATATAACTGAGGTGATGTAACCGTGTGACCCCACCACCCTCTGACTCCACGGGGACTTAACGTAAAAATGGCCCTTCTTACAGCAGTAGCTGAATGATAGGGACCTAATTCTGTTTTTATTTCTGAGACGACTTCAGAGCAGGTTTTTATGGCCATGTCTCATAGGGAATTAAAGAAGTACCTGTGCCTTGGCTCAAATACCCACAAAATAAAATCAATTTTCTGTTTGTCGTGTTTTAAGTTTAGGGTCACCATCCCCTCCTTATAAGTTTCCTGTATGATTAATTACAAAAGGCGATCCTTTCTTAGTATATAGCAGTGTACAGCCTTTCACATTCTCCATTTAGATCCACTTTTGACCTTTTACACTCTGATAATTCTCTAGAGATTTGATCCAGACTCTTAAGAAAATTGATCATTTCTGTATTCTGGTTATCTTTTTCACGATGATCTGACATTTGAGTAGACAATTGTTCCATATCAACAGAAACCTTTACAGATTTAATCTTAATCTTATGAAGGGTTTTCTGTAACTTTTTAACATTATCAGCTGTTCGCCTGGTTTCATCTTTTCCTTTGTTTCATTGTTCTGCCAATTCACAAATTACATAAATAAATTCTGGCCAAGACTTAAATACCAGCAGATCTTTTTCTTTCTTTGTATTAGCCTTGGTAATATGAAGAAGATAATCAACAACACGTAATTCATCAGACCAGATATCATTTACATATTCTACAATCAATCTTTGCATTTCAGCTACCCAATTATTGATATCCTATTTAACATCCAGTCTTTCTTTAATAAAAGAAATCAACTGAAATTTAACCACTTCTCTAGTATCTTTGTTACGCATACCCGACTCAGATTCTGCACCAACATGATCGGATCCACCAGAAATACTTTTAGTATCAGACATTTTCAATATTGCAACCAACAATAGCAATAACCAATTGATAAAAATGACAACAAAATATATATATTTTGCACAACTATCCTTTGTTTCAAACTTAGGCGAATCTCAGCGGGACCTCCAAATATATCAGAATGTTTATACTGAAATATTAAACAGAAAATAAGCAAGGATCTATAATTAGGGAGATTTCCACTTATTTCCACAAATCAATAAAATCATTTGTTTATTCGTGCTAACCTTAAGACAAAAGGAATACAACAGAATAATATCAAAATATAACTGGTGACAAACAAAGAATATGGGTCAACATTTCAATAATTTAGATGATACAGATGATGAGAAAATAACCACAGGATGTTGTTTTCAAAATGCCAAAGTAGCAAAACTGAGTAACTCCGTGAAAGTAATAATAGCTTATCAGTGGCTCAGCAGAATGTAAAAACAAAAAGGTGCCGATATCGGCATGTGACCTCTCTCAATCAACAGATTTTTCAAGCTCAAAATGTACTTTAACAGCACATATCTTAACCACTTCAGCCCTGGAAGGATTTACCCCCTTACTGACCAGAGCACTTTTTACAATTTGCCACTGTGTCGCTTTAACTGTTAATTGCGCGGTCATGCAATGCTGTACCCAAACAAAATTTGCATCCTTTTCTTCCCACAAATAGAGCTTTCTTTTGATGGTATTTGATCACCTCTGCCGTTTTTATTTTTTGCGCTATAAACAGAAAAAGACAGAAAATTTGGAAAAAAATAATATTTTCTACTTTTTGTTATTAAAAAAATCCAATAAACTCAATTTTAGTCATACATTTAGGCCAAAATGTATTCAGCCACGTCTTTGGTAAAAAAAAATGTCAATAAGCGTATATTTATTGGTTTGCGCAAAAGTTATAGCGTCTACAAACTAGGGTACATTTTCTGGAATTTACACAGCTTTTAGTTTATGACTGCCTATGTCATTTCTTGAGGTGCTAAAATGGCAGGGCAGTACAACCCCCCCCCCCCCAAATGACCCCATTTTGGAAAGTAGACACCCCAAGGAAATTGCTGAGAGGCATGTTGAGCCCATTGAATATTATTTTTTTGTCCCAAGTGATTGAATAATGACAAAAAAAAATTACAAAAAGTTGTCACTAAATGATATATTGCTCACACAGGCCATGGACATATGTGGAATTGCACCCCAAAATACATTCAGCTGCTTCTCCTGAGTATGGGGATACCACATGTGTGGGACTTTTTGGGAGCCTAGCCGCGTACGAGGCCCCGAAAACCAATCACCCCCTTCAGGATTTCTAAGGGCGTAAATTTTTGATTTCACTCCTCACTACCTATCCCAGTTTTGAAGGCCATAAAATGCCCAGGTGGCACACCCCCCCCCCAAATGACCCCATTTTGGAAAGTAGACACCCCAAGCTATTTGCTGAGAGACATGTTGAGTCCATGGAATATTTTATATTTTGACACAAGTTGTGGGAATGTGGCAATTTATTTTTTTTGCACAAAGTTGTCACTAAATGATATATTGCTCACACAGGCCATGGGCATATGTGGAATTGCACCCCAAAATACATTTAGCTGCTTCTCCTGAGTATGGGGATACCACATGTGTGGGACTTTTTGGGAGCCTAGCCGCATACGGGGCCCCGAAAACCAATCACCGCCTTCAGGATTTCTAAGGGTGTAAATTTTTGATTTCACTCTTCACTACCTATCATAGTTTCGGAGGCCAAGGAATGCCCAGGTGGCACAAACCCCCCCAAATGACCCCATTAGGAAAGTAGACACCCCAAGCTATTTGCTGAGAGGCATGGTGAGTATTTTGCAGCTCTCATTTGTTTTTGAAAATGAAGAAAGACAAAAAAAAAATTTTTTTTTCTTTTTTCAATTTTCAAAACTTTGTGACAAAAAGTGAGGTCTGCAAAATACTCACAATACCTGTGTCAAAATATAAAATATTCCATGGACTCAACATGCCTCTCAGCAAATAGCTTGGGGTATCTTTCCAAAATAGGGTCATTTGGGGGGGTTTGTGTCACCTGGGCATTCCATGACCTCCGAAACTGTGATAGGCAGTAAAGAGTGAAATCAAAAATTTACGCCCCTAGAAAGCCTGAAGGCGGTGCTTGGTTTTCGGGGTCCCGTACGAGGCTAGGCTCCCAAAAAGTCTCACACATGTGGTATCCCCGTACTCAGGAGAAGCAACAGAATGTATTTTGGGGTGTAATTCCACATATTCCCATGGTATGTTTGAGCAATATATCATTTAGTGACAACTTTGTGCAAAAAAAAAAATTGTCTCTTTCCCACAACTTGTGTCACAATATAAAATATTCCATGGACTCGACATGCCTCTCAGAAAATAGCTTGGGGTGTCTACTTTCCAAAATGGGGTCATTTGGGGGGGTTTGAACTGTCCTTTATGCACAACATTTAGAAGCTTATGTCACACATCACCCACTCTTCTAACCACTTGAAGACAAAGCCCTTTCTGACACTTTTTGTTTACATGAAAAAATTATTTTTTTTGCAAGAAAATTACTTTGAACCCCCAAATATTATATATTTTTTTAAAGCAAATGCCCTACAGATTAAAATGGTGGGTGTTTCGTTTTTTTTTCACACAGTATTTGCCCAGTGATTTTTCAAACGCATTTTTTGGGGAAAAAACACACTTTTTAAAATTTTAATGCACTAAAACACACTATATTGCTCAAATGTTTGATGAAATAAAAAAGATGATCTTAGGCCGAGTACATGGATACCAAACATGACATGCTTTAAAATTGCGCACAAACGTGCAGTGGCAACAAAATAAACACATTTTTAAAAGCCTTTAAAAGCCTTTACAGGTTACCACTTTAGATTTACAGAGGAGGTCTACTGCTAAAATTACTGCCCTCGATCTGACCTTCGCAGTGATACCTCACATGCATGGTGCAATTGCTGTTTATATTTGACATTTGACGCCAGACCGACGCTTGCGTTCGCCTTAGCGTGAGAGCAGGGGGGGACAGGGGTGCTTTTTTTTTCTCTTTATTTTTTTTTGCTTTTTTATCTGATTAACTTCACTTCAGATCACGTACAGGTACGTGATTCTGCCTGCCTGTGCCATTCTGCCGACGTATCGTCGTGAGGCGGTCGGCAAGTGGTTAAGCATACATCATCACTAAACCATTTACTAGAACCTGAAATCAGCTTCAATGAGATTATACAGATGTGTGTATTTCTCTATATGATTGGAAAATAAACAATTCATACTGCAGTTAAAATTATTTCAATTTCTATGTTTAGTCCATTGCCTACAAATAAATAGAAATATATATAAAATCTCAAAATATTTTGTCTAATAGGGCGTACACACGGTCGGACTTTGTTCGGACATTCCGACAACAAAATCCTAGGATTTTTTCCGACGGATGTTGGCTCAAACTTATTTTGTCTACACACGGTCGCACAAAGTTGTCGGAATTTCCGATCGCCAACCACGTGGTCACGTACACCACGTACGACGAGACTAGAAAAGGCCGGTTCAGAACCAAGCGCGGCACCCTTTGGGCTCCTTTTGCTAATCTCGTGTTAGTAAAAGTTTGGTGAGAGACGATTCGTGCTTTTTCAGACTCGTGGCTTTCAGTTCGTTTTCTGCCGTTTGTGCTTGTGGGTTTGTATCTGTTCTTCAGTGCGTGCAAGCAAGTTCCGCGTGACTTTAGGTAGTCATTGTATTCTTGTTCGTTCGTTACTGTTTTTCAGGTCGCTCTTCACAGGCCTTGCTGTTCTTCAGTGCGTTCTGTTACTTCGTTCTGAGCAGCCGACCGTTTTCTAGCCATGTTTCGTATGCGTACTCCTTGTAGAGTTCGTGCTGTGCGGGGGGCTTGATGTTGGGGTCCTGACCTTGACACAAGTCCAGTCCATGAACAGGGTGGGGAGGAGTTCATGGACCAAGAATTGGTTGCTTCAGCGTGACCAATTCTCTCATATGCCTTTGCTCCGTGAGATCCGTGAGAATAATCCTGATGATTTCAGGAACTTTCTCAGGATGACGGACCCCGTGTTTCACCGTCTGTTGACTTCACTGACCCCCTATATCAGCAGGCAGGATACCTGCATGAGGCAAGCCATCACTCCGGAGCAGAGGTTGGTCGCTACCCTGCAGTATTTGGCCACAGGGAGAAGCCTGCAGGACCTCAAGTTCTCGACAGGCATCTCCCCCCAGGCTCTGGGGATCATTATCCCAGAGACCTGTTTTGCCATCATCCAGGTCCTGCAGAAGGAGTATATGAAGGTAAGATTTTTATCCTTTTATATCACATTTTATTGTATTGAATGTTTGCTAATATATTGTATTTCTTTCCTCATTCCCTAATTACCATGCATGTAATATGCTGTGAATGTCCCCTTTGTCCTCATGAATGCTGGATTTTTAGGTCACTATTATTTTATGTCCTTCATACATATTTGCCCTTCACTAACCTCCCCAGCATGGTGTCTCCTGCCCTATATTCACCTCATGTAGTCACTTAACAATGTATTTTATCAGCTCCATAGTAGTGCTTTACCCCAAACACCCCCTAAAATGTTTGGAAATGTTATTTTAGCTTTAAATTCAGGCAGAGTGGCAGAGGTTTTTTTTGTGGTGTCCCCAAATAATTTTTAGTAACCCTCCCTCCCCCAACTGCTAAGTCAGCTGATCCCAATTCTCTATCCTCAATCATCTATCTGCTGACTTTGCCAAACCCATACACACTATACCCACCTCTTTAGTGCTCAGATTTATGGATGAATTCCCCAAAGCATGTAGTGCAAGGGCCTGTCTGTATACTTTCCAATGGAACTGTTTAAATTTTTTGTATCCTATTATTATCTTGATAGGTATTTGCAGAATGTCCAAATGTCCTCAAATGTGTACAGTGTGTATTTATATCTTTGTATTATGACACTTCTTACCTGTCCAGTGGTCTGCCAATAGTGTAACTAAGGAGGGTCTGTTCAAAGTAATACCCATTATTTAGGCATTCATCTCTCAATGAAGTGAAGAGGGTTACCTGTCCAAGATTCCAACCCCCCTATAATGTTAGAAATGGTCCATGAGAGGGGGGAGGGGGAATATGATAGGTGTACCTTATACTTTTTCTTGTTGTTAAATTCCCCTTAATAAATGCTATCTGGTGGTTGCCCCATAATGTTTGTGTCTAATCTGCTTGCCATGTTTCAGAGTAAAAATAGTAATGTTTATTGTTTTTTCCTCAACAGTTTCCTTCCACGCCACAGGAATGGCAGACTGTGGCCTCCCACTTTGCCGAGCGGTGGGACTTTCCTAACTGTGGAGGGGCAATTGATGGGAAACACGTCCACATCGTCCCACCACCCAACTCGGGGTCGTGCTATTATAATTACAAGGGGTTTAATAGTATAGTGATGTTGGCGGTGGTGTCGGCTAATTACGACTTCTTGTATGTGGACGTGGGGAAGAATGGCCGGATGTCCGATGGTGGAGTCATCGCCCAGACGGAGTTCTACAGGCGTCTCCAGAATGGCAGCTTGGACTTGCCAGCTCCAGAGGACAATGTGCAAGGACTCCCATTTGTGTTCGTTGCTGATGAAGCGTTTGCGCTGGGGGACCAACTGATGCGGCCATTCCCAATGAGGACCCTCACCCCGGAACAGAGGGTTTTTAATTACCGGCTGGCCGAAGAGTGGTGGAGAACACATTTGGAATCCTGGCCAGCCAGTTCCGACTATTTCTGACACCCATCCATATGGCGGAGTATAAACTGAACCATATTATACTGGCGTGCTGTGTTCTCCATAACTTTTTAAGGAAACATTCGGCCAACTATGCTGGCTCAGTTGGGCCTGAGGCCGGAATCCTACATCAAACCACACTGACGGCGCTTGAAAGTGGCCGTCCTGGCTTGCCCTCCCTAAGTGCCCGTGATGTCCGGTTACGCTACCTGGAGTTCTTTGCGGGTAGGGGGGCTATCAATATGCCAGACAATATGTGAAGCCTTTTTATAATAAAACAAAAAAAGAAATTCTTTCTGGACATTTACTGCTTGTGTTTGTTTTAGCTGACCCTGACAGAAATGTGTTGAGTCCAGAAAATGTCGTGATTGTGTAACCTTATTATACAAAGCACTGTTGGCTGTTATTTCCTAAATGCAAAAACACATTTCACTACAAGTGCACTTGCAACTGCACAGAACCTGCACTTGTAGTGCAAAGAGGATTTGCCCTTAGGAAATAACCCACATTTTCTCAGAAAACAACAATTACATCACCCCAAAAGTGTTGTATTGTAGTGTTGACACAATAATCCACACATTCTTGAGTAAGCAACTTTTTTATACCTGCACAATCACATGTGCATTTACCAAAGGTTTTTAAAACAAACCAACATGTTTGTTGTATAACAATTTTTGCAGTAGCATTATCAAAAATAGAAATGTCCATTTCAGATAAAACAGGCCTGGTTGAAACCAACAAGAAAGACAAAAAACTTGAACTTACAAAGTTCACATTAGGTAAAACCTGAAGGCTATATCAGACATCAGTATTTAGGAACTGAGTTTGATATAGCGTTCAGATGGGGGAAATGACCCCTGGAAAAGCCAAATTTGGAAGATGCACACCAATTTACGAATGTCAACATATGCTATCTGCCATCAGGGGGGATCAAGGGACGTGTTTTGGGGGAGCAAGCCCTTCCTCGCCGCGACTTTATAATTGAGGAAGGGGTTGCACCCCCAAAACGCCTCCATTGATCTCCCGTGATGGCAGATAGCACATGTTGGCACACTGTGTGCATCCTCCAAATTTGGCTTTTCAAAACATTGCAAAAAAATTTAAAAGATTGGACCACAATCCAAAAAGTGATTTTGTGGGGTTTTAAATTCGCCCCAAAACATCAATGATGTTATTATTTTTTTTAATAACATCATTGATTTTTTGCTGGATGTTTTGCAGTTCGGCATTACACCCCATGATCTCCCCGATCAGGATCTGGGCACTTTCTGATGTGAAACGTTCTCTATCCCTCACATCACGATCACCTAAAAAGAGAGAAAGAAAAAAAAAACAGGTCTCAAAAATCTGCCACCATCCATCTCTTTTACCTGAGTCTGTGGTCGCAGACACTCACCTGTTGTGGTACCAATCTCCACCACATCTTCTTCTTCCTCCTGCTCTTCTTGGGTTTGGGGTATTTCACCTTCTTCCAGAGGTGGGGGATCTCTGGTCTCCTCGGATGAGGGGTGTCCTCCGAGTCTTTTCTCCCCTATGTAAAACAAAAATGGTATAATTAGCACACAGATATTTGATGGCAGAACTGGAAATAGGAAACATTGCTTGGAAGTGGGATACAATTTTCTATTTTAGCCGAGTTCCAAGATGTATATTTTTTATTGCCCTTTGTCAAGCTGCAATACTTTACCTGTTTAGTACAAGCTTCACAGATGTAGCCCCCCCTATAGTATACACCTGTGTGGCCCCCTAATAAAAATGGTGTTCTGGGGTCCCACACTAGTGCTCCAGTGTCCAGATGTGAAAACAGCTGCTCAGTGTCCTCTCCTTACACACAATCTAGTTTGCATTTCATTCTAGGAACAAACCCATCTACACAAACAAATATTTGGCATCCAAGTAGGCCCAAAAAAAATGTGGGAAAATGCATATGGCCTAAACAATGGTGTTTTAGAGGCCGAAAGAAAAATGTTTGATACGAATGAATAATGGGCCCATGAACATTAAAGTTGCCCTTTTAAACGTTACAATTAATAAAAGCATATGTAGCAGCACGAACGCAATAAATACAGAAAGAATAGGAACACAGCACAACTACTTACTTTTTTGCAGCACTCTCCGGATCTTTCGGTACTGCTCTGGCTCTCTTAACTTCAGGTCCGACCACCGCTTCCTGAGCTGATCTTTCGATCTTCGTACCCCGAAATTCCTGTGAAGGCTTTTGATCACTTTCGCCATGATCTTGGCCTTTCTGATGTTGGGGTTGGGGTAAGGCCCATACTTCCGGTCATAGTTGGACTTCCTCATGATGTCGACCATCTCCAACATCTCCCCAAAGGACATATGTGTTGCCTTAAAACGTCTCCTTCTGGATCGGGACGTGTCCGGATCCGGGCTTTCCTCCTCCTCCTCCTCGTTGCTATAATTAGCACACACCTGCTCTAACTCCGCCATCATGCTCTTCACCCACTGCGCCAAACGAAAAGGGGCGGGGAATAGACTAGAAAGAACGTCAGGGGCAGGCGGAGTTACACGCATGCGCAGTGTGTATAAAGCGTAACACGCGTGCGTATTACGTACGATCTGTGATCGGAGGAAGGAGCATTGGATCGTAAGAATGAAGGTGACAGACAAACTTGTGCCTATACTGCTTCTATGTTGTAACAAGATTAGGAGAGTTTTGTCTGACATTAGCCTTTGTCTTGTGTTGTGTCTTGCAGTGAACATGGATATCTTAATGAAAGACAATGACTTCATGTCAGTATTCATAGATATCTTAAGGGAGCTGCCCTGTCTGTGGGAGATTAAACACCCCCCATTTCAAGAATCAAGCAAAGAGGAAGGCAGCACTGGTGCAATTGTGTGAAATTGTGAAGCAGGTGATCCCCACGGCAGACATCACCTATTTAAAGGTTTTCATTGGTGGCCTGAGGAGCACATATCTAAGGGAGCGCAAGAAAGTCCTGGATTCACAGAGATCCGGAGCAGCAGATGACATCTATGTCCCCAGGATGTTGTACTACGACAGGCTGCATTTTCTGGTAGGCCAGACTGAACCCAGGCTATCCCTCTCCAGTCTTCCTTCCCCCCCGGCTGAGGCTTCTGACGCCCAACCTGGGCCTTCCAGGCCACATGTGGAGGAGCCCAGATTGAGCCAGGTATAGCATTCCTCTAAATATTTCTGCTTGTCCAATAAATGATGTTAACTAGATGTTATATTGGGAGTACTAATTTAGGATTGTAATTGATGAAGCAACAACTAAAACCATGTCCCTTTTTCATACACAGGGATGTCTCAGCCAGTAGGTGGCCGGGCCGAGCCGGCTGGCTGATCTGCAGGTCCCTCCACCCCCCCTGAAAAGAGAAAGTGGCAGTAGGAGGAGTGCCCTAGAGGAGGCTACCGGAGGAATCTTTTGGAGGGCTACAGAGGTCCTGGGAGCACGACAGACCATGAAGGAGGGCATTGCTGCCGTCATTGCATATAAAATGCAGAGGATGGAGGAGGGCCAACAAGTCTTGTGTGAGGCGCTCATATTGGAGGCTCTTAACAAAGGTATGAGGGGCCAAATGACAGCTCAGACACACCTTTGCGATGGTCCTCCTCCTCCTCCTGCAGGTCCTCCTCCTCATCCTCCCTCTCCTCCAGGTCCTCCCAGTCCTCCTCCAGGTCCTACTCCTCCTCCTGCCACATCTCCAACTGCACAGCCACAGCCGGGAAGGAAGCGTGAAAGGAAGACCAGAAAGTGAGGACCCTGGATCCAGTCTGGTCGGCCAAAAAATGCAGCCTCTTGTGGTACCACAGCCTGGGGACACAGATGTCATCTGCTGCTATCCGGATCTCTGGGACTTCTGGACCAGACTGCCCTCCCTTACATATGGACTCCTCAGGCCATTAATTTTGATGTTCAAGAATTGATGTCTGCCGTGGGGGTCCCAGGCTTCGCTAATTTCTCATGTTGATCCAGTGTTGCCTTCCTCTTTGTTTGGTTCTGAGCCCTTAATAAAGAATTTTTGTCTGGAATTATACTCTCCTATGTGTTTTACTTCAAAAATGACAGTTTGTTTGTGAGGATTCAGGTACATTTCAAATATACAATGTGAAATGAACAAGGGACACCAACACCAAACAATCTCCTTGAGATTAAATAATAAAAGATATCAATGGTGTTGGGGTAACTTGACACACAAAACACACACAAAAATATTCTGGAGTAAAAATAAAAATAACATTAAACAAAGATCAGCCTTTGAAAAAATCCAAACATTAAATTAAAAAAAGGCTTAAAATCGCCAAAAAAATTAAATAAAAAAAAAAAATTCTGTCAGATGTGACAACTAATAACAATATATTCAGGGAATCCCAATAAAAAAACAAAAATAAAACTTTGTGAGAAGTGTGTGTGAATATGAGCAGCAAAACTACTTAATTCTTGTCACATTATAAAGAAGAAGAGAGTGCGCTGTATTAAACCATTTTTAACATTGCAGCGTGACGAAAGTGCTGTATCCATTGCGAATGCTAAGTTTACCAGAACAAGCTGTTCCGTCTTGGAATTTCTTCTGAGCATGCGTGGCACTTTGTGCGTCGGAACAGGCCACACACGGTCGGAATTGACGCGATCGGATTTTGTTGTTGGAAAATTTTATCTCCTGCTCTCCAACTTTGTGTGTCGGAAAATCCGATGGAAAATGTCCAATGGAGCCCACACACAGTCGGAATTTCCGACAACACGCTCCGATCGGACATTTTCCATCGGGAAATCCGACCGTGTGTATGGGGCATGAGAGATATCAGTTTTGTCTCATTCGTTCTTTTCTTTCTTATGCTCGTTCTCCCTCGTGTTTCCCTCCCCTGTTTTTCCCTCCTCATTGCAGTGTGTCTACACACTTTTATCCCCAAAGAAAGTAGGTGTGGATCTGTTTTCCACTTAATTAATGACGTCAAATTACATATAAATTTCTGCACAAATACCTAAAGGGGGCAGTATTGGATTAAAAATAATTTTGGAATTTTACTTACAATGTCAAGATATCACTTCAAATAACCTTTGACCTGAGCCTTAAACAAAACCATAAATATAATAGGGATGTTTATTCTATAGCAGTATCTGTCAGATTTAGTGTCTCTTCCTGAGATACAGTATCTCACAAAAGTGAGTACACCCCTCACATTTTTGTAAATATTTTATTATATCTTTTCACGTGCCTCCACACTGCTAAACAAACCTATTACAACACTCTCATCAAAACCCTCTCATGCAAACCTCGTCAAATCTTTTCTACCCTTAATTCCTTACTTCACCCCCCACTGCCCCTACCCACCAACTTGCTTACCGCTCAACATATTGCCAACCACTTCAATAGCAAAATCAACACAATTCGCAAGTAGATATCCAGCATTCAAATTCCTCCCCTACCCAACATATCAGG
The DNA here is from genome assembly GCA_037952925.1 of Lithobates clamitans. Lineage (NCBI taxonomy): Eukaryota > Metazoa > Chordata > Amphibia > Anura > Ranidae > Lithobates > Lithobates clamitans. The sequence goes on along the minus strand of JBBGZY010000457.1, from coordinate 797,501 downwards.
TCCAACACCACACTCAATACTCTCCTCCTTTTGCCCAGTTACCACAGAAGAAGTTGATAAACTCCTCTCCATGGCCCACCTCACTACCTGTCCCCTGGACCCTGTCCCCTCTCAATTACTGCGACCACCTTCCCACTCTATCCTCAACTCCCTAATCCACATCTTCAACCTCTCCCTCTCCTCCGGCACCTTTCCTTCCCCGCTCAAACATGCACTGGTTACCCCCATAGTCAAAAAACCCTCATTAGACCCCACCTGTTTGAATAACTTAAGACCTATCTCCCTGCTCCCGTTTGCCTCCAAGCTCATCGAACGCCTTGTTCATGACAAAATGAGTCGCTACCTCACGGACAACAACCTTCTCGACCCCCTACAGTCTGGCTTCCGCCCACAACATTCTACTGAAACTGCCCTACTAAAACTCACCAATGACCTAATAACTGTCAAAACCAATGGCCACTACTCCATACTCATACTTTTAGACCTCTCTGCTGCCTTTGACAAAGTTGACCACCTACTCCTCCTCAGCAAATTACACTCCCCTGGCCTCCGTGATTCTGCATTATCCTGGTTCTCCTCCTACCTATCTCAGCGCACTTTCAGTGTCACTTACAACTCCATCTCCTCCCCCCTTCCTCTTTCTGTTGGGGTACCCCAAGGCTCCGTCTTTGGGCCTCTCCTTTTCTCACTCTATACCTCTTCCCTGGGCCAGTTGATAACCTCCCATGGCTTCCAATACCACCTCTATGCTGATGACACACAGATCTATCTCTCCACTCCTCAACTCACCCCCTCTATCTCCTCACGAATCTCAAACTTGCTGAATGACATATCGGTATGGATGTCACACCACTTCCACAAACTTAATCTTTCTAAAACTGAGCTTGTTATATTTCCTCCTTCACGGTCCCCCTCCTGTGACTTCACCATTAATATCAACAACACAACTATTGGTCCCTCCACACATGCCAGGGTCCTGGGTGTAATCCTTGACTCTGACCTCTCCTTTAGCCCCCGAATCCAATCACTGGCTAAATCCTGCCGCCATAACCTCCGCAACATCTCCAGAATTCGACCCTTCCTGACTAATGACACCACAAAGCAACTTACTCACTCCTTGATTATTTCCCGCCTCGACTACTGCAACTCTCTCCTTAATGGCCTACCCTTAAGCAGGCTATCCCCCTTCAGTCTATTATGAATGCTGCTGCTAGACTAATACACCTCACTAATCGATCCGTGACTGCTGCTCCTCTCTGCCAATCCCTTCACTGGATTCCCCTACCCCACCGTGTAAAATTCAAAATGCTAACCATAACATACAAGACCATTCACAACATCGCCCCCATCTACATCACCAACCTCATCTGCAGATATCGCCCAAATCGCCCCCCCCCCCCCGCTCCTCCCAGGACCTCCTGCTCTCTAGCTCCCTTGTTACATCCTTCCATGCTCGCCTTCAGGACTTCTCCAGAGCCTCTCCCATTCTCTGGAATTCCCTGCCCCAGTATGTCCGATCAGCCCCTACCCTGTCCACCTTTAGGAGATCCCTGAAAACTCCTTTATTCAGGGAAGCCTATCCCACACCCATATAACTGTCCCTGAGCCACCCCATCAAATCATTCTTTGCAGCTATTACCTTTTGTACCACCACCCCCTCCCTTTAGAATGTAAGCTCTACGAGCAGGGCCCTCCTGTACCTTTTGTATTGAACTGTACTGTAATTGTGTTGTCCCCCTTATACATTGTAAATCGATGCGTAAACTGTTGGCGCTATATAAATCTCGTATAATAATAATAATAATAACGTGACAACACTGAAGAAATTACACTTTGCTACAATGTAAAGTAGTGAGTGTACAGCTTGTATAACAGTGTAAATTTGCAGTCCCCTCAAAATAACTCAACACACAGCCATTAATGTCTAAACCGCTGGCAACAAAAGTGAGTACACCCCTAAGTAAAAATGTCCAAATTGGGCCCAATTAGCCATTTTCCCTCTTCTGTGACTCGTTAGTGTAACAAAGTCTCAGGTGTGAATGGGGAGCAGGTGTGTTAAATTTGGTGTTATCGCTCTCACTCTCTCACATACTGGTCACTGGTCAAGTTTAACATGGCACCTCATGGCATGGAACTCTCTGAGGATCTGAAAAAAAGAATTGTTACTCTACATAAAGATGGCCAAGGCTATAAGAAGATTGCCAAGACCCTGAAACTGAGCTGAAGCATGGTGGCCAAGACCATACAGCGGTTTAACAGAACTGGTTCCACTCAGAACAGGACTCGCCATGGTTGACCAAAGAAATTGAGTGCACATGTTCAGAGTCATCCAGAGGTTGTCTTTGTGAAATAGACATATAAGTGCTGCCAGCATTGCTGCAGAGGTTGAAGGGGTGGGGGGGTCAGCCTGTCAGTGCTCAGACCATACACTGCACACTGCATCAAATTGGTCTGCATGCCTGTTCATCCCAGAAGGAAGCCTAGAGATGATGCACAAGAAAGCCTGCAAACAGTTTGCTGAAGACAAGCAGACTAAGGACATGGATTACTGGAACCATGTTCTGTGGTCTGCGAGACCAAGATAAACTTTGGTTCAGATGGTGTCAAGCGTGTGTGGCAGCAACCAGGTGAGGAGTACAAAGACAAGTCTGTCTTGCCCACAGTCAGCAATGGTGGTGGAAGTGTCATGGTCTGGGGCTGCATGAGTGCTGCCGGCACTGGGAAGCTACAGTTAATTGAGAGAACCATGAATGCCAACATGTACTGTGACATACTGAAGCAGTGTATTATCCCCTTCCTTCGGAGACTGAGCCACAGGGCAGTATTCCAAAATGATAATGCCCCGAACACACCTCTACAATAACCACTGCCTTGCTAAAGAAGCTGAGGGTAAAGGTGATGGACTGACCAAGCATGTCTCCAGATCTAAACTCTATTGAGCATCTGTGGGGCATCCTTAAATGGAAGGTGCAGGATCGCAAGGTCTTTACCATCCACAAGCTCCATGATGTTGTCATGGAGGAGTTGAAGAGGACTCCAGTGGCAACCTGTGAAGCTCTGGTGAACTCCATGCCCAAGAGGGTTAAGTCAGTGCTGGAAAATAATGGTGGCCACACAAAATATTGACAGTTTGGGCCCAATTTGGACATTTTAACTTAGGGGTGTATACACTTTTGTTGCCAGTGGTTTAGACATTAATGGCTGTGTGTTGAGTTATTTTGAGGGGACAGCAATTTTACACTGTTATACAAGCTGTACACTCACTACTTTACATTGCAGCAAAGTGTAATTTCTTCAGTGTTGCCACATCAAAAGATGTAATGAAATTTTTGCAGAAAATGTAAGGGGTGTACTCACTTTTGTGAGATACTGTATATAGATTTAAGTACGTCTGAACAATGCAATTAGCTTTTTCCTCCAAATACCTTTAAGAACTAGGTAATTGGAATACAATGGCTATTCACATGTAGAAATTCTGGACATTCCTAGTACTTTTAACATGTACTCCTCATATTAATAACATATACTAAATGAGTAAAATTCAAACAATATATAATGAATATATGTTGAATATTGTAAAAGTACATAAACAAAAATATGTGAAATTATTCAGTTAAGTAGGCATATAAATGCTTCATATAATGTAATATTAATATAATAGACATTATTGCTAATATAATTACTTGTAATTAAGAATACTTGTTCATAAGGCAACTTTTAAATAAGCTCCTTTTCTTTCTTTTAGTAATAAAAAAAAACATTCAAAACCTCTATTCATTGTTCAGTTGAGACATGAGTCATCGGTCTCATTATAACACACTCTGGCCCCATGGCCAATTCTTATCTTGTTTGGTTGTCTGGGATCCTCACGATTTACAACCTGAGAGAATATGCTATTAGGCTCTTAAAATCTTCTTGTAAGAGTCTTTGTCGAAAAGCAATGAACTTGTATTCATCTTTTAACAAACAGAACAAGATAGCTTCTAAGATGCACATGAAACCATATATAAAATAATATGTATAGGCCTTAGCAATTGATTTCTTTTTCTCTGTGACTGTACTCTTTCCTGACTATTTCTACAATCTAAAACATACACTAGTCACACCCATACGTAAAAAGCCCTCACTGGACTCCACCAATCCTAACCTACACCCCATCTCCTTGCTCCCCTTTTTATCCAAACTCCTTAAATGTCTGGTCTACAACTGACTGAGTGACCACCTCACCGAGAATAACCTTCAGCCTGGAGTTCGCCCTCAACACTCCACAGAAACTGCCCTCCTAAAACTAACAAACGATCTACTAATAGCCAAAACCAATGGACACTATTCTGTACTCCTACTCCTGGACCTTTCTGCTGCCTTTGATACGGTTGACCACCCCCTTATCCTCAAAAAACTCCACGCCTTTGGTCTCCGTTACTGTACTCTTTCCTGACTCTATTTCTACTTATCCAACCGCACCTTTAGCGTTACTTACAATTCTACCTTCTCCTCTTCCTTTCTCGTTGGGTTTCCAAAGGTTCTGTTTTTGGACCTCTCCTATTCTCGATCTACACCTCCTCCCTGGGTCAGCTGATGACTTCCAATACCATCTCTATGCCAATGACACCCACATTTATCGCTCTACCCCTCAGCTCACCCCCTCAGTCTCCTCACGTATCACTAATATAAACAGACAAATCAGTCTGGATGTCATACCACTTCCTCAAACTCAAACTAACCAAAACCAAGCTCATAATTTTTTCTCCCCCACATGCCCCTTCCCCTGATCTCTCTGCCAAGATCGATGGCACAACTGTCAGCCCATCCTCGCATGCCAAGGTTCTAGGTATAATCCTGGACTTTGATCTATCCTTTAGGCCCCACTATCCAAATCTTTCCGCCTCAATCTCTGCAACATCTCCAAAATACGGCCCTTTCAAACCACAAAACTCCTAATTCAACTTCCTTCTCATTGGCTTACCTTTACATAGGCTATCCCCCTTTCAGTACATCAAGAATGCTGCTGCCAGGCTCGACCACCTTACCAACTGCTCCATGTCTGCTACTCCTCTCTGTCAATCCCTCCATTGGCTTCCGCTCACTCAAATTAAATTCAAAATACCAACCCTAATAATAACTAATACCAATTTACAAAGCCATCCACAACTCAGCCCCCAGCTACATCACTAGTCTAGTCTCAAAATACCAACCTAATCATTCTATGTCCTTCCCAAGACCCCCTGCTCTCTTGCTCCTTCGCCACCTCCTTCCATGCTCGCCCCTAGGACTTTTCCAGAGCCTCTCCCATCCTATGGAACTCCCTACCCCAATCTGTCCGATTATCTCCTACTCTTTGCTTTTAGACGATCCCTAAAAACCTTCCTCTTCAGAGAAGCCTATCCTGCGCACACCTAACAGCTGTACTTTTATTTTCTCCATCAGATCACCCCCCACAGTTATTACCTTTTGTATCACTTGACCCTCCCTCCTAGATTGTAAGCTCTAATGAGTGGGGCCCTCTGTTTCCTTCTATATTGAATTGCATTGTAACTGTACTGTCTGCCCTCATGTTGTAAAGCACTGCGCAAACTGTTGGCGCTATTTAAATCCTGTATAATAATAGTAAATTAAATTTTGCTCTAGAGGTGAACCCACATCCTGGATTTTTGACTGATACTGAAACCTGATGTCTTCAGATTGGACTAATTCTCTAACAGCATTGTAGGCTGTGCCATTTTTTGTTTCCAAAAGGGATTTGATCAGGGAGGGAGGTTTCCAATGTTAAGCTTTGGTTTCCCTTTTTTTGTTTTTTTTTAATGCAAGAGATTGTAAACGAGAAGTGGTTTCCTAGATTTTTGGGTTGATCTTCAAACTTCCTTTTTTATGTTTTGTTACAATGGAGTACTGAATGTGGGGAGAGTCTTCCCTGTTTACAGTTTTTTTTTATCTTTTCCTTTCCCCTCCTTTTTTTTCTTTTTTTTTCTTTGCAACATTTATTGTATTGTTTAGTGACTTGTCTAGCCATCAGTGGGAGATTTCAAGATTTAATCTTTTTGAATTCTATCCCCACATAGGTTGTTTCCGCTACCCTAGAGGTTAAGTTGAAATTAGCTTTTTTTTTCCCTTTTTTTTGTATACAGGAAAGAAGGATTAGTCTGGGAACATTTTTCTTCTTTTTTTTTTTCCCTCAATGTGTGCTGGGGACCCTTGCCCTTCGTCAAGAGGTCCCCTTTAAGTTCACCTTTAACATCAAGGGACCTAATGTCCCAGAATAGAGATCAAGGCTACTATCAGACCACAGCAAAATGGAGAGTAATATAGTCTTCTTGCAGGAAACACATTTTAAAAAGAGCAAAGTCCCAAAACTTGAAAATAGGCATTTTCCAACTGCTTATCATTTTTCTAGCACTAGCACTTTTAAATAACTTTTTTTTCCTTTGGAAATGTCATTTTGCTCTCATACTGTTAAACACGGGAAACATGCGCTACTTTACAGGCATACTATACACACCTCCCAGGTACGAAATGTAAAGGAATATTTCACTTTTATTGTTTCACTTTAAGCATTAATAAAATCACTGCTCCCAAAAAAAGTTTTTAAAACTTTTTTTGCATTGATACATGTCCCCTGGGGCAGGACCCAGGTCCCCAAACACTTTTTATGATGATAACTTGCATATTAACCTTTAAAATTAGCACTTTTGATTTTTCATGTTCGTGTCCCATAAACTTTAACGGTATTCGCGTGTTCAAAGAAATTTTTTGCCTGTTCGCATGCTCTGGATGCGAACCGAACAGGGGGGGTGTTCGGCCTATCTCTATTCTACACCTTCATTACTCTCAGTGCAGGTCTCTGAGAGGACTGAAGGTATAGTGGGGTTGGAGATCCCAGCTGATGAGGAGCAAGGAGAGGTCCACCTTGTTCTTTGATGTGGGTCTTTTAAGTACTGTTGCCAATGGACTGTATAGGAGCTCGACATATATCTGGTCAAGCATGTGGTGCCCAAGCGGCTGCTGTTTTGGCCACGCTTGATACGCTTCAGACATATGTTGCAAACAGCAATGGTGCAATCTGCTGCACATGTCTCAAAAAAGGCCCTCACCAAAGAACTTTTGAAAAAACGCGCAGTCAGCAGCGCCCTGCACATGCGGAGCTCTGCGGTGTGATGCAGTCGGTTGGCTGTCCTTAAGCTGGCCCCTGGAGGGCATCCTGCCTCATTGGAGATGTGCCGCCCCCTCCTCCTCCTCCTCCTCCTCTCTTCTATCAGGCACCCACAGTGACCTCATCGTTCCTTCCCTCCTCGCCACTGGACCAAACCTGGCAGTATGCTGCAGCTGGGGGAACATGACTGCCAGTTTATTGTCCTTCTTGGGCACCCCTTCACTCTGGGCTTACATTACTGCCTTCATCCTCAACCTGGGTACCATCATCGGAGCCTTCAAAATGCTGTGCATCCTCCTGCGGCATGTACCCGGCACTGTGGTCGAACAGTTTGGGGGACTCCTCAGGACATAATGGTGGGGCTAGGGAAGGAGTGACCGATGAATAAAATAATGTATCTGCGCTTAGGCCAAAAGGGAAATTAGGTGTGCAGCCTACCCTGCTAGGTCCCCAATAGGGGACTAGAATGATAAAGAGTGCAAGTATAAGGGTAAATGGCACTACTTATATATTGAAAGGCGACAGGCCCAGATCCCTTGTTAGGTGCTGTGTGCCTCTGTTGTAAAAAATGTGCATATACCAGTGGTGCAATATCTACTAAATAAACAATGTGCATATACCAGTGGTGCAAAACCTCACTAAATTACCAGGTTGATATAGACTGTGATAATAATACAAAATATTTAAAAAGTGACACATAAACCGTGATGCTCCAATATCATAGATGCAGGTATGAAGTAAAAAATTAAAAATAAAAATGAAAAAATAGAAAAGGCCAGTCCCAAATGTGTATGAATGTTAGATAATAAAAAAAAAAAATTTAATTAAAAAAATTATTAAACAAACCCAAAAACTTAAACACACATGCTAAATCCTAAAAAAAAAAAAACACATAAAGAAATCAATCCAAACAAAGTCTTTTGTGATGTTTAAGTGCTTGGTGACGGTAAACACAGGAACAAATCCAGGTGACTTTTAGGTGCTCCCCTTCTTGGGTCCCCACTCATCAGCTCCAATAACCCCTAAAGGGTGTCTCGCATAGCAGATAGGCTTGATGTATCAATACTATTTCCAAAGATAGATCATGCATCCAGGTTCCTCTCCAACCTTTCCATCCAGTGTCCAGCTCCTATGGACCTCCCATGGATATCCCGCAGCTGGATCGAATTAAGTATGAAAAAAATCTCTCCAAGCCCAGATCAACTAGCTGTACTCCTCTCCTATTACTCTCTCCGATATCCAGTATAGGTAAAGTTTTCATACAAAAAATTAGATATGGGCTCCCATAGTGTAGTATTTAAATCAGGAAATGTTTTTATTTCAAAATAAAAAAAATAAAAAAAGAGACATAAAAACAAGTATTCCATGCTATGGAAACTTCCCAAAAAGCCCTACAACTACGGGAAAAAATGACTTCAGACCCGTGGTAAGTCTCGCTTGCAGCGTGCGCTCCAGCTGTGTTCCACAGGCTCACTGAACTGCTATCACACCCGGAAATGACGTCACTGCGTGACTCCGCCTTATGCACGTTTCATTAAATTTTTTAACTTTTTATTTTAATTTTTTTACTTCATACCTGCATCTATGATATTGGAGCATCATGGTTTATGTGTCACTTTTTAAATATTTTGTATTATTATCACAGTCTACATTAACCTGGTAATTTAGTGAGGTTTTGCACCACTGGTATATGCACATTGTTTATTTAGTAGGTATTGCACCACTGGTATATGCAAGGAGTGACTGATGCCATTGAGACGAGGGAATTGGCCGCTTTGGCAGCTGCATTGGCAGCCAAACTTGTCTTAGCCTGGGTGACAGAGGATGAGGAGGATGAGGACGGCTTTGTGATCCACTCTACCAAATCTTCTTCATGCTGTGGCTCAACATGGCCAGTTGTCGAAAAAAAGGACAAGCGTGCCCCACGTCCACATACTGAGGATGCACTGTGTCCACGACCAGCACTGTTGGCTGTAGACACAGAGCCTGCATGCCCTCTTTTAGAGGCCTGTGAGCGTCTGCCTTTCCTTGGTGGCCTTCCAGACATGCTGTAAAATTGGATTAGCAAAACACCGCCAAAAGTTTACTAAAAAAAATACACCAGGAGTGGCCTGCAGTCAGGTATAGGCTTGGCTAGACTAGAATGCAGTGTATATATATGTAGGAGACTGTAAATATATCTTTATGTACTGCAGATCACTGAATCACCTGCCTGCCTACCTGAAAGTCTCATTGAAAACGTACACCAGGAATGGCCTGTAGTCAGGTATAGGCTTGGCTAGACTAGAATGCAGTGGATATATATGTAGGAGACTGTAAATATATCTTTATGCACTGCAGATCACTGAATCACCTGCCTGGTCTGCCTGCCTGAAAGTGTCTTTAAATACGTACACCAGGAATAGTCTATAGTCAGGTATAGGTTTGGCTAGACTAGAATGCAGTGGATATATAAGTAGGCGACAGTATATATATTTTATGCACTGCAGATCACTGAATCACCTGCCTGCCTGCCTGCCTGCCTGCCTGCCTGCCTGAAAGTGTATTTGAAAACATACACCAGGAATGACCTGCAGTCAGATATAGGCTTGGCTAGACTGGAATGCAGTGGATATATATATGATGGAGACTGTATATATATTTTTTGCACTGCAGATCACTGAATCGCCTGCCTGAAAGTGTATTTGAAAACGTACACCAGGAACTACCTGCAGTCAGATATAGGCTTGGCTAGACTAGAATGCATTGGATATATGTATATGTTGGAGACTGTATATATATTTTATGCACTGCAGATCACTGAATCACTTGCCTGCCTGCCTGAAAGTGTATTTGAAAATGTACACCAGCAATGGCCTGCAGTCAGATATAGGCTTGGCTAGACTGGAATGCAGTGGATATATATATGTTGGAGACTGTATATATATTTTATGCACTGCAGATCACTGAATCACCTGCCTGCCTGCCTGAAAGTGTATATGAACACATACACCAGGACCTACCTGCAGTCAGATATAGGCTTGGCTAGACTAGAATGCAGTGGATATATATATATGATAGAGACAGTATATATATGTTATGCACTGCAGATCACTGAATCACCTGCCTGCAAGTGTATTTGAAAACGTACACCAGGAACTACCTGCAGTCAGATATAGGCTTGGCTAGACTAGAATGCAGTGGATATATGTATATGTTGGAGACTGTATATATATATTTAATGCACTGCAGATCACTGAATCACTTGCCTGCCTGCCTGAAAGTGTATTTGAAAATGTACACCAGCAATGCCCTGCAGTCAGATATAGGTTTGGCTAGACTGGAATGCAGTGGATATATATATGTTGGAGACTGTATATATATTTTATGCACTGCAGATCACTGAATCACCTGCCTGCCTGCCTGAAAGTGTATATGAACACATACACCAGGACCTACCTGCAGTCAGATATAGGCTAGGCCAGACTAGAATGCAGTGGATATATATATGTTGGAGACTGTATATATATTTAATGCACTGCAGATCACTGAATCACTTGCCTGCCTGCCTGCCTGCCTGAAAGTGTATTTGAAAACATACACCAGGAATGACCTGCAGTCAGATATAGGCTTGGCTAGACTGGAATGCAGTGGATATATATATGATGGAGACTGTATATATATTTTTTGCACTGCAGATCACTGAATCGCCTGCCTGAAAGTGTATTTGAAAACGTACACCAGGAACTACCTGCAGTCAGATATAGGCTTGGCTAGACTAGAATGCAGTGGATATATGTATATGTTGGAGACTGTATATATATTTTATGCATTGCAGATCACTGAATCACTTGCCTGCCTGCCTGAAAGTGTATTTGAAAATGTACACCAGCAATGGCCTGCAGTCAGATATAGGCTTGGCTAGACTGGAATGCAGTGGATATATATATGTTGGAGACTGTATATATATTTTATGCACTGCAGATCACTGAATCACCTGCCTGCCTGCCTGAAAGTGTATATGAACGCATACACCAGGACCTACCTGCAGTCAGATATAGGCTTGGCTAGACTAGAATGCAGTGGATATATACATGTTGGAGACTGTATATATATTTAATGCACTGCAGATCACTGAATCACTTGCCTGCCTGAAAGTGTATTTGAAAACGTACACCAGCAATGGCCTGCAGTCAAATATAGGCTTGGCTGGACTGGAATGCAGTGGATATATATTCGTTGAAGACTGTATATATATTTAATGCACTGCAGATCACTGAATCACTTGCCTGCATGCCTGAAAGTGTATTTGAAAACGTACACCAGGAACTACCTGCAGTCAGATATAGGCTTGGCTAGACTGGAATGCAGTGGATATATATATGTAGGCGACTGTATATATATTTTATGCACTGCAGATCACTGAATCACTTGCCTGCCTGCCTGCCTGCCTGAAAGTGTATTTGAAAACGTACACCAGGAACTACCTGCAGTCAGATATATGCTTGGCTAGACTGGAATGCAGTGGATATATATATGTTGGAGACTGTATATATATTTAATGCACTGCAGATCACTGAATCACTTGCCTGCCTGCCTGAAAGTGTATTTGAAAATGTACACCAGCAATGGCCTGCAGTCAGATATAGGCTTGGCTAGACTGGAATGCAGTGGATATATATATGTTGGAGACTGTATATTTTATGCACTGCAGATCACTGAATCACCTGCCTGCCTGCCTGAAAGTGTATATGAACACGTACACCAGGAACTACCTGCAGTCAGATATATGCTTGGCTAGACTGGAATGCAGTGGATATATATATGTTGGAGACTGTATATATATTTAATGCACTGCAGATCACTGAATCACTTGCCTGCCTGCCTGAAAGTGTATTTGAAAATGTACACCAGCAATGGCCTGCAGTCAGATATAGGCTTGGCTAGACTGGAATGCAGTGGATATATATATGTTGGAGACTGTATATATATTTAATGCACTGCAGATCACTGAATCACTTGCCTGCATGCCTGAAAGTGTATTTGAAAACGTACACCAGGAACTACCTGCAGTCAGATATAGGCTTGGCTAGACTGGAATGCAGTGGATATATATATATGTAGGAGACTGCATATATATTTTATGCACTGCAGATCACTGAATCACTTGCCTGCCTGAAAGTGTATTTGAAAATGTACACCAGCAATGGTCTGCAGTCAGATATAGCCTTGGCTAGACTGGAATGCAGTGGATATATATATATGTTGGAGACTGTATATATATTTTATGCACTGCAGATCACTAAATCACCTGCCTGCCTGCCTGAAAGTGTATATGAAGACATACACCAGGACCTACCTGCAGTCAGATATAGGCTTGGCTAGACTAGAATGCAGTGGATATATATATATGATAGAGACAGTATATACATGTTATGCACTGCAGATCACTGAATCACCTGCCTGCAAATGTATTTGAAAACGTACACCAGGAACTACCTGCAGTCAGATATAGGCTTGGCTAGACTAGAATGCAGTGGATATATGTATATGTTGGAGACTGTATATATATATATTTAATGCACTGCAGATCACTGAATCACTTGCCTGCCTGCCTGAAAGTGTATTTGAAAATGTACACCAGCAATGCCCTGCAGTCAGATATAGGTTTGGCTAGACTGGAATGCAGTGGATATATATATGTTGGAGACTGTATATATATTTTATGCACTGCAGATCACTGAATCACCTGCCTGCCTGCCTGCCTGAAAGTGTATATGAACACATACACCAGGACCTACCTGCAGTCAGATATAGGCTAGGCCAGACTAGAATGCAGTGGATATATATATGTTGGAGACTGTATATATATTTAATGCACTGCAGATCACTGAATCACTTGCCTGCATGCCTGAAAGTGTATTTGAAAAGGTACACCAGGAACTACCTGCAGTCAGATATAGGCTTGGCTAGACTGGAATGCAGTGGATATATATATGTTGTAGACTGTATATATATTTTATGCACTGCAGATCACTGAATCACCTGCCTGCCTGCCTGAAAGTGTGTATGAACATGTACACCAGGACCTACTTGCAGTCAGATATAGGCTTGGCTAGACTAGAATGCATTGGATATATATATGTTGGAGACTGTATATATATATTTAATGCACTGCAGATCACTGAATCACTTGCCTGCCTGAAAGTGTATTTGAAAACTTACACCAGCAATGGTCTGCAGTCAGATATGGGCTTGGCTAGACTGGAATGCAGTGGATATATATATGTTGGAGACTGTACAAATTTTTTATGCACTGCAGATCACTGAATCACCTGCCTGCCTGCCTGCCTGAAAGTGTATTTGAAAACGTACACCAGGAACTACCTGCAGTCAGATATAGGCTTAGCTAGACTAGAATGAAGTGGATATATATGTAGGAGACAGTATATATATTTTATGCACTGCAGATCACTGAATAACCTGCCTGGCCTGCCTGCCTGAAAGTGTATTTGAATACGTACGCCAGGAATGGTCTGCAGTAAGAGCTAGCTAAACTGGATACAGTGTATATATATATATATATATATATATATATATACACAAAGCCGGGATGTAAATATATACTAAATACACTGTAGCTAACTGAATAAACTGCCTGCCTGAAGTGTATTAGAAACAGTACACCAGGAACGGTCTGCAGTGAGATCTAGCTATACTAGATACAGTGGATATATATATATATATATATATATATATATATATATATATATATATATATATATATATATACCAGTCTGACTGTATATTAACCACTTCAATACAGGGCACTTATACACCTTCACCAATTTTCAGCTTTCAGCGCTGTCGCAGTTTGAATGACAATTGCACGGTCATCCAACACTGTGCCCAAACTAAATTTAACTAAATTTTTATCATTTTGTTCCCACAAAAAGAGCTTTCTTTTGGTGGTATTTGATCACCTCTGCTAAACAAATAAAAAAAAGACCGAAAATTTTGAAAAAAATTAAAAAGTTTTGCTTTTGTTTTTGTTAAAAATTTTTGTAAATAAGTAAGTTTTCTCTTTCACTGATGGGCACTGTTAAGGCGGCACTGACAGGCACTGATAAGGCGTCACAGATGAGGTGGCACCAATGAGTGGGCACTGACGATGGGCACTGATTTGCGGCACTGATGGGCACTGGTAGGCAGCGCTGATGGGCACTCAAGGGTGGCACTGGGTGGCACTGGTGGGCACTGATGGGCACTGAAAGGCTGCAAAGATGGGTTCTTATGGGTGGCACTGATGGGCACTGATAGGCGGCACTGCTGGGCACTGGTGGGCACTGATAGGCAGCACTGCTGGGCACTGATGTGCACTGATATGTGGCACTGATGGGCACTGATATGCGGAACTGATACGCCACACTGATAGGCATCCCTGGTGGCACTGGCAGTGGTGGGCACTGATTGACAGCTGCCTGGGCATTGATCGGCAGCTGCCTGGGCACAGATTAGTATTTCCCTGGGGGTCTATGGGGCATATCTGGTGATCCAGTGTGGATGGCTTCCCTGGTGGTCCTGGGCGGCTTCCCTGGTGGTCCTGGGCGGCTTCCCTGGTATTCCTGGGTGGGATCCGAGGGGGGCTGTGCTGATAAACAATCAGCACAGTCCCCCCCTGTCAGGAGAGCAGCCGATCGGCTCTCTTCTACTCGCGTCTGTCAGACGCGAATGAGGAAAAGCCGATCACCGGCTTTTCCTATTTACATCGTGATCAGCCGTGATTGGACACGGCTGATCACGTGGTAAAGAGTCTCCGTCAGAGACTCTTTACCTAGATCAGTGTTGCGGGGTGTCAGACTGACACACCACAACAACGATCGCCGTGGTGGGTTACCTTCTTTTCTTAGTCCTCTGGTCAATCTAAGCACCGTCAGGGTGGACTCCCAATCCTCCACCATAAATCGATAATGAAAAAATGATCTGATATGTGATACATACATATTTTATATCTTCTTTAGATCCATTGGAATGAATCCCCGTTTGAGAAAGGCCAATCAATTATCTGTTTATCGGGTTAAGAAGTCTGAGACTACATTGTTACAAATTGGATTGATTAATAACTGACAAATGAAATATTCAGATGGCATTGAATGTCATTGATTTTGAATATCCTTCAAATGTAGATGATACTTTTTGTAACATAATCTATGGGTTTGTTTCTTGTAAATATTTTGGACTTATGGATTTATAATGTCACTTTTATCCTTTCTCACACATAGAGGGTTAAACCCTTGGGATTTGCTAGTCACTAATGGTAATGATTAGATTGTATACATGTGTGGTAATTTGTTGGGTGTGGATAAAAGAAAGGGATTATGTCAGGTTCCTTACACACAGCCAGAGAAGCCTAATAAAGAGCGATTTATGCTCGATACTGTACAGTTACTTGCACGTCTGCACGTTCATGTTTTTCATGTTTTTTGGAATATTCAAGTAAAAGAAAAATTAGCATCAAGCATCGGCCCTATAGTTTTTTTAATATATATATATATATATATATATATATATATATATATATATATATATACAAAGCTGGGGTGTATATATATATACTAAATACACTGCAGCTAATTGAATCAACTGCCTGCCTGAAGTATATTAGAACCAGTACAGTAGGAACGGTCTGCAGTGAGATCTAGCTAACTGAATAAACTGCCTGCTCAAAGTAAATGAAATGACACACTCTCTCTCTCTCCGCCAGCAACACACTACACAAGGCCAATATGCAGGCGGCCTTATATAGTGTGGGGCATGGACTTAACCCCCTGAGCCATAATTGGCCAAAGGCACCCTGCCTTTGGCCAATTATGGCTCTCTTTGCTGACGGCGCTGTGATTGGCCAAAGCATGTGGGTCATAGTTCATGCTTGGCCAATCATCAGCGATTACGCAGTGCATTATGGGGTGTGACGCACCACTCGAATTTGGCGCAAATGCCCTATAATGTTCGATCTTCATCGAACAGCCATTGTTCGAGTCGAACTCATGTTCGACTCGAACTCCAAGCTCATCCCTATATCACAGTATAAATGAAAGTGGTCAATGTAGTAGCTTTTAGCCTATAGCCCTGCTCCATGTAGATCCGAAGCTGTTTGCCAAGATCTTGGCAGCCTTTCATTCCTCAATTGATTCACATTCACTAGGCAGGCTGTGTGGCACAGCAGGAGGACAACACAAATAAAGTAATAAGCCTTCAGCCCAGTCAAAGGGACATCCTCTAATGTTGCTGTTTGTTGAGCTTATTTAGTTATTATGGGAAATTCTAATTTCAAGATTAATTATACTAAAACAGAGGCAGATAATGTTTCTTTACCTTCAGCCTTAGTGCAAGAGTTAAAAGAGGAGTATCCTTTCCAGTGAGCTGGTTCCCATTTTTCCTATCTGGGTATTCAGGTGACGACCGACCCCTCTGCTCTGTACGAAGTTAATTTTTTCCTCTACTGAGGAAGATAGGGTTGAAGCTGCCGAATTGTCAATTCCCCACTTTGACTTGGTTTGGACGATTTAAATTAAAATGTCTGTTCTTCCCCAGCTTCCGTATCTAATACAGACACTTCCAATTCACATTCCACGAGCATGCTTTACTCATTTACAGGCTATCGTGAGGTCCCTATCTCATATCTTTTGGGACTGTCAGCTACTTTGCTTGTTTTGGGAGGAAGTATTTAAAACAATTTGCCATCTTACCTCAGTGGACTTAGGAAATAGCCCAATATACACAATGCCATTAAAACATTACAAATCCTCCTTAATTGCACAATTGCTTCTTGCTGCTTGAGCCTGTGTTCCGGCCCTTTGGAAATCAATGACACCTCCATTGATTTGGATGTGGTTTACCAGAGTTGAGGAAATTTACAAGGCAGAGAAATTGACAGTTATCCTTTATAATGGGGAGATAAAGTTTGATAATGCTTGGTCCCCTTGAATAGTTTATACCTGCTTTGCCCTGTATCGGAATCTGATGCAGTTGGATAATGCTCTCTATCTCGTTCTCTCTCTCTCTCTATATATATATATATATTGTGACAATATGAAAGGTGAGGTGATTGATGGACATTATGTTTCACCTTGCATGCTTCATTTGCCGAGAACTCAGGTGGAATTCAGTCCTGGTTTTACCAGCCACCTTGGCAGGGTTCATTTCTGGACCAGATTTTGCGGTCCACTTGTGTCCACCAACAGGTGGTATAAATTAAGCAGGACTGGAGCAAAGAATTGCTCTTGGCCTGGGACTCAGGAAGCCAAAAACCTGAGAGAGCTGCGTATCTGAAGTTTGCTGTGTGAGAGAAAGAAAAGGTTTGCATAATCTTTGTTTTGTGGGTGACTGGGAGAGCCCATTCACCCCTGAGTTAGGATCCAGATATGTTTAATTAGTGCCTGGATGGCAAGGATTTATTTTCTGTTTTGTTTGTTTTATCTTCCATGCGACCTTTAAATAAAACTGACTGCAAGTCAACTTTTAAGAAAGACCTGCTGTTTGTATTACCTTTTTCCCAGGGAAGGTAATCCCCATTTGAGCTAACCCCTGCCAATATATATAGAGTATATGTGTGTGTAATTTCCTTTGGGTAATACTTAAGGGTATTTTGCTCTCATGCAATTCTATTTAAGTAGCACTTGAGCAGTACGGTGTCTTGCCGAAAAAGTTCCCCCAGCGGATAATGACCCCCATGTACTGCGCAGGCGCAGCGCTTGTGCAGTACGAAGCACTACCGAGCCGAAAATAGCCGAACATACACAGCTGAGCGTCAGCTGTACACGGCGCCTGCGCATATTTAACACCACATTCTACCACACGCTCCCGATGCTACCAGGCAATGCCGCACGCTCCCGATGCTCATGCTACTCTGCAAGGGGCGGATAATAAACACATTATCACAGTAATACTGTAAAGCGCTGCGTAAACTGTTGGCGCTATATAAATCCTGTATAATAATAATAATAATACACCCGCCCCTTGTAGCACGAGCATCGGGAGCGTACGGCAGCGTCGGCCAAAATGTCTTGCTCATTGCGCAGGCGCCGTGTACAGCTGACTCTCAGCTGTTCAGCTTTGGATATTTTCGTCGGCTCCCTTGTTGTTCGTACTGCGCAAGCGCTGCGCCTGCGCAGTACAGGGGGGTCATTATCCACCAAGGGGAACTTTCTCGGCAGAGCAGTTGATATTTATATAATTGCTGTGTTCTCTTTATGCTTGTAAATTTGCTTCTTTTCTTTTTCTTATTGTGTACTGTGGGCATTTTTGTGTGTTAGTTGGAATTCAGGGTAAGTATAAAATTCATATGTATGACGTGGTATTCTGGTTGCAAATTCAGTGTTCATGAATTTATGTAAGGATATGCCAGTCTCTTGATTTGGATAAATTAAAAGTAAAAAAAAAATATATGATAGGTCGAATGCTATGGGTAATCTCCACCCATCTCACCTTTAACTCCCCTCAGAGGTTATCCTTGGTTTCAACAAGGATTAGCATTCTTTAAATCATGGGGCAGAGATGAAAATATGGGGTGCTTTATTCCAGCTCCCACTGGACTCCTTCTCTCCATGGAGCAGTTACCCCAGCATTTTGGTGGGTTCCCGATGGGCCACTGGTATTACAGGAAAATAGACTTTTTACACAGGTTGACTAACCTATGGTCAGTGAACTTCCTAACTGAATTTGAGTCCATGTGTGCCCTAGATCAAAAATCCTACCACCTCCCGTCCCTCGTGTACAAATCTTTGTTAACCAAATATTGGTTAACAATATACATTGTGAGGAAATTGGAGACAGAACTAGGGCTGGAATTCACCCCTGCTCAGCTACAGAAAATCATCACATTTTCTCACATCTCCCCATTTAGCCCCAAAATTCAGGAGTGGGGATTGCAAATAGGAAGGCTCTTTTATGGACCCTTGACAGTCCTGCCCCAAGATACAGAAGTTCTGGAGGGCAATATCACCATGTATTAAAAAAAACACTTTCAAACCTATAAAATGTACTCGCCTGCATTATCTGTTTCAAAACACTCCCTTCTCTCCTAAAGCATATGTAGCAATAACTCTCGGCGGAGCTGCTGGTTTAAGCGGGCTTGTTACCTTCCCCTCTCCTTCCCTCTGTTTTACCGGCACCGAGTCTAGGAGTTCCGTTGAGTTTACCTCTGGACGATACACGCACCAACGTTTTCAATGCTTTATTAAACGATTTACTAAGGAAGTAGCAGGAAAGAGGCAGAAGGGAAACTGCAGAGGAAACTCAAATATCTTCTTGTAGGGTTCTTGACAAATGTCCTGGTAGAATTTGGATATTATAATAGAATGCGCTCCCCTTGTGGGACACACTCGTTGCTCGCCTGGATAGGCCCCTCTCACTTGCCTAGCAGCCAGTACGTAGCATGAACAAAAGTCTCTGCCACAGACTTGTTTGGGATAAACTGGTACCGATCCTCTGCCACAGGATGTGTTGGTTTTCTGCAATGAACGTCAGTCACAGTGCTTGAACCTTTAGGCCAACCCGGCAACACTATGCTGTATAGTTACCTTTAGGATACATCCTCCAACCGAGTCACCAGGCCCCTCTCCAGACCAGCACGCTGCGTGATCCTTCCATGACGGGTCCTCCCCTGGGATCTCCTCGGTTGTCCAGCTTCCTCCCTTTGGATAGACAGCTCAGGACCATTCCTCGGCTGCTGTGGTAGGCCCCAGACAAGCTTCTGGGCCCACCCCTGCGCCGCAGCGACTTGGGGCTCCGGAGCGGAGGACCACGAGATTGCTCTCTAACGCATAGGAGGGCCAGCAGGTGGCTGTAAAACAAACAATACAATATGGCGTCTGTCCCATAAATACCCTCGCCCAGAATGCATCTCGGAGGACCACCTCCATCGAGTTGTCTCCGGGACAGAAGAGCATCCATACGCTTCGACACGTTGCATTTCCAACACTGACCAGTGATAACAGCGACACCCCCTGGTCAGCAGGGAAACACACACAACGTCAGCCAAGCTGGAACAGAGGCAAACCTAAACTATTTAACGAACAAGTTACTAAATTTACCTAACATATGGTAGATCGCAAATCTACCAGCGCTACACCTACAAAAATAGCATTACTTTGTAAATGCCAAAAAGATTTTATTACCTAGGTTTTGGAAGCAGGAACGTTGCTCTGCGATTCGTGAGTGGAAAAGGGAAGTAGACAAAATAAGTGCAGCTGAGAGATGGAGTTTCACTATTAGAGATAAGCAGGATACATTTGGGACATCTGGATGTATTACTCCTTTGAAATGAGTGATTAGTGTATTATCCACCCAGCCAATATATCACACAGTTCTGTATTCCATGTTGCTCAGTTGGGCTGCCTACTCCTTGTATGGTCCATCTGTTGCACCTAGATAACTAGAACTCTTTAGAATGGTTCCCTACCACAACACTGCATTTGTTCACCTGGCGTACATATAATTACTTATGTACAAGCTATACATGTCTGATCCACTTACTACAACTGAGATCATTTGTTCTTCCTTCTTTTAGTTCATATTTGTTTTATATTTTTATTTTTCATGTGTCAGTTAGGCAATCTGATACTGGGCTCCCAGTCTTTCGTTAGACTCTCAGACCCAATCGCCACTGGATCTCCTGAGCTCTTCCACCTTCATTATTCAATATCTTCCTCAAGCGTCACCCCAGCTTCTCTGCTGGGTCCCTGGCTTGGCACTCACAGATACTCCTCAAGCGTCACCCCTGCTGACCCGCTAGGTCCCTGGCTTGGCACTCACTGATGCTCCTGAAGCATCACCTTTGCTGTCCCGCTGGCTTCCTGGCTTGGCACTTGCTGAAGTTTTCCCACTTCTTCACTGTCCTCACCTGGTGAGAAGACTGCTCTGGTACTGGCTCCAGCTTACACACAATGGTCTCCAGTAACAAGGTGGATGGTCCCTTACCAGCTGTCCAGGTGGCACAGAACCCCGATCACCTGACTCCACCCAAATAAATAGTCTCTCCCAGCAGGCCAAGGGACTAATGAAACCCCCACCAATTGGCTGAGACATCCCATCCATTCCTAACCTGACCTTGCTAAGCCCTTGTCTATCTAATGTCACCAGCATAACGTCACCTAGCGACAGAAGAGAGAAGGTGCAGCAAGTCCAGAACTGGAGAGGAATCAGTGGATCTACTAACAGTTAACCAGGGCAACTACTGCCTGGTAAACTAAATGTACTTAGCAAACCTGCCTAAACACCAGGGTGCTACATCCTCCCCCTGCCTTGGAAACGACGTCTCGGAGTTGCAAGAAAATAATTTAACTCTCAAGCCTGAGAGTGTATGTCCTGACAAAACTGGGATGGGTGGGGGAATAAGGAGGGAAGGAAAAAAAAATCATAACAAGACATGTAGCGAACCACATAAAATAAACAGTGTATATACATAGGCAAGTGGCATTTCACACTAGGGCATATAAATAGCAGACAATATGTGCAACTTTACATGTGGCATACCACCAGAATAATATAAAGGGGGAAATATAAAATAGTAACCTTATATCTTAACTATCTATCTATTATGTACACCTGGAAAAATATAGAAAATATTAGCTTGGTTATAAAAGCTAAAGTCACTGCCTCTCCTTAGCCAAAGAAGATGCGATGGGTGCAAGAACACCTGAAAGAGAGAAATGGATAACATAGAAATACATCCTCTCCCTACAATAACAGTGCAATATATACATAAGTGAGTGTTGAGTAAATATTAATTACAGGTAAATACACCTTATGATATATCTAAACATGAGTACAGATGAAACTGGGCCCCACCCCCATCCGAGGGTGACACCCCTTTTTCATAACAGACCTAAAAGAAACTTACTTAGCAATTCCTATAAAATAGTTGTGTAATGTGAACAATGGTGCACTCAGGTTTGCACTCTCACGCCACCTGGTGGCCAGCATATCCAGAGAACATTCCTTGTGTACTTTCCAGTCCATTATTAAATTTCAAGGTGAGAACTTGCCCTCTTTGCCACAGCTTATTCTACCTAACTGACTAAACACTCCAGTGTCTTTAGAGAATCAAAGTCCATCAATCCTTCACTCAGGGTGGAACAACATTTCCCAGTAGTTTCCCTTCTTCATAGGGACAACTCCGGTGACAAAGTGCATGGCTGCAGTCAAACAGCAATTGGCAATGCCATGGTGCAAGGTACTGCACTTCCTAAAAGCGAAGTCCATCAATAGATCCCCTTACATGTAAAATCTCAGCCTGTCCACACAACAGCCAGGGACTGAGAAAAGAGTTTTGGTGGAAAAAACAAACATGCTGAACATCACATCAACATGTTACTTTTCAGGTGGAGGCACACTAGCAATTCAGATACACCAATGTGACTCAAATAGGCACTCCCTGCAACTTCCGCCAGAACACAGTCCCAGCTGTACAGCCAAACAGGAGTGTCGCCACTAGCAACATTTCTGCAAAGAAAGTGGAGTGGCTTCCAGCATAGCGTCCTGACTCCACAAAGCACACATTTGTAATCCATTCAAGTTCCAATAAAGGAACACAATTCGATATAATTTAGCAGTAATACCTGAGATCCGGTAACTTCAGGGTTTCCCCTCTTGTATTCACAATGGTAATATAATGATAGATGTTTAATGTTGGGTCTTTCACATTAGACTTGTGAATAATGACAGAATCTGATTTGGTTTTATAGTCATAATCATGGATGAATGGCAGGGAGCCTCCGGCCCCCATGGGTAACAGCAACGACCACTTAAATGAACACTTTATGCAGGGCTGTATCAGCAACTTTCACCAACAACAAAACACTTTTCTTCTCTTAGGCCGAGAGTGATAATCATAGCAGTTCAAGTGTCATTAAGCACTCTGCACATCTTAACAAACGTATGCAACCATCCTTACTCACCCCGCTCATTTTCAACCCCCATTTGGCTTACCAAATTCGGTACCATCGAAGTTGAACCCGGGGTCGACCACTTCCCGGGCATGAGACGGGGGAAATACTTAGCTTGACGAATGATAATCGGAGGGTAACAATCCTCGGGACAGCTGCCTCCATAATAGCGGCTGGTGCAGGCACTTCAATTTCCTTGGGAAGATGAGGTGCTGGTACTACCTGCTCCGGACTATCAGCTGCTGCAGGAAACTCGGGATGATCGGTGACAGTGGGAACAAACACTTCCACTAGGGGTACGGAATTATGGTGGTCTCCAATAGAGAAGAATGCCCCCTTGGCAAGGAGAGTTCCACTGGAATCAGCGACAACTGTTTAAGATTTGGTTTCCACCTTCCTAGCATACCCATGGGCCCGCTTTGCTTTCATCACTTGGGATGGTAGTGGTGGGCAAGCAGCCACCAGCAGCAGTTCTCCACAGTGATAGTACCGACTCCAAAGGCGCAAGAGCACAGCAAAGCCGAAACATCGTCGACACACAATTCCCATGGCCGCTGAACTTTGAGAGATGTACAGTGCTACCTCTTCATCATGAGGTACGAACCGAAAGCCCGTATCAGTAATCGTTTCTCTGGAGGCGAATAAACTGCCAATGGCCCTGAGGTCATACTCAGCTGAAACAGGTTGAATAATTTTGGGCATAGAAGCTACGAGTTGTGCCTTGTTATCCTCTAGGTAACGGTACTTCAGCACCCAGTCCCAAGATGGCAACACGTCCGACCGTGTGTCCTCCTCTGCAGAGCAGGGGCTCCTCCCCCTGCCAGGGGATTGGTCCTCACACTCTTTTGGAAACTTCAGCGCCCTCCTTCCCTTCTGCACAGAATGCCAAAACTTTAATGGAGTCCATTTAACCCTCGCAGCACTGGCGTAAAGTGTCAAAAGACCAGTCTGGTACTCTTCCATGAGCAATGAGACATATTGGTTCTTCCCCACATTGTTGGAATGCACAATAACACAGTCTATATGAAGTAAAGATGTTACTTGCCACTTTCCCATGGAGCCAGGAGAAATCCTGTTGTAGCTGTAGCTGGTTGCAATGGGTTACTGCTGCAGGATCAAGGCCTTTGCCCCACGTTGTGGCGACAAATGTAGCAAGGGCTCCAACCCCTATAGGCCTAATGGTGACCTCCAGAGTCATGGAGAGCTGACATCCTTCTTGGTAGAGTGGGTTACAAGGCATGGTGGGTGTAATACAAGCTGAAGTGATGGGCGTCAGACATTTTTTTAATGCAAAGAGATTTTTTATCTCTTGAACAAGAACTGTGGGAGAGAAGGTTAGAGCCAGGACACCCTTAAGTAGATGCAGTGATAACTGGCAGACTCTGAGACTTCTATACATAGACAGCTATACAGTGAAAGGCTTCCAGCTGGACACCACTTCTGTATAGGTAGGATCAGGGCCGAATTAACATAGGGGCTATTGGATCTGCAGCTCCAGCCCCATTTGCCAAAAAAAAAGAAAAAAAAAAAAGATTGACTTTGAGGGTCATGGCTCTGCGACCAGGGATTTTTAGGGGTAGGTAGCTGAAGACCAACCCCACCACTGGTCAAAATGTGGGACTCCTATCATCTATGGTTCCCGAGATACGGGGCTCCTTGTGCAGCCTGTCAGAAACTACATACAGAGCAGCCAGTTTAAATACAAGTTGGCACACTGTTTGCAGCAGACTGAGAGGATGAGCTCACAGTGCCTCTCCTCACTTCTTGTCAGAGGCACTGAGCTCAATGGACAGCTTGGACCCTGCAGAGTTTGACAGGCAGCACCGCCTGTAAAACTCACCTATTAATTTCAATGGGGCCACTCTGCAACTGCAAGCCAAACTCACTTGCAGTAGCAGCATAGTCCAACAATGTAAAACTACCATTCAGCAATGTAAAAAAAAAAACAAGGAGGCGGCAGTAGCACCTCATGAACGCCTGTCAGCTGCTGCTATACCACTCATTGAAAAGCAATCCACCAAAAATCACTTTTCAGAGGGCAGTAAGCATTACCGCAAATGCGAAAATGTGAAAATGAAAGAAACTTGAAACACATCATCCATTTCACACTCCCCACCAACCAGGTCACTCCCCAGCCCCTTCCCATGTTAGCCACCTCCCTTCAACTTATATCGTAGGTGACCATTTCCCAACCTGCAGATGACAGACCCTACTCCAAAAGATATCACAGTTACTCCCCCCACCCGCTGATTGATATCCCTCCATGACCACTTCACACCCCCCTGCTGACAGACCTCTCTCCCCAGCCAGTCCCCAAACACCCTCTCACCTGCTGACCTATGGATGGGGGAAATCACTCCCGCAGTGTTATTGTGTTCTGCCAGTGGGGAGCCTTCCCTACAGACACAATACAATGGTCAGTGTTGCTAACTATAGCTGGTTCAAGTTTTGGGAAAAATCTGACAGGCTGGTTGTACTCAAGTCGATTAATAGATTGACTTCTGTACAACCCACTAGCCCATACATAGATCAACTATGGCTGGTCTCTGCTTAATTGGCTTAATTTCAATCCATGTATGGCCCACTTATTTATCTCCTGTACATGCTGCTCACTGTCATACCCTCCACATTCCTCTCCTGTACATACTGCCCACTGCCATACCCTCCACACTCCTCTCCTGTACATACTGCCCACTGTCATATCCTCCACACTCTTCTCCTGTACATACTTCCCTTCTGTCTTACCCTCCACACTTGTCTCCTGTACATACTGCTTACAGTCTTACCCTCCACACTCGTCTTATGTACATACTGCTCAGTATCATACCATCCACACTCTTCTCCTGTACATACTGCCCACTGTCATACCCTTCACACTCCTCTCCTGTACGTACTGCCTACTTTCATAAACTCCTCTACTGTACATACTGTAGTGCCAGCTGTCATACCCTCCACACTCCTGTCCTGTGCATACTGTCCACGATCATATCCTCCACACTTCTCTCCTGTACATACTGCCCACTGTCATACCCCCCACACTCCACTCCTGTACATAGTGCCCACTGCCATACCCTCCACACATCTCTCCTGTAAATACTGCTCACTGTCATATCCTCCACACTCCTCTCCTGTGCATACTGTCCACTATCATACTCTCCACACTCCTCTCCTGTACATACCGCCCACTGTGATACCCTCCACACTCCTCTCCTGTACATCCTGCACCCATCGTACCCTCCGCACTCCTCTCCTGTACATACTGCCCTATCATACCCTCTACACTCCTCTCCTGTACATAATTCCAACTGTCATACCCTCCACACTCCTCTCCTGTACATACTGCCAACTGTCTTTCTCTTCACACTCCTCTCCTGTACATACTGCCCCCATAATACCTTCCACACTCCTCTCCTGTACATACTGCCAACTGTCATACCCTCCACACTCCTCTCCTGTACATGCTGCCAACTGTCTTTCTCTCCACACTCCTCTCCTGTACATACTGCCCCCACAATACCCTCCACACTCCTCTCCTGTACATACTGCCCACTGGCATACCCTTCACACTCCTCTCCTGTTCACACCACCCACTGTCATACACTCCACACTTTTCTCCTGTACATACTTCCCACTGTCATACCCTCCACACTTATCTCCTGTACATACTGCCCACTGTCATACCCCCCACACTCCTCTGCTGTGCATACTGCCCACTACCATACCCTCCACACTTCTCTCCTGTACATAGTACCCACTGCCATACCCTCCACACGTCTCTCTTGTACATACTGCCCACTGTCATACCTCCCACACTCCTCTCCTGTACATAGTTCCCCCTGTTATACCCTCCACATTCCTCCTCACCTGCACATACTTTCCACTTTTTTACCATCCATACTCCTCCCCTATGTCTCTTACCCACAAAAACAGTTCTTTAAATTTATATTGAATAGCCTCAATGTTACCAGCTCTAGAATGGGCACGCTTTTGTTAGTTCAACTAAAGGAAATTTTCTCAGTCCTCATATTTGTTCTGCCCATTATTAGCACTCATTTAATTTTGTGATTACTACTGTGATGTATAGAGGAACATAGGGGATGTCAGCTACTCTACATATACCCAGGGGCGGAACTACCAACATAGCGACACACGCGGGCGCTATGGGGCCCCCAGCCAAGTGGGGCCCGGTGGGGACAGGTGGCTCCGCGGGTGAGAGCGGGCGGGCCCGCGGGTGACAGTGGGTGGCTCCGTGGATGAGAGTGGGTGGCTCCGCGTCGGAGCTCTGAGGGCTGTCAGGAGGCTTGCTTGTTGAGACAGCTGGTCGGCTCGTGTGTGAGTGGGCTGGCCAATCAGGAAGCTGGCAGGCGGGGGCGCATAGAGATGTCATCATCTCTCACCGCCCGGTGCCCTCCCTGCATCCCTGCAGTGCAGTTCCCCCTTCACTGTGCAAGCAGCCTCGGGAAGCAGAGAGATGACATTATCTCTCTACTGCCTGACTGATAATCTGCTGCCTGACACAGCAGGGAAGTGACACAGCAAGTGACAATCCGTAATGTGTGACAGGTGAAGTGGCAAGTGACAATCCGTGATGTGGCAAGTGACAATCCGTAACATGTGGCAAGTGACACTCCGTAATGTGTGGCAAGTGACAATCTGTGACGTGGAAAGTAACAATCTGTAATGTGTGGCAGGTGACAATCTGTGACGTGGAAAGTGACAATCCGTAATGTGTGGCAAATGACAATCTGTGACGTGGAAAGTGACAATCCGTAATGTGTGGCAGGTGACGTGGCAAGTGACAATCTGGGACGTGGCAAGTGACAACCCGTAATGTGTGGCAAGTGACAATCTGTGATGTGGAAAGTGACAATCCGTAATGTGTGGCAAGTGACTTGGCAAGTGACAATCTGGGACATGGCAAG
Source organism: Lithobates clamitans (assembly GCA_037952925.1). Taxonomy (NCBI): domain Eukaryota; kingdom Metazoa; phylum Chordata; class Amphibia; order Anura; family Ranidae; genus Lithobates; species Lithobates clamitans. The sequence goes on along the minus strand of JBBGZY010000457.1, from coordinate 769,506 downwards.
TGACAATCTTAATGTGTGGCAAGTGACAATCCGTGACGTGGAAAGTGACAATCCGTAATGTGTGGCAGGTGACGTGGCAAGTGACAATCCATAATGTGTGGCAGGTGACGTGGCAAGTGACAATCTGGGACAAGGCAAGTGACAATCCGTAATGTGTGGCAAGTGACAATCTGTGACGTGGAAAGTGACAATCCGTAATGTGTGGCAAGTGACGTGGCAAGTGACAATCTGGGACGTGGCAAGTGACAATCCGTAATGTGTGGCAAGTGACAATCGATGACGTGGGAAGTGACAATCCGTAATGTGTGGCAGGTGACGTGGCAAGTGACAATCCGTAATGTGTGGCAGGTGACGTGGCAAGTGACAATCTGGGACGTGGCAAGTGGACAATCGGCAACATGTGGCAGGTGACATTCCACAACGTGTGACAAGTGACAATCTGCATCTGGTGGCAGGCGACATGGCAAGTGGACAATACGCAACGTGTGGCAGGTGATGTGGCAAGTGACATTCCGTGACAAGTTGCATCTGGTGGCAGGCGACGGTGGCAAGTGACACCCTCAGGGCTCCCACTGATTCTGCATTATGGTGAGTTGAACTATTTAATTTTATATAACAGAACAGAAATTGGTTAGAAGGCTGGAGGTCAGCAATATGTGTCCTTCAGGGGCTGCATACAGTATACTGCATACTTTGTTGTTCAAAATTAATATAAGCTGTTGCCTGGGTACTGTGCCACATGGGTGTGGTAATCTGTTTTTCAATGGCATTAGTTAATTTTATTTGTGGGGGGGCGGCTGTTTGCAGGGGGGGCCATACAACATTTTGTTATGGGGCCCTGTGATTTCTAGTTACGCCCCTGCATATACCACTGGTAAAAAAAGTGTCCCTGAAAATATTTTTGAAATGTTGGCAACTATGCACTGGGTCAGTAGAGGGCCCCTCCTGAGATCCTGTGATATTAAAGCAGTAGTAAACTTCGCTAACATTACTACTTTTTAGAGGCCCTGAGCCCTCCAGCGCTGCGTGTGATCAATCCGGCAGGTCCCGGATGCTTCCATCTTCCCCCGGACTTTCTTCCGGGACCTGTGCCTTCGGTTAGTTGCTTTGGCCCGGGCTACGTTGATGTCACACTCACGCATGCTCATGCGCATCCTCTCTCTCATCCCCTCTCTCTCATCCTCCCTCCCTTACCCCTCACCCCTCTCTCATCCCATTTCTCTCTCTCTCTCTCTCTCTCTCTCTCTCTCTCTCTCTCTCTCTCTCTCTCTCTCTCTCTCTCTCTCTCTCTCTCTCTCTCATCCTCCCTCTCTCTAATTAATTTAATTTGTAATAACAAAAAATTGTTTGCATATTTATTTATTTTTATTTTTTTATAAAAAGCCCCACCAAATCCTCAGCACCAGGCCCATGATGTTCTTAATCCGGCCCTGGGTAGGACCGCTGTCTCCTATGGCAATTCTTGTAACGGTCACTAACGGTACTTGTACTTACTGTAACTATTGGTGACACAAAAAAGTTCTCCTTGCACGCTACAGTCACTCACTATAGGTCTTCACTCACTGAGCACCCAGTCTCTCATTAGACTCTCAGACCCAATCGCCACTGGATCCCCTGAGCTCTTGCACCTCTATTTTTCAGTATCTTCCTCAAGCATCACCCCTTCTTCCCTGCTGAGTCCCTGGCTTGGCACTCACAGATACTTCTCAAGTGTCACCTTTGCTTGTCCAGCTGTGTCCCTGGCTTGGCACTTGCTGCCGTTTTCCCACTTCTTCACCGTCCCCGGCTGGTGAGAAGACTGCTCTGGTACTGGCTCCAGTTTATTCACAATGGTCTACGGTAACAAGGTGGATGGTCCCTTAGTGGCGACAGCTTCCCCCCTACCTCTGACCTCAACTGGTTCCCCGTCCGGCTGAACCGTTACTCTCGGCTGAACTCCAATCCTGCAGTCCCAACCCTGCACTGCTTCTCCTGATTCTGGATAGGCCCTCAGACAGCCTAGCAGCCAGATGTCCCTGGGATAGGCCTCAGTCTTCCGGACTAGCAGCCCAGGGCAGCATAACACACGTTCACCCAGAGAGCCGTCCAGGTGGCACAGAACCCCGAGCACCTGACTCCACCCAAATAAATAGGCTCTCCCAGCAGGCCAAGGGACTAAAGAATCCTCTGCCAATTGGCTGGGACACCCCATCCATTCATAACCTGACCTTGCTAAGCCCTTGTCTATCTAATGTCACCAGCAAAACGCCACCTAGCGACAGAAGAGAGAAGGTGCAGCAAGTCCAGAACTAGAGAGGAATCGGTGGATCTACTAACAATTAACAAGGGCAACTACTGCCTGGCAAACTAAATTTACTTAGCAACCCTGCCTAAATACCAGGGTGCTACATAATAAAAGAAGAAAACCATAGAGTAGATCATAGCATAACTCCTGAATTTTTTTTAAATCCATAAAAATACATAAAAGCTATTGCACTCACAAAACATGTCTCTGCCCAGCACTCAGGATAATCTGCCAATGCTTAGAATACAGCGCCACCGCTTTGGTACGGCCTGAAGCCGACGTGCGCTCCAACTCATGGAAGAGCTCTCTGCCCTTACGTGTTTCATCATCAACCAGACGTCCTCAGGAGGTCCTCAAATTTACTGGCTATCATCCAATCATGTGCATGCAAAAAAAGCTGTTTTTTTTATTTACCTAGCATGTGATTGGGTAGTCTTTGTAAAGTGAAGCTTCACCTCATTTACTAAGCTCTGAAGCAACTGCACTTGCAAAATGCATGGTCTATTTGGCTTTAGTAAATCAATCGCAATGCATGCAAGTGGAGAGAAATAAAGAGGGACAAATATAGGTGGAGTTCTACAGTCCAGCACAGGAAACCCCAGGTAGGGCTAACAAAATGTCTTGGGGTTTCTGTAAAGCAGAGGCAGTGTTTTCAGGCCACACCAGGAAGTTATACACTAATTGAATTTCTGGCAGGATTATCAGGTATTTGATCTGTACCCTAGGTATTTAAAAAAAAGATAAAGCATGGAGAAGTGAGTATCTACTGTATATATTTCCTTTTATTTGTCTAGACATACACTTTAACCACTTGACGACCGCCTCACGCTGATGTACGCCAATCCGAATTGGGAACCCACCACTTCTGCAGCACCCGTACTTCCCCCTTTCACTGGCCAACCCAGAATTCAGGTGGAAACAGTTGACTTTACGCCACTGGATTTTTATTCACTGTTTTTCACCGAAGATCTCTATAGATCTATTGTGGACCAAAGCAATTTATACGCTGGTCAACACATCGCCACTAATCCCCAGTCCTCCCTTGCCAGAGATTGGAGACCAATTACAGTCTCCGAATTTAAGACCTTTCTGGGCCTTTCCCTCCTCATGGGCTTGAATAAAAAGTGTAAGTTGTGGTCATATTGGTCCACTGACCCAATTTACCATTCGCCCTTGTTCTCTGCTTCCATGGCCAGGGCATGATACTAGCAGATTTTGCGGTTCATGCACTTTAACGACAATGAACTCTGTCGTCCTCGTGGAGACCCTGCATACGATCGGCTCTACAAAATTCGGCCCCTCGTAAACCACTTCAACCAACGTTTTGCAGACTTGTTTAACCCCCATCAAGTTGTCTGCGTTGATGAGTCCCTGATTAAATTTTCAAACAGTACCTTCCCAGCAAGCGTGCCAGATACGGGGTCAAGATGTATAAGCTCTGTGACAGGGCCACAGGCTATACATGTAGTTTTAAGGTTTACGAGGGCAAAGATAGTCACGTAGAGCCGACAAACTGCCCTGACTACATTGGAAGCGCTGGCAAGATAGTGTGGGACTTGGTGTCACCCTTATTCGGAAAGGGGTACCACTTGTACGTGGACAATTATTATATGAGCGTGCTATTTTTTAGTCACTTGTTTGATCATCAGATTGGAGCATGTGGCACCGTGCGACCTAATCGCCGGGGCTTTCCCCAGCGGCTTGTAGATTCCCGTCTTAGGCTGGGGGGGAGAGCCTGCTTGAAGTATAATAATTTGCTCGCTATGAAGTGGAGGGATAAGAAGAATGTTTTCGTTCTCACCTCCCTTCATGCAGACACGAAAACCCAAATTACTACGGCGACTGGTGTTGTGGAGAAACCCCTCCGTGTCCACGAATATAACCTTAATATGGGAGGGGTGGACCTCAACGACCAGTTGTTGGCGCCGTACCTAGTTGCCCGTAAGGCCAGACGCTGGTACAAAAAAGTGTCTGTTTATTTATTTCAATTGGCTTTGCTGAATGCTCATGTGCTATACAGAGCTTCAGGACGGACTGGATCCTTCCTTAAATTCCAGGAAGAGATCATCAGAGCCCTTCTGTTTCCAGACGGTGCTCTACCTCACCTTCCCCAACCAAATGCAGTAGGCCGGCTGCATGAGAGGCATTTTCCTTATGCCATCCCGAGTACCCCTACCCAACGAGCCCCCCAAAAAAGATGTTGTGTCTGCAGCAAGCGCGGATTTAGGCGTGACACCCGGTGTTATTGTCCCTCCTGTCCTGGCAATCCTGGTCTTTGCATAGGTGAATGTTTTGAACGCTACCATACACTAGTTGAGTATTAGCGTAGGGTACAGCACTGCACAGACTAGGACACACTTTCACAGGGTCTCCCAAGATGCCATTGCATTTTGAGAGACCCAAACCTGGAACCAGTTACAAAAGTTAAAAGTTACTAAAAAAAGTGTAAAAATAAAAAAATAAAAAAATTAAAAAAAATAAAAACACAAAAAAAAATAAAATAAAAAAAACAAAAATAGTTGTTGTTTTATTGTTTTCTCTCTCTCTATTCTCTCTCTATTGTTCTGCTCTTTTTTACTCTATTCTATTCTGCAATGTTTTATTGTTATTATGTTTTACCATGTTTGCTTTTCAGATATGCAATTTTTTTATAATTTACTGTTTACTGTGTTTTGTTGGTAACCATTTTATTGTTTTCAGGTACGCCATTCAGTTGCAGCGCGGATTTATTTATCTTGACAGCAACAGCGTTTGCTCCCACGATATATAAAGCCGTGACTCCAGCGCTGTCGGAGGTGATTTCACCACCACAGTTACATACTTCAGCATATATGCCGAAGCGTGGGGGCAGCAGTGGGTGGAGAAGCGATTTGCTCCTGCCTTTTGCGGGAGGATGCCCCCATGCTTCGGCATATATATATTTTAGGCACAGGTTGCGTTAAATGTTTTATTTTTTACTATGTTTTTTTTTGTATTTGCTTTGCAGGTATGGTAAGTCTTACTGTTATACTGTAATGTTACTTTGTTTTATTGTTAAATATCATTTGCTTAGCAGGTACGCCATTCAGTTGCAGTGCGGATTTATTTATCTTGACAGCAACAGCGTTTGCTCGCACGATATATAAAGCCGTGACTCCAGCACTGTCGGAGGTGATTTCACCACCACAGTTACATACTTCAGCATATATGCCGAAGCGTGGGGGCAGCAGTGGGTGGAGGAGCGATTTGCTCCTGCCTTTTGCGGGAGGATGCCCCCATGCTTCGGCATATATATATTTTAGGCACAGGTTGCGTTAAAAAATGTTTTATTTTTTACTATGTTTTTTTTTGTATTTGCTTTGCAGGTATGGTAAGTCTTCCCGTTATACTGTAATGTTACTTTGTTTTATTGTTAACCATCATTTGCTTAGCAGGTACGCCATTCAGTTGCAGCGCGGATTTATTTATCTTGACAGCAACAGCATTTGCTCCCACGATATATAAAGCCGTGACTCCAGCGCTGTCGGAGGTGATTTCACCACCACAGTTACATACTTCAGCATATATGCCGAAGCGTGGGGGCAGCAGTGGGTGGAGGAGCGATTTGCTCCTGCCTTTTGCGGGAGGATGCCCCCATGCTTCGGCATATATAAATGGTGCATGTATGCCCATCATTAGAAGTGGGTGGATGAAGGGAGGTATTCTAATGGTGGGCATACCCACCGATCAATATCTTTTTTTTCGTTCAGCCCACAGGCTGCATGAAAAAAAATTTACAATATATGCCCAACAAGGACCAGCAACGTACTGGTATGTTGCTGGACTTTGAGTGGTTATACCAGAATGATGCCTGCAGGTTTAGGTATCATCTTGGTATCATTCTTTTCAGCCAGCGGTCGGCTTTCATGTAAAAGCAATCCTAGCGGCTAATTAGCCTCTAGACTGCTTAGGGAATGCCCCCCCCCACCGTCTTCCATGTTTTTCTCTGGCTCTCCTGTCCCAACAGGGAACCTGAAAATGCAGCCGGTGATTCAGCCAGCTGACCATAGAGCTGATCAGAGACCAGAATGGCTCCAAACATCTCTATGGCCTAAGAAACCGGAAGCTACGAGCATTTCATGACTTAGATTTCGCCGGATGTAAACAGCGCCATTGGGAAATTGGAAAAGCATTTTATCACACCAATCTTGGTGTGGTCAGATGCTTTGAGGGCAGAGGAGAGATCTAGGGTCTAATAGACCCCAATTTTTTAAAAAAAAGAGTACCTGTCACTACCTATTGCTATCATAGGGGATATTTACATTCCCTGAGATAACAATAAAATTAATAAAAAAAAATAAAAATGAAAGGAACAGTTTAAAAATAAGATAATAAAGAAAAAAAAAAAAAAAAAAAAAAAGCACCCCTGTCCCCCCCCCCTGCTCTCGCGCAAAGGCGAACGCAAGCGTCGGTCTGGCGTCAAATGTAAACAGCAATTGCACCATGCATGTGAGGTATCACCGTGAAGGTCAGATCGAGGGCAGTAATTTTAGCAGTAGACCTCCTCTGTAAATTTAAAGTGGTAACCTGTAAAGGCTTTTAAAGGCTTTTAAAAATGTATTTATTTTGTTGCCACTGCACGTTTGTGCGCAATTTTAAAGCATGTCATGTTTGGTATCCATGTACTCGACCTAAGATCATCTTTTTTATTTCATCAAACATTTGGGCAATATAGTGTGTTTTAGTGCATTAAAATTTTAAAAAGTGTGTTTTTTCCCCAAGAAATGCGTTTGAAAAATCGCTGCGCAAATACTGTGTGAAAAAAAAAAATGAAATATACGCTTATTGACATTTTTTTTACCAAAGACATGTGGCCGAATACATTTTGGCCTAAATGTATGACTAAAATTGAGTTTATTGGATTTTTTTTATAACAAAAAGTAGAAAATATCATTTTTTTTCAAACTTTTCGGTCTTTTTCCATTTATAGCGCAAAAAATAAAAACCGCAGAGGTGATCAAATACCATCAAAAGAAAGCTCTATTTGTGGGAAGAAAAGGACGCAAATTTTGTTTGGGTAAAGCATTGCATGACCGCGCAATTAGCAGTTAAAGCGACGCAGTGCCAAATTGGAAAAAGACCTCTGGTCCTTAGGCAGCATAATGCTACGGGGCTCAAGTGGTTAAGGATAACAATTATGGATTACTATTTTTTTTATGTATTTGTAAGTGTGTCCATCATAAATTAGTATACTGTAAATAAGAAGGAAATTGAACCCACTGTTTTTTAATCCCCTTTGCTCTTACAGCTTGCAGTGCAATCACTGCAGTAATCTCCCACAAGTCTATTTGCCCTACTAAAGATTAACTTGTCCTTCAGACAGAGATGTAGAAACCTCTCTAACTGACATATCTATAACAGAAAATTTGACACAGAAAAGCACAAAAAACATTTCAGAAAAGCTAAATAAGCATATTGATGTGATTTGATTTGTGATTTGAAGAATTTCAGAATTGGGACATGTTTTCCCTTCCACACGGCTTGTCATGAACCTACTGGCCACAGCCAGAATACGCCCACTCTGACCACAGCGGGGTTCACTAAGGCCTCATGCACACGAGACGCTGCGCGTTCAGAGGCAGTTGGACACTTTTTTCTACTGCCCCTGAACTCAATCAATGTTATCCTATGTGTCCATGCACACAGTCTCGTTTTTGGCGTTTTTAGGCAGTTGCGTTTAACCTCGTTTTTCCAGAAGCAAAAAAATGGGTTCAGACGCAAAACTTTTCCACGTTTCAGATGCCAAACGCGGCTAAACGCATCTAAGCGCCGGTACCACGTTTGCGTTTAGAAGTGTTTTTAAACAAACCCTATTTTTTGGACTAGAAAACACAGAAATATGATGGTAAACTGCAGCAGAGAATGACATTTTGCGACCCAACTTTGGGGTCTCATATCTTGGGGCCACTTGGTGCTAGGAACCCCAAATTCGGTGTGCAAACACAGTGGAACTAGCACCAAGTGGCCCCGGGATACAGGGCCCCAAATTCGGGTTGCAAAATGTCAAGCACTTTTCTGCAGCAGAGAATGACATTTTGCGACCTGACTTTAGGGCCCCATATCTCGGGGCCACTAGGTGCTAGGAACCCCACATTTGGTGTGCAAACACAGTGGAACTAGCTCTACAACATATCCAAAGCTGGGCCACTTGGTGCTAGGAACCCCAGATTTGGATATGTTGTAGTCCTAGTTCCACTGTGTTTGCACACCAAATTTGGGGTTCCTAGCACCAAGTGGCCCCGAGATACGGGGCCCCAAAGTTGGGTCGCAAAATGTCATTCTCTTCTCTGCAGACGCTTTTAGATGCAAACGAGGTAAAACGTGGCTAAACGCGGCATGCAAACGCGGCAAAACAGGCATTTCTAAACGCCGGTTTCAGCTTTTAAAAACGTGTTCAGCAGAGTTTGCACCAGCGTCTCGTGTGCATAAAGCCTTAGGAGAGAATTACAATAAACAGGCAGTACTTTCCAGACATCCTAATGGTGGCATTGGGTTGGCTGCTTCCCACTCCTAGGTTGATAACCCAGTTACTACCAGCCAAGGTAAGGTGAGCAAGAGGCTCCTGTGAGGTGCAATTTTCTGGAATGAGGAGATGTGGATCAGTAAACAAGCTACAAGGAACTGAATAAAGCACTGTACAGCATGCATAGTTGCCAATAGTCCCGAATTTCCCCGGACATTCCCAGGATTTGGACCCTTTTCCGATTTTAGTGTTTCCCAGGAAATGTCCCGGGAAATCCTTTTTTTTTTCCGATTTTTTTTTTTTTCTCCGCCGCTAGAGGTCCGCGGCCGGCGGAGATAATGTCTCCGGTTGCCATTTTCCAGAGGACCAGGCGGGTTCAAGCTACAATGGAAAGAGAGCTGTGGCGCCGCCCACCTCCCGTGCCTGTTCACACTGCTGCCTATTGATCAGCTCTGTGTTTGAGCCGGGCTCAGGCTCAGCATTGGGCAGCGGCAAGTGTTCTGTGATTGGCCGAGCAGGTCATGTGCAGGACGGATGGAGGACATGAGGGAACTGGTCACATGTGGATGCAGGGCTGGACTGTGTCTGTGGGTAATCAGTCCTCCTAGTAGCTGGGACATGGGAGGCTGGGACTTGAAGTCCTCCTAGTAGCTGGGACATGGGATGCTGGGATTTGTAGTCCTCCTAGTAGCTGAGGCATGGGAGGCTGGGACTTGTAGTCCTCCTAGTAGCTGGGACATGGGAGGCTGGGACTTGTAGTCCTCCTAGTAGCTGGGACATGGGAGGCTGGGACTTGTAGTCCTCCTAGTAGCTGGGACATGGGAGGCTGGGACTTGTAGTCCTCCTAGTAGATGGGACATGGGAGGATGGGACTTGTAGTCCTCCTAGTAGCTGGGACATGGAAGGCTGGGACTTGTAGTCCTCCTAGTTGCTGGGACATGAAAGGCTGGGACTTGTAGTCCTCCTAGTAGCTGGGACATGGGAGGCTGGGACTTGTAGTTCACCTCATAGCTGGGACATGGGAGGCTGGGACTTGTAGTCCTCCTAGTAGCTGGGACATGAGAGGCTGGGACTTGTAGTCCTCCTAGTAGTTGGGACATGGGAGGTTGGAACTTGTAGTTCACCTCGTAGCTGAGACATGAGAGGCTGGGACTTGTAGTCCTCCTAGTAGCTGGGACATGGGAGGCTGGGACTTGTTGTCCTCCTAGTAGCTGGGACATGAGAGGCTGGGACTTGTAGTCCTCCTAGTAGCTGGGACATGGGAGGCTGGGACTTGTAGTCCTCCTAGTAGCTGGGACATGGAAGGCTGGGACTTGTAGTTCTCCTAGTAGCTGGGACATGGGAGGCTGGGACTTGTAGTCCTCCTAGTAGCTGAGGCATGGGAGGCTGGGACTTGTAGTCCTCCTAGTAGCTGGGACATGGGGGGCTGGGACTTGTAGTCCCCCTAGTAGCTGGGACATGGGAGGCTGGGACTTGTAGTCCTCCTAGTAGCTGGGACATGGGAGGCTGGGACTTGTAGTCCTCCTAGTAGCTGAGGCATGGGAGGCTGGGACTTGTAGTTCACCTCATAGCTGGGACATGAGAGGCTGGGACTTGTAGTCCTCCTAGTAGCTGGGACATGGGAGACTGGGACTTGTAGTTCTGCTCGTAGCTGGGACATGAGAGGCTGGGACTTGTAGTCCTCCTAGTAGCTGGGACATGGGAGGCTGGGACTTGTAGTCCTCCTAGTAGCTGGGACATGGGAGGCTGGAACTTGTAGTCCTCCTAGTAGCTGGGACATGGGAGGCTGGGACTTGTAGTTTTCCTCGTAGCTGGGACATGAGAGGCTGGGACTTGTAGTTCACCTCATAGCTGGGACATGAGAGGCTGGGACTTTCGCAGTCCTCCTAGTAGCTGGGACATGGAAGGCTTAGAGTTGTACTTGTAGTCCTCCTGTATTGGGGGGCATGGTAGGCTGGGACTGATAGTCCTCCTGTATTGTGGGACATGAAAGGCTGTTACGTATAGTCCTCCTGTAATGTCGGACCCCCATCTTCTGTCAGACCCCCCTCTTTCATCTCTCTCCTCCCCCCCTTTCTCTCACCCCCCCCCCTCACTACTGCCTCTCTCTCTCACCTCCTCCTCTTACCTCCCTCTTTCCCTTTCTCATGGGTTGGGGGCTGTACGGGGTCCCAATAATTTCTAACAGCAGCCCTGTGAGTGATTGCACCAGTTTGGATGTTTCTTGACCTACCCCCTGTCATACAGGCTCTATGACAGGGGGTAGGTCAGTGTGGAGTGTAGGGGTCCCTCTTGACAGGGGGTAGGTCAGTGTGGAGTGTAGGGGTCCCTCTATGACAGGGGGTAGGGCAGCGTGGCGTGTAGGGGTCCCTCTATGATGCGGTAGGGCAGTGTGGAGTGTAGGGGTCCCTCTATGGCAGGGGGTAGGGCAGTGTGGAGTATAGGGGTCCCTCTATGACAGGCGGTAGGGCAGTGTGGAGTGTAGGGGCCCCTCTGGGACCTACCCTCTGTCATAGAGGGACCCCTAAACTCCACACTGACCGTCTGTCATAGAGGGACCCCCACACTCACCTACCCCCTATCATAGAGGGACCCCTACACTGCAACACTGCATACTGCCTGACCTGAGATGTAAGGAAGCACTTCGCTGGGGACACCTGAGATGTAAGGAGGGAATCTACTGGGGACACCTGATGGCATCTGGTGGCAGGCGACGTGACAAGTGACACACTTGGGGGTCCCACTAGTTCTGCATTATGGTGAGTTGAACTATTCAATTTTTTATAACAATGTAATAATGATAATAATGCGCTTCTATCATCCTGACATCATAACAACCATGGTGAAGGGATGATTGAAGCGCTAACACCAGGTGTTTGGAGTATCTTTATTTGCTGATTGTTAAACTTTCTGAAATACACATATTTCTATTGTGGTGTAAGAGCTGGGCCTGCTGTCCCTCCATCCCTTTCTTTCCCTTTGTTTCTACCTCCATCCCTCGTTCATCTCAGACTCTAACCACACCCCGTCAAGCCACGCCCATTCAAGCCACACCCACTATTTTACGTAAACCACGCCCAATTTTTTGGCGCTGCGCGCCGCATTTTTTGTTTCCTATGCCGCGCCTACTTACGCATGCCCCGTCCCCTTATTATAATGCGAATCCACCTACAGCCAAAAAGTATCCCTAAAAATGTTTTTTCAATGTTGGCAACTATGCAGCATGCAAGATTTCCAGGATGGCTTACACCTCAAAGTAAAGGATTTTTAGAGACAGAACAACAAAACTTCCAAGGACAGGGTATTGCCCAGCATATAGAATTTCTAGGGACAGGTGAGCAGAGTCCACAGCATAACTTTCAGGAAAAAGGTCCTGCTCAGAGTGCAGGGTTTCCAGGGGCAGGTATGCAAAATGCACAATGGAAATTCCAAAGACAGGGTATTGCTCAGTGACCAGGATTTCCAGGAACAGGCCGGTGGAATGCTCAGCGGCACTTACAGAGACAAGGAGTCACAAGGTATAGAGCTTAATGCCCTTGACAAAAGGTTCAGGTAAGAATAGACCATCAGTCAATGGGACCACAGATAATAGTACAATTTCGCAACCATAGCAAAGCGCAGTCCACATGTCTGTAGGACAGCTGATCTGTGACCGGCTTAGACACAATAATCCAGATGACAATAAAAATACAGTAAATAAAAAAATCAGTAATACACATTTTGTAATAAAATAACCAAAAGAAACAAGGAAGAGAAAAACTCTCAAAACACACTGGGGTTGATTTACTAAAACTGGAGAGTGCAAAATCTGGTGCAACTCTACATAGAAACCAATCAGCTTCCAGCTCTTTTTGTCAAAGCTTAATTGAACGAGCTGAAGTCAGAAGCTGGCTACCATGCATGGCTGCACCAGCTTTTGCACTCCCAGTTTTAGTAAATCAACCACACTGTCTTCTCTTACTTTTTTAGATTAAATTAGTATTCAATACAACAAAATTTTATATAGTAGCGTGGATGTTTTATTATGTATTCTAACGTGCAATTTACAATTTGACAATATCTTATTACCTATTGACAACTATAAAAATGTGACTGTTAATAAAGTAGAATGCAATATGAAGACAGAATGTCTCCAAACAACCAGCCCAGTATGAAATTGAGATTTGTATGTGTCATCCAGAACTGTATATTCTGAGTTGGCACATTCTTTATAATACGTTTTTTTTCAGTGTGATCACCAAAAAAAGTTAGGGGGAATCTCCTTAAAGATAGACAGACAGACAGACAGACAGACATGTCACCTGGCTTAGTTTTTTTTACATCCAGTTGCATCACCTAATCCAGATACAGACCTGCTCTCTTCTATGTCACCTGACCATTCTCCAGATCCACCCTTGTTACCTGACGTGGCTCAACATTTGTTTGGATACATACCTCTATTTTTTCACTCCACTCCAGAATGCTCTAGTAATTCATTTGCACTTACTTGTGTTCATCAATGAAACAGACCAGGGGAACACAACCTACGATCTACCACAAAACCAAATCCAATATCCCTTGGGATGAGAAATGTGAAGAGTTTTCTGCAAATCTTTCTGTTTTTTGTGTAGTTCCCTGGATGACCAAAAGATTGGTACATCCTGATATACAAATAGAAACCAGATGCTTTGGTCATCAGTTCTGGCCTGCCATGCCTCTCCATTGACTGATGAAGACACCAATCTCAATAATTAGGCTATTGGTGAGGCGGGACTTATTAAGCTAGCAGGTGTGCTTATCTAGAGCCCCAACTCTTTCTACCCATATAAATAATTTTGCATAAAAAGGCACAAACACAATGGACATATTTTTTTTTTTTTTTACAGATTTGAAATCAAGTGCTTTTGCCTGTAGCAAGTAGTCATGCTAGGTCTTAATTTATGATGTGCTTCAGTAAAATTACATATTTGCTATAATGGTGGGCCTAGGCAACATTTTCAATTTTATTTGAATCAGTTCATGAATCAGACCCCAGTGCCTTTTTCTCTCCTCTCTACAGAGTCTCCACTATACTTCAATATTGTTAACAACTCTATCAGTTCCACACAAATAATCATCTACACTGCAGCTTTTAAGTTTCTTAGCGTAAAATGCTAGTGGTCAAAAAATCCCTCAGAGCTTACTTAATGCTTATTTAAATTATAGGTTGTAAAGTGGCATTTAAAAAAAAGGAATGTTAATGTTATAGTGATTTGCATATGACATGCATACTTCCATCAATAAGCTTTTTAAAGCATAATATATTTTGTGTTTGATGGAGTTATGAGGAAGAGATTGTACATTCTGCTTTAACAAGATTATAATCCGCAGTATTTACAGTGAAAGGGCTTTTAATTATTTCATTTTAACCTACAAATGGTCCACTACTAGCACAACATTATTGTTCTCTATCTTGCACTATTTAAACCAAATATTCTAGAAACCAGAAATAAAGAAAAAATCTCTGCGCAACGGACTAGGTGTTAAATGAAGAGTTGGAGGGGGTTAGAACTGCTGCCTCTACCAATTACTACCACTAGGTGGAGCAATGATACATATTAAGAAAACAAAGTAGATATGGTGCTGTTCTACTGCTAACACCTAGTGGTGTAAAAATACATAGGGTGCTTCCTTTGGAAAATCCTAGAGACTAAGAAGATATTACACCCTGTATTGAGAAAGTATTACCAAAGTGCATCAATTATGTAATTGTCAAATAAACCAAAAATTACTTGTACACTGTCATTTTACATTAAAGCTAAACTCAAACAAAGTGAGTGATTCCTAGTGCAAAAGGTCAGTATATCCGTTGAGATAAAGGATAAAACACTAAACAAATTTGTGATACGTACTGAGACAATCTAAGGTGCAATTGCAATTAATATGCTTACATGAAACTTTCCAAAGTACTAATTATTAAAAACCACCAAACAAGCAGATTTCCTACGTCTGCATTTCTGTAGTGTCCATTATAAATAAAACAAGTAAAAAAAATCATCAAAAAAACAAAATTACTGGATAATGAAAAATAAAAATGAAAAAAATGAATGAATGAAAAGAAAAGAAAAAAAGGAAATATAAATAATGATAATGATGTTGAATTATAAATTATAAAGTGCTCTTGTCCCATGAAGAAAATCTTCTTTCTAGTCAGATGGACTTTTCAGTGAGTGAACACACCGTGCATATCTTAATTCGTGTTCCTATTGCAGCTGCACCAGATTCTTCTCCCCCTCCTGGGGTTAAAAACATCCACAGTATGTGCCACTGTGTAGCAATAATGAAAGAGGACCATCCTTAGTGCTGGCTATGAGGAGATTCCATTATATGTTGTACGCCATGGAAGAGAGAGAGGGAGCCCAAATAGCGTGATACTGTTTCAAACTATTTTATTAACAAATGCATGGAAAGGTACTCACATACGGTAGCATTAACAAAGGCATTTGTTGCTGACACCAATGCTTGTGACAGGAAATGATGCAAGGGTGTATGCTGACTCCGCCCTACGCGTTTCATCACTCTGACGTCAGAGTGATGAAATGCGTAGGGTGGAGTCAGCATACGTCCTTGCATACGTCATATACTGACCTTTTGCACTAGGAATCACTCACTTTGTTTGAGTTTAACTTTAATGTAAAATGACAGTGTACAAGTAATTTTTTGTTTGGTTTATTTGACAATTACATAATTGATAAACTTTGGTAATACTTATCAATACACGGTGTAATATCTTCTTAGTCTCTAGGATTTTTCAAAGGAAGCGCCCTATGTATTTTTACACCACTAGGTGTTAGCAGTAGAACAGCGCCATATCTAGAAACCACTAGGTAAAAGTTTTATCATTTGCCCTTAAGAAGATGCAATTTTACAACATTTTAATGACAGTTCCTGATAAACATATGGCAACAGAAAAATATATAAATATTTTGTTATTAAATTTATAGAAGGTTTAATGCTTATGTATTTCCACAGCAACTAACGTTTCTGGTGCAGTCATATTGTAGAACAATAAATGTTTATTGTGCAGTCATATTGTGGAGCAAATATTTTATGTAGTTATTTTATGGTGTTCTATATAAATTACTTGAATGGGAAATCAACAAGGGGGTCGGACTGTGCCCAATGGGAGTAAGCAATGCCCGATCTTTGGTATTAGGGGGAGAAATAGTTGGTGTAAGTGGGAAGAATAGTGCCCCATTTTTGTTGTCAGTAGAAAGAATTATGCTCCATCATTGGTGTCAGTGAAAGGAATAGTGCACCATTGTTGGCGCTAGTGTCAGGAATAAAGTCTCAAGGGCCGGATAAAGGCAAGCAAAGGGCCACATCCGGCCCCAGGGCCGAAGTATGAGACCACTGCTCAAGATGGCCACTGTCAGAAATGCCAGGGAGTATTTTTCAAAACGTTTCTCAGCAAATTAAAGCATGGAGATGTGGTTGGATGGGTGAGTTTGTTTTGAATATTAAAAATTAATTACATGGCATTTTTGGTTTGTGGTGCTCCGATGCAGTGCAGTTCCACGTTAAAGTTATAAAAGGAGTGAGGTTGTAGTGACTAAACCAATAATACAATGAAAAAATGTACAAGGTGCTTTTACAACTTAAGCCTCATGCAACTGGACAATTTGCTAACTCTTCTTCTAGTAGCAGAGTTTTTGCAGAAAAAACACTTGACACTTGTAACTCATGTAACGTGTTTAGGTGAGTCAGACACTTGGACGTTAATTCATTTAATTGCCTAGAATAACAATTTAAGAATTATTGCTCAAGCCCTAAATGTGCCTAGTGCTTAGCCATGTTTTCACGCAATTAGGTGCGTCAAGAGTTTTTCTGCCAAAACTCTGCTGCTCTTGATGCTCCTGATGCTTCTGCTGCTTCTGACGCATTCATTCGCTATTCTAACAACCCTGGGTAGGCTCCAATCGCAATGCACTGCTACCGGAGCCCACCCTATTTTGAAGCCTATTAGAGCCCCAGGCTTTAATCATTTGCTTAAAAAAACCCTGCCGCTGTAATTCATGCACCCAGCATCCTGAAAGGGGTGGCAGTGGTGATGGAAAGGGGAGGCGGTGCCCGTGCACCCCCTTAATGGACAGCCACCCCTGGTTTAGAGGCAGGGAAAAAAACATCAAATGCCCCTAGAAGCTGCAGAAAAAAACATCCAGTGTGCATGAGACCTTATGATATCTGCAGCTATAGTAATTAATAAACAGCATGGGAATGGTTTGAGTTGTTCTCAGTATGAATTATCACTCTTGAGGTCAGCAAGGACTTTTTTCCATTGTAAGAAAATGTGGCAATATTTGCATGGGTGACAGAGCATTTCTGTTCTCTTTTCTTTGCATCAACACTGTTATAATTTGTGAAAGCTTGTTCTTGATGGATTTGCCTTTAATCATCTTAGTTAATTATGTGTTGATACAACTCCTTGTAAAAATCAGATTAAGGAAAATATCATATTTAATAAGGAAGATCTTTGTGTTGCATCTTTATATAAAACATTGCCTTATGATCAAGGAACTAAAATAGTATGCAAAATAGAACTAAAATGCTATAAAGCAGTTCCCATGTGTATAATCACACTCTGTGCCTCTGTCATAATGTTAGACTATTGCAGTCGAGAAAAGAAATTGCAGTGAAATAAATCCCAGAGCAATGCAATTTGTGTGTCTTGCATTCCTCCAATCTTCTTAAAGAATAGGTAAGTAATAGGGCATCAGCACTCTTTGATGTGGATGTCAGCGTCATACCAATACGCTGAAATTTCAAACATTTTCAGTCAGAAACATACAATACGCAATAGATGTCTCCAGGGAAATAGGCTGTGCTACCTTTGCTATAACTTGGGTCAAAAAAAAATGTGAAAAGACAAAATAGCACTACAACGAAAGCTGTTCTCAAACTAGATGACATTTTGTCATTTTACAAGAGAGATTAACTTATGAAAGTTTACTATACCACTGCAATCCGTATGATGTAATGGCAGCTTTGTGAATTTAGAATTGGGGGAAATAGGTATCACTAATGGTCTAAATTCTTGATTGTTAGTCACACTTTTCCCCTGATAGAAAAATATAACATACAACGCTATGGTGGCAACATACAAACAGCATATTTTATTTAAAAATGAGGCTGTTAATGGTGTACCACATCCCTGAATTATAATATGGCTAAAGAAACTTTATTTTGGACTTTACTGGAACAAAGAGGACAAACAACTAAATAGTTAAAAAAGTTTATAACATATTAAAAAACACATTAAGAATAAAATATTCCACATTCAGGTTACTAGAGCCGGCAGAACGAGCCAAGTAAGTGCCATTCAGTTTTTATAGTCTTTTACAAACAAAATAGAGACCAACAGAAGTGTAGGTCACAAACCTGTGGCTGAACTACCAGAGTCGCAAAGGTCGCACTTGCGACCGGGCCCCGGCGATTCCTGCCACTGTCGGGGGGGCCCCAATGGGGTTGCTTCCCGCAGGACTCTTTGCTGAGAGCATCTCTCTCAAACAGCCTAAAGCCTTCACTGACAGTTTCCACTCCCTCCTCCTTTGTATGGAGAGGGCCGATCGGCTTCTTCTCATCCCGCCCCTTTCCTCCTGTGTGCACCACGGGATGTGTGAAGCTAAGCAGCTGAATTTGATCATTCAGCTGCTGGGTTTTACACTTCCTGCAGTGTACTGTGTGCACCACGGGATGTGTGAAGCTAAGCAGCTGAATTTGATCATTCAGCTGCTGGGTTTTACACTTCCTGCAGTGTACACACAGGAGGAGAGGGGCGGGAAGAGAAGGAGCAGATCAGCGCTTTCCTCCCCATCCATACAAAGGAAGAAGGAGGGGGAACTGTTAGTGCAGTCTTTAGGCTGTATGAGAGAGATGATCTCAGCTCAGAGTCCTGCTGAGGAGGCACAGATAGGTGGCACCAATGGGCGCTGCTAGGCAGCACTGATGGGCAATGAAACGCGGCATTGATGAGCACTGATAGGTGGCACTGATAGGTGGCACTGATGGGCACTGATAGGTGCCACTGATAGGCGTCATTGATGAGCACTGATAGGTGGCACTGATGGGCACTGATAGGTGGCATTAATAGGCAACACTGATGGGCACTGACGGGGCTGCACAGATAATCAGGGCACTGATAATCGGTGCCCTGATTATCGGTGTAAACTGATAAATGTACTGACAGTCTTGCCGGTTAAAGGCTGCTCACAAAGACACAGCATGGAAGGAAAGGACTGGCAATAACCGAGAAGTCTGTTTACATGTAATCAGCTGATCACATGGTAAAGGGCCGCTGTGATTGGCCCTTTACCATAATCTGTGATCAGCTGTGTCCGAAGGCCCCTCCACCACACTGACCAATGAGAATACTTTTGAGGCTGATTTCTTCTGGGACAGCTTCCTGGAAAAAGTGGAGATTCTCATTTCTCAGTGTGGTTGTTTGCCATTGTGTGCATTATGGTGTTACATGGCCACCAATGCTGTGTAGTGTTGTTTTAAAGTCCCAGGCCATTGTGCCGGCTGGAGATGTTAGTGGAAGATGGGGAGCTTGTAATGTAGAGGGGATCGAAGGGGTGAGAGGGTTTTGTAAGTTAGTTTACCTTTTCATTTTTTGTGAAAAGTGAACTAACCTTTTAATTGCACTCTGCAAACTGGTGCTGCTGATATCACCTTCCTTACTATCCTAAATATTTTATATTTTGTATGCCCTCCGCCAAGATCACTAATATCTTGAACTGCATTGACCAGAATTTGAAATACACCTTTCTGTGTAGTCTGGACTAAAGAATAACGATTTTACTTAAAGCTGAAGTTTAGTTACTTTTTTTCGTTATGCAGCCCCAAGGGCATAGCTTACTTCTGATGTAGTATGCCCCATGTCTGTCTGGCTGCTTTATAGTGTAGAAATTGACTCCCCACTGCTGCCAGGTCCTCCTCACAGCACTGATCACCCAGCTCTGCTTTGGTTAACATCTGATGCTTTGAGTGTGAAAGAGTTGCTCAACTCAGTCACCCTTTATACCCTCCTTCTCCTTTCATAGAACTCATAGGGGTTGATTTATTAAAGACAAATAGACTCTGCACTTTGAAAGTGCAGTTGCTCCCGAGCTTAGTAAATGAAGGCAGGCTCTGCTGACTTCCATCATCCAATCATGTGAATCAAAAAGGCTGTTTTTTTTTAATGTTCCTGGATTGTGATTGGGTTTCAGTGTAAAGTGAAGCGTTATATCATTTACTAAGCTCTGGAATAACTGCAATTGCAAAGAGCACAGTCTATTTGTCTTTAGTAAATCAAACCCATTGCATTCTTTTCCAGAGTACAAAGGGGTTTATTTACTAAAGGCAAATAGACTATGCAATCTACCAGTGTAGTTACACTCTGTAAAGTGCAGTTGCACTAATTTTCCATAGTAGACCTAGACATATGCAAGGAAAATAAATGCTTGGATGATGGAAATCAGCAAAGCTTCACCACTATTACTAAATGGGGAAGATGAACAAAGTGCACAATCTATTTGTCTTTTGTAAATCAACCCCACAGTCTTCTGTGATTCGAGGAGGTGAATTTGATCATTCATACGCCCTTCATCTATTCACAGAAGGCTTTGCATTCTGGAAAATAATAGTATGAGTTCCATGAATGGAGGAGGCAAGAAGAAGGGGTGGGTGAGCGGTACAACTTTTTCATTTGCACAATGTCTGATGTAAACTCCAGCAGAGCTGGAAGATCATCTCTGTAGTGATGACCTATCAACAGTGTAAAGATTAACTCTATGCTATGCACAAGCCAGCAGGACATGGCACACACTTCAATAAAGGAAAGGTATGTCCCTGGTGCTGCATAGCAAAAAAAAAATAACTAAACTTCAGCTTTAATATTGCAAGATGTACTAGAAAAACCACATCATGAAAATGTCAAAGGTATACATCTAGCCTAGAGCAGAGTAGAAAAACAGTATAACAATTTTTGGATCCCTGAAAAGAATATTTTTTTTACTAGGTTTCTAAGACAAAACATCAAACTTGCCAAACTGACCAAGGTCAATTTACGAAAGCATAATACATACAGCATTTTCACTACTATGCATTATTTTCCAAATGTTATGTACGGAAATGATTTCTTTCCATTCACTAAGAGTTTTATTCTATAAATTAACTACATTTAAATGTTTCACTTTTTATTATCAATTTCTGTTATATTGTGCATGGCAAAGTCAATTCAACAAAATGTTGACATGGGCTTTGCGCCTTAAAAGAGAAGTATGGGTTTCCTTTTTTTTGCCTAATCCTAATCCTTATTAGCTGCTGATATCTACAAATCTTTCCTGCCCTCTGAAAAGTGCCTCGTTTCTGTTAAAATAGAGTTACCATCATACCGACAATGGTCTCGCTCTGGAGTCTGGATCCACCCACTTTCCAGTAATTTTGCTTGATTGATGTCGGCTCTCTGCTCTTTGCTCATTCCCGAGACTTCACACAACACTTAGAGCTGCTCCCCTCCTCCTATCTCCATCCTCCCTGTTGCAGACAGAATGATCTCAGCACACATTCAGGAAAGCAACAGGCAATATTGAGTGTAGAAATCAGTGATAGTGCTCTTTACAGTGTATTACATTCTACTTTCCTGCTAAAATTATAATGCAATTAATATGTTTTTAACGTAAAATATAACACTGGCTTTTTTTTTTATTTTTTACTGGCTATTTAGATTGCTCTATGTGATTGAGGTCATGGAGCTTTTATTGTACATATGCTGGTTTCACACTGCTAGGAGTACAGGGGATGGGGATGACAGAACTGTACAGGGGATGGGATGATAGGACTGTATAGGAGTACAGGGGATGGGGATGATGGGACTGTATAGGAGTACAGGGGATGGGGATGATGGGATTGTATAGGAATACAGGGGATGGGGATGATGGAACTGTATAGGAGTACAGGGATGGGGATGTGGGGACTGTATAGGAGTACAGGGGATAGGGATGACATAAGTGGCAGAGGGATGGTGTGGGGGTATGGGATCAGTGATGGGAAGGATGATTTTTTATGTTCAATAAAGGAGACCCTGGGGACATATCGGGGGTAACTTTAGATGTGGGGGAGTTGTCAGTCTCCCTCTCCTATGTGCTGTACACAGGTATGCTCTCTACACATAGCACTGTGTACATTTCAGAGAACAGACACAGGGCACATGCTACTTACCATGTCTCCTCTTCTCATATAACATGGTGCTATGTGTAGAGAACTTACCTGTGTTCATTGCTGGACATGAGAAGTGTTCAGTGCCTCTCCCTCCTCCCCCCATCAGCGAAAGGAGATGCTGATACAGACTTTGAATGAGTGAGGGGGAGGGAATTCAGAGACACAGGAAGGGACATCAAAGCCCAGTAGAGAGGTGTTGGAGTCTTGCAGAAGAGAGATTGCAGATAACAGCCAGTGAAAGATGAGGAGAATTCACTTGTATCACACTAAAAGCAAAAGAAAATATGCTGCGCTAAAGTGTGCTATAATATACTAAATAATAAATCAAATTATGTGTGTGACCATGGATATAACTATATAATAGATACCACCACTGAGTGAAACATGAAAATATTATAGTGATGATAATAATAAACAGATTACTAAATACAAATAAAAAATAAAATGTATATAAGCACACTAAGGTACAGTGTACACGATCAATTCAACCATACACTAAGGTGCAAAATACATAATCAATTCAAAAAACTTGCTAAAGTGAAATAATACAAATATTTTAGACTAAATTATTCCAAAAGTGCTTAGTGCCACACAATGCACATGAAAAAAACAGTCCTCAATAAAACAATATAATAAGTGAATTGTGAAATCTAGTAAATCAATATCAAAAAAGTGCTTTAGTGTCCACTGATGTTATTTTCCAGCATGCTCATAATTTTCTTTGTGCCGCAAACCATGCTTAGGTGCAATCCAGTGCCCCCCCCAGGTAATATGCTCACCTTAGGGCGTGTGACTCAGCTGCTACACTAAGTCAAATCACGCCTTTGAGCCACCCCAGGGCTTAATACAGGTCACCGGATCCCAGGTTCCAATGCGGTATGCAGAGATATATAAGGAAAAAAGCGCTCGATGGTGTGATATTGTTTTAAAATTTATTAAATCAATATCACAATCTTAAGGTGCGTCAGTGCACCGCTCTATTCAAAGCGTACAATCAATGAATCGGTAAAGGAGTATGGTATAAGTCTCATCTGTGGCAGATCCACAATCTCTCGCTCTGTCCTGGCACTTGTATCACACTGTCTCTCTGCTTCTGGGTTTTAGCTGGGGACACACTGCCATGGAAACGGAGGCACGTGAAGAACGCGCTCGTTCTAGATAGCAGCCTGGGTGTGCACCTCTTCACCAGGCACACCCACATGTCCTCCAGAGGGAGGGAGTGAAGGAGTGGCTGGATTGTGGAGCTGTGTCCACCCCCTGGAAACTTTTGAACTGAAAAAGAACCATTAGAGGCTGATTCTGGAATCTTCAAAAGACTATTCTACAAAAACTAAAGGACTGGGGAAAACAAGAAATGCAATGCCGGTATGAGAGTAGCACATACTACCTATTTTTGCATTCCTGTACTTCTGCTTTAAGGGTCTGTTCACACTAACCACATGTTGGTCTGCAGCTGGCCATAGCAAATGTGCAGCTATTACACATGTACAATTCTAGAAATCTAGTTTTGAAACACAATTTTAAAAAACTGTGGAAAGGTATCTATAGGCCTACCAACCTAACACGTACAGTTATGACTCAAGGGGACACTAGAATAGGGGAATAATGGGTTTTTGAGAACACTTGGAGCCCAAAGTTGTCATAGAGTTTGGTGAACAACATCTTTGCCTAGAATTACAATAAAATGTATATTGCATGAGAGCCTATTCTATTTACATGTTACCATTTTCAGTGTGGTTTAGTATTAGAAACTAAAAAAAAATCCACAGTTTTTTTTTATATATTTCATCAATGTAACAATTGTCATTCTTTTCAATATTCCCTACCCCTGCACTGGGAGTACAAAATTACAGGTATATATGTCTTAAAAAATGAATAAATACCCTTCAAACCATCAATATGTGCCCAAAATAAACAAATCCATGTTTAAAAATCTATTTATGCCTTTCTCATGCTATGCGGGGCAATAAATTGGGGTGAGTTTTCTATACAACAGGAGTGGTGGAGCACATTTGAAAGGTGGCCTTTTGGTGGATTAACACTTCACTTTTCAAAATTGAAGAACGCATGATTATTGAACTTTAAGAGGACAGTTGAATTGTTGATATATGCTGTGACCATGAGAATCACTGATGGTTTTGTTTTGATCTTTATTTTTCAGTGCTGCATGTATGGAAACACCTTTATGTTGTATGGATGATTTTCCTTGTGAGCAAATAACAATTGTCATTGTTGATTCCAAATTAGCAAAAAATGTGACCTAAGAATACGTTCTGTTTCCAGCTTGTCAAGTATATTGTAGTGTATCTAACACAGAATGCTACAACCAGACAGTCAAGAACACTCATTACTCATAAGCATTTGGCTGTAGCAAAGTGACCCGATTAATTGCAAACTCTGACTCACATATAATGGTTTCCTTATTCCTACTTTTTAGTACATGGTCTAGTGATTCTGGTCAGACTAGAAATGTTAAGTAAAATAATACAATTGTATGCAAATAACACTGTCAAGGAGAAAGAACTAATGCCCTGTACACACGACCGGTTTTGCTGTCGGAATAAACTCTGAAGGTTTCTCCGACGGAACTCCAACGGAATTCCATTCAAGCGATCTTGCCTACACACAGTCAAACCAAAGTCTGACCAAAGTCCGACCATCAAGAACGTGGTGATGTACAACACGTACGACGGGACTAGAAAAAGGAAGTTCAATAGCCAGTAGCCAATAGCTTCTGTCTCGTACTTGCTTCAGAGCATGCGTCATTTTTGGTCCGTCGGAACCAACAGATGAGCGGTTTTCCCAATAGGAATTGGTTCCATTGGAAATATTTAGAACATGTTCTATTTCTAGAGCCATCAGAATTTTCTAAAAAAAAGTCAGATGAGGCATATACACGATCGGAATATACAATGAAAAGCTTCCATTGGACTTTTTCTTTCGGACATTCCGCTCGTGTGTACACGACATAAGCAATCCAGTAGTCAGTGTTCTAATTCAGGTTCAAGTCCACATGATATGTAAAAGTACAGGAGTTTATGCATCACTCAAAAATTACACCAACCCAGATATTCTTTCTGGTTGAGGAGGGAAAGTATATGAAATACTACTGGTACATCGAGTCACACCAGAAAGGCAGAGGGATATTAGGGAAGTAAACAAGTGGCTGAAGAGCTGGTGTAGTAAGGAGTAGTTTGGGTTCCTGGAGGACTGGGCCGACTTCTCAGTTGGTCACCAGTACTATAGAAGGGACAGATTGCACCTAAATGAGGAGGGTGCAGATCTGCTGGGAGTAAAGATGGCCAAAAAGTTGGAGGGGGTTTTAAACTAGGCGACGGGAAGGAGAGTGCAGAGGTAGAGATAGTCAGAGCGGAACATAGTTCAGAGAGAAGTATTGGGGGCATTAGTGGAAGGTTGACTAAAGCACATAAACCCAAGGTAAGTATAGTAACAAATCCTAGTTGCAATCTCGGAACACCAAAGAGAGAGGGTAAAAAAGAGGGCGGGGTATGCCTGTATCTCAAGAATAAGTGAATGTGAGAGATGACATCACTAAGGGAGCTAGGGAGGAGGTGGAATCATTATGGGTAGAGCTCCAAAGGGATGAAGCTAAGGGGAAAATAATACTGGGAGTATGCCATCAGCCTCCTAACCTGAGGGAGGAGGGGGAGGTGGATCTCCTATCACAATTTGGATTAGCAGCAAGTATGGGAAGTGTTCTTATAATGGGGGATTTTAATTACCCAGACATAGACGGGCGGAGGGAACCACGCATTCGCCTAAGGCTCGCCAGTTACTAAATTTCTTGCAGGACAATTTCATGGGTCGGACGGTAGATGCACCAATTGGAAATAAAGCGTTACTAGAATAACTGATTACCAACAATACAGACCTTATAACGGATGTGGAAATATGGGGCAATTTGGGTAACATCGATCACAGGTCAATTGGCTTCAGTATGTAGTGCCACCTCTGAAGGAGCCGCTTGGTGAATTTGGATTCTCTGACCTCCGCCTCAACTCCAAGAATGATCTCAGCCCCTCTGACACACCTGGTTAAATAAAATTACTGCAAACACAATTTACAACACAAGTGAGAAATATGGCAATAAATACACACACACACCTGTTTAGTGATAAATACGCTTAGGTAGCTTCTTCTGATGAGGCTACTTGGCCTGAACTTTCTGAGCTCACATCGACAGGATCCATCTTGATGCTTTCAAGGGTGTTGAACAGGACATCCCAGATGAGCCCCCACGTGTAGCGCCCCCCTCCCCCTGAAGGAGCCGCTTGGTGAATTTGGATTCTCTGATCTCCGCCTCAACTCCAAGAATGACCTCAGATCCTCTGACATACCTGGTTTAATAACATTACTTCAAACACAATTTACAACACATACACCTGTTTAGTGATAAATATGCTTAATCTATTGATTGACTATTATAGCGTAAGTAGCAGTTAAACCGAATTGAACACACTCAGCAGGCAGGTTAGCAATAAAAAAATGCATATAAACTTTAAATGCAACAAGGCTACTTATAAATCCAGAAGGTATACAAGTTCAAAAAAACGTTGCCCCAGACCTGTATTTCCACCTCTGCGCTATGATTTCAAATGTCAAAGCCCTATCGGAGCTGCCACTTAAAATTAAAATACATGAAAACCGGTGAATTGGGTTTTCACATACTTATAAATCCACACTAGGTTTTCAGTGCACTCAAACGAATAGACAGAAGTATACTACCCCTTTAAACTGGCCAGCAGATAGAGCTTCAAGGTAGTTACAACTAGGGGCAGTCCTTAGTCCTAAGTTTCGTTGGAGCTCATTGGCACACATTGCGGCCATCAGTAAGGCCTGCTGGCAGTATTAGCGCTATGGGTTCACTGGTTAAACAGCTCTTAGTGACTTTATTCCCTAGCAGTGATAGCAAGTATTGGCCACAAGGCCCGCTCACCAGTTCCAGTAACACTGATTTGGTTGCCCCTCTTCTCAGGCATCAACTTGCTTGGTTACTTAGGGTTACTCTGACAGGCAGCACAGCAAAGACAGCATCCCGGGAGTAGCTCCATCTCTCCATGAACCAGTCTCAGAACTGCATCCCCACACTGTAGTAGCTTCCAAAGGCACCTCCTCCTCTCTCCACATAACTCACTGCAGACTTAGGAGATTCCCCAAATGGCTGTGGATTTCTGCCAACTCAGGCTCTGTCTTTCTCCGGCTGACAATCTTGGGCACAGTTGTTCTCTCCTCACTGTCTCTGCACTGTCATAACAGAGCTTTTTCTTTTCCTGGGCTCCTAGACTCTCTCTCTCTCGCTTCCTCTGAAACACCTCAGCCACCTCAGCTCTTCCTGAAACTCCCTTTTTTCCCAGTGTCCTCTCTGTCTGAGTTTTCTGGAAGGACACGTCAGCATCTCCCTATCTCCATCTTGTGGCCAAAAGGAGAAATTGCATGACAATAGTCTTTTATTGGTCCATGACAACATGCCTGCTACACACTTCCCCCACCAAAGAACCTTTGGCACCCAAAGGAAGGACAGAGTCCATCAACATATAATGTCCACAACCTGTTACATGCTTTCAAGATACAATGGGTGGCAAAAACAGGTTAGTATATGTAAGAAACAAGCAATTGCCATGCACGTATGAACTTGGCAAGGGAACCTCCCACCATTTGTCATAAGAGGTGGCCCACAAGCCACCGATATTGGGATGGCCCACCTAGATGTGCCAGGGGGTGTGTTGGAGTCGCCCCCAACTAAACTTGTAGTGGGAAGGGTCAGCGTGTTGTGAGTTCTTTGAGAGGTATAGATAGCTTCCTCAGAACTTTCACCTAGAGTATCGTAAGTCAGTTTTTTGGCGGATGAATTGTTCATTTTTTCCTTTGCTCTTTGGGCTCAGATAGTTCTGGTGTAGCAGCCTCTTCCACCATAGAAGGTAGAAGAGTCTCTGTGTCCTCTGCAGTTCAGAAGATCTTCCTGGCCTGTCAGTGATTGGCTCTGTGGTATGAATTCTGGTGCCTCAGGCCTGAGGGTTCCAGTATCCATTTCTCTAGAAGAAAGAAGAGTGACAGTTTCTGTCCAGTGACAGCCAGTCCATGCGCAGTTCTTCATGCTTACTGTCCTCTTCATCTGTGTTTAGTGGCACAGACTGAGACCTGTTATTGGACATGATCTCTCAGTAGTTTGAGTAGGCTGTGGATCTGGTTGTTGAGGCATACGAACTGCTTCTGATAAAGGTAGTAGATGATCCCGGTGCCAGGTCTTTCGAGGGCCTGTGCTTCCTTCTGGGTGAATCTGGTATACTGGTTACCCTGCTTAACTGCTTACAGGTGATGTAGGGCTGCGACTTCCAGCGATCAGCCAGTTTGTGCTTCCCAGGAACACCCAAGTTTCTCAGTAACACTCTGTAACCAGGCTGCAAATTGTGTACTCTCAGCTTCAGGTCGAAGTTTCTATTGTTTCGCTGCCCCCGGGTGTCTGAGGCAGCCTGGGCTTTCTCATATGCTGTTTTCAGACTCTTCCTCAGGCGGTCCACTTCACCCTTGGGAGTTGGGAATGCCTGGGCATACCGGATGAAGTGGTCGGTCACCACCAGAACACTTCTCTGTCCACTCGAGTCAGGCTCCAGACAGAGAAATCAATACACACTAACTCCAGTGGTCTTTGAAGATGGCCCATTGGCCCATTGGGTCTTTGAAGATGGCCCTACTCTGTTGGAGAGTAGGGATGAGCCGAACACCCCCTGGTTCAGTTCGCAGCAGAACATGCGAACAGGCTAAAAATTTGTTTGAACATGCGAACACCGTTAAAGTCTATGGGACACGAACATGAAAAATCAAAAGTGCTAATTTTAAAGGCTTATATGCAAGGTATTGTCTTAAAAAGTGTTTGGGGACCTGGGTCCTGCCCCAGGGGACATGTATCAATGCAAAAAAAGATTTAAAAACTGCCATTTTTTCGGGAGCAGTGATTTTAATAATGCTTAAAGTGAAACAATAAAAGTGTAATATTCCTTTAAATTTCGTACCCTTGGGGGTGTTTATAGTATGCCTGTAAGGTGGCGCATGTTTCCCGTGTTTAGAACAGTCTGAGAGCAAAATGACATTTCTAGAGGGAAAAAAGTAATTTAAAAGTACTCGTGGCTATAATGAATTGTCGGTCTCGGCAATACACATAAAAGTTAATTGATAAAAATGGCATAGGATTCCCCCACAGGGGAACCCCAAACCAAGATTAAAAAAAAAATGCATGGGGGTCCCCCCAAATTCCATACCAGGCCCTTCAGGTCTGGTATGGATATTAAGAGGAACCCAGTGCCAAAATAAAAAATGGTGTGGGGGTCCCCCTCAAAATCCATACCAGACCCTTCAGGTCTGGTATGGATTTTAAGGGGAACCCCGCACCAAAATTTAAAAAAAATTGTGTGTGGTCCCCCAAAAATCCATACCAGACCCTTATCCGAGCACGCAACCTGGCAGGCTGCAGGAGAAAAAGGGGGGTGAGAGAGTGCCCCCCCTCCTGAACCGTACCAGGCCACATACCCTCAACATTGGGAGGGTGTTTTGGGATAGCCCCCCAAAGCACCTTGTTCCCATGTTGATGGGGAGAAGGGCCTCATCCCCACAACCCTTGCCCGGTGGTTGTGGGGGTCTGCGGGTGGGGGGCTTATCGGAATCTGGAAGCCTGCTTTAACAAGGGGACCCCCACCCCCGTGTTAAATGGTAACGGGGTACAAATGTACCCCTACCATTTTACAAAAAATGTGTGAAAATGGTAAAAAAAAGACAATACAAGTCCTTTATTAAAAAATAAATAAAACTGTCCCATGAAGTCTTTTTCTTCTTCTCTGAAGGACCTGGTAAGGAATTTGGGGGGACCCCCACGCATTTTTTTTTTATTTTGGTTCGGGGTTCCCCTGTGGGGGAATCACATGCTGTTTTTATCAAATAACTTTTATGTGTATTGCCGGGGCCGACAATTCATTATAACCGCAAGTACTTTTAAATGACTTTTTTTCCTTTAGAAATGTCATTTTGCTCTCGGACTGTTCTAAACACGGGAAACATGCGCCACTTTACAGGCATACTATAGGCACCCCCCAGGTACGAAATTTAAAGGAATATTACACTTTTATTGTTTCACTGCTCCCGAAAAACGACCGTTTTTAAATCTTTTTTGCATTGATACATGTCCCCTGGGGCAGGACCCAGGTCTCCAAACACTTTTTATGACAATACCATGCATATAAGCCTTTAAAATAAGCACTTTTGATTTCTCCCATTTTAAAGGGTGTTCCACGGCTTTCGTATTTGCCAGGAACACCCCAAATTGTTCGCTATTCCAGCGAACAGGTGAACGCCTGATGTTCGAGTCGAACTTACAGTCGACTCAAACATCGGGCTCATCCCTATTGGAGAGTCTGTTAGCAGTAGATCTGGGCATTGGCCCTCCAGGGCCTTCAGTGTTAAACTACAGAGGGGATCTTTCATCTGGTCCTTTCTTAAGTCCCTGTCTGAAAGCTTAAGTAGGCCATTGTCCCTGACTTGGGACAAACCTTAGTAGTATTTGGGGACACCTGTCACTGAGATTCCGATGGCTTCAGCCTCAGTTGTTCCTCTGGCCTGATGTTCCGCACACTGACACAAGGCTTGTATCCCTTCTGGTGTTAGTTGAGTCCACTCTTCAGAGCAAGCCCCTGCGTCATAGGGTCTCCTCGACAGGGCATCAGCATTGCGGTTCCTGACTCCTGGACGGTACTTTAAACTGAAACAGAAGCCTGATAGAGCAGCCAAACACCTGTGCCCAGTGGCATCCAGCTTGGCTGTGGTAAGAATATATGCGAGCAGGTTGTTATCAGTCTTGACTACAAAGTCTGCACCATACAAGTAGTCTTTCAACTTGTCCACAACTGCCCACTTCAGAGCCAAGAAGTCCAACTTGTGAGTGGGGTAGTTCTTCTCAGCAGGTGCAAGACTTCGGCTCACGTAAACAACAGGCTGCAGGTGTCCATCGTACTCCTGATACAGTACCCTGCCTAGCCTGTCTGGACTGGCATCGACATGCAGTTCATTAGGCTTGGTTGGATCAGCATAAGCTAGAACAGGAGCAGTCGTTAGACTCTACTTCAACTGTCAAAAGGCTTGATCACACTGGTTGGTCCACTGGTCTTGGGTTGATTCCCGAGGCTTCCTGGGCCCTCCGGGTTGTCTAACCGGCTTTGTTGGGTTTGGATCCTCGTCAACATCCTCATTCTTCAATAATTCATTAAGAGGTGGAGCTACTTTAGCAAATCCTTCAACAAACCTTCTATAGTATGAGCAAAATCCCAGGAATGACCTAAGCTCAGTTACATTGGTAGCCCTTGGCCAAGAGGTGACAGCTTCCAACTTCTGGGGGTCAGTAGCTATTCCTTCAGCGGAGACAATATGGCCAAGGTAATTAACTGAAGGCTGGTAAAACTGACATTTCTCCAGGGACAGCTTCAACCCCTCATCATGGAGTCTCTTCAGGACTTTCTCCAGATGCTCTTCATGTTCTTTGAGGGTTTTGCCGAAGATGATGATATGGTTCAGATATGCCAACACTTTGATCAGGTTCACATCTCCTACTGTCTTCTCCATCAGTCTCTGGAACGTTGCTGGAGCACCAGACAGACCTTGAGGCATCCTATCAAACTCGAAGAACCCTACTGGGGTGATAAAAGCTGTTTTTTCCCTGTCCTCAGGGTGCATGGGGATTTGATAGTACCCACTCAGGTCCAGCATGCTAAACCACTTTGCCCCGAAAGGCTCTGTAAGGCATCTTCTATCCTTGGAGGGGTGTACTGATCAGGGATGGTCCTCCTGTTGAGCGTCCTATAATCAATGCACAGCCTCAGGGACCCATTTTTCTTCTGCACCACCACTATGGGGGAGGCATAAGGGCTCCTAGAGTCAATGATGATGCCTGATATCTTCAATTCTGCCAGCTGCTCACGTAAATCTTCTAGGTCCCCAAAGGGATCTGTCTGACTCTTTCCCTGAATGGCTTGTCTTCCTGAAGGCGAATCCGGTGCTGGGCAGTTTTTGCACACTCCACATCAAACTCATCTTTGGAGAACATATTCCGCCATCCTAGGAGCTGGGCTTTGACATTTTCTTTCCACTCAGGTGATAGTGTGGTGTTTTGTGGGTAAAACTGTTCTATGGAGATTCTGTCCTTCTCTCCCTTCCCCAAATTAGATGGCGAGACTGGGGTGACTGCATTTACTTGTCCTAACAGCATTCGGGCTCGCAGTTTCAACGGCGAGGCAGTAACATTCCG
The DNA here is from genome assembly GCA_037952925.1 of Lithobates clamitans. Classification (NCBI taxonomy): domain Eukaryota; kingdom Metazoa; phylum Chordata; class Amphibia; order Anura; family Ranidae; genus Lithobates; species Lithobates clamitans. The sequence continues at coordinate 737,214 of JBBGZY010000457.1, read as the reverse complement.
GATGCTGACAGGGATCTTCTCACAACTCCATTGCAGAGCCCTAATTAATATGACTTCTGGGATTACCTCCACTCCCATGTCCTCTCCCTGGCAGTCAGCTTCAAGGACAACAAAAGTGCCTGGTTGTTCCCAACTGAGCTTGACTATAGCTTGTAGACACACCACTCACCACCTCTCCAGGTTATAATATCTTCTCACTTCTGTCCAATCACAAAATCTTCCCTACTCCTTCAGCTGGGGCTCTCTGTTCTTTGACTAGGTGCTGATACACTTGTCTCAGCATAGGGTGTATGAATTTGGTTGGGGTGTCAGACTTAAATACAAGAGGAGTGAGCAGCCTTCTGACAAGGTCAGTGTTTATTCCTATTATCAGAGAACCCTTGTTGGCTCCTGATGGGTGAGGGCATACAACGGCTAAGGTATCAAACGTTTCTGTTGGTTCTGTCACAGAGGGGTCAAAAGTCAATCTGACCAGTAAGTATCTATCATATGGGAAATTTTGAGTTCCAATACCCCATATCTCCAGTTCCTCCAATTTCTGCATGGGTAAATGCTTGAGATGCCTGTCGTAAAAGTCTCTATATAGTAAGGTAACTTCTGCCCCATGTCCAGAAGGGCCTTTGTATAGATGCCTTCTACTTGAATTGACACGATGGGAGAGGTCCCACTAGTTTGTCAGGGAATCTACCTGAAATAGAGTAGTTAGTTTGTCCTGTCATCTGTATTCGCGCCCCCTTCCTGATGGGCTTCGGGTTTTGCTGGCGTCTCTGTTGGGCTCCAGAGGCTGGTATGCAGCGACTCTCTGTGACCAGGCACTTGAGGTCGATGGAAGAGGATTGTCTGGTCATTCAGAAACAGCAGTGAGGGCCCTCTGCGTCATTTTAGGCTTCTACTGTGGCTTCCCTGAGTCTTTGCCTTTTGAAATAACTGCTGTAGGTGGGCACCTGTTTGGCTTCTTCACCAGGGCCCTCTGCGGTTTCCTGCTGGCTTCTCGGAACCAGCTGACATGTTTTAACGGACTTGTGCACTTGTGTCAGTAATGACCCACTCCTCCACAATTAAGACAGACTACTTGACTCATGGGCTTCTCTGCAGAAATGACCGTAGGGTTTCAAAGTCTGCTTGGGCTCTGAGACATTCTCGTTAGCTGGTGGGGTGATCCTGACTGCTAGCAGCATCATCTCCATCATTTGCGACACCTGGGATTTCAAGAGCTCTATCTCTGTGTCATCACTAGTTGCACTAATCACTCTGACCTCAGTGACAGATTGTGGTTTCAGGTTTTTTTTTTTTCTCTCCAACTGGATCATAATAGAATCTAAGGGCTGAGTCCCCCTTAAAACCTGTTGTGCCCAGACCCTGTCAACTGCCCTGGGATCTATACCTTTCTTTAGCAGTATCTGGTGCATTATCTTGCCAAGACGTCTCATGTATTCAGACAGTTTCTCCCCCTCATCTTGGTAGGTATGCTCAAACTGGTACACAAGGTCAAAGGCCTTTTCTGTTCTCCCAAACACGTCAAGATATCTAAGTAGTCATGAGCAGTACAATTCTGTTTGCTAAGTTTCAGATTGTGAATAGCTTCTGAGGCTGGCCCCCTCAAACTCTCAGTGATTCTCTGCTTTTTCTGAGCCTCAGGGATGTCCCATTCATCCAAGGCTTGCATGGCTGGCTGCAGCCATTCCTTGAAACTCTTTTTACTGAGAGGAATAGGTTGTATTCCAGAAAAGGTTCCCAGCTTTTGGTATTCAGACCCAGTGTATAGTGGACTACTCTTCTGACACTTTGCCACAAACTCTTCCAAGGTGGCAATGAATTCCGGCCCTATCATAGCTACAGGTGTCGGTAAGGTAGCTTCTTCTGATGAGGCTACTTGGCCTGAACTTTCTGAGCTCACATCGACAGGATCCATCTTGATGCTTTCAAGGGTGTTGAACAGGACATCTTAGATGAGCCCCCACGTGTAGCGCCCCCCTCCCCCTGAAGGAGCCGCTTGGTGAATTTGGATTCTCTGATCTCCGCCTCAACTCCAAGAATGACCTCAGATCCTCTGACATACCTGGTTTAATAACATTACTTCAAACACAATTTACAACACATACACCTGTTTAGTGATAAATATGCTTAATCTATTGATTGACTATTATAGCGTAAGTAACAGTTAAACCGAATTAAACACACTCAGCAGGCAGGTTAGCAATAAACAATGCATATAAACTTTAAATGCAACAAGGGTACTTTTAAATCCACACTAGGTTTTGAGTGCACTCAAAGGAATAGACAGAGATAGAGCCAGCAGATAGAGCTTCAAGGTAATTACAACTAGGGGCAGTCCTTAGTCCTAAGTTTCAATGGAGCTCATTGGCGCTTATTGCAGCCGTCAGTAAGGCCTGCAGGCTGTATTAGAGCTATGGGGTCACTGGTTAAGTAGCTCCTAGTGACTTTATTCCCTAGCAGTGGTAGCAAGTATTGGCCACAAGGCCCGCTCACCAGTCCCGGTAACACTGGTTTAGTTTCCAATTCGATCAGGTGTCAACTCGCTTAGGTTGCTTAGGGTTACTCTGGCAGGCAGCACAGCAAATACAGCATCCCGGGAGTGGCTCTGTCTCTCCATGATCTGGTCCCAGAACTGCTTCCCCACACTGTAGTAGCTTCCAATGGCACCTCGTCCTCTCTCCACACTGGCCCCAATAACTTGCTGCAGACTTTGGAGGTTTCCAAATGGCTGTGGATTTCTGCCAACTCAGGCTCTGTCTTTCGTTGGCTGACAATCTTTTTGGCACAGTTGTTCTCTCCTCACCATCTCTGCACTGTCATGTCAGAGCCGTTTCTTTTCCTGGGCTCCTAGACTCTCTCTCTCTCTTCCTCTGAAAACACCTCTGCCTCCTCAGCTCTTCCTGAAACACCCCTTTTCCCAGTGTCTTCTCTGTCTAAGTTTTCTGGAAGGACAAGTCAGCAACTCCCTATCTCCATCTTGTGGCCAAAAGGAGAAATTGCATGACAATAGTCTTTCATTGGTCCATGACAACATGCCTTCTACAAGTATAAATCACATAAATAGGAAACATAAGGGAAATACAAAGACACTGAATTTCAAAAGAGTCAACTTCCCTAAACTACGAATCTTGCTAGAAGATATAAATTGGAATAAAATCTTAGGAACAAAGAACATGCAGGAGAGATGGGTTCGCTTTAGAAGCATATTAAATAAGGGCATTAGCCAGTGCATCCCATTGGGTAATAAATTTAAAAGAGCAAACAAAAGTCCAGGATGGCTTAACGCCAATGTAAAAATGCATATAAAAGCAAAAGTTAAGGCCTTCAAAAAATACAAGGTTGAGGGATCATCATCAGCATTCAAACTTTATAAAGAATGCAACAAAAAATGTAAGGGTGAAATTAGGGCAGCTAAGATAGAACACGAAAGACACATAGCGGAGGAGAGTAAAAAAAATCCCAAGAAATTCTTTAAATATGTAAACAGTAAAAAAGGGAGGGCAGACCATATTGGCCCCATTAAGAATGAGGAAGGACATCTAGTTACAAAGGATGGGGAGATAGCAAAGGTATTATTCTTCTCCTCAGTCTTCATGAGGGAATCGAGGGGCTTCAGTAACCAAAACTGCAGTGTTTATCCTCGTGATACATCACATGAAGCACCCTCATGGCTAACGGAGGACAGAGTTAGAATTAGACTTGGGAAACTTAACAGTAATAAATCACCGGGGCCGAATGGCTTGCACCCAAGGGTACTTAGGAAACTCAGTCAAGTAATTGCCATACGATTGTTTCTAATTTTTACTGAGAGTCTACTGACTGGAATGGTACCAGCGGATTCTAGAAAACTCAATGTATTACCAATATTTAAAAAGGGCCCAAAATACATCCCTGGGAATTACAGACCAGTTAGCCTAACATCAGTAGTATGCAAGCTCTTGGAGGGGATGATAAGGGGCTATATACAAGGTTTTAGTAATGAAAACGGTATCATTAGCAGTAATCAGCATGGATTCATGAAGAATCGTTCTTGCCAAACCAATCTATTAACCATCTATGAGGAGGTGAGTTACCATCTAGATAAAGAAAGACCCGTAGATGTGGTGTATCTGGATTTTGCAAAAGCATTTAACACAGTTCCCCATAAACGTTTACTGTACAAAATAAGGTCTGTTGGCATGGACCATAGGGTGAGTACATGGATTGAAAACTGACTACAAGGGCGAGTTCAGAGGGTGGTGATAAATGGAGAATACTCTGAATGTTCAGGGGTGGGTAGTGGGGTCCCACAGGGTTCTGTGCTGGGACCAATCCTATTTAATTTGTTCATAAAAGACCTGGAGGATGGGGTAAACTGTTCAATTTCTGTATTTGCGGACGATACTAAGCTAAGCAGGGCAAAAACTTCTCCACAGGATGTGAAAACCTTGCAAGAAGATCTGAACAAATTAATGGGGTGGGCAACTACATGGCAAATGAGGTTTAATGTCGAAAAATGTAAAATAATGCATTTGGTTGGCAAAAATATGAATGCAGTCTATACACTGGGGGGAGAACCTCTGGGGGAATCTAGGATGGAAAAGGACCTGGAGGTCCGAGTAGATAATAGGCTCAGTAATGGAATACAATGCCAATCTGCTGCTAACAAAGCAAACAGAATATTGGCATGCATTAAAAAAGGGATTAACTCCAGGGATAAAGCGATAGGGATGAGCCGAACACCCCCCAGTTCGGTTTGCAGCAGAACATGCGAACATACCAAAAATTTGTGCGAACACGCAAACCCCGTTGAAGTCTATGGGACTCGAACGTGAAAAATCAAAAGTGCTAATTTTAAAGGCTAATATGCAAGTTATTGTCATAAAAAGTGTTTAGGGACCCGGTCCTGCCCCAGGGGACATGTATCAATGCAAAAAAAAGTTTTAAAAATGGCTTTTTTTTTCAGGAGCAGTGATTTTAATAATGCTTAAAGTGAAACAATAAAAGTGTAATATTCCTTTAAATATCGTGCCTGGGGGGTATCTATAGTATGCCTGTAAAGTGGCACATTTTTCCCGTGTTTAGAACAGTCCCTGCACAAAATGACATTTCTAAAGGAAAAAAGACATTTAAAACTGCTTGCGGTTGTAATGTAATGTTGCCCCCCAGCCCATTACTGGGCCCTTTGGGTCTGGTATGGATATTAAGGGGAACCCCGCACCCAAATAAAAAAAAAGGCGTGGGGCCCCAAGGCACTATATACTCTGAACAGCAGTATACAGGCAGTCCCCGGGTTACAAACAAGATAGGGACTGTAGATTTGTTGTTAAGTTGAATCTGTTTGTAATTTGGCACAGGTACATTTTTTAATTGTACCTCCAGCCCAGAAATCTATTCTTAAGCTTTTTGGATAATATAGGGCAGGATTATCACCCCTGTAACATTTTTTTGCTGTCTGTGCCCCTGTTCAGAAGATTTCACCTCACTTTCTGTCCCAATGACAATTGGATTTAGAAAATTTTGGGTTATTAGGGAAACAAGGATTGGTGATAAAGCATCAGTGGAGATACCTTTTTCCCATATTAACTCTTACAGGAGAGAATTTCCCTTCCTAGGGGTAGATTTCCTCTCACTTCCTGTTGTCTCCCTCCGTTTCTAAGTAGGAGTCGTTTGTAAGTCAGATGTTTGAAAATAGGGGACCGCCTGTGTATACTATACAGCCTGCCCTATACACTCTGTGGAAAATTGGGCCTTAGGTGTTGGTGGAACCAGAACAGTGTAAGCCCTCAAAGTTACTGTCGGTGGGCGCTGGAACGGGCCCTGCTGTGAAATATTATATCAAGAATTGTAATTACATGCCCCTGTTAAACAGGTGCAGAAAAATTGGGCCTTAGGCGCTGGTGGTGGTGGCACAACACTGTAAAGCCTCACAGATACTTTTGTTGAGCGCAGGAACAGGCCCTGCTGTGAAGTATTAGATCAAAAATTTTAATTACATGCCCCCGTTAAACAGGGGCAGAAAAACTGGGCCTTAGGCGGTGGTGGTGGCATAACACTGTAAAGCCTCACAGATACTTTCGTTGAGCGCAGGAACAGGCCCTGCTGTGAAATATTGGATCAAAAATTGTAATTACAATACAGTGCAGCCGTAGTGCAGTTGCTACTACTTTTCTGGTGGTGTACACAATACACAATACAGTGTAGTGCGGTGTTGCAAAACAAAATATACATCATGTCCAGAAGGCCACCAAGCAGAGGCAGACACTCACAGGCCATTAAAAGAGGGCAAGCAGGCTCTGTGTCTACAGTCAACAGTGCTGGTCATGGACATGGTGTATCCTCTGCCGGTGGTCGTGGGGCACACTTGTCCTTTTTTTCTGCTGGTGGCCATGTTATCGAGCCAGAACATGCAGAAGAGTTGGTGAAGTGGATAACAAAGCCGTCCTCATCCTCCTCATCCTCTGTCACCCAGGCTCAGCGTAGTTTTCCTTCCTATGCAGCTGCCAAAGCGGCCTATTCCACCGGCTCCTTGTCCACAGTCACTCCTTCCTTAGCCCAACCATCATGCACGGAGAAGTTCCCCGAACTATCCGACCACAGTGTCGGGTACATGCTGCTGGAGGATGCGCAGCGATTTGAAAGCTCCGATGTTGGTTCCCGGGTTAAGGAAGGGAGTAACGTGAGCCTAGAGAGAGGGGGTGCCCAAGAAGGATAAGAAACTGGCATAGTGCTAAGTTTGCTCCAGCGAGGAGGAGGGGGGGGATAATGAGGTCACTGACTCTACTTGGGTGCCTGATAGAATAGATACTGCATCACACCGCAGAGCTCTGCAGGTGAAGGGCGCTGCTAACTCCCCGCTGATTTTGAAATGATCCTTGGTGTGGGCCTTTTTGGACACGTGTGCAGCAGATTGCACCATTGCTGTTTGCAACCTATGTCTAAAGCGGATCAAGCGTGGCCACAACAGCAGCCGCCTGGGCACCACATGCTTGACCAGACATATGATGACCTCCCATGCAGTCTTTTTCCCGTATACTATATTTGAGATTTAATATCTCTCAGATATGATTTGGGTTAAATGAGAGTTCTTTGACCATGAGTGAAAGCTTTAACACAATAACAACATTTATTGGTGAGTAGTTGAAAGTCTATCTAATACACAACCATCTATCCATAGTCTACACCAAGGAATAAAATATTAGGTTAAAATAAGAGAATTACATGAAAGAATACAGAGTATATACCTGAAAACATTAATCTGCAAACATATTTAACTACAAGTAAAAAGCAGACCTTTCCCAGAAATTACCCTTTGCACCAAGGTTCCATTCTGATGGTTGCTCGCCCATAAAAGTGTGTGTTTCCCTCCTATGTAGTCTGTGTATGTCATTACATGCTGATACCTCATTGGTTGGCATAGCGTGGCTCTGATTGGTGAGCTTCCCTATTCCTGGTTAAGGACTGGTAACATCTCCAATCCCTATACTTTGCATAAGTCAGCCCCCTTTAATGCAAATCCTTGTGACTATTCTGAGCAGGAGCTTAACTTGAATTTTCCCGGGAAGTTAAGTATTGATTACGGGTTGGTCTCCCTTCATTGCATATCCCAGCATGGGATCCTTTGAAGTGAGTATGTGTAAAACAATGAGGTCTGAATAACATTGTTTGTATACACAAGCCTAGGCACCGACTTGTCTGGTCTACCAAAGATTTCTGTGAAGATAATATGTTCCGCCCTACATAGATAAAAGCTAAATTAAATATATTCATTAAATCTAAATAAATTAAACATAAATTAAATATAAATTAAATATATTCATTAAATATAAATACATTAAATATAAATACATTAAATATAAATTAAATATAAATTAAATATATTCATAATTACAATATCCGTTGGCAACAGCACTTGCAAGACCCACATCAAAGAAAAAGGCGGACTTCTCCTTGCTCTTTATCTGGGATCTCCAACCCTACTCCACTCCTCTCGAAAACCTGCACTGAAAGGAATCAAGGTAAAGCAATAGGTGTCCCAAGTACTTGCAGCCAATCTGCTAGCAGTACACCACCATCTGATTTTAGCAAGCAAATTTCCCTACCCCAGTTGCAAAACCGTAAAAAGAAATTCGGTCCCAGCCATCCGCATGCTCACAGTCTGAATGCTAGCTTGAATGCCAGCTTGGCCAAATTGCTAGCACTGCAACTACTGCCTTTTCAGCTGGTAGACTCTGCCCCCTTTTGTGAATCTGTGGAATGTTCTGTACCTAAGTTGCAGGTTCCAAAACGCCATTTCTTTTCACGGGAGGCCAAATAGTAGGCGTGACCCTAAGGTGGTGTGGTTAGCGTCTGGGATGAACGAGGGAGGGAGGGAGAGAGGGAGGGACAGCAGGCCCAGATCCTACACAACAATAGAAATATGTCTATTCTAGAAAGTTTAACAATCAGCAGATAAAGATATTCCAAACACCTGGTGTTAGCACTTCAATCATTCCCGCACCATGGTTGTTGTGGTGTCAGGTTGATTGAAGCGCATTATTTCTATTATTACATTGTAATATAAAATGAAATCATTCAACTCACCATAATGCAGAATCAGTGGGAGCCATGAGCATGTCACTAGCCACGTTGCCTGCCACCAGATGTCATCAGGTCCGTCCTTACATCAGGTGCCAACCGCGGAGACCCTCCTTACATGCAGCCTGTGTCACATCAAATGCAGCCTGTGTCACATCAAATGCAGCCTGTGTCGCATAAAATGCAGCCTGTGTCCCACAAAATGCAGCCAGCCTGTGTCACATCAAATGCAGCCAGCCTGTGTCACATCAAATGCAGCAAGCCTGTGTCACATCAAATGCAGCCAGCCTGTGTCACATCAAATTATGGAGCCAGCCTGTATCACATCAAATGCAGCCAGCCTGTGTCACATCAAATGCAGCCAGCCTGTGTCCCTGTGTGCAGCCTGTGTCACAAGGAATGCAGCCAGCCTGTGTCACATCAAATGCAGCCAGCCTGTATCCCTGTGTCCAGCCTGTGTCACATCAAATGCAGCCAGCCTATGTCACATCAAATGCAGCCAGCCTGTGTCCCTGTGTCCAGCCTGTGTCACATGAAATGCAGCCAGCCTGTGTCACATGAAATGCAGCCAGCCTGTGTCCCTGTGTCCAGCCTGTGTCACATGAAATGTAGCCAGCCTGTGTCACATGAAATGCAGCCAGCGAGTGTCCCTGTGTCCAGCCTGTGTCCCATGAAATGCAGCCAGCCTGTGTCCCTGTGTCCAGCCCATGTCACACCAAATGCAGCCAGCCTGTGTTCCTGTGTCCGCCTGTGTCACATGAATTGCAGCCAGCCTGTGTCCAGCCTATGTCACATGAAATGCAACCAACCTGTGTCACATCAAATGTAGCCAGCCTGTGTCCCTGTGTCCAGCCTGTGTCACATGAAATGCAGCCAGCCTGTGTCCCTGTGTCCAGCCTGTCTCACAAGAAATGCAGCCAGCCTGTGTCACATGAAATGCAGCCAGCCTGTGTCCCTATGTCCAGCCTGCATAACATGAAATGCAGCCAGCCTGTGTCACATGAAATGCAGCCAGCCAGTGTCCTGCCTGTATCACAGGAAATGCAGCCAGCCAGTGTCCTGCCTCTGTCACATGAAATACAGCCAGCCTGTGTCCAGCCTGTGTCACATGAAATGCAGCCAGCCTGTGTCACATCAAATACAGCCAGCGTGTGTCCCTGTGTCCAGCCTGTGTCCCATGAAATGCAGCCAGCCTGTGTCCCTGTGTCCAGCCCGTGTCCCACCAAATGCAGCCAGCCTGTGTCACATGAAATGCAGCCAGCTTGTGTCACATGAAATGCAGCCAGCCTGTGTCACATGAAATGCAGCCAGCCTGTGTCACATCAAATGCAGCCAGCCTGTGTCACCTCAAATGTAGACAGCCTGTGTCCCTGTGTCCAGCCTGTGTCACATGAAATGCAGCCAGCCTGTGTCCCTGTGTCCCTGTGTCACATGAAATGCAGCCACCGTGTGTCCCTGTGTCCAGCCTGTGTCCCACCAAATGCAGCCAGCCTGTGTTCATGTGTTTAGCCTGTGTCACATGAAATGCAGCCAGCCTGTGTCCAGCCTGTGTCACATGAAATGTAGCCAGCCTGTGCCTCATCAAATGCAGCCAGCCTGTGCCCCTGTGTCCAGCCTGTGTCACATGAAATGCAACCAGCCTGTGTCACATTAAATGCAGCCAGCCTGTGTCCCTGTGCCCAGCCTGTGTCACATCAAATGCAGCCAGCCTGTGTCACATCAAATGTAGCCAGCCTGTGTCCCTGTGTTCAGCCTGTGTCACATCAAATGCAGCCAGCCTGTGTCCCTGTGTCCAGCCTGTGTCACATCAAATGCAGCCAGCCTGTGTCCCTGTGTCCAGCCTGTGTCGCATCAAATGCAGCCAGCCTGTTTCCCTGTGTCACATGAAATGCAGCCAGCCTGTGTCACACCAAATACAGCCAGCCTGTGTCCCTGTGTCGATCCTGTGTCACATCAAATGCAGCCAGCCAGTGTCCCTGTGTCCAGCCTGTGTCACATGAAATGCGGCCAGCCTGTGTCACATGAAATGCAGCCAGCTTGTGTCACATGAAATGCAGCCAGCCTGTGTCACATGAAATGCAGCCAGCCTGTGTCCAGCCTGTGTCACATGAAATGCAGCCAGCCTGTGTCACATGAAATGCAGCCAGCCTGTGTCCCTGTATCCAGCCTGTGTCACATCAAATGCAGCCAGCCTGTGTCACATCAAATGCAGCCAGCCTGTGTCACATCAAATGTAGCCAGCCTGTGTCCCTGTGTCCAGCCTGTGTCACATGAAATGCAGCCAGCCTGTGTCCCTGTGTCCAGCCTGTATCACATGAAATGCAGCCAGCCTGTGTCCCCGTGTCACATGAAATGCAGCCAGCCTGTGTCCCTGTGTCCAGCCCGTGTCCCACCAAATGCAGCCAGCCTGTGTTCCTGTGTCCAGCCTGTGTCACATAAAATGCAACCAGCCTGTGTCACATCAAATGCACCCAGCCTGTGTCACATCAAATGCAGCCAGCCTGTGTCACATCAAATGTAGCCAGCCTCTGTCCCTGTGTCCAGCCTGTGTCACAAGAAATGCAGCCAGCCTGTGTCTCACCAAATGCAGCCAGCCTGTGTTCCTGTGTCCAGCCTGTGTCACATGAAATGCAGCCAGCCTGTGTCCATCCTGTGTCATATGAAATGCAGACAGCCTGTGTCACATGAAATGCAGCCAGCCTGTGTCCCTTTGTCCAGCCTGTGTCACATGAAATGCAACCAGCCTGGGGGGCGCATGCGCGAAGCTCGACATGGCAGACGCTTCTCTGTAGAGCTCCGCACTCCCCGCTGCACTTTCGGGACTCATTTGCCTAGCTGAACCGGCACTTCAGCCCCCTTTTTTCGGAGATCGCTCCCCTAAGCATCAGAGTATCCTCCGGTATGGTTTTAACGGGCCACCGAGGCAAGCCAGGTAGAAGACTACATGAACACACCTTTTGTTCGCTCACCAGCAGAATATTGTTTTTATTGTCAAACTAATTCATATGCTTGTATTTGCAAAAATTCTTTTCGATATGTATATTTTTATATATTTGTATTAATAAAACTCGTTTTTTTATTCTTATTCTGTTGCCTTCAAAGTCCCACCACTCTCTGAGGGGTCTTTTTCCTTTCTCCGTATGCTAGGGATGGTGGCAACTCTTGTGACACCATTGGATGGTACCTTTCCCCTTTTTCTGTTTTTGTGTGGTGATTCCAATTTAGTATTACAACCACATGTAGACCAGTCTCCCTATGCCCCTGAACAATATACCCCCTCTTCTCACCTCCGTAAGCAAATCCAAAAGGCCTCCCTTTTAGACACATGGAGAGAATGCAACCCCACAAAGAAAAATTATACTTACTACTCACACCCCCACAAATCCTTTTCAAGGATAGACCATATCTTCACTTCTATAGCGTCCGTGCCACTCCTGCTTCATTCACATATACATCCAATCACATGGTCTGACCACTGTGCTGTGATTACCTCGGTATCATCCCTAATACCACAGGCTACCAACAGATTATGGAGTATGAATGACTCACTACTAACTAATCAGTCGTACTGCCTAGATATCCAAGTAGCCCTCAAAGAATATCTCACACATAATTCCACACCGAATATTTCCCCTATACTGCTCTGGGAAGCGCATAAGCCAGTGATCCGGGGTACCTGTATCTCAGTAGCGTCACATCTTAAGAGAGATAGAATTTTTAAACAGCAACAACTTGAGTCAGAATATCACGATAGTTTCCTCCGATTCCAGTCCAGTCCTACTGAGGCAAATAAAACCATCTTAGAAAAAACTAAACTTGAACTAGACATACTTCTAGCCGAGGCGGCTGATAAGGCCATTCGTAGATCTAATCACACGATCTACACTAAAGCAAATAAACCAGATACTTATCTGGCTTTACGCCTTCGTAGACCAGACCGTGCACGTGTTCCCATCAGTCTTTGACTGGCTAAAGATACGGTTACTAGTAACCCGATCAAAGTACTCTCAGAGTTTCGCAAACAGCTAGCAAATCTCTATGAAGCTAAAACAGCTTCCTTCACGTCTGGCTGAGAAACTATTTCATAATCTACCTATTCCTACATTATCAGATGCCAGTCGTAGGTTGATGGAAAGCGCGATCACGGCTGATGAAGTCTTAGCTGCCATCAAAACGCTCAAACCTCACAAACGTCCGGGACCAGACGGCCTCCCTAGTATTTATTATAAAAAATTGGCTATGGAACTGGCTCCCCTTCTCGCCAATAACTTTAATGCTATACTCAAACAGCAATCCTTTGGAAGAGACACATTGACAGCGCTTATTTCTATGATCCTGAAACCAAACACGGATAACACATTGTGGTCTAATTATAGACCGATATCACTTTTAAACGTGGATATAAAGATCCTGGCCAAAATTTTAGCTCTACGCCTTAACCCCATTATTGGAGGGCTGATTCACAAGGATCAAGTAGGGTTTATACCTAAGCGGCAAGCGAGCGATAACATTAGGCGAGTGATCCTCCTACAACATTTAGCCCATTCCCGACAGATACCAATGCACCTCCTATCCCTAGACATAAGAAAGGCCTTTGATACAGTCTCCTGGCCCTATTTATTTTACATCCTCCAACGCTGGGGCTTTGGCCCTCACTTTCTGGCTGGATCAAAGCCCTATATGATCACCCACAGGCCCACGTACAATACTCGGGATTCCGTTCAGAACACTTCCCTATCGCTCGAGGAACCAGACAGGGCTGCCCCTTATCCCCCTTGCTTTTTGCTCTCGTGATCGAACCCTTGGCGGCCCTGATCAGAGCAAACCCTTACATTCGAGGTCTTGAGATAGCTTCAACCTCGCACAAATTGTGTCTCTTTGCCGATGATGCACTAATGTTTGTTACGTCGCCACACACTACCTTACCAAATCTTATGAGCATTTTAGATAAATTCGCTCTGGTCTCCGGACTAGAAGTAAATCAAGCAAAATCAAAAGCCCTCAATGTGTCTCTATCACAAACCGATCTTTCTCTCCTGCGTCAAAACTTCTCTTTTCTCTGGTCCTCCACATCCATACCTTACCTAGGGATTAAATTGACCAGTGACCCATCAAATCTGTTCCAATCCAATTATCTCCCGATGCTAGCCCAATTATCTTCTCTACTCAATTCCTGGCTACCATTATGCGTCTCCTGGCTCGGACGTATCGCTGCTGTAAAAATGTCTTTGCTACTGTACTTGTATAGAGTTTTACCAATCGCAGTCCCCCCCTACTACCACAGGGTAATACAAAATAGAGTCTTCAAATACATTTGGGGCCCCATACGACCTAGAGTCGCGAGACCTGTATTACTCTGTAATAAGCTCAGTGGAGGCCTTGGGATACCCAACTTTCTACATTATTATCACGCGGCCCGCCTGGCCCAATCTACTCTATACCACTCTAAATCTGAAATACCTCTTTGGGTTGGTCTTGAAGCCATAGACCTCCACCCAATTACTTTATCTAATTTGCTATGGCTCCCCCCTTTGGCACGAGGCTCTATAACCAACCCAATTACGCAACAAACACTTAAACTTTGGGATAAGCTGAAGGTCCCCTTCAAATTGATTTCCCCACACTCCCCTCTTCTATCCTTCCTAGGCCATCCTCAATTCTACCCAGCATACACAGAACCAACCTTGTTTCAAGCCTGGGCCCAGGCGGGTCTGACTCGCATATGTGATTTGATCAATGGGGACTCTATCAAATCGTTCCCAGTGATCCAGACACAAGCACACCTTCCTCATAGGGAGTGCTTTCGTTACCTCCAAATTGCACATTTTGTTCAAACAACTATAAAATCTAGCTCTGGGCTGGATACTTATACTGAGTTTGAAAATATGTGCGACTCGGATCCGCATGCCCCAGGCATTATCTCTCGTTTATATACACATCTCATGTCGCCATCCTCAGGTCTTCCCACCTACGCACAGCAGTGGTCGAAGGACTTAAATATTGTACTAGAAGCAGATGACTGGTTGACCATTTGGACTAATACAAAAAATTAATCTCCAAATGTTGTTGCCTCTGAGGCCAACTACAAAGTGCTAATGCGCTGGTATCTAGTCCCAGTCAGAATCGCTAAATTTATACCTGACTATCCCTCTACTTGCTTTAGGGGTTGCGGGGACGGAGGAACACATATGCACATCTGGTGGACATGTCCACTGGTGCAGCGCTTCTGGGCATCAATATTCCAAATGGCCTCTACCCTCCACCAAATCACTTTGGATCCTAATCCAGCTGTAGCTCTCCTTAACTTTATTCCACAAGACTACACTAGGTCGCAACTCCGCCTCCTCCTTCACTTGTTTACTGCAGCCAAGCAGACGATTGCTAAAGCCTGGAAGACACCCACTCTTAATATAGTTGAGGTGAAAAATAGGATCACCCAGGCTATGATACACAGTAAGATTGAAGCGAAGATCCTGGATAAGGTCCCCCAACACTTTAAAATATGGCAACCGTGGATTGACCACTTCATGCCCACCGATATAGACAGACGCCTCTTGGAACCTTGAGGAGGTTCTAATGCCCATTTAAGAAACTTATTGAATTCATGCCTGTGCACGTGCGACCCGACCGACCCATCCCTCAGCTCAACTTACTCTTAACTCCTCTCTCCTGATCCCCTCTACCCTGCTCTTTTCTTTCCCCTCTATTTTCTTTTCTCTCTTCCCTACTGTAATTATTGGTATTATACTCTGTTTCATGTTATGGCCCAGGCGACTCTCTCGCCCATGTTCTGAGAGGACCGCCGGCACTTCAATGTAACAAAATAAGGGGCCTCGTTCTCCTGTACTGTTAACATTTTCAGTTGTAATTAACCGTTGAGCTATTTGACAGAGTATCCATCCCTTGTAATAGTCACCATATTGTTCTCTATTCTCGTTATACTGACCAATTTTAATGTGCACTTTTCAATATATGTTTTATATCTTGTATTGAAATACATGTAACAGTTGCTTGTTAATTACCAATAAAAATATTTGAAAAGAAATGCAACCAGCCTGTGTCACATCAAATGCAGCCAGCCTGTGTCCCTGTGTCCAGCCTGTGTCACATCAAATGCAGCCAGCCTGTGTCACATCAAATGTAGCCAGCCTGTGTCCCTGTGTCCAGCCTGTGTCACATCAAATGCAGCCAGCCTATGTCACATCAAATGCAGCCAGCCTGTGTCCCTGTGTCCAGCCTGTGTCACATCAAATGCAGCCAGCCTGTGTCCCTGTGTCCAGCCTGTGTCACATGAAATGCAACCAGCCTGTGTCCCTGTGTCACATGAAATGCAGCCAGCCTGTGTCACACCAAATACAGCCAGCCTGTGTCCCTGTGTCCGTCCTGTGTCACATCAAATGCAGACAGCCTGTGTCACATCAAATGCAGCCAGCCTGTGTCACACCAAATACAGCCAGCCTGTGTCCCTGTGTCCGTCCTGTGTCACATCAAATGCAGCCAGCCTGTGTCACATCAAATGCAGCCAGCCTGTGTCACATCAAATTTAGCCAGCCTGTGTCCCTGTGTCCAGCCTGTGTCACATGAATAGGGTGACCACATTTCCAAACTGCCATTCAGGGACAATTTTGCCAAGGGCCAGGGGGGGGGGAGTTGTGTTGAATTTAGTTTCGGGGTTGGCGGGATTTCGGCGGCGAGTGATTTGTCGGGTGAATGGCTGGTTTTAGCACTTATATCATCCCAATACCCTGCTTATAATGTATTTCTTTTATTACATTGTAATAATACACTCCCCTACCTTAGTACAGCCCCCCTTCCCTCAGTACGGACCCCCCTCTACTAACTGTAGACCCCCTCCCTCAGTCCGGCCCCCTCTCCACTAAGTATAAGCCCCCTCCTTCAGTACGGACCCCCCTCCACTAATTATAGGCCCCTCCCTCAGTACGGACCCCCCTCTCCACTAAGTATAGGCCCCCTCCCTTAGTACGGACCCCCCCCCACTAACTATAAACCCCCTCCCTCAGTATGGACCCCCCACGAACTATAGGCCCCCTCCCTCAGTACGGACCCCCTCCCTCAGTACGGACCCCCCTCTCCACTAAGTATAGGCCCCCTCCCTCTGTACGGACCCCCCACTAACTATAGACCCCTCCTTCAGTACGGACCCCCCTCTCCACTAAGTATAGGCCCCTCCCTCAGTGCAGACCCCCTCACTAACTATAGACCCCATCCCTCAGTACGGACCCCCCTCCACTAACTATAGACCCCCTCCCTTAGTATGGACCCCCCCTCCACTAATTATAAGCCCCCTCCCTTAGTACGGACCCCCCTCTCCACTAAGTATAGGCCCCCTCCCTCAGTACGGACCCCCCTCCACTAACTATAGGCCCCCTCCCTCAGTATGGACCCCCCCACTAACTATAGACCCCCTCCCTCAGTATGAACCCCCCTCTCCACTAAGTATATACCCCCTCAGTAAAGACCCCCCTCCATCAAGTATAGATTCCCCACCTCAGTACAGACTTCCCCCCTCAGTATAGACCCCCCCGCTAAATACAGACCCCTTCTCCCTCAATATAGACCCACTAAGTACAGAACCCCCACTAAGTAGAGACCCCCCATAGTAGTACAGTACAGACCCCCCCACTAAGTAGAGAACCCCCCACAGTACAGACCCCCTCTTACACTTGTGCTAGTGGAAAGGTGGGTGTCAGAAACGCGCTGGGGGGGCACTTTTTACCCTTTTCCTGATCACTGTCCCTGTCCCTCTTCTGTCTATCTACATACACATAATATAAGCATTAGAACAGACCTCAGATCAGCGCCAGGAATGTATAGCGGTGTGCCTCTTCCCTCTCCGTGTACTTGTAAATAGCCGAGGAGGCGGAGGCGGCTTCGGTCTGCTCTGCAGTACAGGGCAGGGAGACATCGATCAGAGCTGTGGAGATGGTAACAGCTGATTCGTGTCTTTGGGGCTGCCCCCGCTGACCGCCTCGACGGGCATTGTGGAGAGCGTTAGGCGCGGAGGAGGAGAAAGTTAACTTCTCCTCCGCTTTGCATGCTGGGCAGGGTCGCGCTGTGAGGTCACTGGTTGCTAGCCGCCAGGCGGCTATTGCAACCAGTGAGCAGAGCATCAGGTGGGGCTGGAGGCAGAGCGAGCACCAGCACTATAGCGGGGTTTGCTCACTCTGTCAATTCCATTCCGGGACACTATATTGTCCTGGAATGAAGGTGCCGGGAAAGACCTGCCAATTGCGGGAATGTCCCAGGCAATCCGGGACACGTGGGCACCCTAAATGCAGCCAGCCTGTGTCACATGAAATGCAGCCAGCCTGTGTCACCTCAACTGCAGCCAGCCTGTGTCCCTGTGTCCAGCCTGTGTCACATCAAATGCAGCCAGCCTGTGTATCTGTGTCCAGCCTCTGTCACATCAAATGCAACAAGCCTGTGTCCCTGTGTCCAGCCTGTGTCACATCAAATGCAGCCAGCCTGTGTCCCTGTGTCCAGCCTGTGTCACATGAAATGCAACCAGCCTGTGTCACATGAAATGCAGCCAGCCTGTGTCCCTGTGTCCAGCCTGTGTCACATCAAATGAAGCCAGCCTTTGTCCCTAGGTCACATGAAATGCAGCCAGCCTGTGTCACATGAAATGCAGCCAGCCTGTGTCCCTATGCCCAGCCTGCATCACAGGAAATGCAGCCAGCCTGTGTCACATGAAATACAGCCAGCCTGTGTCCAGCCTGTGTCACATGAAATGCAGCCAGCCTGTGTCCAGCCTGTGTCATATGAAATACAGCCAGCCTGTGTCCAGCCTGTGTCAAATGAAATGCAGCCAGCCTGTGTCCAGCCTGTGTCACATGAAATACAGCCAGCCTGTGTCCAGCCTGTGTCACATGAAATACAGCCAGCCTGTGTCCAGCCTGTGTCACATGAAATACAGCCAGCCTGTGTCCAGCCTGTGTCAAATGAAATGCAGCCAGCCTGTGTCACATGAAATGCAGCCAGCCTGTGTCCCCTGAAATGCAGCCAGCGTGTTTCCCTGTGTCCAGCCTGTGTCACCTGAAATGCAGCCAGCCTGTGTCCAGCCTGTGTCCCATGAAATGCAGCCAGCCTGTTTCCCTGTGTCCAGCCTGTGTCACCTGAAATGCAGCCAGCCTGTGTCCAACCTGTGTCACATGAAATGCCACCAGTCTGTGTCATTTGAAATGCAGCCAGCCTGTGTCCAACCTGTGTCCCATGAAATGCAGCCAGCCTGTGTCCCTGTGTCCAGCCTGTGTCACATGAAATGCAGTCAGCCTGTGTCCAGCCTGTGTCACATGAAATGCAACCAGCCTGTGTCACATCAAAGGCAGCCAGCCTGTGTCCCTGTGTCCAGCCTGTGTCACATGAAATGCAGCCAGCCTGTGTCACATGAAATGCAGCCAGCCTGTGTCCCTGTGTCCAGCCTGCGTCACATGAAATGCAGCCAGCCTGTGTCCAGCCTGTGTCACATGAAATACAGCCAGCCTGTGTCCAGCCTGTGTCAAATGAAATGCAGCCAGCCTGTGTCACATCAAATGCAGCCAGCCTGTGTCACATCAAATGCAGCCAGCCTGTGTCTCTGTGCCTAGCCTCTGTCACATCAAATGCAACCAGCCTGTGTCCCTGTGTCCAGCCTGTGTCACATGAAATGCAGCCAGCCTGTGTCCCTGTGTCCAGCCTGTGTCACATGAAATGCAACCAGCCTGTGTCACATGAAATGCAGCCAGCCTGTGTCCCTGTGTACAGCCTGTGTCACATCAAATGAAGCCAGCATTTGTCCCTGTGTCCAGCCTGTGTCACATGAAATGCAGCCAGCCTGTGTCACATGAAATGCAGCCAGCCTGTGTCCCTATGCCCAGCCTGCATCACATGAAATGCAGCCAGCCTGTGTCACATGAAATACAGCCAGCCTGTGTCCAGCCTGTGTCAAATGAAATGCAGCCAGCCTGTGTCCCATGAAATGCAGCCAGCGTGTTTCCCTGTGTCCAGCCTGTGTCACCTGAAATGCAGCCAGCCTGTGTCCCATGAAATGCAGTCAGCCTGTTTCCTTGTGTTCAGCCTGTGTCACCTGAAATACAGCCAACCTGTGTCACATAGTAGGTGAGGTTGAAAAAAGACACAAGTCCATCAAGTCCAACCTATGTGTGTGATTATGTGTCAGTATTACATTACATATCCCTGTATATTGCGGTCATTCAGGTGATTATCTAATAGTTTCTTGAAGCTAACAATGCTCCCCGCTGAGACCACCGCCTGTGGAAGGGAATTCCACATCCTTGACGCTCTTACAGTAAAGAACCCTCTACGTAGTTTAAGGTTAAACCTCTTTTTTTCTAATTGTAATGAGTGGCCACGAGTCTTATTAAACTCTCTTCTGCGAAAAAGTTTTATCCCTATTGTGGGGTCACCAGTACAGTATTTGTAAATTGAACTCATATCCCCTCTCAAGCGTCTCTTCTCCAGAGAGAATAAGTTCAGTGCTCGCAACCTTTCCTCATAACTAAGATCCTCCAGACCCTTTATTAGCTTTGTTGCCCTTCTTTGTACTCGCTCCATTTCCAGTACGTCCCTCCTGAGGACTGGTGCCCAGAACTGGACAGCATACTCCAGGTGCGGGCGGACCAGAGTCTTGTAGAGCGGGAGAATTATCGTTTTATCTCTGCAGTTGATCCCCCTTTTAATGCATGCCAATATTCTGTTTGCTTTATTAGCAGCAGCTTGGCATTGCATGCCATTGCTGAGCCTATCATCCACTAGGACCCCCAGGTCCTTTTTCATCCTAGATTCCCCCAGAGGTTCTCCCCCCAGTGTATAGATTGCATTCATTTTTTTGCCACCCAAATGCATTATTTTACATTTTTCTACATTGAACCTCATTTGCCATGTAGTCGCCCACCCCATTAATTTGTTCAGGTCTTTTTGCAAGATTTCCACATCCTGCGGAGAAGTTATTGCCCTGCTTAGCTTAGTATCGTCTGCAAATACAGAGATTGAACTGTTTATCCCATCCTCCAGGTCGTTTATGAACAAATTAAATAGGATTGGTCCCAGCACAGAACCTTGGGGAACCCCACTACCCACCCCTGACCATTCTGAGTACTCCCCATTTATCCCCACCCTCTGAACACGCCCTTGTAGCCAGTTTTCAATCCATGTACTCACCCTATGGTCCATGCTAACGCACCTTATTTTGTACAGTAAACGTTTATGGGGAACTGTGTCAAATGCTTTTGCAAAATCCAGATACACCACGTCTACGGGCCTTCCTTTATCTAGATGGCAACTCACCTCCTCATAGAAGGTTAATAGATTGGTTTGGCAAGAACGATTCTTCATGAATCCATGCTGATTACTGCTAATGATATCATTCTTATTACTAAAATCTTGTATATAGTCCCTTATCATCCCCTCCAAGAGTTTACATACTATTGATGTTAGGCTAACTGGTCTGTAATTCCCAGGGATGTTTTTTGGGCCCTTTTTAAATATTGGTGCTACATTGGCTTTTCTCCAGTCAGCTGGTACCATTCCAGTCAATAGACTGTCTGTAAAAATTAGGAACAACGGTCTGGCAATCACCTGACTGAGTTCCCTAAGTACCCTGGGATGCAAGCCATCTGGTCCCGGTGATTTATTAATGTTAAGTTTCTCAAGTCTAATTTTAATTCCGTCCTCTGTTAACCATGTAGGTGCTTCCTGTGTTGTGTCATGTGGATAATGCAGCCAGCCTGTGTCCAGCCTGTGTCACATGAAATACAGCCAGCCTGTGTCCAGCCTGTGTCAAATGAAATGCAGCCAGCCTGTGTCCAGCCTGTGTAACCTGAAATGCAGCCAGCCTGTGTCCAGCCTGTGTCCCATGAAATGCAGCCAGCCTGTTTCCCTGTGTCCAGCCTGTGTCACCTGAAATGCAGCCAGCCTGTGTCCAGCCTGTGTCACATGAAATGCCACCAGTCTGTGTCATTTGAAATGCAGCCAGCCTGTGTCCCTGTGTCCAGCCTGTCACCTGAAATGCAGCCAGCCTGTGTCCAGCCTGTGTCACATGAAATGCCACCAGTCTGTGTCATTTGAAATGCAGCCAGCCTGTGTCCAACCTGTGTCCCATGAAATGCAGCCAGCCTGTGTCCCTGTGTCCAGCCTGTGTCACATGAAATGCAGCCAGCCTGTGTCCAGCCTGTGTCACATGAAATGCAACCAGTCTGTGTCACATCAAATGCAGCCAGCCTGTGTCCCTGTGTCCAGCCTGTGTCACATGAAATGCAGCCAGCCTGTGTCCCTGTGTCCAGCCTGCTTCACATGAAATGCAGCCAGCCTGTGTCACATGAAATGCAGCCAGCCTGTGTCCAGCCTATGTCACATGAAATGCAGCCAGCCTGTGTCACCTGAAATGCAGCCAGCCTGTGTCCAGCCTGTGTCCCATGAAATGCCGCCAGCCTGTTTTCCTGTGTCCAGCCTGTGTCACCTGAAATGCAGCCAGCCTGTGTCACATGAAATGCAGCCAGCCTGTGTCACATGAAATGCAGCCAGCCTGTGTCCCTATGCCCAGCCTACATCACATATAATGCAGCCAGCCTGTGTCACATGAAATACAGCCAGCCTGTGTCCAGTCTGTGTCACATGAAATGCAGCCAGCCTGTGTCCAGCCTGTGTCACATGAAATACAGCCAGCCTGTGTCTAGCCTGTGTCAAATGAAATGCAGCCAGCCTGTGTCCAGCCTGTGTCACATGAAATACAGCCAGCCTGTGTCCAGCCTGTGTCACATGAAATACAGCCAGCCTGTGTCCAGCCTGTGTCACATGAAATACAGCCAGCCTGTGTCCAGCCTGTGTCAAATGAAATGCAGCCAGCCTGTGTCCCATGAAATGCAGCCAGCCTGTGTCCCATGAAATGCAGCCAGCGTGTTTCCCTGTGTCCAGCCTGTGTCCCATGAAATGCAGCCAGCCTGTTTCCCTGTGTCGAGCCTGTGTCACCTGAAATACAGCCAGCCTGTGTCCAGCCTGTGTCACATGAAATGCCACCAGTCTGTGTCATTTGAAATGCAGCCAGCCTGTGTCCAACCTGTGTCCCATGAAATGCAGCCAGCCCGTGTCCCTGTGTCCAGCCTGTGTCACATGAAATGCAAGCAGTCTGTGTCACATGAAATGCAGCCAGCCTGTGTCCCTGTGTCCAGCCTGTGTCACATGAAATGCAGCCAGCCTGTGTCACATAAAATGCAGCCAGCCTGTATCCCTATGTCCAGCCTGCGTCACATGAAATGCAGCCAGCCTGTGCCACATGAAATGCAGCCAGCCTGTGTCCAGCCTGTGTCACATGAAATGCAGCCAGCCTGTGTCACATGAAATGCAGCCAGCCTGTGTCCCTATGCCCAGCCTGCATCACATGAAATGCAGCCAGCCTGTGTCACATGAAATACAGCCAGCCTGTGTCCAGCCTGTGTCACATGAAATGCAGCCAGCCTGTGTCCAGCCTGTGTCACATGAAATACAGCCAGCCTGTGTCCAGCCTGTGTCACATGAAATACAGCCAGCCTGTGTCCAGCCTGTGTCAAATGAAATGCAGCCAGCCTGTGTCCAGCCTGTGTCACATGAAATACAGCCAGCCTGTGTCCAGCCTGTGTCACATGAAATACAGCCAGCCTGTGTCAAATGAAATGCAGCCAGCCCGTGTCCCTGTGTCACATGAAATACAGCCAGCCTGTGTCCAGCCTGTATCACATGAAATGCAGCCAGCCTGTGTCCAGCCTGTGTCACATGAAATACAGCCAGCCTGTGTCCAGCCTGTGTCAAATGAAATGCAGCCAGCCTGTGTCCAGCCTGTGTCACCTGAAATGCAGCCAGCCTGTGTCCAGCCTGTGTCCCATGAAATGCAGCCAGCCTGTTTCCCTGTGTCCAGCCTGTGTCACCTGAAATGCAGCCAGCCTGTGTCCAGCCTGTGTCACATGAAATGCCACCAGTCTGTGTCATGTGGAATGCAGCCAGCCTGTGTCCAACCTGTGTCCCATGAAATGCAGCCAGCCTGTGTCCCTGTGTCCAGCCTGTGTCACATGAAATGCAGCCAGCCAGAAGGTCCCGGAGCAGAGAGGAGCAGGGGATCAGCGCAGGGACAGCATGACTTGTGTGGACTGCACAGTCGGGCTGTTTTACGCTGGTCGCTTTCCCCTTTAAGGATAAGGGAGGGGCTGGTGCAGAGGAGGAGGCAGAGGAAAATGTAGAGAGGAGAAGGGGGGATGTGACGTCAGTGGAGAGCGCCGGGGATGAAGATTAGACACGCTCTCACACTGCTCCATTAAAATCCAACACTATGTCTGATGTAACGGCGGCGGCTTTGCTCGAGCAGCTCAGAGCGGTGGCCGCAACCCAAGGGGCAGACTGGCTGCAGGCTCAGGTCGCAGCCATCATACAGGAGGACAGAGCGGCACCGAGCGGGGGGGGCCAGGGGACTCCACGTGGGCGCCGTTCCAGGCCGCCACAGCGCTTCAGCCCTGACTCTTCCCCTGTGAGTCAGAGGCCCAGGGATCAGCACAGAGGCAGATCGAATCAGCCACCCCCCCCCAGCGCTCAGCAAGCTCGGGGAGCCAGCATGGGAGAGGTACAGCGTTCACAGCGCAGAGGAAGAAGTGCAGGGATGGGGGAGACCAGCGCAACCCTCGGTTCCCCCCCCTCAGCGCGTCGCAGGCGACAGGAGCAACCAGATGGAGAGTCGTTGGGGTCAGCAAGCGGTCAGTCGGACCGCCGATCATCGTCAGTCGATCGGGGGGCTGGCCAGGTGGTCCAGGCGGCCAGCAGCCCTACGCCAGCCAGAGGTGGAACCTTGAGAAGCACAGTGTCGGTGGTGAACAGAGGTGAAAGGAGAACAGCGGAGGCCCAGCATGGTCAGAGGAACAGAAGTCCGTCTACAAGGCCAGGATGCGGGTCCGGTGTTGCGGCGCAGCGTGCAGGGAGAGAGCAACAACGGAGACCCCCGGCAGCCAGAGCGGGAACCTCTGGAGTGCAGGCATCGGTCGTTCGCCAGGAGGAAGTCAGCGACAGGTCGGAAGGTGAACTGTCCGGGTCCGAGAGAGACGAGGACCAGGGACAAGCGTCGGCGGTGGATTCCGGAAGGGCGGCTGATCGGCCCAGTCCTGTGCAGCCTGGTGAGTGCAGATCTAATGTTACCATTTCTTCTTTATTAGAACAATTGTTAGAACAGGGTAGAACAGGGGCTCCCTCTGGGGGGGCTGGTCCCCGGGGGGTGAGTGGGGGTAGGTCACCGGCTACACATCCTAGGGAGGCAAGTGAGAGGGCGAGTAGTAAGGGCTTGCAGGATTTGTTGGCTGGTTTGCGGGATTTAGTGCAGCGTTTTGATCCACCCACGGGGGACGGAGCGTCACCGGCGCGGGCTTGGGTCACAACCCCAGAAAAGGAGACGGCGGTGGTAAGTACGCCGGTACCGGCGGTCATGGTGGGTGGAAGTGCGGAGACAGCGGCCGCAGGGTCGGCGACCGTTGAGTCGCCTGGGACGTCAAGTGGCGATTCCGCCACGAACAGCCAGGGTAAACCTGGAGATAAGAAGGCCGAGTCCGTCAGATTGGCGGATGCGGCAAAAAGTGAAGTGTACGTTTGCTTTGAAGGACCATTGGGTGCACATCTCAAAGCAGAGGTAAAAGAGAAAATTTGGAAGGGGGAATATGTGGAGATATTCACATTGTTGCCCTTAGAAAAATTCAATCTGGATAGATTGAAGCCAGAGGAACGCAAAAAAGAGGATGAGGAGAAACGCAGGTATCGGCTGATTCCGCGTACCTTTTCCAATTGGTTGCAAGCGTTCGCTATCCTGGCGAGTGTGGTGGGGGAGAAGGCTCCCGAGCACTGCTCGGCCTTGTTTGTGTACTTGGACGCTATTAGCGAGGCTCATCGGACGTACGGCGGAGTGGCGTGGCTGCGGTACGATGAACAGTTTAGACAACGGATGGCCGTCCGACCGTCACTACGCTGGGATCATAAGGACATCAGCCTGTGGATGAAGCTTATGACAGCGGCGAGGGCTCCGAACCAGTTTTTTCAGGCAGGGGTCGGAGGTAGCGCAGCTCCAGGACAGCCGACCGACAAAAAATGGGGCTTCTGCTGGCAGTTCAATGAGGGCACCTGTAAGTTTGGTGCAACCTGCCGGTTCAAGCACACGTGCTCGGGTTGCGGGGGATCCCATGCCCTGTCAAAATGCTTTAGACGGGGAAAAGGTCGCGGAGGAGAGCCTTCGCACAAAAGGGAAGACCCCAATACGGGTGGAAAGGATGCGTCCTTTTCTCAGTAGATATCCCGACCGGGAGGCAGCACAGTTATTAGACTCGGGTTTTGAGAGCGGTTTTAAAATTCCAGCTTCCTTGGAGGCGGCGCCCCCCTTAGCAAAGAATTTACGGTCGGCACTCATGCACCCATCGGTGGTTGCTGAAAAATTGGAAAAAGAGGTACATTTAGGGCGCATGGCGGGCCCCTTTACCTCCGCACCCCTGCAGGGATTGGTGGTTTCTCCGTTGGGGGTAGTCCCTAAGAAGGAGCCCAACAAATTCCGGTTGATCCACCACCTTTCCTTTCCGAAGGGTGCGTCGGTCAACGATGCAATTGCGCCGGAAATGTGTGCGGTGACGTACACTTCCTTTGATGCTGCAGTATCATGGGTGCGGCGCTACGGGCGGGGGGCGCTGCTGGCAAAGGCGGATATTGAGTCTGCTTTCAGGCTTTTGCCGGTCCATCCGGACAGTTTTCACTTGCTTGGGTGCACATGGAATGGCGCGTTCTACGTGGATCGCTGCCTTCCAATGGGATGTTCTATCTCATGCGCTTTTTTCGAGAAATTCAGTTCATTTCTCGAGTGGGTGGTCAGGGACGTGTCGGGGATCCAATCGGTAATCCATTACTTGGACGATTTCCTTTGTGTTGGCCCAGCGGGTTCCAACGTTTGTGCGGTCCTATTAGGGACTTTGCAGCACATAGCAGACCGTTTCGGCGTCCCGTTAGCACCGGAAAAGACGGAGGGCCCTACGTCCACCATTGTTTTTCTGGGTATTGAGATAGACTCCATGGGGATGGAGTGTCGGCTACCGGTGGACAAGCTGGAAAATCTCAAGGCGGAAGTACGTGGGACCATTGGCAAGCGTAAGGTGCAATTGCGGCAGCTGCAATCATTATTGGGCAAGCTGAATTTTGCTTGCCGAATAATGCCAATGGGCAGGGTGTTCTGCCGACGGTTGTCGGCAGCGACCGCAGGGGTCACCGCCCCCACTCACTTTGTGACGCTCAACAGGGAGCACAGAGAGGACTTAGGGGTATGGCACGAGTTCTTAGACTCCTTTAACGGGCGGGCCTTGTGGATGTCAGGTCCCATCAGTAATTGGGATCTCGAACTATTTACTGATGCGGCAGGTTCCACGGGCTATGGGGCAATTTTCCAAAGAACTTGGAGCGCCGCCCGTTGGCCCACAACTTGGGTGGAGGCAGGGTTCTTGAAGAACCTGGTCCTGCTGGAATTGTTTCCAATTGTGGTGGCAATGGAAATATGGGGAGAGTCTTTTAGGAATTTGAAGGTGCGGCTGAACTGTGACAACCTAGGCGTGGTTCAGGTGATTAATCGTTTGTCGGCCAAGTCTTTGCCAGTGGTCAGGTTGCTGAGGCATTTAGTGTTGCGCTGTTTGAAAATGAATGTTTTCATCTACGCTGTACACTTACCTGGAGTGGACAACACCGTAGCTGATGCACTGTCTCGTTTTCAGTGGGACAGGTTTCGGGAACTGGCACCAGACGCGGAGCAGCAAGGGGTTACCTGCCCGGACTGGATATGGACCGTTGCCTTGGGAGCGCGGCCAGGTGGATCCAGAACTCCGTGAGTAAGGTCACTTGGGACGCTTACTCTAAGGTATGGCAAGAATGGTTGGCATGCTTAGAAAGTTTAAACATCGACCCTGTGAGCCGGGAGATACCTCAGGCGATGCTATACTTTCTCAATTTAGGTTTCGAGCGGGGCATCTCGGCAGCCGCCATCGATAAAAAAATGGCGGGTTTGGCCTTTCTCTTTAAGTTACAGGGGCTGCGAGACCATACAAAGGATTTTTGGGTTAGGCAGGCGTTGAAGGGTTACAGAAAAGGTCATAAGAGCAGGGATGGGCGACGACCTGTGTCGTTTGAAATGTTACACGGGCTATTTAGCCAGATAGAAGGCATTTGTACTTCTAGTTTTGAAAGCGCACTGTTTTGCGCGGCTTTTGCTTTAGCGTTCTTTGGGGCGCTACGGGTGAGCGAACTGGTCAGCCCGTCCAAACGAGCAAATGGGGGACTGCAATGGGATGATTTGGTGTGTACACAGGAATCAGTTAGGATTTACATAAAACGGTCAAAAACAGATCAGGCAGGGAAGGGAGTACAACTGGAGGTGTTCCGGATCGCGGGATCACAGATTTGTCCGGTAGCAGCGGTGAAGAAATTTAGTGATTTGCGCCCGCGTTGCCCGGGCTCCTTTCTGATACATGCGGATAGATCCTCTTTGTCAAAATTCCAGTTTGTGGCCGTGTTCAAAAGGTGTTTATCGGCAGCCGGTTATGACCCCAGTAGATACTCGTCCCATTCCTTTCGTATTGGGGCTGCTACTGAAGCAGCCAGGGCGGGCCTGGGTTCTGAGGCAGTTAAGCGTATTGGTAGGTGGGACTCGGATAGGTTTAAGCTTTACATCCGCCCACATTTGTTATAGGCTTGTTGAATAAAGGGTGGTGTTCCTTCTTAAATTTTGGGGGGTCTGGGTAAAGTTTGGGTGATTTATTGTTGTGTTCTGTTAACCTTACTTTACAGGTGACTCGGTGGCCCTGGTTTGGATATTGGGCCACTCATTCGTGTTCTGGGGTGCCAAGCGGGCCGACGTTCGGCCGAATGGTAGGCAGCTGGGTATCCCAAGGCAGGAAGCACGGGTAAGGTGGATTGGGTTGTCTGGGATGATGTGGAACAGGGTAAGGTCAGAGGTCCACAAGTTTGCTCGGTGGGACAGGGCCCCGGATGTCTTAGTTTTACATGTCGGGGGCAATGACATGGGGGTCAGGTCTATGAGGGACCTCATACGTGACATAAAATGTGATGTCTTACGTTTACAGGCGGCTTTCCCTGGGATGGTGATAGTATGGTCGGACATGGTGGGTAGAAGGTCATGGCGCTGGGCTTTGTCCGATAAAAAGGTTGACAGGGCCCGTGTGAAGGTAAATAAGGAGGTCAGCAAGTTTGTTATGAGGAATGGGGGAGTGACCATACGGCATAGGGAGTTGGAGGTGGATACCTGGAGGTACCTTAGAAGTGATGGGGTGCATCTTAATGAGGTGGGCACTGATCTTTGGGCGCTTGGTTTGCAGGAGGGGGTACAGCGAGCTTTGAGGGTGTGGAGGTGCTCGCAAGGGTAAGGTTTTACCCCTTGTGAGCGGTGGCAGTGGTTTGGGTCTGTGAGGAGGAGGAGATTGATGGTATGGAGAGTTTACACGGTTGGTACCCATATATAATATGGGCTGTTTAGAGTTTACACGGTTGGTACCCATATATAATATGGGCTGTTTTATGTACCTTCCGGTTACGAGGGGTTAACCAGGAAGGGGAAAAGTTTGGTCACTGAGAAGGTTGGGTACTGTCTCACAGTCTGGGGTTAGCGACTGGAGGCCTTAAAAAGTTTAAGAGTTCATATGCAGTGACCTGTGGGTGGATTCCCCTCCTAGACTCCAATAATTCCGTGAAGTTATTTAAAAGTTATTTAAAAGTTATTTATAAAAAATGTTATTTATTGGTTTTATATTTTATTAATAAAAGGCCGACAAGGCCATTTACTCCACCACCTTGTCGCGTCATTTGTGGAAGGTATTAGAGGTTAATGGTTAAGGGGTAGCTTCTAGGACTGAAGTTTAGTCCTTCACAGGTCAAGAAGGTCCCGGAGCAGAGAGGAGCAGGGGATCAGCGCAGGGACAGCATGACTTGTGTGGACTGCACAGTCGGGCTGTTTTACGCTGGTCGCTTTCCCCTTTAAGGATAAGGGAGGGGCTGGTGCAGAGGAGGAGGCAGAGGAAAATGTAGAGAGGAGAAGGGGGGATGTGACGTCAGTGGAGAGCGCCGGGGATGAAGATTCCCACCCACCCTCCCTGAGGTTATGGGAATAGGGGACGTTGGTTTTAGTGTGGCAGTGGTTTGGGTCTGTGAGGAGGAGGAGATTGATGGTATGGAGAGTTTACACGGTTGGTACCCATATATAATATGGGCTGTTTAGAGTTTACACGGTTGGTACCCATATATAATATGGGCTGTTTTATGTACCTTCCGGTTACGAGGGGTTAACCAGGAAGGGGAAAAGTTTGGTCACTGAGAAGGTTGGGTACTGTCTCACAGTCTGGGGTTAGCGACTGGAGGCCTTAAAAAGTTTAAGAGTTCATATGCAGTGACCTGTGGGTGGATTCCCCTCCTAGACTCCAATAATTCCGTGAAGTTATTTAAAAGTTATTTAAAAGTTATTTATAAAAAATGTTATTTATTGGTTTTATATTTTATTAATAAAAGGCCGACAAGGCCATTTACTCCACCACCTTGTCGCGTCATTTGTGGAAGGTATTAGAGGTTAATGGTTAAGGGGTAGCTTCTAGGACTGAAGTTTAGTCCTTCACAGGTCATGTGTCCAGCCTGTGTCACATGGAATGCAACCAGTCTGTGTCACATCAAATGCAGCCAGCCTGTGTCCCTGTGTCCAGCCTGTGTCACATGAAATGCAGCCAGCCTGTGTCACATGAAATGTAGCCAGCCTGTGTCCCTATGTCCAGCCTGCGTCACATGAAATGCAGCCAGCCTGTGTCCAGCCTCTGTCAAATGAAATGCAGCCAGCCTGTGTCACATCAAATGCAGCCAGCCTGTGTCACATCAAATGCAGCCAGCCTGTGTCCCTATGTCCAGCCTGCATCACATGAAATGCAGCCAGCCTGTGTCACATCAAATGCAGCCAGCCTGTGTCCAGCCGGTGTCCCATGAAATGCAGCTAGTCTGTGTCCCTGTGTCCAGCCTGTGTCACCTGAAATGCAGCCAGCCTGTGTCCAGCCTGTGTCACATGAAATGCAATCAGTCTGTGTCACATGAAATGCAGCCAGCCTGTGTCCAGCCTTTGTCCCATGAAATGCAGCCAGCCTTTGTCCCTGTGTCCAGCCTGTGTCACATGAAATGCAACCAGTCTGTGTCACATGAAATGCAGCCAGCCTGTGTCTGTGCGCGCACATCATTGTTCGCTCTATGCCCCACACAGGCCATGACGTATCATGGCGCGCGCGCGCACCTCTGATGGCCGACTCATAGCATACTTCCTTACACAGGCCATGATGTATTATGGCGCGCGCGCGCACCTCTGATGGCTGACCCACAGTATACTTTCTTCTTACGGTTAATATTTCTGTACAGCCACATATCCAACATTTACATATGATGGTATTTTATTACAGATTTGAATTAAATATTCTGATTGTTTCTTTGTAGTTTCACTAACCCCATTGGTTTAACTTCCGGGATCGGCACCCGGCCTCACAGAGAGGCGTGGAACGCACGCCGAGCGGACATTTTGCCAGTAAACAGGAAGTGGTAATTATATACGGTTTTAAGTGGCCTCCCCTCTATAGAAACACACTACCTATATATATCTTGCTGGCTGCAGTGGGGGGACCACCAGGCGATGTCTAAGAGGATGAAACGCGTTGGGTAGGACCCCACTGCCGCCATTCTTTTTACAGCACTGATTTTAGAACCTCATGTGAGTGTACCCTTTTTTAATAAATTTGTTTTTGTTTTTTACGGAATCACACTATGTGGCTTCTCTCCTTCTTATTATATTATACGGCCATTTGCTTTCCAACATCATCCTGAGGGACCTACAAGCTTCCGATCTGCTCTCGGACTTCCACTTCCATCACTTCTCTGGAACATCCATCAACACCCACCACCCAAGCCTGATTTGACCCAGTTGGGCGTACCCTCTCTCGGGTCCACGTCATCTGGTAAGCCTCCCTATTGTTGGTGGTGGTGCGTCTCTTCTGTGTTCACCCCAGATGTTACACATTTGATATGTTCCATGCGCGAAGTCACTAAAAATACATCAACTATTTTATGAGTCTTATATACACGGAGGACTTTCTTTATGTTTTCTTTGATACCCTTTATCATTGGTTGGACATTATTTTTATGCTGAACTTTTAGCGCTACACATAAGTTTTGTTTATTGTTACATGCCTATATCCTATTGGTTGTGTTAGCTGCTTATTTTTTCCCTTTTTTGGCAGCGCAGAATTTCTTGTTATTCCACAGCCTGTGTCGCATCAAATGCAGCCAGCCTGTGTCCCTGTGTCCAGCCTGTGTCACATGAAATGCAGCCAGCCTGTGTTCCTGTGTCCAGCCTGTGTCACATGAAATGCAGCCAGCCTGTGTCCCTGTGTCCAGCCTGTGTCACATGAAATGCAGCCAGCCTGTGTCCCTATGTCAAGCCTGCGTCACATGAAATGCAGCCAGTCTGTGTCACATGAAATGCAGCCAGCCTGTGTCCAGCCTGTGTCACATGAAATGCACCCAGCCTGTGTCCCTGTGTCCAGCCTGTGTCACATGAAATGCAGCCAGCCTGTGTCACATCAAATACAGCCAGCCTGTGTCCCTGTGTCCAGCCTGTGTCACATCAAATGCAGCCAGCCTATGTGTCCCTGTGTCACATCAAATGCAGCCAGCCTGTGTCTGTGTGTCCAGCCTGTGTCACATGAAATGCAGCCAGCCTGTGTCACATCAAATGCTGCCAGCCTGTGTCCCTGTATCCAGCCTGTGTCACATGAAATGCAGCCAGCCTGTGTCACATGAAATGCAGCCAGCCTGTGTCCCTGTGTCCAGCCTGTGTCATATCAAATGCAGCCAGCCTGTGTCCCTTTGTCCAACCTGTGTCACATCAAATGCAGCCAGCCTGTGTCACATCAAATGCAGCCAGCCTGTGTCCCTGTGTCCAGCCTGTGTCACATCAAATGCAGCCAGCTGGTGTCCCTGTGTCCAGCCTGTGTCACATTAAATGCAGCCAGCCTGTGTCACATGAAATGCAGCCAGTCTGTGTCCAGCCCATGTCACATGAAATGCAGCCAGCCTGTGTCCAGCCCATGTCACATGAAATGCAGCCAGCCTGTGTCCAGCCTGTGTCACATGAAATGCAGCCAGCCTATGTCCAGCCTGTGTCACATGAAATGCAGCCAGCCTGTGTCCCTGTGTCCAGCCTGTGTCACATGAAATGCAGCCAGCCTGTGTCCAGCCTGTGTCACATGAAATGCAGCCGGCCTGTGTTAAATCAAATGCAGCCAGCCTGTGTCACATCAAAAGCAGCCAGCCTGTGTCCCTGTGTCCAGCCTGTGTCCCATGAAATGCAGCCAGCCTGTGTCCCTGTGTCCAGCCTGTGTCCCACCAAATGCAGCCAGCCTGTGTCCCTGTGTCCAGTCTGTGTCACATGAAATGCAGCCAGCCTGTTTCCAGCCTGTGTCACATGAAATGCAGCCAGCCTGTGTCAAGCCTGTGTCACATGAAATGCAGCCAGCCTGTGTCATATCAAATGCAGCCAGCCTGTGTCACATGAAATGCAGCCAGCTTGTGTCCCTGTGTCCAGCCTGTTTCCCATGAAATGCAGCCAGCCTGTGTCCCTGTGTCCAGCCTGTGTCCCATGAAATGCATCCAGCCTGTGTCCCTCTGTCCAGCCTGTGTCCCACCAAATGCAGCCAGCCTGTGCCCCTGTGTCCAGCCTGTGTCACAATAAATGCAGCTAGCCTGTGTCCAGCCTGTGTCACATGAAATGCAGCCAGCCTTTGTCCAGCCTGTGTCACATGAAATGCAGCCAGCCTGTGTCACTGTGTCCAGCCTGTGTCACATGAAATGCAGCATCAAACCGCCCTGCCATAGTAATAGATACTACACGCGTTGGGTGGAAGCTACTCGGCGCTTCGGAAAGCGCCGCAAGTCAGGATAAAACCCTGCAAATGAAGCACCGTGTCTGCAATCTCATGATTGCATAGACGTGGCGCTTTCCGTAAATGCACTGTGTCCAGTGTCGCACTGTGTCCGGCATCTGAACACAGTGCACTTAAGGACGTTTTTTGTATTTTTTTTTTTTAAGGGCCAGTTTTAAATTCTTTTTTTTTAAATATTTTTTTTTTTATTGTGACTGCCTGGAGGGGGGGTGGCGCCCATGTGCCCCCTTAGTATGGGTCGCCACTGAGTAAGGTGTATATTACCACAGACTCATGGTCTAGGCATGGGCAGGGATGTTACCTTTCCTTCAAGGCGCACTGGGTAACTCTGCTGGCAGCTGGGAAGGATAAAGGACAGGGTTCAGTATTTTTTTAGCTTGTTCCGTCACCATGCCTCCAAAATGCTAGCGGTGATTCTGCCATAGCTCTCTCCTTCACTCCCTCCTCTTCTTTGTCCTCTATGGCCTCTTCTGCAGATTTGTTCTCTGAACCAGCGGTGCTCTGTAAGCGTTGAAGGGGCTACGCAAGCATTGAGGCAAAAAGATGCCATGCAGTTCATGAGCTGCATAGTAGGTGAGGTTGAAAAAAGACACAAGTCCATCAAGTCCAACCTATGTGTGTAATTTTATGTCTGTATTACATTGTATATATGTTGCGGTCGTTCAGGTGCTTATCTAATAGTTTCTTGAAACTATCCATGCCCTCCCCGCTGAGACCACCGTCTGTGGAAGGGAATTCCACATTCTTGCCACTCTTACAGTAAAGAACCCTCTACATAGTTTAAGCTTAAACCACTGCTTACGGGACAGGAGCCACACTGGGGCAGAGATTCTGTCAGCTCTGCAGGGGCAGGCTCAGAGGTGGTTGACGCCAGCTTCAGCCAGGAATGGTTGTATGCGACAATGGCACCAACCTTCTCTCCGCCCTCCGACAGGGACACTTGACCCATGTTCCATGTTTGGCACACATCCTAAATTTGGTGGTGCAGCGGTTCTTGAGCAGGTACCCAGGCTTACAAGATCTCCTGAGGCAGGCCAGAAAAGTCTGTCGTCATTTCCAATGGTCATACAATGCCAGTGCTTGGCTGGCTGACATTCAAAGGGATTGCAACCTGCCCACCAACCGCCTCATTTGTGACATGTCCACCAGGTGGAAGTCAACGTTGGCCATGCTGCAGCGGCTGTGTCAGGGACATGTTGGTGGTCATCGGGCTAACATGCGTGCACGTAGGTGCACGAGAGGCTTTTCTAGAGCAGTTCAGCTGAATTCCCCACTGGGGGGGTGCTGGCACGCTTCCGCACGCGCCCGTTCGCGCGTGTGCGCACGCGCCCGTGCGCGTGCCAGTTCGCGCTAGCGCTGTTTGGTGCCAAAGTCCCTTTAAAAAGGTGTCAGTTACTCCCATCAGGTGCTGTTCGTCTGCAGCTCTGCACCTGAGTTCCTGTATCCTGCCTGTTGTTACTATTACTATTGACACGGCTCCGTCTGACTATTCTACTATCTCCTACCCGACCCGGCCTGCCTGACCTTGCTGATATCCTGTTACCCGTTGCCAAACACCTGCCTGCCTGACTATTCTGTGATCATCCCTTCTGCCATATACCTGCCTGATCTCCTGCCAATACGGACTGTTTGACTCTGCTTTGCCTGTGTCCTGTGACGCTGCTCACCACCTGCTCTTCCAGCTCCAGGTTCTGCTGCTGTAATATCCTTCACCTGCCTGCTAACGGATCCGCTTCTGCTTACCTGCATCTGCAATACAGCCACCCCGAAGGAAGTCTCCTCAGCTCCTGTGTTGGCCGTCGCAAGAAACCGCATCAGGCACTCCTACCCACTGTGCTCAAGAGACCACTGCCCCCACTCCAGTGGCTCCTGAACCAGCGCTTAAGAGAGGTCTCCTTCTACCAGTCGGGCTCAACT
This sequence comes from Lithobates clamitans, assembly GCA_037952925.1. Lineage (NCBI taxonomy): Eukaryota > Metazoa > Chordata > Amphibia > Anura > Ranidae > Lithobates > Lithobates clamitans. The sequence goes on along the minus strand of JBBGZY010000457.1, from coordinate 701,725 downwards.
ACCAGGTACCTAACAGGCTGAACACGCAGCAGAGGGCCATCAATGAATACCTGTGTAAGTATGGCACCAGGACAGGGTAGGGGCGCTTGGCTTCTTTTCGCCACGTCAGTGGCTACTGATCAAGGATGCATGCACTGTTCTGTCACCATTTGATGAGGCCACGAGGATGGTGAGCAGTGACAATGCATGCATCAGTGATACTGTTCCTCTTGTCTTCCTGTTGGAGCACACACTTCATGGAATAATGGACAGGGCACTCGAGGCAGAACAGTGTGAGGAAGAGGAGGACTTCCTTACCTCTCATGGCCCCCTTTATCCAGATATTATTCCTGTAGGCCTGCCAAACACACAGGAAGAAGAGGAGGAGGAGGAGGATTGTGTGAGCATGGACGTGGAGGACAACACTCAGGAACAGTCTTCAAGGGATGGTTTTCAGTCCCCAGAAACCCAAGGAGTTGTATGTGGCTCGGAGGAGGTTGTTACAGATCATGTGATTCTTAGTGACCCAAAGGACTCAGAATCGAATGCCTCTGCAAACTTTGCAGGCTTTGCAGAATCAGGGAGGCCATGCAGCGTAAGGACCCTAGGATTTGTGGTATCAAAGAGAAGGAATCATTACTGGCTGGCAACCCTTCTTGATCCACGTTACAAGGCTAAGGTTGCAGAACTCATCCTGCCTTTGCAGAGGGAGCAGAGGATGAAACATCTTCAGGAGGCCTTAAAGAAAGGTTTGTGCAATGCATCTCCAGACCCTGTGAGGTTACAATTTTCTGGTGCTGGACAACGTGTTGCTGAGGATTCTGTCAGGTCACCTGAGGCCAGGTGACAGATGCTCACCATTGGGGTCAGGAGTGCACCGCAAAGGTAGTGGACCCTACGGCTGACTGCTGCGGATGGAAGTCTAGGTGGTTAAGGAAGGCAGGTCTGCTGGAACACCAACATGGATCCCACAGGGGCTAGAGTGTAAGATTCCCCAGGGTGCGGAGTCTAAGAGCCAGCAGGTGTTCACCAGAGCCTCCAGTGGTGAGGATGGACTGGGCTGCAACTGGCTCCAGGTCACGACCCCCAGGGTCTCCCAGATCATGTCCACAGTAGGCTACAGGAGGACAGAGATAGTAAGGGAATAAGCCAAAGGTTGGGGCAACTAGCAGACAGGGATAAACATAGAACATGCCAAAGGTCAGGGTCACAAGCAGGCAGGGATAGTCGAGATCAAGCCAAGTTTGGTAACTGGAATCAGACGTAGAAGACATAGCAAGATGCACACGGAAGCTAAACACACAAAGGTTGATCAGCAAGGCAGGCTTGCAGTGCACAGGTTAATATAGAGTTCCCTGGTAGGGGCTGGGGTGGAGCCATGCTTTGAGGAGAGACTATTTAAGTAGCCAGGTGAGAGTGGCTGGCCTCTAAAGGTGAACACATGGAGGAGAGGTAAGCTGACAGACAAAGATTACTGCATAACCATGACAGCTTTGTTCAGTCAGAGGAAGAGCAGTAGAGAAGGTGGCTGGCTGACCGATGCCTTTAGACAATTTTTCAGTCCTCAGCGCCAAGGTCTGATCGGTTCAAGCAACCATCGCCAGCGTCTGCATTACATGGTACAGGAATATCAAGGGGCAAGAGCAGGCTTGGAGATCTTTCCAACAGAGAATCCACTTGGTTACTGGGTCTTGAGGATGGACCACTGGCCAGAACTTGCTCAATATGCAATTGATCTACTGGCTTGGGCTGCATCCAGCGTTCTTTCTGAATGCACATTCAGTGCTGCTGGAGGGTTTGTAACAGATCATAGAGTGCGCCTGTCCACAGACTCCCTTGATAGGTTCACATTCAAAAAAATCAGTCTTGGATCAGCAGCAGCTATCAAGCACCTGATGCTGTTGTAACTGATCGATTTTTCTATGGATGTGGGATCCCTTGAAGACTGCCTATGCTGAGTGACTATCCTATTCCTCCTCAATCTTGATGATGCGAGCTTCCAACAATATTTTTGGTTTAGGGCACCACCACCACTGCCTAAGGCCCAATTTTTCTGTCCCTGTTTAACAGGGGCATGTAATTATAATTTCTGATCTAATATTTCACAGCAGGGCCCAACAAGTGTATCTGTGAGGGGATACAGTGTTGTGGTACCACCACCACCAAAGACCCTATTTTTCTGCCCCAGCAGCAGAAATAAAGGACAAGCGTGCCCCATGGCCACCTGCAGAAGATGCACCATGTCCATGACCAGCACTGTGGACTGTAGACACAGAGCCTGCTTGCCCTCTTTTAGTGGCCTGTGAGCGTCTGCCTCTCTTTGGTGGCCTTCCGGACATGATGGGGATTTTGTTTTGCAACACCACACTACACTGTATTATGTACTGTGTACACCACCAGAAAAGTAGTAGCACGGTATTGTGTATACCACCAGAAGTCTAATAGCAACTATGGGTGCACTGTATGTATTTTGTACTGTGTACACCACCAGAAAAGTTGTAGCAACTGCACTATGGGTGCACGGTATTGTGTACACCACCAGAAGTCTAATAGCAACTATGGGTGCACTGTATGTATTGTGTACTGTGTACACCACCAGAAAAGTAGTAGCAACTGCACTATGGGTGCACGGTATTGTGTACTCCACCAGAAGTCTAATAGCAACTATGGGTACACTGTATGTATTGTGTACTGTGTACACCACCAGAAAAGAAGTAGCAACTGCACTATGGGTGCATGGTACTGTGTACACCAACAGAAGTGTAATAACAACTATGGGTGTACTGTATTGTGTACACCAACAGAAAAGTAGTAGCAACTGCACTATGGGTGCACGGTATTGTGTACACCACCAAAAGTCTAATAGCAACTATGGGTGCACTGTATGTATTGTGTACTGTGTACACCACCAGAAAAGAAGTAGCAACTGCACTATGGGTGCATGGTACTGTCTACACCAACAGAAGTGTAATAACAACTATGGGTGTACTGTATTGTGTACACCAACAGAAAAGTAGTAGCAACTGCACTATGGGTGCACGGTATTGTGTACACCACCAAAAGTCTAATAGCAACTATGGGTGCACTGTATGTATTGTGTACTGTGTACACCACCAGAAAAGAAGTAGCAACTGCACTAGGGGTGCACGGTACTGTGTACTGCGTACACCGCCTGAAGTATATTAGAAAGAGTACACCAGGAACTGCCTGCAGTGAGATATAACCAAACTGTATGCAGTGGATATATATATATATATATATATATATATATATATATATATATATATGAGACTGTATATATATATATATATATATATATTAAATACACTGCAGCTTACTGAATCACCTGCCTGCCAGAAGTATATTAGAAAGAGTACACCAGGAACGGCCTGCCGTGAGATATAGTTGAACTGTATGCAGTGGATATATATTTATATACAAGACTATCTGTATATATATATTAAATATAGGGCTGCGGAAATTAACGATTAATTCCTAGATTAATCGTTCATTCATCAAAATATTTTGGATCGGTAGGCTGCCTCTCCCGCTTTGGGCCAAGCTGTGGCTGCAGCGTAGCGCTCCCTCCTTCTCCTCCACTATATGTCATACACAGTCTGTAGGTATTTCCCGCTGTGTATCTCCGAGCTGAGTGTGAAATCTTTGGCCGCACTGTGAGAAAAGTCCCGCCCTCTTCCTAGATCAGCTCGTGTGATAGACGCAGTGTTCTGTCTATCACACGAGCTGATCTAGGAGGAGAGCGGGACTTTTCTCACAGCGCAGCCAAAGTTATCACACTCAGCTCCAAGACACACAGTGGGAGATGCCCGCAGACTGTGTAATCCAGGCACAGGCACTGACTACAGTGAGGCTGCGATTATGAGCACAGTGAGACTGCATTATGGGCACGGTGAGACTGCATTATGGGCACGGTGAGGCTGCCATTATAGGCACGGTGAGGCTGCCATTATGGGCACAGTGAGACAGCATTATGGGCACGGTGAGACAGCATTATGGGCACGGCGAGGCTGCGATTATAGGTACGACGAGGCAGCGATTATGGGCACGGTGAGACAGCATTATGGGCACGGTGAGGCTGAGATTATGGGCACGGTGAGGCTGCGATTATGGGCATGGTAAGACTGCATTATGGGAACAGTGAGGCTGCGATTATGGGCATGGTAAGTCTGAGATTATGGGTACGTGAGACTGCATTATTGGCACGGTAATGCTGCGATTATGGGCACGGCGAGGCTGCAATTATGGGCATGGTAAGGCTAAGATTATGGGCACGGTGAGGCTGAGTTTTTGACGTGTGACGTCCTAGCCATGCCCCGCTATGTCTGGCTTCGGCTGTTGCCATAACAACGGTGCTAAATCAGCTAAAAGTAGTTGGATCTGTATGTGCATTATAATTAATCGAATTAGTCGATTAATCAGACATGAAAATTTTAATCAGTAACTGCCCTAATTTAATACACTGCAGCTAGCTGAATAATCTGCCTGCCAGAAGTATATTAGAAAGAGTACACCAGGAACGGCCTGCAGTGAGATATAGCTAAACTGTATGCAGTGGATATATACATATATATATCATGGGTGCGTGTTTTACGCCATTCCCCCGCCGATTGTGAGCCTTTTGGCCGCTTTTGGCCACTCTTGGCAGCTTTCGGCCGATCTCGGCCATTCTCGGAGGCTCTCGGCCGCACTCGGTGGCTTTCAGCCGCTTTCAGCCATTCTTGGCGGCTTTGCGAGAGCCGCCGAGAATGGCCGAAAGCCACCAAGAGTGAACAAGACACGGCAAGAATGACCGAGAGCGGCCGAAAGCCACCGAGAGTGGCCGAGAGCTGCCGAGAGCGGCCGAGACACGCCGAGAATGGCCGAGAACCGCCGAGAGCGGCAGCACCATTTTTAAACGGCAGCTCTGCAAATGACACAGGGGCAAGGCAGCAGATTGACACTCACAAGGCTGCAATGATGGACAAGACTACAGGTGGACACTCATAAGGCTTCACTGACAACGCTGCAATGATGGTGGACAAGGCTACAGATGGACACTGACAATGCTACACTGACAAGGCTGCAGATGGACACTGACAAGGCTACACTGACAGGTGAGACACGGCATGGGCACGGTGAGAGAGCATTATGGGCACGGTGAGGCTGCGATTATGGGCACAGTGAGACAGCATTATGGACACGGTGAGACAGCATTATGGGCACGGCGAGGCTGCAATTATAGGCACAGCGAGGCTGCAATTATGGGCATGGTGAGACAACATTATGGGCACGGTGAGGCTGTGATTATGGGCACGGTGAGGCTGCGATTATGGGCATGGTGAGACTGCATTATGGGAACAGTGAGGTTGCGATTATGGGCACGGTAAGTCTGAGATTATGGGCACGTGAGACTGCATTATGGGCACGGTAATGCTGCGATTATGGGCACGGCGAGGCTGCAATTATGGGCACAGTAAGGCTAAGATTATGGGCACGGTGAGACTGAGTTTTTGACGTGTGACGTCCTAGCCATGACACAGGGGCAAGGCTGCAGATTGACACTCACAAGGCTGCAATGATGGACAAGACTAAAGATGGACGCTCACAGGGCTTCACTGACACTGACAAACGCTGCAATGATGGACAAGGCTACAGATGGACACTGACAATGCTACACTGACACTGACAAGGCTGCAATGATGGACAAGGCTGCAATGATGGACAAGGCTACAGATGGACACTGACAAGGCTATATTGATGGGCATTTAAATGTAAGGTTTTTCCTTAAACTTCCCTCCTAAAAGTTTTTTTCCTTAAAATTCCCTCCTAAACTTGGGGTGCGTGTTATACGCCGATAAATACGGTATTTAACTCAGGTGCTGTCCATTTCTTCTGATCATCCTTGACATGGTTCTACACCTTCATTTGAGTCCAGCTGTGTTTGATTATACTGATTGGACTTGATTAGGAAAGCCACACACCTGTCTATATAAGACCTTACAGCTCACAGTGCATGTTAGAGCAAAATGAGAATCATGAGGTCAAAGGAACTGCCTGAAGAGCTCAGAGACAGAATTATGGCAAGGCACAGATCTGGCCAAGGTTACAAAAAAATTTCTGCTGCACTAAGAGCACAGTGGCCTCCATAATCCCTAAATGGAAGACGTTTGGGACAACCAGAATCCTTCCTAGAGCTGGCCGTCTAGCCAAACTGAGCTATCGGGGGAGAAGAACCTTGGTGAGAGAAGTAAAGAAGAACCCAAAGATCACTGTGGCTGAGCTCCAGAGATGCAGTCGGGAGATGGGAGAAAGTTGTAGAAAGTCAACCATCACTGCAGTCCTCCACCAGTTGGGGCTTTATGCCAGAGTGGCCTGACAGGAGCCTCTCCTCAGTGCAAGACACATGAAAGCCCGCATGGAGTTTGCTAAAAAAACACCTGAAGGACTCCAAGATGGTGAGAAATAAGATTCTCTGGTCTGATGAGACCAAGATAGAACTTTTTGGCCTTAATTCTAAGCGGTATGTGTGGAGAAAACCAGGGACTGCTCATCACTTGTCCAATACAGTCCCAACAGTGAAGGATGGTGGTGGCAGCATCATGCTGTGGGGGTGTTTTTCAGCTGCAGGGACAGGACGTCTGGTTGCAATCGAGGGAAAGATGAATGCGGCCAAGTACAGGGAGACCTAAAAATGGCTGTTCACCAATGTTTACAATCCAACCTGACAGAACTGGAGAGGATCTACAAGGAGGAATGACAGAGGATCCCCAAATCCAGGTGTGAAAAACTTGTTGCATCTTTCCCAAAAAGACTCATGGCTGTATTAGATCAAAAGGGTGCTTCTACTAAATACTGAGCAAAGGGTCTGAATACTTAAGACCATGTGATATTTCAGTTTTTCTTTTTTAATAAATCTGCAAAAATGTCAACAATTCTGTGTTTTTCTGTCAATATGGGGTGCTGTGTGCACATTAATGAGGGAAAAAAATGAACTTAAATGATTTTAGCAAATGGCTGCAATATAACAAAGAGTGAAAAATTTAAGGGGGTCTGAATACTTTCCGTCCCCACTGTATATATACACTATCTCACAAAAGTGAGTACACCCCTCACATTTTTGTAAATATTTTTTTATATCTTTTTATGTGACAACACTGAAGAAATGGCACTTTGCTACAATGTAAAGTAGTGAGTGTACAGTTTGTATAACAGTGTAAATTTGCTGTCCCCTCAAAATATCTCAACACACAGCCATTAATGTCTAAAACGCTGGCAACAAAAGTGAGTACACCCCTAAGTGAAAATGTCCAAATTGGGCCACAAGTGTCAATATTTTGTGTGGCCACCATTATTTTCCAGCACTGCCTTGACCCTCTTGGGCATGGAGTTCACAAGAACTTCACAGGTTGCCACTGAAGTCCTCATTCACTCCTCCATGACGACATCACGGAGCTGGTGGATGTTAGAGACCTTTCACTCCTCCACCTTCCATTTGAGGATGCCCCACAGATGCTCAATAGGGTTTAGGTCTGGAGACATGCTTGGCCAATGAATCACCTTAACCCTCAGCCTCTTTAGCAAGACAGTGGTCATCTTGGAGGTGTGTTTGGGGTCATTATCATGTTGGAATACTGCCCTGTGGCCCAGTCTCTGAAGGGAGGGGATCATGCTCTGCTTCAGTATCTCACAGTACATGATGGCATTCATGGTTTCCTCAATGAACTGTAGCTCCCCAATGCCGGCAGCACTCATGCAGCCCCAGACCATGACACTCCCAACGCCATGCTTGACTGTAGGCAAGACACACTTGTCTTTGTACTCCTCACCTGGTTGCCGCCACACATGCTTGACACCATCTGAACCGAATAAGTTTATCTTGGTCTCATCAGACCACAGGACATGGTTCCAGTAATCTATGTCCTTAGTCTTCTTGTCTTTAGCAAACTGTTTGTGGGCTTTCTTGTGCATCTTTAGAAGAGGCTTCCTTCTGGGAGGACAACCATGCAGACCAATTTGATGCAGTGTGCGGCGTATGGCCTGAGCACTGACAGGCTGACCCCCACCACTTTGACCTCTGCAGCAATGCTGGCAGCACTCATACGTCTATTTCCCAAAAACAACCTCTGAAAATGAAGCTGAGCATGTACACTCAACTTCTTTGGCCGACCATGGAGAGGCCTGTTCTGAGTGGAACTTGCCCTGTTAAACCGCTGTAAGGTATTGGCCACTGTGCTGCAGCTCAATTTCAGGGTCTTGATAATCTTCTGGCCTAGGCCATCTTTATGTAGCAACTTTTCTTTTTTTTAGATCCTCAGAGAGTTCTTTGCCATGAGGTGCCATGTTGAACTTCCAGTGATAAGTATGAGAGAGCGAGAGTGATAACCCCAAATTTAACACACCTGCTCTCCATTCACACCTGAGACCTTGTAACACTAACGAGTCACATGACTTCGGGGAGGGAAAAGGCTAATTGGGCCCAATTTGGACATTTTCACTTAGGGGTGTACTCACTTTTGTTGCCAGCGTTTTAGACATTAATGGCTGTGTGTTGAGATATTTTGAGGGGACAGCAAATATACACTGTTATACAAGCTGTACACTCACTACTTTACATTGTAGCAAAGTGTAATTTCTTCAGTGTTGTCACGTGAAAAAGATATAATAAAATATTTACAAAAATATGAGGGGTGTACATATATACTGTATATATATATTAAATACACTGCAGCTAACTGAATCACCTGCCTTCCACAAGTATATTAGAAAGAGTACACCAGGAACGGCCTGCAGTGAGATATAGCTAAACTGTATGCAGTGGATATACATATATACAAGACTATCTGTATATTTATATATATATATTAAATACACTGCAGCTAACTAAATCATCTACAACAAGTAAAGAGGCGCCTCTGGGTGCGTTTTTATACATTTAAAATGCTTTAATAAGATATATAGAGATAAACTCACATTGTGGTGATAAAAACAAGCATGATAGTAAGAGTCATGGATGGCGCTCCCAGTCCTGTGCCTGTGAACAGTCTCTGTAGTGGATGTAGTAACAGCTCTTCCTGGTTGTAATGAGCAGGCTTCAGACAACGGAGGAGCGGCCTCAGGACGAGGCTTGAAACACACGAGACAGCTGGCTGCAGGGGGATGGCGTCATCAACAATGGACGCGTTTCCTGGGCAAGCGCGCTTGGGTGGTAAGCAAGCCGCACCCCTTTCTCAACAGACTGTTCTACTAGACATGATAAAGAATTAAATAAGGATGGGGGGAGGGAATGGGGCGGAGAAAGGGGAGGGGATGGGGCTCTTACTATCATGCTTGTTTTTATCACCACAATGTGAGTTTATCTCTATATATCTTATTAAAGCATTTTAAATTTATAAAAACGTCTGCACCCAGAGGCGCCTCTTTACTAGTTGTATTTCAGCCTCAGGACCATGGTTTAGTTCCTTCTATGATGGCAGCCCTGCTTGCTCTCTCTGGGCGTTTTTTCCCTTCATCCTGATCACAACAATATATGGACTATTGGCTTGTGCTTATAAATGTATTGTCACTGCTCACATTTTTTATTTAGTTTCTTGACCGTCCTTTGATTGTTTTTATTGTACAGATTTGATTATGTGGGAGCTCTAGGTGATTTCGCCTATACTTGTTTTTTTAACTAAATCACCTGAAGTATATTAGAAAATAGGGATGAGCCGAACACCCCCCGATTCGGTTCGCACCAGAACTTGCGAACAGACCAAAACTTCGCATGAGCGTTAGAACCCCATTGAAGTCTATGGGACTCGTACGTACAAAATCAAAAGTGCTCATTTTAAAGGCTAATTTGCATGGTATTGTCCTAAAAAGTGTTTGGGGACCTGGGTCCTGCCCCAGGGGATCAATGCAAAAAAAAGTTTTTAAAACTACAGTTTTTTTCGGGAGCAGTGATTTTAATAATGCTTAAAGTCAAACAATAAAAGTGTAATATCCCTTTAAATTTCATAGCTGGGGGGTGTCTATAGTATGCCTGTAAAGGGGCGCATGTTTCCCGTGTTTAGAACAGTCTGACAGCAAAATGACATTTTGAAGGAAAAAAAGTCATTTAAAGCTACTCGTGGCTATTAATGAATTGCCGGTCCGACAATACACATAAAAGTTAATTGAAAAAAACTGCATGGGATTTCCCCACAGGGGAACCCTGAACCAAAATTTAAAAAAAAACTGGTGTGGGGGTCCCCCTAAATTCCATACCAGGCCCTTCAGGTCTGGTATGGATATTAAGGGGAACCCCGTGACAAAATTTAAAAAAAAAATGACACAGGGGTCCCCCTCAAAATTCATACCAGACCCTTCAGGTCTGGTATGGATTTTAAGGGGAACCCCGCGCCAGAATTTAAAAAAAAATTGGCGTGGGGTACCCCCAAAAATCCATACCAGGCCCTTATCCGAGCACGCAACCTGGCAGGCTGCAGGAAAAGAGGGGGGACGAGAGAGCTCTTAAAACGTACCAGGCCACATGCCCTCAACATTGGGAGGGTGCTTTGGGGTAGAAGACTTTAAATAAAGGAATTGTCAAAAACTGTCTCTTGTCATTTTAAACATTTTTGACAGTTTTTTTGTGAAATGGTAGGGGTACTTTTGTACCCCCTTACTATTTCACACAGGGGGGTCGGGATCTGGGGGTACCCTTGTTAAAGGGGGCTTCCAGATTCCGATAAGCCCTCCGCCCGCAGACCCCCACAACCACCGGCCAAGGGTTGTGGGGATGAGGCCCTTGTCCTCATCAACATGGGGACAAGGTGGTTTGGTGGGCTAATGTTGAGGGCATGTGGCCTGGTACAGTTCCTGGTACGGTTTCCTACTGCCTACCAGGTTGTGTGCTCGGATAAGGGTCTGGTATGAATTTTGAGGGGGACCCCCACGCCAGTTTTTTTTTTAATTTTGGTTCGGGGTTCCCCTGTGGGGAAATCCCATGCAGTTTTTATCAATGAACTTTTATGTGTATTGTCGGACTGGCAATTCATTAATAGCCGCGAGTAGTTTTAAATGACTTTTTTCCCTTGAAATGTCATTTTGCTGTCAGACTGTTCTAAACACGGGAAACATGCGCCCCTTTACAGGCATACTATAGACACCCCTAGGTACGAAAATTAAAGGAATATTACACTTTTATTGTTTGACTTTAAGCATTATTAAAATCACTGCTCCCGAAAAAACAACCATTTTTAAAACTTTTTTTTGCATTGATCCATGTCCCCTGGGGCAGGACCCAGGTCCCTAAAAACTTTTTATGACAATACCATGCATATAAGCCTTTAAAATTAGCACTTTTGATTTCTCCCATAGACTTTTAAAGGGTGTTCCGCGGCTTTCGAATTTACAGCGAAAACCCCAAATTGTTCGCTGTTCAGCGAACTGGCGAACAGCCGATGTTCGAGTCAAACATGAGTTCGACTCGAACTCGAAGCTCATCCCTAATTAGAAACAGTACACCAGGAACGGACTGCAGGTCGTGGTGTATGCTCTGGTCAATCATTATACAGCAATGCACTGTGCTCCCACAGTGCATTATGGGCCGTAACGCGCCGCTCGAACGGTCCATAATGTTCGGTTTTCGACGAACGGGCGAACAGCCAATGTTCGAGTCGAACTTATGTTCGCCCCGAACAGAAAGCTCATCCCTATAAAGCGATAATTCTCCCACTTGACAAGACTCTGGCCCGGCCGCACCTGGAGTATGCTGTCCAGTTCTGGGCACCGGTTCTCAGGAAGGATGTACTGAAAATGAGCAAGTACAAAGAAGTGCAACAAAGCTAATAAAGGGTCTGGAGGACATTAGTTATGAGGAAAAATTGCAAGCACTGAACTTATTCTCTTTGGAAAAGAGATGCTTGAGAGGGAATATGATTTAAATTTACAAATACAATACTGGTGACCCCACAATAGGGATAAAACTTTTTTGCAGAAGGGAGTTTAACAAGACACGTGGCCACTCTTTAAAATAAGAAGAAAAGAGGTTTAACCTTAAACTACGTAGAGGGTTCTTTACAGTAAGAGCGGCAAGGATGTGGAATTCCCTTCCACAGGCCGTGGTCTCAGCAGAGGGGGCATCGATAGTTTCAAAAAACTATTAGATAATCACCTGAACGACCTCAACATAAAGGGATATACAATGTAATACTGACATATAATCACATACATAGGTTGGACTTGATGGACTTGACCTCACCTACTATGTAACATCGCAAGATGCACTTATGCGAAGGGAAGTGAACTTGTTCCTTGACCACCTTATGTTGGGACATAATCAGACAGTGTCCTTACTAGGGTGGATGGAAGCATCTGTACATCCTTTTAGTTTCACTTTGTGCACACCCTTGGCTGCAGTGGAGGAAGAATTGATCATTAAAGTTTTAAAGTGAAACATTAAAATACACAATTACTTTAGATAAAGCCTTGGGAAAGTCCTTAAACCTGTAGAATGTACTACAACAAAATGACATTTACAAACAAAAAAATACCATTTAAATTGCAGCATTTTCTGTTTGTGAACAAAGCAGCCAGTGGTTCCCTCTACTTTCATACATCCAAACATCCTCATCCTAGATGAGGGCATGGTATTTACTGTAAATGGGGGACCCCATAAAAAAAATGTGTGGTCCTCCAAAAAAAAAACATTTTCTATCCTTACCTGAGCATGTAGCCCTGCTTGCTAGGATACAAGGGGCAGCGAGCACGCACACTCCCCCCAACCATACCAGGTCATCCTGAATCTACAACATAGGTTACCACTTCCCCATATCCCTGACCTTGTAGATGTGGGTGTTTGTGAGGAAGGGGCTTATCAAAATCTGTTATACCCCTTAAAAAAGGGTTACAAATAAAAATTACCCCATGTGAGTGCCGCATACCTGCTCAGAGACCAAAATGATGAGAGCACTCATCTTGTGGCTGAGTGCAGAGCACCCCTGAGAGTGGTAACTGGAGGTGCTGTGCCTAAAGAAGCACGGGCTGCCAGCTGTATTGTTGTTGAGCAGTCCGTGCTGTACTGAGGCACCATCTGGAGACAGAGCTGGGCTGAATGAAAGCTGGGTCAGGTGACACTCTGGATATGCAGGTTGGTCTGAGCAGCTGGGTTTAACAGAAGGCATAGTTGGGAACCCGATCCAGGGTCAGTCAAGCAGAAGAATGCACAGGAAGTAAGAGTGTAGTCAGGAGCAGCTGAGGTCATACACAGTAGGCAAGCAAAAGCAGTTTTTCAAAGAAGCAAGCAGAAGTCAGAGCCAGTAGAGAAGCTGGACACAGGTCCAAAAGCAAGCTGGGTCAGCAACAGGGTTGGCAACTGTCAGTAAATTCATGGACAGTTTGTAAAATCTATGATTTTTCCATCTGTCTGTGAATGCACATTACGGACATGAGGTCTGTACATCCGTAATGGATATTCACGGACAGATGGAAAAATCACAGATTTCACAAACTGTCTGTGAATTTACTGACAGTTGGCAACGCTGGCCAGTAACCAAAAACCCAAAAGAGTACAGAACACACAGGAACACAGGTTACAGAAAGCTGACAATCAACCAGCAACTTCTGAGCATGCCTGCTGTCCTTATAAAGGCCACTGGGTTTCAGTATTTATAGCGCGCGCCAATGCGCACAAGCATGTGCCGATGTACACGAGCGTGCCTGGGAACTGTTCCAAAATGTCTGCTAAATTTTGCACAGAGAAGCAGGACCATTTTGGAAATTGGCAAAAACGCCAGGTCTTGTGGCATTCCTCTTCTGGTGACAGTGAGTAAGCAAGAAATACACATCACACAGGGCTACTCATTCACAAAAAAGTAGTAATTATACACATTTGACAAAGTCCTTTGTTATTTTGCCAATTATATCACTTTGGATTCCCCCCTCCTTTTTTCTTTTTTGTTTACATTCAGCTATAGGACAGGGAAATGTCATTTGTAGTGAGAGTCTACATCAGGCACATCATGGTCAAAGTATGTTTTTTTGTGGATCTACATCACTGGGCAATGTGATTAACAATGGATTTAAATTGCGGGATATGTTTGTTTTTTTTCACTAAGCTTTTGTGGTGTGCTTATTTATACTGTACGTTTTGTGAATGAATAACCCTTATGTATTCATGTATGGGATAGGGCAGATACAGTTGTGCTCTGGCATACTCTGGCAAAATTTATGATTTCTTGGCCATTTTTCAGAGAATATGAATGATAACACAAAAACTTTTCTTTCACTCGTGGGTTAGTGTTTGGCTGAAGCCATTTATTATCAATCAACTGTGTTTACTCTTTTTAAATCATAATGGCAACAGAAACTACCCAAATAACCCTAATCAAAAGTTTACATACCCCAGTTCTTAATACCGTGTATTGCCCCCTTTAACATCAATGACAGCCTAAAGTCTTTTGTGGTATTTGTGGATGAGGCTCTTTATCTTCTCAGATGGTAAAGCTGCGCATTCCCCTTGGCAAAAAGCCTCCAGTTCCTGTAAATTCTTGGGCTGTCTTGCATGAACTGCACGTTTGGGATCTCCCCAGAGTGACTCAATGATATTGAGGTCAGGAGACTGAGATGGCCACTCCAGAACCTTCACTTTATTCTGCTGCAGCCAATGACATGTCAACTTGGCCATATGTTTTGGATCATTGTCATTTTGGAATGTCCAAGTACGTCCCATGTGCAGCTTCCTGGCTGATGAATGCAAATGTTCCTCCAGTAGTTTTTTAGAACATACTGCATTCATCTTGCCACCAATTTTGACCAAATTTCCTGTGCCTTTGTAGCTCACACATCCCAAAAACACCTGTGATCCACCTCCGTGTTTCAAAGTGGGAATGGTGTACCTTTCATCATAGACCTTGTTGACTCCTCTCCAAATATAGCGTTCATGGTTGTGGCCAAAAAGCTAAATTTTGGTCTTATCACTCCAAATGACTTTGTGCCAGAAGGTTTGAGGCTTGTCTCTGTGCTGTTTTGCATATAATAAGCAGGATACTTTGTGGTATTTGCATAGTAATGGCTTTCTTGTGGTGACTCAACCATGCAGCCCATTTTTATTCAAGTGCCTCCTTATTGTGCATGTTGAAACAGCCACACCACATGTCCTGTATTTCACCTGAAGTTTTTTGTGGGCCCACAGACACAATAACACAACCCAATTAGGCAACTGTCATCTCATTTTCAAATTAATCACATTTTAGGTGTTTAGCTAATTTATGGCTTAACCTTCACCAAATAAAGATGGATTACTTTCACTTCACTTCTTTTTTTTTTTGCCACTTCAGCAGACTCTGGTAGGGATGCTTATATCACCATTCTGGCTCATTGCTATGCCGCTTCATGTCACATCATCATAGCTTAGTGTATGCAGTATACAAAATGGAAAGACACTGGAGAGGAGAAAAAGAATTTGCTGCTCACCCCTTGGAAACTGAAAACAAAGAAAAGGTTCCCCCAGGGTGGGGTTTTTAGGCAGCACAATAACAAAAAAGGGAGTCAAATTCAATATCAAAAAATATGACAAATTTATTAAAGTATACCATAAAAGTTAAAACAATGAGCTCCAGTGGGGGGTACTTGAGATAAAACTACGTATTAGATAAACTGAAAATACATTGGCAGACACATATTCACAACAACACTTGGTAGCATGAATATTTAAACCTGACGCGTTTCAACCCCTGTACTTGGGGTCTTCTTCAGAGGATTAGTCTGCTGAAAAATATACATAAGTAGAAATTGATACACGTAAATAGGTTGCATTGATATAATGATAATTACATTCACCATGTGGTGCATAAATACAGTATAATTACCCAATAATGTGTGTTCAGCAGGGAAAGGAACAAGACCTCCCACATGGAGATCCCCTAAAAAGACTGTCCTCCCATCTTCCCCAAAGGGAGAACACCAGGCACCTCTACCGCCAGCACGGTTCGGACCAGGGCAGTGAAAACAGCGACGTAGCTTGCGAGAGGTCACACTCTTGGGCACCGCCCGCCGGACTGGCAACCGACCAGGGAGCACAGAAAAATACACCTGTGATAGTAACCAAAAATATATATCCATAATAGATTTGATCATTTAAATCATATTAATTATGTGTCCAAGAGGGGACGCCGGGGGACAAATGCCTCCAACATACACCCAGGACACAAACATAAAGTATATAAAGTGTATGAATATATGTGGTATTCTTCATAGGCAATATAAGGTATAGGCAACCCCTCAGTTTGTGCTCTATGTGAAGGTGGTCCGAATGAGAATATAATAAAGAGATGGAAAAAGTGGGTGGTAAAAAACAACAACTGAGTGTGAAAATGTGATGAAATGGAAGTGAATAGACCAAAGATGCCAAGAAAAGGAAAGGTGGGGAAGAAGGGAAGGGAATAGGGAAGGGGAGGGGGGGGGGGAGGAACGGGGGGGAATGGGAAGGGGGGGGAAACAGAACGAAGGGAACAAAACAACAAAAGGGAAAATACACAAGGGAAAAGGGGGGGAGGAGGGGAGTGGGGGGGGAATTGCGCAATTGTAAAGGTTAAATTGATTACCTCGAAAAAGTGCTAAATAGCATGTGTTGTGGCACTAAGTTGCCCCATACAAGCTAGACTGTTGCTTGTCAGCCAACCCGGTGTCTTGTCGAATTCAGTCCCCTATCATATAGTGTCCTCCCTGTACTGCGCAGGCGCAGTACGGAGGACAAAGGAGACGCCGAAAGTCTCCGAAGTTCAACAGCTGATCGTCAGCTGTACACGGCGCCTGCGCATTTATTCTTACCCTATGTCCAGGATCATTCCCCACTATCCAAGTGGACATAGAGTTAGAATAAATATTTGCCGAGCGCAGCGAGGCCGTGCCCGAAGCGTGGCGAGCGAAGCGAGCCCACGAGGGGCCCTCTTACACTGCCATCGCTAACAGGTGCCCGAGCGCCGTGTACAGCTGATGGTCAGCTGATCACCTTCGGACATTTTCGGCATCTCCTGCTCCTCCGTACTGCGCAGGCGCTGCGCCTGCGCAGTACGAGGCGGACACTATTTGATACAAGGACACTATATGGCAGAACACCGGAATTGGTCACAAACTATAACGGGCTCAGTGGATTGGTATCCCACTCTGAGTCCACCAGTCTAAAAATAAATAAACAAAAAAGTATCAAATGTAAAAAGAGGATAGTAACCAGACCGTTATAAAACAGGACCGTTATAAATGGATGGGGGTCAATGCGAAGTCAGATGATTTTTGCATGAGCCCCCATTATATAGGGCAAGGAGTAGTGCCAAACAAAGAAAAACACAGATAACGGAGAGAGTACTTACAAGGTGAGAGATGGAAAGTGCCTGCTGTCCACCAAAGGGAAAGAGAGACTGAGGGTGTGTTGCAGATACCGCTTTTATATTGCCTATTGGAGGTGTGTACTTGCTTGTAATTTGTCCAGGTGTGTGTGTTTACCCTGGTCACTCCACGGCGGGCGGCATGGCCGCCATTGTGGCAGCCGAGCGTGACCTCCCCAGCGTTCAGGAAGAGCTGGGCTCCGATTGATCGTCACTCTCGCCGAAATCTCGCGATGTTAGTGACGTCACGCCGCACGCGCGGGGCCCCGCGCATGCGTAGTGGCGAAAAACATCCGAGAGTGTTCCGGAATGCCGCCGGCAAGGAGAAAGGGATCCCCAATGTTGCGCCCGGTGGCCATCCGAGCATCCAATGGGGAAAACATGGGGGGAGGAGCCACCTGGGATTGGCCGGCTCGTCCCCCCCCTTGCCGGGAAGCCAGATCGCGAGTCACTCCCGATTCCGAGGCGGGGGCGGAGACAGCACCACAGAGCTCCCTCAGTCAGAGGAGGGGGCAGTCCTAAGGGGAGAAAATGCAAAACAGGATTTAAAAATATGACATATATCTGTTGGTTCATGATAATAATGCCATTCCTGCTAAATATTAGCATATATATTCATGTATAAAGAGCATCAGTACAGAAAGAAAACTTCAATTGCATGTGTTGGCATTTATACAGCATCCGGATAAAGAAGTGATAGATAACAATGAATAAAATAAATATATATACTGATAATATCACATACTAGAATATGAGGATACCGGTGCATTGGAAAACAGGGAACGAAGAACATGGGAAAAGGGGAAAGGGGAAGGGGAAAGGGGAAGGGAAGGAGCTTATTCCTCCATTACCGGAGTGGAGTAATGGAGGTAATGGAGGAATATCAGAAAACCTCAGCAAAGTGATTGATTCGTTTTTACAACCGTTTGTCACCTGTATGCCCTCGTTTGTAAAGGACACAATGCACCTACTTCAACTGATTCAGGGAATATCACTCCCACCGAATTCCATCTTTGTGGCTATCGACGTTGAGGCCCTGTATAGCTCGATACCCCATAACAAGGGGATCGAGACTATACGGGCACTCCTGTCAGGACATCTGAGATATGATGGAGCAGTAAACGAGTTCATTATTAATGGACTCGAGTACATTCTAAATCATAATTTCTTTATCTTTGACAACTCCCACTACCTCCAGGTGCAGGGCGTGGCCATGGGCACTTGTTGCGCCCCGGCCTACGCCAATCTGTACCTGGGGGAGTGGGAGAGGGTGCTTGGAGAGGAGGAGGACCTTGCCAGGTATAGGAGCCACATACGTATGTGGCGACGATACATTGATGATGTCCTCCTCGTCTGGGATGGCCCGGAAGAGCTATTACTAAAGTTCTTTGATCAAATCAATTTAAACGAATTTAACTTAAAATTTACTATGTCCTACGATCGGGACCAGATTACATTCTTGGACGTACAGCTGAGACGTACTTCTGAGGATACAATCTCTAGTACCCTTTTTCGAAAAAGCACCGCAGGAAATACCATTCTTCACGCCGATAGCTTTCACCCCACACGCCTGAAAAATTCCATCCCATATGGACAGTACCTGCGTGTGCGTAGGAATTGTTCCGATGAGGTTTCCTTTAAACAAGAAGCACAGAAATTACAAACTAGGCTTCTAGCGTGAGGCTATAGCCACTCATGCCTCCGTGGGGCATACAACAGAGTAGCCACACAGCCGAGGCATGCATTGTTGTTTAAAGAGAGAGTGAGGTGCGACCCGGCCATGGCTCCCACCAGGGTGATTTTGCGCTTCTCGAAACAGCATAATGAGATTAGAAATATCATTCGCAAGTATTGGCCCATATTTTTGGATGATCCGAAAGTCAGCAAGTTCATTCCAAATACCCCCTCTATTACCTATAGACGAGCTACATCATTGAGGGACAGACTGGTTCAGAGTGAGTTCAAAAGCGCACAAAAAAGACGGAAACACTGTTCTGTCCTGGGATCTTTTCCCTGTGGGCACTGCTCGTATTGCCAATATATCAGACGTGAAAAGACCTTTCATCTTCTAAACGGGTCAATTTTTAAACCCAGGCATTTTACCAACTGCCAAACAAGAGGGGTGGTATACCTTATGTCCTGTGAGTGTGGAGCACATTATGTTGGTAAGACCAAACAAGAATTCCACCAGCGGATATCAAAACACATTTACCACATGCAAATCAGTAATCCATATTTACCACTCGGGCGACATGTAATGGAAATCCACAACTCTATAATGCCCAAAGTATCCTTCGCCGCACTTGATCGAATCCATATCTATCACTTCTTTATCCGGATGCTGTATAAATGCCAACACATGCAATTGAAGTTATCTTTCTGTACTGATGCTCTTTATACATGAATATATATGCTAATATTTAGCAGGAATGGCATTATTATCATGAACCAACAGATATATGTCATATTTTTAAATCCTGTTTTGCATTTTCTCCCCTTAGGACTGCCCCCTACTCTGACTGAGGGAGCTCTGTGCTGCTGTCTCCGCCGCCACCTCTGAATCGGGGGTGACTCGCGATCTGGCTTCCCGGCAAGGGGGGGACGAGCCGGCCAATCCCAGGTAGCTCCTCCCCCCCATGTTTTCCCCATTGGATGCTCGGATGGCCACCGGGCGCAACATTGGGGATCCCTTCCTCCTTGCCGGCGGCATTCCAGAACACTCTCGGATGTTTTTCGCCACTACGCATGCGCGGGGCCCCGCGCGTGCGGCGTGACGTCACTAACATCGCGAGATTTCGGCGAGAGTGACGATCAATCGGAGCCCAGCTCTTCCTGAACGCCGGGGAGGTCACGCTCGGCTGCCACAATGGCGGCCATGCTGCCCGCCGTATAGTGACCAGGGTAAACACACACACCTGGACAAATTACAAGCAAGTACACACCTCCAATAGGCAATATAAAAGCGGTATCTGCAACACACCCTCAGTCTCTCTTTCCCTTTGGTGGACAGCAGGCACTTTCCATCTCTCACCTTGTAAGTACTCTCTCCGTTATCTATGTTTTTCTTTGTTTGGCACTACTCCTTGCCCTATATAATGGGGGCTCATGCGAAAATCATCTGACTTCGCATTGACCCCCATCCATTTATAACGGTCCTGTTTTATAACTGTCTGGTTACTATCCTCTTTTTACATTTGATACTTTTTTGTTTATTTATTTTTAGACTGGTGGACTCAGAGTGGGATACCAATCCACTGAGCCCGTTATAGTTTGTGACCAATTCCGGGTTGGCTGACAAGCAACAGTCTAGCTTGTATGGGGCAACTTAGTGCCACAACACATGCTATTTAGCACTTTTTCGAGGTAATCAATTTAACCTTTACAATTGCGCAATTCCCCCCCCTCCCCTCCTCCCCCTCTTTTCCCTTGTGTATTTTCCCTTTTGTTCCCTTCGTCCTGTTTCCCCCCCTTCCCATTCCCCCCCGTTCCTCCCTTCCTTATTGGGTAATTATACTGTATTTATGCACCACATGGTGAATGTAATTATCATTATATCAATGCAACCTATTTACGTGTATCAACTTCTACTTATGTATATTTTTCAGCAGACTAATCCTCTGAAGAAGACCCCAAGTACAGGGATTGAAACGCGTCAGGTTTAAATATTCATGCTACCAAGTGTTGTTGTGAATATGTGTCTGCCAATATATGTTCAGTTTATCTAATACGTAGTTTTATCTCAAATACCCCCCACTGGAGCTCATTGTTTTAACTTTTATGGTATACTTTAATAAATTTGTCATATTTTTTGATATTGAATTTGACTCCCTTTTTTGTTATTGTGCTGCCTAAAAACCCCACCCTGGGGGAACCTTTTCTTTGTTTTCAGTGTATGCAGTATAAAGGTATAACAAACAAATATTTCTCCCGTATGTTCGTCTTTAATACCCCGACTAAGATCTCCCCTACCCACCACTCTCCCCTCCCCCCAGCCCCTCTGTATATTTGCCTTTCAAAAGGAATTTTAATTCATCAACTTCCCTATTGAAACTCTTGTCTCAACTCCTCAGCACAACTCCACGATCTTTTAAACTCCCTCCAGCCCGCCCATTTCCCTCTAAACCCTTCATTATTATATTCAAAATTTATTCTTAGGCACTCCAATTTATAAGTTTCCTCGGCCGCGTTGATCCAGTCCCAAAATGGGGGACTCTCGTCCTCTTGCCAGTTCTTGGATATGAGTTTTTTGGCTGCATTTAAAATATGTGGTATCAAAGAGTCCTTGTATTGCCTCACATTTCCCTCTACTTCGTGAAACAACACCACCCACGGATCTTCCCTGATTTCTATTTTAGTGATTTCTTTAATATACTGAATGATCTTTCTCCAATATTTTTTAATTTTGGGACAGGACCACCAGATGTGTGCCATTGTCCCAGTTTCACTGCAACCTCGCCAACATTCTGCTGATTTGTCCTTTTGAAACGTACTAATTTTATCAGGGGTAGCTTACCATCTCGTTAAACATTTATAATTCATTTCCGCGGTTTTGACGTTAACCGCTGAGCCATGTGTTAAGGTCAGTATTTTCCCGATACCAATATTATCCCTCTGTGTCCCCAGCTCCTGCTCCCACTTCCTAATATATGGCGGTATCTCCACCTCATTCACCCTCAACACCAGATTATAGAGCTTGGAGATCATATTTTTTACGTTATCCATGCAACACAACCTTTCCAAGGGAGTCAGCTCGTCTCTTGATCTAATAGGATGAGGAAGACTCTTAATAAAGTTATACAGCTGGAGGTACCGCCACTCATCTATCACCCAAAAATTATTGTTGTGTTTTAACTCTAAAAGTGAGAGAATTTTCCCTTTCTTTAAAATGTCTCTTAACTGTGTCGTGTCTTTTTTTATCCAATTTCCTCCTATTACCTTTTCCCCTAGTGCAAAAAACTCATTGTCTTTTAGCCCAATTAGTGGACAGTTATAGTTCCCGTTTAATTGTTTATACATTTTATCCCATATTTTTAAAACGTTCCATGTAAGTGAGGGTGTGTTTACATCAATCGTTCTATAGTGTGGTGGATTCCATATTATTTTTCCTAATTGTGCCCTACTAAGTGTTTTTTCTATCTTGACCCATCTTTTTTTGTTCTTCTCCTTGGCCCATTCCACCACTCTTGACAAAACAATTGCCTTGTAGTAGCTGTGGACATCCGGAACCGCTAAACCTCCCCTTTCCTTTGCCCGTCTTAAGACTGCAAAGGAGATTCTCGGTTTTCTGTATTTTCATATTGCGTTTATAATAATTGTTTTTAGTTTTCTAAAGTAAGACAAAGGCAGAGCGATTGGCAACATCTGAAACTTATAAGAGTTCTTTGGTAGGAGAACCATCTTTATAATATTTATCCTGCCGATCCATGATATGGGCCTCCGGACTATTCTATTACACTCGGTTCTAATTTCGTCTAATAATGTTATAAAATTTGTTTTATAGATCCTATTCATGGTTTTTGCTAGTTTGGTTCCCAAATAATCCAGTTTCCTCCTCCAAACAAATTTAAATTCCGTTTTCAGTGACCATTCCCCTGTTTTACAAATATTTATATTGAGAATTTCTGACTTTGCTAAGTTTAGTCTGAAGTTGGATATCTCCCCGTACTGTTTCAAAGTGTTTAGTTGGTTGGGAAGAGTAATCCGCGGAAGTGCAACGTAAAACAATACGTCATCCGCGTATGCTGCAAGTTTATGCTCCTCTTCTCCAATCCTAAATCCACTTATATCAGGGTTCATTCATACCATGGCTAATAGAGGTTCCAGGGATAGCATGAACAGGAGCGGGGATAACGGACATCCCTGCCTTGTCCCCTTTTTCATCTCAAAGGGTGTAGACAATACGCCATTTATTTTTATGGTTGCTGTTGGGTGATGGTATAAGGTTTTGATCCACTGAATCATTCTTGGACCAAATCCCATTGTTTCCAGGGTCTGTATCATGAGCCCCCAGTCTACCCTGTCGAAGGCCTTTTCGGCATCAATCGACAGGAGTAGACCTGGGGGCCCCACTTTCTTTTATCCTCTGTAGGAGGAGAAGTGTCCTTACACCGTTATCTCTTCCCTGCCTTCCAGGGGTGAAACCCACCTGGTCGGGATGTACCAGAAGAGTCATCACTCCTTTAACCCGACCAGCTAATACTTTGGCATATAGTTTTATATCTGTGTTCAGCAGCAAAATGGGCCTATATCTGGAGCACCTCGTCCCATCTTTCCCCTCCTTCAAAATGACTGTGATAATTGCAGACAGAGCCTCTCCATCCATTTCGTATTCTGCCCCAAGGCCATTCATGTACTGGCAGAGCCTTGGAATGAGAATATCTTTAAACTTTTTGTAGCAATACATTGTAAACCCATCAGGGCCAGGGCTTTTCCCTTTGGTCGTGTCTGCAAGGGCCCTACTTATTTCCTCCTCTGTTATTGAGGACTCAAGTGTCTCTCTCAAGTCTTCAGGGATTTTGGGTAGTCCGGCCTTTTCTAAGAAGTCATTTATTTTGTTTTTTTGTCTCCTGCCTGTCTACTATCTGATGCTACCGCATACAGATCGTGATAATAATTTTTAAATGTCTCCGCTATTCTTTTAGTAGAATGGACCATTTCCCCGTCTTTTGTTTGAATTTTTCCTATGTAGTTTGAAGATTTTTTCTCTTGCAACATTCGGGCGAGATTCCTGCTGGCCTTATTTCCCCACTGATATCTTTCTTTGGTTATTCTGTTGAAGGCTCTTGTTGTTTCCTGTTCTAAGAGATCCTTCAGATCCTCTCTTTTCGTGACTTACTTTTGGTGTATTTCGGTACGATTCCCCTGGTATTTCTTATGTTCCTGCTCCATTCTAGAGATCTCTTCTATTAATTTTATTATTTTCTCAGATCTCTCTTTTTTTTTCCTTGATCCTACTTTTATCAGGATCCCCCTTATGCAGGCCTTGTGGGCCCCCCACAAGGTTGACCCCAACACCTCTCCTGTATCATTATTTTTAAAATAATATTCTAATTCCTTTCTCACAACTTCTAAGGTCTCCTCATCCTGAAATAGTTGTTCATTTAGGCGCCAAGCGTGAGGCTGTTTTATAATGCCTGGAACTACCATCACCATTTTAACAGGGGAATGATCAGAGAATGTTGATATTTCTATACCATAATCTTTCACCCACTCTATCAGTCTGTGATCCACCAGTATATAATCTATCCCTGAGTAGGTCCCGTGTACAGGAGAGAAAAACGTAAAATCTTTTTTTTTTAGGATTAGGAATCCTCCATATGTCCACTAGTTGACATACATGTAGTATATATTTTATCCTTTTCAATTGGATGCTACCTGTCTCCTGTACACGGGACGTACTATCCAGACTGGGGTCCATACAGAAGTTCGTATCACCCATCAGAATCACGTACCAGCTCTTGAAATCCGTCAGCTTTCCTAGAATGTCTATTAAATATTTAATCGGGTTCCTATTCGGCGCATATATATTTGCCAATGTACACTCCATTCTACCTAGTTTACCTTTTAGGAAGAGGAATCTCCCCTCAAGGTCTGTCAGCCTATCCTCTAGGGATAAGCTTCGAGTTCGCGTCAAACTCATGTTCGACTCGCACAATGGCTGTTCGCAAGTTCGCCGAACAGCGAACAATTTGGGGTGTTCGCGGCAAATTCGAATGCTGCGGAACACCCTTTAAAAGTCTATGGGAGAAATCAAAAGTGCTACTTTTAAAGGCTTATATGCAAGTTATTGTCATAAAAAGTGTTTGGGGACCTGGGTCCTGCCCCAGGGGACATGGATCAATGCAAAAAAAAGTTTTAAAAACGGCCGTTTTTTCAGGAGCAGTGATTATAATAATGCTTAAAGTCAAACAATAAAAGTGTAATATCCCTTTAAATTTCGTAGCTGGGGAGTGTCTATAGTATGCCTGTAAAGGGGCGCATGTTTCCTGTGTTTAGAACAGTTTGACAGCAAAATGACATTTCGAAGGAAAAAAGCCATTTAAAACTACCGCGGCTATTGCATTGCCGGTCCGACAATACACATAGAAGTTCATTGATAAAAACGGCATGGGAATTCCCCACAGGGAAACATCGAACCAAAATTTAAAAAAAAAAATGACGTGGGGGTCCCCCTAAATTCCATACCAGGCCCTTCAGGTCTGGTATGGATATTAAGGGGAACCCCTGCCAAAATTTTTTTTAAAAATGATGTGGGGGTCCCCCTAAATTCCATACCATACCCTTCAGGTCTGGTATGGATTTTAAGGGGAACCCCGCGCCAAAAAAAGAAAAAAAATGGCATGGGGTCCCCCAAAAAATCCATACCAGACCCTTATCCGAGCACGCAACCTGGCAGGCTGCAGGAAAAGAGGGGGGGACAAGAGAGTGCCCCCCCCCCTCCTGAACCGTACCAGGCCACATGCCCTCAACATTGGGAGGGGGCTTTGGGGTAGCCCCCCAAAACACCTTGTCCCCATGTTGATGAGGACAAGGGCCTCATCCCCACAACCCTGGCCGGTGGTTGTGGGGTCTTCGGGCGGGGGGCTTATCGGAATCTGGAAGCCCCCTTTAACATGGGGACCCCAGATCCTGCCCCCCCTGTGTGAAATGGTAAGGGGGTACAAAAGTACCCCTACCATTTCACTAAAAAACTGTAAAGATGTTAAAAATGACAAGAGACAGTTTTTGACAATTCCTTTATTTAAATGCTTCTTCTTTCTTCTATCTTCCTTCATCTTCTTCTTCTGGTTCTTCTGGCTCTTCTGGTTCTTCCTCCGGCATTCTTGTCCAGCATCTCCTCCGCGGCGTCTTCTATCTTCTTCTCCTCGGGCCGCTCCGCACCCATGGCATGGGGGGAGGTTCCCACTCTTCTCTTCATCTTCTTCTTCATCTTCTTCTCTTCTTCTCTTCTTCTCTTCTTCATTTTCTTCTCCGGGCCGCTCTGCATCCATGCTAGCATGGAGGGAGGCTCCCGCTATGTGACGGCGTCTCCTCATCTGACAGTTCTTAAATATCTCCTCCGCGGCGTCTTCTATCTTCTTCTCCTCGGGCCGCTCCGCACCCATGGCATGGGGGGAGGTTCCCACTCTTCTCTTCATCTTCTTCTTCATCTTCTTCTCTTCTTCTCTTCTTCATTTTCTTCTCCGGGCCGCTCTGCATCCATGCTAGCATGCGGAGCGGCCCGGAGAAGAAAATGAAGAAAATGAAGAAGAGAAGAAAAGAAGAAAATGAAGAAGAAGATGAAGAGAAGAGCGGGAGCCTCCCCCCATGCCATGGGTGCGGAGGGGCCCGAGGAGGAGAAGATAGAAGACGCCGCGGAGGAGATGCTGGACGAGAACGCCGGAGGAAGAACCAGAAGAGCCAGAAGAACCAGAAGAAGAAGATGAAGAAAGATAGAAGAAAGAAGAAAGAAGAAGCATTTAAATAAAGGAATTGTCAAAAACTGTCTCTTGTCATTTTTAACATTATTGACAGTTTTTTAGTGAAATGGTTACCATTTGACACAGGGTGGGGGCTGGGATCTGGGGGTCCCCTTGTTAAAGGGGGCTTCCAGATTCCGATAAGCCCCCCGCCCGCAGACCCCACAACCACCGGCCAGGGTTGTGGGGATGAGGCCTCATCAACATGGGGACAAGGTGTTTTGGGGGGGCTACCCCAAAGCACCCTCCCAATGTTGAGGGCATGTGGCCTGGTACAGTTCAGGAGGGGGGCGCTCTCTCGTCCCCCCTCTTTTCCTGCGGCCTGCCAGGTTGCGTGCTCGGATAAGGGTCTGGTATGGATTTTTGGGGGGACCCCACGCCATTTTTCTTTTTTTTGGCGTGGGGTTCCCCTTAAAATCCGTACCAGACCTGAAGGGCCTGGTATGGAATTTAGGGGGACACCCACGTCATTTTTTTTAAAATTTTGATTCGGGGTTCCCCTGTGGTGAATTCCCATGCCGTTTTTATCAATGAACTTCTATGTGTATTGTCGGACCGGCAATGCAATAGCCACGAGTAGTTTTAAATGGCTTTTTTCCTTCGAAATGTCATTTTGCTGTCAGACTGTTCTAAACACGGGAAACATGCGCCCCTTTACAGGCATACTATAGACACCCCCCAGCTACGAAATTTAAAGGGATATTACACTTTTATTGTTTGACTTTAAGCATTATTAAAATCACTGCTCCTGAAAAAACGTCCGTTTTTATAACTTTTTTTGCATTGATCCATGTCCCCTGAGGCAGGGCCCGGGTCCCCAAACACTTTTTATGACAATAACTTGCATATAAGCCTTTAAAATTAGCACTTTTGATTATTCATGTTCGTGTCCCATAGACTTTAACGGTGTTCGCGTGTTCGAACGAACTATTTTCCTGTTCACATGTTCTGGTGCGAACCGCACAGGGGGGTGTTCGGCTCATCCCTACTATCCACTAATTCAAATCTAATACCTTTCGCGAACCCTATCGCTATCCCTCTAGCTCTTTTTGTGATAGTATCTGTGACAGACCTAGCCGGGACAGAGGCTGTTGGAGAGGACTGGGTGCGAGCCTCTTGCCTTTTGATTATGGGCCCTGGGTTTTCAATGGAACGATGCTCTTTGTGGGGTGAATTGGAGGTCCGGTCTGAACTGTGCTGATCGGACTCAGTCGTGTATATATGTATATATTGTATGTTGTTTGATTCTGTTGGGGACTCCTTGCTGTGGATTTGTGTCCCTGAAGAGGGAGGGGGGATTCCTCCAGCAGCCCCCTGCTGATAAGACTGATTCATTCTGTTGGGACACATCCTGTGAGGAGATGCTGGTGTCATCAAACCAACTATCTGTGTTTATGTTAATTGAATGAGCTGATGACATTGTCCTCTATACAATGTAGGAGACAGGATGACTCCTATTGGAGCTGCTGCTTTTGTGAGAAATGTCCTGTGATAATTAACTCAGTCTGGGCAATAGGTCATGTCTCAGTCACCTAGGCTGTATAAAGGATTAGTTAATTAGCTCATGTTAATTAGGTTAATTAGGTTACATTTGTATTGTTATAGGGCGTACACACGTTCGGACTTTGTTCGGACATTCCGACAACAAAATCCTAGGATTTTTTCCGACGGATGTTGGCTCAAACTTGTTTTGCCTACACACGGTTGCACAAAGTTGTCGGAATTTCCGATCGCCAACCACGCGGTCACGTACACCACGTACGACGAGACTAGAAAAGGCCGGTTCAGAACCAAGCGCAGCACCCTTTGGGCTCCTTTTGCTAATCTCGTGTTAGTAAAAGTTTGGTGAGAGACGATTCGCGCTTTTTCAGACTCGTGGCTTTCAGATTGTTTTCTGCCATTCAGTTTGTGCTTGTGGGTTTGTATCTGCTCTTCAGTGCGTGCAGTCAGTTCGTATCAGAGTTTTCTGTGTGATCTTGCCTGCTCGTTGCTGTTTTTCAGGTCGCTCTTCACAGGCCTTGCTGTTCTTCAGTGCGTTCTGTTACTTCTTTCTGAGCAGCCGACCGTTTTCTAGCCATGTTTCGTATGCGTACTCCTCGTAGAGTTCGTGCTGTGCGGGGGGCTTGGTGTTGGGGTCCTGGCCTTGACACAAGTCCAGTCCATGAACAGGGTGGGGAGGAGTTCATGGACCAAGAATTGGTTGCTTCAGTGTGACCAGTTCTCTCATATGCCTTTGCCCCATGAGATCCGTGAGAATAATCCTGATGATTTCAGGAACTTTCTCAGGATGACGGACCCCGTGTTTCACCGTTTGTTGGCTTCGCTAACCCCCTATATTAGCAGGCAGGATACCTGCATGAGGCAAGCCAGCACTCCGGAGCAGAGGTTGGTCGCTACCATAGGCGTGCGCAAGGGGTGTGCCAGGTGTGCCTGGGCACACCCTAATCCTGGGGTTGGCAACCTGTCAATGATGGGCAGGTGACAGGTAAACCACAACCCTTCCTTGCTGACCCTCAGAACCTGGACAGGAGAAGTGGCGTGGGTGGAATTTGGTGGAACCGATCTGTATTTTCCTCCTGTAGCAGCTGAAAGTAGGCTTCTCCTCTCCCTTTTGTCAACATTCAGCTGCCCCAGGAGGAAAATATAGGGGATTGGTACAAATATATACCACCCCGCCACCCCTCATTTCCCTGATCCTCTTCCTTCTGTTGCCTGGGTCTCCCATGTGCTCCCTTGCTCCCCCTTCTTCCCATTGTTTCAGGATGGAGAGCGAGGAAGAAGCCGGTAAATATATCAAACGCATATGTGTTGGAGCTTTGGGGTGCACACCCTAATGCAATAGGCTGCGCACACCTATGGTCGCTACCCTGCGGTATTTGGCCACAGGGAGAAGTCTGCAGGACTTAAAGTTCTCGACAGGCATCTCCCCCCAGGCTCTGGGGATCATTATCCCAGAGACCTGTTCTGCCATCATACAGGTCCTGCAGAAGGAGTATATGAAGGTAAGATTTTTATCC
This sequence comes from Lithobates clamitans, assembly GCA_037952925.1. Lineage (NCBI taxonomy): Eukaryota > Metazoa > Chordata > Amphibia > Anura > Ranidae > Lithobates > Lithobates clamitans. The sequence goes on along the minus strand of JBBGZY010000457.1, from coordinate 671,926 downwards.
TTTTATATCACATTTTATTGTCTTTAATGTTTGATAATATATTGTATTTCTTTCCTCATTCCCTAATTACCATGCTTGTAATATGCTGTGAATGGCCCCTTTGTCCTCATGCATGCTGGATTTTTATGTAATTATTATTTTATGTCCTTCATACATATTTGCCGTTCACTAACCTCCCCAGCATGGTGTCTCCTGCCCTATATTCACCTCATGTAGTCACTTAACAATGTATTTTATCAGCTCCATAGTAGTGCTTTACCCCAAACACCCCCTAAAATGTTTGGAAATGTTTATTTTGATTTAAATTCAGGCAGAGTGCCAAAGGCTTTTTTTTGTGGTGTCCCCAAATAATTTTTAGTAACCCTCTCTCCCCCAACTGCTAAGTCAGCTGATCCCAATTCTCTATCTATCCTCAATCATCTATCTGCTGACTTTGCCAAACCCATACACACTATACCCATCTCTTTTGTGGTCAGATTTATGGCTGAATTACCCAAAGCATGTAGTGCAAGGGCCTGCCTGTATACTTTCCAATGGTACTGTTTAAAGTTTTTGTATCCTATTATTATCTTGATAGGTAATAGCAGAATGTCCAAATGTCCTATACATCCTGTACAGTGTGTATTTATATCTTTGTATTCAGACACTTCTTACCTGTCCAGTGGGCTGCCAATAGTGTAACTAAGGAGAGGCTGTTCAAAGTAATACCCATTATTTAGGCATTCATCTCTCAATGAAGTGAAGAGGGTTACCTGTCCAAGATTTCCACACACCCCATAATGTTAGAAATGGCCCATGAGAGGGGGGGGATATGATAGGTGTACCTTATACTTTGGCCTTGTTAAATTTCCCTTAATAAATGCTATCTAGAGGTTGCCCCATAATGTTTGTGTCTAATCTGCTTGCCATGTTTCTGAGAAAATATAGTAATGTTTATTGTTTTTTCCTCAACAGTTTCCTTCCACGCCACAGGAATGGCAGACTGTGGCCTCCCACTTTGCCCAGCGGTGGGACTTTCCTAACTGCGGAGGGGCAATTGATGGGAAACACGTCCACATCGTCCCACCACCCAACTCGGGGTCGTACTATTATAATTACAAGGGGTTTAATAGTATAGTGATATTGGCGGTGGTGTCGGCTAATTACGACTTCTTGTATGTGGATGCGGGGAAGAATGGCCGGATGTCCGATGGTGGAGTCATCACCCTGATGGAGTTCTACAGGCATCTCCAGAATGGCAGCTTGGACTTGCCAGCTCCTGAGGACAATGTTGAAGGACTCCCATTTGTGCTCGTTGCTGATGAAGCATTTGCGCTGGGGGACCACCTGATGTGGCCATTCCCGATGAGGACCCCGGAACGGAGGGTTTTTAATTACCGGCTGGCCAGAGCCCGAAGAGTGGTGGAAAACACATTTGGAATCCTGGCCAGCCGGTTCCGCCTATTTCTGACACATATCCATATGGCGGAGTATAAACTGAACCATATAATACTTGCGTGCTGTGCTCTTCATAACTTTTTACGGAAACATTCGGCCAACTATGCTGGCTCAGTTGGGCCTGAGGCCGGAATCCTACATCAAACCACACTGACGGCGCTTGAAAGTGGCCGTCCTGGCTTGCCCTCCCTGAGTGCCCGTGATGTCCGGTTACGCTACCTGGAGTTCTTTGCGGGTAGGGGGGCTATCAATATGCCAGACAATATGTGAAGCCTTTTTCAAATAAAAAAAAAAAAGAAAATCTTTGTGGACTGCTTGTGTTTGTTTTAGCTGACCCTGACAGAAATGTTTTGAGTGCAGAAAATGTCGTGATTGGGTAACTTTATACAAAGCACTGTTGGGTGTTATTTCCTAAATGCAAAAACACATTTCACTACGAGTGCACTTGCAACTGCACTGAAACTGCACTTATAGTGCAAAGAGGATTTGCCCTTAGGAAATAACCCCCACTTTTGCATAAAACAGCTATTACATCACCCCAAAAGTGTTGTAGTGTTGAGACAATAATCCACACATTCTTGAGTAAGCCACTTTTTTATACCTGCACAATCACATGTGCATTTACCAAAGGTTTTTAAAACAAACCAACATGTTTGTTGTATAACAATTTTTGCAGTAGCATTAGCAAAATTCGAAATGTCCATTTCAGATAAAACAGGCCTGTGTAAAACCAACAAGAAAGCCAAAAAACTTGAACTTACAAAGTTCACATTAGGTAAAACCTGAAGGCTATATCAGACATCAGTATTTATGAGCTGGGTTTGATATAGCGTTCAGATGGGGGGAAATCACCCCTGCAAAAGCCAAATTTGGAAGATGCACACCAATTTCCCAATGTCAACATGTGCTATCTGCCATCAGGGGGAATCAAGGGACGTGTTTTGGGGGAGCAAGCCCTTCCTCAACGTTACTTTATAATTGAGGAAGGGGTTGCACCCCCAAAACGCGTCCATTGATCTCCCGTGATGGCAGATAGCACATGTTGGCACACTGTGTGCATCCTCCAAATTTGGCTTTGCAAAACATTGCAAAAAAATTTAAAAGATTGAACCACAACCCAAAAAGTGATTTTGTGGGGTTTAAATTCGCCCCAAAACATCAATGATGTTATTATTTTTTTTAATAACATCATGGATTTTTTGCTGGATGTTTTGCAGTTCGGCATTACACCCCATGATCTCCCCGATCAGGATCTGGGCACTTTCTGAAGTAAAGCGTTCGGGATCCACAACCTCACGATCACCTAAACAGAGATAAATAAAAAAAAAACAGGTCTCAAAAATCTGCCACCATCCATCTCTTTTACCTGAGTCTGTGGTCGCAGACACTCACCTGTTGTGGTGCCAATCTCCACCACATCTTCTTCTTCCTCCTGCCCTTCTTGGGTTTGGGGTATTTCACCTTCTTCCAGAGGTGGGGGGTCACTGGTCTCCTCGGATGAGGGGTGTCCTCCGAGTCTTTTCTCCCCTATGTAAAACAAAAATGTTATAATTAGCACACAGATATTTGATGGCAGAACTAGAAATAGGAAACATTGCTTGGAAGTGGGGTACAATTGTCTATTTTAGCTGAGTTCCAAGATGTATTTTTTTTATTGCCCTTTGTCAAGCTGCAATACTTTACCGGTTTAGTACAAGCTTCACAGATGTAGCCCCCCCTATAGTATACACTGGAGCACCTGTGTGGCCCCCCTAATAAAAATGGTGTTCTTGTGTCCCACACTAGTGCTCCAGTGTCCAGATGTGAAAACAGCTGCTCAGTGTCCTCTCCTTACACACAATCTAGTTTGCATTTCATTCTAGTAACAAACCCATCTACACAAACAAATATTTGGCATCCAAGTAGGCCCAAAAAAAATGTGGGAAAATGCATATGGCCTAAACAATGGTGTTCTAGAGGCCAAAAGAAAAATGTTTGATACGAACGAATAATGGGCCCATGAACATTAAAGTTGGCCTTTTAAACGTTACAATTAATAAAAGCATATGGAGCAGCACGAACGTAATAAAGACAGAAAGAATATGAACACAGCACAACTACTTACTTTTTTGCAGCACTCTCCGGATCTTTCGGTACTGCTCTGGCTCTCTCAACTTCAGGTCCGACCACCGCTTCCTGAGCTGATCTTTAGATCTTCGTACAACGAAATTCCTGTGAAGGCTTTTGATCACTTTCGCCATGATCTTGGCCTTTCTGATGTTGGGGTTGGGGTAAGGCCCATACTTCCCGTCATAGTCCGACTTCCTCATGATGTCGACCATCTCCAACATCTCCCCAAAGGACATATTTGTGGCCTTAAAACGTCTCCTTCTGGATCGGGACGTGTCCGGATCCGGGCTTTCCTCCTCCTCCTCCTCCTCCTCGTTGCTATAATTAGCACACACCTGCTCTAACTCCGCCATCATGCTCTTCACCCACTGCGCCGAACGAAAAGGGGCGGGGAATAGACTAGAAAGAACATCAGGGGCGGGCGGAGTTACACGCATGCGCAGTGTGTATAAAGCGTAACACGCGTGCGTATTATGTACGATCTGTGAGCGGAGGAAGGAGCATTGGACGCGCCGATCGTAAGAACGAAGGTAAGAGACAAACTTGTGCCTATACTGCTTCTAGATTGAGGCCTATATTGTAACAAGATTAGGAGAGTTTTGTCTGACATTAGGCTTTGTCTTGTGTTGTGTCTTGCAGTGAACATGGATATGCTACTCAAAGATAATGACTTCATGTCAGCATTCCTAGAGATGCTAAGGGAGCTGCCATGTCTGTGGGAGATTAACCACCCCCATTTCAAGAACCAAGCAAAGAGGAAGGCAGCACTGGAGCAATTGTGTGAAATTGTGAAGCAGGTGATCCCCACGGCAGACATCACTTATTTAAAGATATTAATTGGTTGCCTGAGGAGCACATATCTGAGGGAGCGCAAGAAAGTCCTGGATTCACAGCGATCCGGAGCTGCAGATGACATCTATGTCCACAGGATGTTGTACTACGACAGGCTGCACTTTCTGGCAGGCCAGACTGAACCCAGGCCATCCCTCTCAAGTCTTCCTTCCACGCTTCCTTCCCCTCTGGCTGAGGCTTCTGACGCCCAACCTGGGCCTTCCAGGCGATATGTGGAGGAGCCCAGATTGAGCCAGGTATAGCATTCCTCTAAATATTTCTGCTTGTCCAATCAATGATGTTAACTAGATGTTAGTTGGGAGTACTAATTTAGGATTGTGATTGATGATGCAAAAACTAAAACCATGTGCCTTTTTCATACACAGGGAAGTCTCAGCCAGGAGGTGGCCGGGCCGAGCCGGCTGGCTGATCTGCAGGTCCCTCCACCCCCCCTGAAAAGAGAAAATGGCAGTAGGAGGAGTGCCCTAGAGGAGGCTGCTATAGGATTCTTTTGGAGGGCTACAGAGGTCCTGGGAGCATCCCACACCATGGAGGAGAACATTGCTGCCTTCATTGCATATAAAATGCAGAGGATGGAGGAGGGCCAACAAGTCATGTGTGAGGCCCTCATATTGGAGGCTCTTGAGAAAGGTATGAGGGGCCAAATGACACCTCAGACACCTTTGTGATGGTCCTCCTCCTGCAGGTCCTCCTCCTTGTCCTCCCTCTCCTCCAGGTCCCCCCAGTCCTCCTCCAGGTCCTCCCAGTCCTCCTCCTCCTCCAGGTCCTACTCCTCCTCCTGCCACATCTCCAACTGCACAGCCACAGCCCGGAAGGAAGCGTGGAAGGAAGACCAGACAGTGATTGCCCTGGGTTCAGTCTGGTCGGCCAAAAGATGCAGCCTCTTGTGGTACCACAGCCTGGGGATACACATGTCATCTGCTGCTATCCGGATCTCTGCGAATTCTGGACCAGACTGCCCTCCCTTACATATGGACTCCTCAGGCCACCAATTTTGATGTTGAAGAATTGATGTCTGCCGTGGGGGTCCCAGGCTTCGCTAATTTCTCATGTTGATCCAGTGTTGCCTCCCTCTGTGTTTGGTTCTGATCCCTTAATAAAGGATTTTTGTTTTGAATTATACTCTGCTATGTGTTTTACTTCAAAAATGACAGCTTGTTTGCGAGGATTCAGGTACATTTCAAATATACAATGTGAAATGAACAAGGGTCACCAACACCAAACAATCTCCTTGAGATTAAATAATAAAAGATATCAATGGTGTTGGGGTAACTTGACACACAAAACACACCCAAAAATATTCTGGAGTAAAAATAAAAATAACATTGAACAAAGATCAGCCTTGGAAAAAATCCAAACATTAAAGAAAAAAAAAGGCTGAAAAGCCAAAAAAAAAAATATATATATATATAAAACTGTCAGATGTGACAACTAATAACAATATATTCAGGGAATCCCACTAAAAAAAACACAAATAAAAGTTTGTGAGAAGTGTGTGTGAATATGAGCAGCAAAACTACTTAATTCTTGTCACATTATAAAGAAGAAGAGAGTGCGCTGTATTAAACCATTTTTAACATTGCAGCGCGACGAAAGTGCTGTATCCATTGCGAACGCCAAGTTTACCAGAACGAGCTGTCCCGTCTCGGAATTTCTTCTGAGCATGCGTGGCACTTTGTGCGTCGGAACAGGCCACACATGGTTGGAATTGACGCGATCGGACTTTGTTGTCGGAAAATTTTATCTCCTGCTGTCCAACTTTGTGTGTCGGAAAATCCCATGGAAAATGTCCGATGGAGCCCACACACGGTCGGAATTTCCGACAACACGCTCCGATCGGACATTTTCCATCGGAAAATCCGACCGTGTGTACGGGGCATTCGAGTAATATTTTCTCCTGTATATAAAGTCTTGTAATTTTGATTCTAAATAAAGTGAGTTCATGTTAGCAACAAGCACTGATATCTGTATACAGACTGGGAGGAAGTGGTATATGACGGAAGCACTCAAGCAGAGTGTAGGACGTTCCATGACATTGGTGGCAAGCAGCGGGAAAGCTTCCTGCAGTCTGGGACATCCAAACTTCCATCTGGATCCAATGTCCAGATAGCAGGAGAGGAGAGGTACAGATACCAGCCGCCATGGATGAGGAATTCAGAAGGAGGTTGTGAGAGATGCAGATACAGCATAGAGGACCAGTATCAGAGCAGGTCCTGCTGGGATGGTGTGATTCTATTCGCTGCAAACTTTGGAAGGAAGCGCTAGCCTGTGAGCAGCGACACCAGGGAAAAGTTCTCCCCTCCATTGAGGAAAGGTACTGGTCGCAGTACGGACTGCGGGTGCGGTTTTTGGGAGAAAAAATGCACAAGAAGCAGACAGCTGAATTAAGCCGGCTGGTCTGGGCAGAGATAAAGCTGGATGAGAGCTACAGAGCCCTCCGGTGGCATGTATCCCAAGCATGTCCCTGGATAGCGGATGACAGCCCAACGGAAGGCTTAAGCTACGGCAGCTTGGGACTGTTGCATGTGAAGCTGACAGGGGACTCTAACTTTGGGAGTGATTTGGAGTGGCGGTTGGACGAAATCATGGATTTCAGAGAAGGGCTACTGAACATATCGGAAGTGCACTGGGCACAGGAAGATTTGGAGTTGCTGGCCGTTCAGGAATGGGAGCTAGAGATCGCCTACAGACGGCTGCAAGACATTGCTCAGTGCCAGGGCTGGGCTCCCTTTGCCTGGGACTATCAGGAAATACCAGCTGACAACCCTGAAATCCTGGCTGAAGAGTCGGCAATGTGGCAGAGCAATAGTGTGCTTTGCCAACCTGCCCCCACAGCTAGGGAGGCGGAGGTCTTATGGCGGATGCAGCAAGTGCTGAGTGACCTTGATGTTCCTGTTTCTGCATGGGATGATCTTGGATGGAGGAATGTGCCTGTCCAGCAGCATGCCAGAGAATCTGCAGTGGAAAATCTGGAGATTGCCATCCCCAAACCTGAAGTGCTGACAACAGGGCAGAGCTCTGCTAACCTCTGCCCAGCACTGATAGCATCTTCTGGATTCCATGGACAGGAGATGGTGAACCTCCATCCCCATACACCAGTTGCAGAGACAGGGGATTTGATAGACTTTTCTGCTTAAGAAGAACCATCGGGTGAGCCCCCAGCAGAAGAGTTGGGATTAGGGCCAAACTTCATTGCGCTCTGCTCAGCACTGATGGCATCTTCTGAGTTCCATGGACAGGAGATGGTGAACCTCTATCCACAGACACCAGTTATAGAGGTAGGGGATTTAATAGACTTTTCTGCTGAGGAAGAACAACCTGATGAGCCTCCAGCAGAAGAGCTGCTATTGGGGCCAAACTTCACTGTGCTCTGCCCAGCACCAATAGCAATATCTGTGGAGTTACAGGGAACTTCCCCAGTTGAAGCACCGGCAACCGGGAAGAGTGCTACCAACCTCTGGCCATCACCGGCAACAACTACAGAGTTCCAGGGAGGTGGGGCAGTCGGCCTCCCTCCCCAACAGTTAGCCGGAGCAGATGGTGTGGGGTTTCCAGCAGAAGGGCTGGCAACAGGGCCGAGTACTGCTGGCTCTGCCCTCAACTAACAGGAGATGGATTTCCTGTGAAGGTGGATGGGACTTCAGTCTCCACCTGTATACTCCAGGGATTCTGGGCAGTCGGCCCAGATCCCCAACAGCATGACGGAGTGAGCCCAGACACCCTGTCTTCTCTCCAGCGGCAGAAAGGACTCCAGGGAGAAGGGCCAGTCCAGGCCTCTCCCCAGCGGCAGATATGTTCTCTGAGAGAGGCAGAGGTTGGCTGGGTGAGTAATACTCTGTTTGGAACAATTTGTTTGGGGTACTGTGTGGGTACAGGCAGTAGAGGACTGGAACTACTGACTAATTTCAGAGTCAACCCATCTGGGGTCTCCTCCTGTGTTAGTCTCCTGCTGAAAGGGGAGAAATGTGACAGACCTAGCCAGGACAGAGGCTGTTGGAGAGGACTGGGTGCAAGCCTCTTGCCTTTTGATTACGGGCCATGGGTTTTCAATGGAACGATGCTCTTTGTGGGGTGAATTGGAGGTCCGGTCTGAACTGTGCTGATCTGACTCAGTTGTGTATATATGTATATATTGTATGTTGTTTGATTCTGTTGGGGACTCCTTGCTGTGGATTTGTGTCCCTGAAGAGGGAGGGGGGATTCCTCCAGCAGCCCCCTGCTGATAATACTGATTCATTTTGTTGGGACACATCCTGTGAGGAGATGCTGGTGTCATCAACTCCAACTACCTGTGTTTATGTTAATTGAATGAGCTGATGACATTGTCCTCTATACAATGTAGGAGACGGGATGACTCCTATTGGAGCTGCTGCTATTGTGAGAAATGTCCTGTGATAATTAACTCAGTCTGGGCAATAGGTCATGTCTCACTCACCTAGGCTGTATAAAGGATTAGTTAATTAGCTCATGTTAATTAGGTTAATTAGGTTACGTTTGTATTGTTAGAGTAATATGTTCTCCTGTATATAAAGTCTTGTAATTTTGATTCTAAATAAAGTGAGTTCATGTTAGCAACAAGCAAGTGTCGCCTTGTTTTGTGCTCAGAGAGGTTGGAATATCTGATATCTGTATACAGACTGGGAGGAAGTGGTATATGACGGAAGCACTCAAGCGGAGTGTGGGACGTTCCGTGACAGTATCCCCATAGTACCATGTTGGGAAATGAACCGAGTGTAATTTAACATTAGACTCATGGGACAGGTGAGTCTCTTGTAAGAAGACCACCCCTGCCCCACGTCGCCTGAGTTCTTCCAGGATCTTGTGTCTCTTGTTGGGAATATTCAGGCACCTAACATTATAGGTCATGAAGGTTAGTGTTGTCTCTTCTTCTATTTTTCCTAAAGTTAGTGGCCCTTTATTTGGCTTTCAACGGGACAGTCATATTTCTTTACAAAATAAAGGGAATTCCCCCTTATCATGTGCCCTCCCAAAGCCCCCCTCCTCCCATCCCACAGCCCCCCATCCCCCCAACCCAGCCCCCCCTTATCCTACCCCCCATACCAAGCCACCTCCCTCCCCTCCTCCCCCCCTGACCCCGCTCAGGCCTTGGTTCCACCTTTAGATCTCTTCTGGTGAACCTCAATTCTTAGGGTGAGGCTCTGACCGCAACCCCTGTTGTCCTTATCCCTCATTCCCTCCTCCCCTATGAAAGGGAATAAGGGGCAGGACCGAGCCCACAGAGAGAAAACTCGGCACCCCGGTGACCCTCAGGCTTCCCGGGTTCCCCCTATCGTATTTGGGGTCCCCCCTCCCCATTCTCCTACAGCCCCCCCCCCACCCAGCCCAAGTAAACTTATGCACGCCTTCAAGCTCTCTGCCAGTGATCACCCTCCACCCTCACTCCCCTCCGTTCTTGTCCACCCGGAATATTTGGCATTGGAATCTCGAGGTTTTTACAAAAGTCTGGGAGTTCTTCTAAAAATTTCAGTCGAACTGTCCTTCCCTCCTTCTGTACTACCAGAGAGGCTGGAAACCCCCAGTTATATTTAATATGCACCTTCAGTGGCCAACCTGTTCATGAGCTTTTGGGAGGATGAAGCTATTTATCAATCTAACATACCGGAGCTCAGGTTATACAAAAGGTACATAGATGATATTCTGATCATTTGGGCAGGATCACCAGACTCCTTCTTGGAATTTCTAGCCAGAATAGGGACCAATCGGTTTGGTATCTCTTTTTCTGAATGTTTCAGTTACCATCAAATCAATTTTCTAGATCTGACATTATTTAAAGAAGGAAATAAATTACTTACTCGTACCTTCTTTAAAGACGTCGACAGAAACGGCTACATCCCCCTGACAAGCTGCCATCATCCTAGATGGCTAGGAGGTATCCCAAAAAGCCAGTTGCTCAGGATCAGAAGGAACTGTAGCAACTTAGAGGATTACAACGTACAAGCCAACGTCATTTTAAAACGGTTTCAAGAAAAAGGCTACAGTCTGGAAAATTTAGAGAGAATAAAACAAACGGTTGGGGAGATGGATATGGAGGATCTGTTTAAATCGAGAGAGAAAAAGGAACAAAATTTCAACTTGGCCTTTATGACTGGATTTAACAGACAATATCGTGACTTCGAGAAAATAGTCAAGAGGCATTGGCCCCTTCTTCTTCGGGACAATGATCTGAAGAAGTTGTTGCCAACACAGCCTAAATTTATTTACACCAAACCGCCCACGTTAAGGCTTCAGCTGGCATATAATGTCATCAACCCTCCAAAAAAGGTATGCACCTTTCTAGATAGTGTTGGGTTTTTCAGCTGTGGCAGGTGTGTGATGTGTAAGACATCCAAATTTCGTAGACGGAAAACTACCCACTTTAGTTCTCTGGTAGATGGTAGATCTTATGAGATTAAAAAAATCATAACATGTAGCACTACACATGTCACTTACCTCTTGTCTTGTCCCTGCAATCTCCAGTACGTAGCAAGAACCACCAGGCAACTGGGTGTAAGGCTCAGAGAACATGTGAATATTATCAAAAAGGGATATAGATATCATGGCCTTTACAACCATTTCAGGTTGTTCCACAATAAAGACCCGAGTGTACTCACCTTCTGTGGGATTGATAGGGTTGAGGAACACTGGCGAGGTTCCAATCTTAGGAAAGATATATCACAGAATGAAACCCAGTGGATACACAGATTACGTACGTTGAATCCCTTGGGTCTGAATATTGAGCTTGACCTGAATTGCTTTTTATCCAATTGGTAGCTCTACCTTTAACAATTAATTTTTAAACCACGATTTTTTACTGTTATCGTACATATTAAAAAGTAATTTTTAATTTAATTTTTGTTAAATCCACGAGCTAGATACCTTTATGGCTTCGTTAGACATAATCAATATATGTAGTAATTGAATGCAATATATATAATACATAATATTTTCCCCTCCTTTTGCAAGTAATCGTGCTGTATATCTCTGAGGGTTGAACATATAGGGGTTAAAGTTTATCGATATATAATTTTTTTCTTTTTGGATGTTAATGGGGTTTATCCTATATATGTATATAAATATATATGTATAATTTTTTCCTGTTGCAAGATACACCAAGCAACAAGGAATTTTATTCAATTTTCATTTTTTACATTTTTTCTAATTTCATATTTTATTTATTTTTATTCATATATTCTAATTTTTTATATTTTTATATTTTTTATTTTTATTTTTATTTTATTTTATATTATAGCTTCTATTAAAGAACAGTATTTTTTTTCAAATAAGTATGGTAATTAAAATAGGATATTCAGCATATATTATATATGGATATTTTATCTGTTTAGACATCCTGTTGTAATACACCTTATTTTGGTTTAAGACAATGAGCGCATAAATTTGATGTCTTGTATACACATCTGCTTATTGTGGTGATAGGAGATGTTGTGTCTCTGGTCACTGATTAAAGTTTTCCAATTGCAACAGGATAAATGATTTTAGGAAGGAATGGGTAATGCTTACCCATTGGCCGTAAATGGCTGTCACTCACCGAGCGTAGTATAAGTAAAACCTTGTGTAACCTGGATGTTAAGTCTTTGATAACGCCCTGGGGGAGGGGCGAAACGCGTCGACGCAACATCCTGCTTACGCCTGTGAATCCGAGAACCAGTGACATCACTTCCTGGAGTTGGTGGAACGCACGCTGTTTAGCAGCGAACACCGACGGAATATCTGAATGCCTGCTCTGCACATCGGTTCCGTGAGTAGCGCTTATATGCGCAGGTGATCTCACGGTGTCATAGGTTTTTACACTATATGCTTTCTCCTCTTTTTTTGGTGGAACGTGAGATTTGTGGTTCCCAAAGTCTCTTCATAATCACTATCAGCACTAGCCTACCTTCATGCCCAGACCTAGTATGTGGATGGAAAAGCTTGAAGTCTGTTGAATGCTTTTGTGAAGAAACACCTTGATGTAAAGGACTCTCCATCAATAGAATTTTATGTTTTTTTTTTTTTTTTTCTTTTACATATCATTTGGTATTTATCTCTTAAGAGGTTCTTACACCCTTAATTGTGGTCACAAATGTCAATCTATATATCACACCTTTTTTTTTTAATTGCACCAGTGTAGCGACATATAATTGTTCTCCAGTCGCATAGCTCCTAGTGGCTCTTTTTCCAATTTTCACACAGTCTACACTAGGGATGAGCCGAACACCCCCCTGTTCGGTTCGCACCAGAAGATGCGAACAGGAAAAAAGTTCGTTCGAACACGCGAACACCGTTAAAGTCTATGGTACACGAACATGAATAATCAAAAGTGCTAATTTTAAAGGCTAATATGCAAGTTATTGTCATAAAAAGTGTTTGGGGACCTGGGTCCTGCCCCAGGGGACATGGATCAATGCAAACATTTTTTTTAAAAACGGCCGTTTTTTCAGGAGCAGTGATTTTAATAATGCTTCAAACAATAAAAGTGTAATATCCCTTTAAATTTCGTACCTGGGGGGTGTCTATAGTATGCCTGTAAAGGGGCGCATGTTTCCTGTGTTTAGAACAGTCTGACAGCAAAATGACATTTTGAAGGAAAAAACTCATTTAAAACTACCGCGGCTATTGCATTGCCGACAATACACATAGAAGTTCATTGATAAAAACGGCATGGGAATTCCCCAAAGGGGAACCCCGAACCAAAATTAAAAAAAAAAAAAGACGTAGGAGTCCCCCTAAATTCCATACCAGGCCCTTCAGGTCTGATATGGATATTAAGGGGAACCCCGGCCAAAATTTAAAAAAAAAATGACGTGGGGTTCCCCCTAAATTCCATACCAGACCTGAAGACGAGACGAGACGAGAGTGCGCCCCCCCCCCTCCTGAACCGTACCAGGCCACATGCCCTCAACATTGGGAGGGTGCTTTGGGGTAGCCCCCCAAAACACCTTGTCCCCATGTTGATGAGGACAAGGGCCTCATCCCCACAACCCTGGCCGGTGGTTGTGGGGGTCTGCGGGTGGGGGGCTTATCGGAATCTGGAAGCCCCCTTTAACAAGGGAACCTCCAGATCCCGGCCCCCCCCCTGTGTGAAATGGTAAGGGGGTACAAAAGTACCCCTACCATTTCACTAAAAAACTGTCAAAAATGTTAAAAATGACAAGAGACAGTTTTTGACAATTCCTTTATTTAAATACTTCTTCTTTCTTCTATCTTCCTTCATCTTCTGGTTCTTCTGGTTCTTCTGGCTCTTCTGGTTCTTCCCCCGGCGTTCACGTCCAGCATCTCCTCCGCAGCGTCTTCTATCTTCTTCTCCTCGGGCCGCTCCGCACCCATGGCATGGGGGAAGGCTCCCGCTCTTCTCTTCATCTTCTTCATCTTCTTCTCTTCTTCTTTTCTTCTCTTCTTCTCTTCTTCTCTTCTTCATTTTCTTCTCCGGGGCGCTCCGCACCCATGCTGGCATGGAGGGAGGCTCCCGCTGTGTGACGGCGCTCCTCGTCTGACAGTTCTTAAATAACGGGGGCGGGGTCACCGGGTGGTGACGCACGGGACATGACGGGACTTCCCTGTGGCATTCCCCGTGACGCCACAGGGAAGTCCCGTCAAATCACCGTGCGTCAGAGGGGGGCGGGGTCACCGGGTGGCCCCGCCCCCCGTTATTTAAGAACTGGAGAAGAAAATGAAGAAGAGAAGAAGAGAAGAAGAGAAGAAAAGAAGAAGAGAAGAAGATGAAGAAGATGAAGAGAAGAGCGGGAGCCTCCCCCCATGCCATGGGTGCGGAGCGGCCCGAGGAGAAGAAGATAGAAGACGCCGCGGAGGAGATGCTGGACGAGAACGCCGGAGGAAGAACCAGAAGAACCAGAAGAACCAGAAGATGAAGGAAGATAGAAGAAAGAAGAAGTATTTAAATAAAGGAATTGTCAAAAACTGTCTCTTGTCATTTTTAACATTTTTGACAGTTTTTTAGTGAAATGGTAGGGGTACTTTTGTACCCCCTTACCATTTCACACAGGGGGGGCCGGGATCTGGGGGTCCCCTTGTTAAAGGGGGCTTCCAGATTCCGATAAGCCCCCCGCCCGCAGACCCCCACAACCACCGGCCAGGGTTGTGGGGATGAGGCCCTTGTCCTCATCAACATGGGGACAAGGTGTTTTGGGGGGCTACCCCAAAGCACCCTCCCAATGTTGAGGGCATGTGGCCTGGTACGGTTCAGGAGGGGGGGGCCGCACTCTCGTCCCCCCCTCTTTTCCTGCGGCCTGCCAGGTTGCGTGCTCGGATAAGGGTCTGGTATGGATCTTTGGGGGGACCCCACGCCGTTTTTTTTTTTTTTTTGGCGCGGGGTTCCCCTTAATATCCATATCAGACCTGAAGGGCCTGGTATGGAATTTAGGGGGACTCCTACGTCTTTTTTTTTTTTTAATTTTGGTTCGGGTTTCCCCTTTGGGGAATTCCCATGCCGTTTTTATCAATGAACTTCTATGTGTATTGTCGGCAATGCAATAGCCGCGGTAGTTTTAAATGAGTTTTTTCCTTCAAAATGTCATTTTGCTGTCAGACTGTTCTAAACACAGGAAACATGCGCCCCTTTACAGGCATACTATAGACACCCCCCAGGTACGAAATTTAAAGGGATATTACACTTTTATTGTTTGACTTTAAGCATTATTAAAATCACTGCTCCTGAAAAAACGGCCGTTTTTAAAAAAATTTTTTGCATTGATCCATGTCCCCTGGGGCAGGACCCAGGTCCCCAAACACTTTTTATGACAATAACTTGTATATTAGCCTTTAAAATTAGCAAACAAAAAATGGGAATTTCCTGCGAGCCACAACTGGATCAATGCCTCTAAGGGGTGACAATCATTGGTTAATTAGCAGCAAGCACCCAACCACGTTTCATATCGTGTAATATAAAGCATAAAAATTATATAATAGTGCCTGCGCTGAGAAATATACAAAAAAACGTGCATAAATAGTAAATTAATCCACTATAAATGAGCTGTGAAACCATATATGTATACTATAAAAGTGCAAAATTTAGCCTCAAAGTGCATATGACATAGTGCAAAAAGCAATATAACCCATTGAAAGTGCACCATGCAAAAATAAAAACAGCAACAAGTACACAGGTAACCTGTGTATTGCAAGTGTCCAGCTCAATCCACGGGTTAAAACCCATAAAAATGTGCAAAAACAGTGTCCATAAAATAAAAAATAAAAGTTCCTCCGAGATGCTCAAATCACAGCAAACAATCCGTGCTCTCCCGTGACACCCCACATGTGCTTGCGCTCACCTCTACTCGTGTGACCCAGTATTTAAACTGTGTCAAACACGCAGTGGGGCCAATCCTGGGCTCCCTCAGGATGAAAAGATAAGAATACAATCCTCACAGGTGCAGTCAGTATCCACATGTATAGGAGAGAAGTAAAAACTCCATAGTGTAATAAAGCAGGGATATTTTATTAAATCAAAAGAAATTCTCCAGGAGGGTACTCACATTGAGTGGGTGCTTCAGTGCACCAACCTTAACAAGCGTATAAACAAGCTGCAATTCAGATGACGTGCGGTGTGGTGTGTAATGTCTCCTCCACTGCTGACAGCTCCGTCCTACCCCTCCCCGACGCGTATTCGGCACAGGGATCACGTGCCTTCCTCTGGGGGATATCCCCCAGAGGAAGGCACGTGATCCCTGTGCCGAATACGCGTCGGGGAGGGGTAGGACGGAGCTGTCAGCAGTGGAGGAGACATTACACACCACACCGCACGTCATCTGAATTGCAGCTTGTTTATACGCTTGTTAAGGTTGGTGCACTGAAGCACCCACTCAATGTGAGTACCCTCCTGGAGAATTTCTTTTGATTTAATAAAATATCCCTGCTTTATTACACTATGGAGTTTTTACTTCTCTCCTATACATGTGGATACTGACTGCACCTGTGAGGATTGTATTCTTATCTTTTCATCCTGAGGGAGCCCAGGATTGGCCCCACTGCGTGTTTGACACAGTTTAAATACTGGGTCACACGAGTAGAGGTGAGCGCAAGCACATGTGGGGTGTCACGGGAGAGCACGGATTGTTTGCTGTGATTTGAGCATCTCGGAGGAACTTTTATTTTTTATTTTATGGACACTGTTTTTGCACATTTTTATGGGTTTTAACCCGTGGATTGAGCTGGACACTTTAAAATTAGCACTTTTGATTTCTCCCATAGACTTTTAAAGGGTGTTCCGCGGCATTCGAATTTGCCGCGAACACCCCAAATTGTTCGCTGTTCGGCGAACTTGCGAACAGCCAATGTTCGAGTCGAACATGAGTTCGACTCGAACTCGAAGCTCATCCCTAGTCTACACTATTTTGTGCACACTGTTATCTGCTTTTTATATTTCATGATTTATTATTTTTACACCTGTGTTTGTTCTTCAACTGCACTAGTGTAGCGACATTTGATTGTTCTCTAGTCGCATAGCTCCTAAGTGGCTCTTTTGCCAAATTTACGCAGTCCACATCATTTGTGCACTTGTATATTTAATGAATTATATTTTTCACATATATTATTTATTTTTTATGGTGAGTTGCCAGCGCAGGTTTTTTGTTTTATTTACTTATATATTTAATATTAGCAACCCTCAGCTGTTCTAAAAGAGGCTTCAGCTGTCGCCTCTGAGCTAAAGTTCCGGCAGATAAGTTCGTGAACACCTGGAGGTTTGTTCCCTCATACTGTAATGGGGGAGCTCTTCTTAAGTTGCTCCATATTTTAGCTTTATCTTCATATTGATGAAATTTTATTATAACATCTCGGGGTGTCTCTTCTTTCAGACCCGGGGGTTTCCTTACTTTGTGGACTCGATCTATCTTTAGCTCATATTCTTCGCTTCTACCCAAAAGTGGGGTGAATATTTTTTTCATTTTTATCTCCAAGTCTTCCCCCTGCTGTTCTGGTAGGGCTCAGATTCCTTAAGTTTTGACGTCTGTTATGATTCTCTTGGTCCTCCAACTTATAGAGGAGTTCCCTATGAGCCAGCTGTAGTTTACTAACTTGTGCCTTTAACTCCCCAATCTCCTGGGCTTGTTGTCCTGTTTTTTCCTCAGCCTCTTCCACCCTCTTCAACAAGTGGCCCATATCCCCTCTTACGTTGGCGATCTCACTTTTGATAGAGTTTTCAAGTTTAGAAAACATTTCCAACATTTCTAATTTAGTTGGCATTTGTGCCATACTGCCTTGGTCTTGGGAAATGGATGGGTTGAGTACCGTTCCAATTCCAATACCTTCTCTGGGCTTATCTCCCTGGGCCCCATTAGATTTTGTCCCCTCTTTTTTTTCGTTTTTATGTTTTCCTGTTTTTTCTCCTCTCCTGGACTTTGGGGACTCTTCTCTTTTAAATACTTCTGGATTGAGCTTGTATTTAAACTTTCTCTGGGGGACCTAAATTCAGTTGTTCTCTGTGTCCTCCCTTTCATACTTCTTATTACTGATTCCTCAGATGGGCTTTTCCGGGAAGGCTTTATGGGAGTACCTGTCTTTATTGTTGCCTCAGGTGCTAAATTGAAGAAATTGCTCCTTCAGTCCAGTGTAATTCCCTTCAATAGCTATTTATCATATCTCCACTACTGGTTGCTCCCTGAGGACAGAGAGACAAGCTGTCCACCCTTGTCGGTCAACACTTTGAAAATAAACTTGTCAGTCCTAATAATCAGGTTCATAGTCTTCTTTCCCCTGCTAGGGTGCAATCAACTCCACTGGAGGCACTAATTAACAGTTAACATTTACAAGTTAGCCCCATATGTAATTTTGCTTATTCACATGCTGGTTTTTAATCTTCGTTATGTAAAATGAAAATAATACCTTTTCAGCCTGCACCACACCGTAAGGGCTATATAAATCAAATATCTATTACCTTGGAGATGCGTTCATTCTTCTTGTCGCATTATCAGTTGGTGTTACCTGATCCTTGTTAACATGCTGCTTCCGACTTGCGCTCCCTTTATTTTCATACGCTTTGGACAGGACTTGTTACACTGCATTCATGCATTCTCAGCTAATGAACAGTGGAGCCAGATGAAAACCACCGAGCTGGGATGCCGAGAGAGGCGAGGGGGGAGACAGGAGAGGAGAGGGGGAGGAGTCAGATGCAGGCTACGGCTCCGGAGGATTCGTCGTACGCTCCGCCCGCTTACCGCCCATCTGGTTCAGCAGCCTCCGGTCCCTTCCCCTCAGTGTGGAGCGCTGTGCCGCTGTACTGTCGGAGACTGGGAGGCTGGTGTGAGCCCTCTCAGCAGCCTTCATCCGCCACTGCGCCAGAGACTCTCACCCCGCTCGGTTCCCGGCTGGTCACCTGGCGCTCCTCCATGGGCTCGCCCACACGCTGTGTCAGGCCCCTCCCCTCAGGCGTCCGCATCATCCACCACTTTCACTTCCCTTCTGATATAAACCAATGTAAAATGTATGTTTACATTTTTTTTTTCATTTCAATATATAACAGAATAAATAGAAAACGGGTTTTATTATCAGCATTTACTTGCTGCATTTTCTGTGCCTTTTAAAATGTTCCTAATTGTAAATACAGCAATCACAATACTACATTGAAGATCCATGCTGAACAAAAAGATTTTATACTTGCATATTAGGGAACTTGGCCTTTTCTTGCTCAAAAGTACTATGCTTTCCCCTCACATAGTCAAGTAAAGTGAGATAAGGTCCTTTTGAGCACAGCACCATTATTCATCCTAAGGCTTATTTGCTGGCTGATGATATCAGAAGAGAATACAGCTACATCGCTGTAGCAGCATTCACATGGGAGTTAACCATACACATACTGTAAGTATTTGAAATGCATTAAAACACATCGACCTCCTCTCCTCTGCTAGAAAACAATGTATGTGCTTGGTATATACCAGTACAAATTGCATCATATGTTGCTTGCAAGGAACAGCCCAAATTTACTTGAATCAAATAGTACTTATTTTTATTTTTATTTTTAATGTTTCATGTTTTATGGGACAGAGAAGGTTTACAGTACTAAATAAATATCTATAAAACTCTGGTTAATTCAGGTACAAAGTACTTTTCCTATGTTTATAAAATCGTAAATGTGATGTTGCTGAATGTAGATATGCAGTGAATATTTAAACTGCATGCAAACCCAAAATCTATTTTCAGCAGGTTTGCCATCATGCTTCACTGTATACAGTTTTGTTAAGCATTTTTTTATAAATCTATTGCACAATGTCTTACCTAGAAATACTGCAACTAATAACAGTTTCTGATTCAGGCTGACAATACTAAAGCAGCCCATAAATTTGTTTTTGGGTTTTTTTTCGTTCAACCAGCTGGTTCAATAAAAAAAAATTACTTGATTCCCCCATTCACACACTCAATGTGGATGGGGGAATCCTTCCCACTGAGCTATTGTATTCTGATAGTGGGGAGACTTCCCTGCCACCAGAATACACTGATCTGTGCTGCCAAAAACTACAACTGGGAGCATTGATCGATCGGGGAAATCCAACAGTGTGGTTGAACAAAAGTTGATTGGTCAATTTCTGTACAACCTCCCTGGCCATACATGGATCAAAATGCAGTCCCTGCTGAACCGGCCAAATTTCGATCCATATATGGCCAGAATAAGCCACAGCTTCACAATTAGCAGTAATGTTGTCAGCCGATTCATTTAAATGCACAGACCCAATGGGCAGCACAACTAAATAAGCTTGCAAGGCAGGCTATTTTAACAAAATGTTTTACAGTGAGATCTGATGCTAAGCATATTAAAAATTCAATTTTGGAATTACATATATTTAAGTGTACAGGAGGAGCATTTTTGGATTAATGTTCAGTGAATGTGTAGTGAATCTTTATAAAAACACAGGATGTTATAGCTCCTTTTTGGTACTTGTCTTTGGAAAAAAAGCTTTAGTTATTACATGTTATGTACATGTTTGCATACTTCTCTGTTTAAATATTTTTACATGTATTTATCAATGTTTCAGGCTATATCATCCATATTTTTCCCCCTGATGAAGATCAATTGAATTGAAATGTGTTTGGGGTTTACTGCTATTTGTAACAGTTTGGGGTGATGTTACATAGTTACATATAGTTATATAGTAGGTGAGGTTGAAAAAAGACACAAGTCCATCAAGTCCAACCTATGTGTGTGATTATATGTCATTATTAAATTGTATATCCCTGTATGTTGTGGTTGTTCAGGTGCTTATCTTATGCCCTGTACACACGGTCGGATTTTCAAACGGAAAATGTGTGATAGGACCTTGTTGTTGGAAATTCCGACCGTGTGTGGGCTCCATCACATATTTTCCATCGGAATTTGCGAGACACAAAGTTTGAGAGCTTGCTATAAAATTTTTCGACAACAAAACCCGTTGTCGGAAATTCCAATCATGTGTACACAAATCCAACGCACAAAGTTCCACGCATGCTCAGAATAAATTAAGAGATGAAAGCTATTGGCTACTGCCCCGTTTATAGTCCAGACGTACATGTTTTACGTCACTGCGTTTAAAATGATCGGATTTTCCGACAACTTTGTGTGACCGTGTGTATGCAAGACAAGTTTGAGCCAACATCCGTTGGAAAAAATCCATGGATTTTGTTGTCGGAATGTCCGATCAATGTCCGACCGTGTGTACAGGGCATAATAGTTTTTTTGAACTATCAATGCTCCCCACTGAGACCACCGCCTGTGGGAGGGAATTCCACATCCTTGCTGCACACAGTAAAGAACCCTCAACGTAGTTTAAGGTTAAACCTCTTTTCTTCTAATTTTAATGAGTGGCCAGGTGTCTTGTTAAACTCCCTTCCACGAAAAAGTTTTATCCCTATTGTGGGGTCACCAGTATGGTATTTATAAATTGAAATCATATCCCCTCTCAAGCGCCTCTTCTCCAGAGAGAATAAATTCAGTGCTCGCAACCTTTCCTCTTAACTAATATACTCCAGAACCTTTATTAGCTTTGCTTCCCTTCTTTGTACTCGTTCCATTTCCAATACATCCTTCTCGAGGACTGGTGCCCAGAACTGGACAGCATACTCTAGGTGCGGCCGGACCAGGGTCTTGTAGAGTGGGAGAATTGTTGCTTTATCTCTTGAGTTAATCCCCTTTTTAATGCATGTCAATATTCTGTTTGCTTTGTTAGCAGCAGCTTGGCATTGCATGCCATTTCTGAGCCTATCACCTACTAGGACCTCAGGTCCTTTTCCATCCTAGATTCCCCCAGAGGTTCTCCCCCCAGTGTATAGATGGCATTCATATTTTTGCCACCCAAATGCATTATTTTACATTTTTTCTACATTAAACCTCATTTGCCATGTAGCTGCCCACCCCATTAATTTGTTCAGATCTATTTGCAAGGTTTCCACATCCTGCAGAGAAGTTATTGCCCTGCTTAGCGTAGTGTCATCTGCTAATACAGAGATTGAAATGTTTACCCCATCCTCCGGGTCGTTTATGAACAAAATAAATAGAACTGGTCCCAGCACAGAACCCTGGGGGGACCCACTACCCACCCCTGACCATTCCAAGTACTCCCCCTTTATTACCACCCTCTGAACTCGCCCTTGTAGTCAGTTTTCAATCCATGTACTCATCCTATGGTCCATGCCAACGGACCTTATTTTGTACAGTAAATGTATATGGGGAACTGTGTCAAATGCTTTTGCAAAATCCAGATACACCACGTCTACGGGCCTTCCTTTATCTAGATGGTAACTCACCTCCTCATAGAAGGTAATAGATTGGTTTGGCAAGAATGATTCTTCATGAAGCCATGCTGATAACTGCTAATGATATCGTTCTCATTACTAAAATCTTGTATATAGTCCCTTATCATCCCCTTCAAGAGCTTGCATACTATTGATGTTAGGCTAACTGGTCTGTAATTCCCAGGGATGTATTTTGGGCCATTTTTAAATATTGGTGCTACATTGGCTTTTCTCCAATCAGCTGGTACCATTCCAGTCAATAGACTGTCAGTAAAAATTAGGAACAATGGTCTGGCAATTACTTGACTGAGTTCCCTAAGTACCCTCAGGTGCAAGCCATCTGGTCCCGGTGATTTATTAATGTTAAGTTTCCCAAGTCTAATTTTAATTCTGTCCTCTGTTAACCATGGAGATGCTTCCTGTGATGTATCATAAGGATAAACACTGCAGTTTTAGTTACTGAAGCCCCCCGATTCCCTCGTGAAGACTGAGGAGAAGAATAAATTCAATACCTTCGCCATCTTCCCATCCTTTGTAACCAGATGTGCTTTCTCATTTTTTTATGGGGCCAATATGGTCTGTCCTCCCTTTTTTACTGTTCACATACTTAAACAATTTCTTCGGATATTTTTTGCTCCCGTCTGCTATGTGTCTTTTGTGTTCTATCTTAGCTGTCCTAATTTCACCCTTACATTTTTTGTTGCATTCTTTATAAAGTCTGAAATCTGATGATGATCCCTCAACCTCGTATTTTTTGAAGGCCTTCTCCTTTCCTTTTATATGCATTTTTACATTGGAGTTAAAGTGATTGTAAGGGTTTGTTCTTTTTTTATTTAAAATAACAAACATATCATACTTACCTCCACTGTGCAGCTCATTTTGCACAGAGTGGTCCAGAACCTGCTCTTTTGGGGTCCCCCGGTGGATCTCGCTGCTCCTCCCTGCATCATATAACCCCTTCGGGCACGCCCCCGAGTCCAGCATTCGGCGTCCATAGCCGCCAAGTGTATGACTCGGCCCCGCCCCCCAGCGCCCGCATCATTGGATTTGATTGAGAGCAACGAGAGCCAATGACTGCGTTGCTATCAATCTATCCAATCAAGAGCCGAGAACTCCAGGCAGAGACACAGCGTGTCCCCAGTAGGTCAGCTAAGCAAAATGGGGGGCCGGGGGGCCGGTCACTGCCAGGTGTTTTTTCACCCTAATGCATAGGATGCATTAAGGTGAAAAAACACGAAGGTTTACAGCCCCTTTAAGCCATCCAGGACTTTTGTTTGCTCTTTTAAATTTATTACCCAATGGGGTAAATTGTATTGGACCATGCTGGTCATTTTATATTTATATGTGTTTTTAAAGAACCATGTTAAATAAAATGGCAGTTTTATATACTTGTCGTTTCTAGGGGGATCCAAAAATTCCATCCTCTTTCTACATACTATTCTTAGGTTTGCAGTGACTCCGATACTAGTATCGGTATCAGTGCCGATACCGAGCATTGCACGAGTACTTGTACTTTTGCAAATGCTCTGATGCTTGACCCGATACCTGGGCAGTCAGGGGCGATCAGTGCGGCGGTGGGCGAGTTACAAGCACCGATTTCCCTCTATGGATTTAAATAAAGCAGCTAACAGCCACTTCTCCTCCACCCACGGCTTTCAGCTGCTTTATTGAAATCTTTACATGGAGATCGGTGCTTGTAACTCCCCACACTGCCACCCTGGTGATCCCTGACTGTTTCCTGTGTCCTTTTCTGTGTCCTCCTCTGTGTGCTCCTCCAGTCCCCCTCTCTGTGCTCCTCCAGTCCTCCTCTGGTCCCCTTCCCTGTCCTCCATATCCTCTGTGCTCCTCCGGTCCCCCTTCATGTCCTCCATGCTCCTCCGGTCCCCTCCATGTCCTCTGTGCTCCTCTGGTCCCTCTCCGTGTCCCCTGCCCTCTGTCCCAGATCTGTCAGGATGGATAGTGGAGGAAGGAGCTGGTAAATCTGTCATTTACTGGCTCCTTCCTTTTCTGAATGAGCAGAGTCAGTGATCACTGACTGTCCATTCATAACTGAGCATTATAAACTGTGTTTACGATGTCTTTATGAATGGAGAGGAGCCCCATACTTTTTGCTATAATAAATATCCCCAAAAAATGTATAAAAAACTTTTTTTTTCCTTAGTTTAGGCCGATACGTATTCTTCTTCATATTTTTGGTAAAAAAATTGCAATAAGCGTTTATTGATTGGTTTGTGCAAAAGTTATAACGTCTACAAATTAGGGGATAATAATAATTAATAATTTTTTCTTACTAGTAATGGCGGCGATCAGCGATTTTTGTCGTGACTGTGACATTATGGCAGACAGATCGGACTCTTTTGGTGCTATTTTGGAACCATTCACATTTATACAACGTTCAGTGCGATTAAATGCATTGATTACTGTGTAAATGTGACTGGCAGTGAAGGGGTTAACCAGGAGGAGGCGCTGCAGGGGTTAAGTGTGTCCTAGGGATGTGTTCTAACTGTGGGGGGGATGGGCTATGTGTGACACGACACTGATCACCACTCCCGATTACAGGGAGCTGTGATCAGTGTCAGTGTCACTAGGCAGAACAGGGAAATGCTTGTTTACATCTCATCTCCGTGAGATGATCGTGGGTATCCCCGCGGACATCAAGTCTGCAGGACCTGCGATCACACTCACGGAGTTTGCAGCGGGCGCGCGCCACCGGCGGCACGCATGCAATGACACGGTGGCAAATTTAAAGGGACGTGCCTGTACGTCCATTTGCCTGTCCATGCCATTGTGTCAACGTATATGTACATGCGGCTGTCGGCAAGTGGTTAAAAGGTAAAATTGTAAAAAAAAAATGTAAATGAAATAGAAAAAAACACTGACACCGTCCACTCTCCCCCCCCCCCCCCCCAAAAAAGGAAGCATTGTAAAAAAAAAATAACAAAAAAATATAAATTGTAAAAAATCGGTTAAAAAATGTGTAAAAAATAAAATTTTAAAAAATAAAAAAAAAACTACTGACACAATTCACTGTCACATGACATTAAAAAAGTATTGATAATCAGTATCAGCGAGTACTTGAAAAAAAGTATCGCTACTTGTACTCAGTCTTAAAGAAGTGGTATCGGTGCAACCCTAGTATTCTTCATAATTGTGAATGTGGCATGTAGTATAAAGGCCTGTAGTATAAAGAGGGGGAAGACTGGGGTCCAGGGGCTTGCTTAGCGGGTTTTGGACTCTGAAGAGACATGCTGTAGGTCTGCTATGCCTTGCAGTCCAATGGAGGCCCCAGGGATTTAGAGGACAGCCAGAACGTGGAACATGTCAGCTATGGACTGCCATCTGTAGAGGTATGCCTGAGCAGCCAGTCAGCTGTAGTTATGGTCAGGTTATGAACATTGTTCATGTTTGACTGTATTGCCAAAGACTTTAAACTAAAGTTGCATCAACTTTTCCAAGCATAGTCTGAAGTTATTCAAGGGGTGAATGTTGGTTCTTGCATATCAAAAGAACTTGGATCAGTAAAGCACAAATGGGGTAAAAAGCAACGTGACTACAAAGGTTAACTTGGCAAGACATGGAGAAGGAACGCAGTTACTATGGGTAACCAAGGACTAGTACAAGGTACATCGCAGCCATTCGTAAAGCGTGGTACCTGGGACAGATAAGGGGTACTCCGGTAGCGAGGGAGTCGGTGTTCTGACTCCCTCCCCATCAATCAGTCTTCTGTAGCAACCGGGACCAAACCCATGTTATGGCGGGGCATGGTCACATGGTGCATGAAGGAAGGAGTTAACAAGTGCATGCAAGAGGTCTGCGCTAAGCGCATAGTGGGACCCCATTCTGTTACTGGGAGTGAAATAACAGAGGTAAGCTGGACTGGTAAATAGTGTGCGGGCTCAGCAGCATCCTTCCTAATTGCAACTTATATCAAGTTAAAGTGTGTAGTGTCACGGGACAGCGCTTTTCTGAGGAGCTCTGTATTTTTATTACTGCACACAGTGTTACACTCATCTCTAAGTCAAGGAACTGCTTTAATGTTTGATTCTCAAATGGCCACAGTCCCCGCCTGTCCTGGACATTGGTGAGGACGTTCACGGTGAAAGTTACCCCCAAGTGCAGAGCTAGTGGCCCTGCCAACAGGCCAATTCCACAAACACATTCAAGCAGAGTCAGCGGAAAAATTGAAGGGTAATGATGAAAATGTTTAATTGAAAAATCCACGAAAAATCATAACTAGTGTTATGTGCATGCACTTATCAAAGGTAATACAGAAGTTTTTTGATCAAGACGATGACATGAAATTCGAAGTAAAAGTCATTTTAATTTAGTCACGTTCATGAAAGTGCCACCAAGTGCTCCAACAAACAATAGATTTTGATCCTTTCTACAAATGTTAAAACCAAATTCTACAAGGCCAGTTTCACAAGAAGATTTGTCTCCCAGCAAGACAATTGCCCTGCGCATAAAGCCAAAACTACACAATAATGGCTTAAAACACAACAATGTTAATGTTTTAGAATGGATGAGTCAGAGTCTCGACCTCAAGAATCCCAGGCAACCCAACAGAGCTTGAACAGCATTGCAAAGTGTAATTGGATTAAAATTGCAGTGTGCAGATCAGAAAGCTGATATCAAAGCTGATATCAAAGCTGATAAAGACCTATACAGTAAACAAAGAAATTCTATTATATACTGATTTGTAAGGGGTGTATGTTAGACATTTAGTTACCATAATTAAATTAAGTAACTTTGCAAAGATCAGTTTACACTTCGATATGAAAAAGTTTATTTCTGTTCATCAATGTAAAACAAAATCTACTGTGCTTGTGATTCAATGTTTTAAAATAATCAAACATAAAAACAGCAAAGACAGTGCATGCCTTTCATAGGAACTATATACCGTATAATTAGTTAAATTATTTAAAAAAAGGGAAAAATAAGAATTATTAAACATAAAGATCATTATCTAACAGCTGATAAACCATGCAGTATACCTCAAACACTTGTTTTAAAAGTTGGTTCTTTGGATAAACTGATGTTTGTTATAGTACTTCCATTGCTCAAGAATCATAATACAGTACAAAAGGAGCACTTTATTTTTAAGCATATTACTTCAGAATTTTGTTAAATCTGCTTCTGTTATCAATCTCATAATATGTAGCTTTTTTTGTAACCCTCTCAGAGATTTACAAGGGAGATATTTAAAGATCAAGAAATATTTCCTGTTAGGTTCACTGGCAATTACTGTGCTGCATAATCAACATGAAATAATTGCATATTTTGCATATATATCACTGGTTCTTAAATATTTTAATGAAAAGTTGAATAGGTTAATGGCCCATTCAGTTTCCTATTCCGAGGCTTTGATACAGCTACATCACAAAACATTTTAATCACATCCCTGGTAAAACTTTTGAAGCCTTTTATTTCAGAGGGTGAGTCATAGTTTGTTTTTCTAGGTGGAAATACTAAAATTACAAGACTGGCAAGTTTTAAAGGGGTGATTATAATTTATGATATAGGCCTTATGTCTATCGGCTGGACTGAGTTAGTTATGAAGAATATTTGCAATAGACAGAAGGTCTCTAAATGTCAAGGTATTAATCTCACGATCCTTCCTGAGTACACAAAATTGAATGCCAAATTCTGTCATGTTGGAAAATTACATGTTCCCATCACCATATATGTGCAATATCTGTGACCTGAGCCAAGGTGAAAATAAGAGTCTCTGAAATTTTGTATTAAATCACTTTAATTAATTCTGAAAGGGCATTGTTTATCCCTAGGGTGGATAAGTTCATGTGCCCATTTTATAATACCACAAGATCCAGCTTGTCACTGAGAGCACTCATTTCTGATGAATTAAGATGCTACCAACATTTTTTTTCCTGGGTACAGGGGTTGGATTGTGTTAGAAGAGCTTATTCAGTATATACTATGAACCTGCTTAAAATATCACTATTTTCTTAACTGCTTCAATACAGGGCACTTTCACCCCCTTCCTGCCCTGGTCAATTTTCAGCTTTCAGCCCTGTCACACTTTGAATGACAATTGCACGTCATGCAATGCTGTATCCAAATTAAATTTTTATTGTTTTTTTTTACACTAATATAGCTTTCTTTGGTGGTATTTAATCACCGCTGGGTTTTTTAGTTTTTGCTAAAATAACGAAACATTTTGAAAAAAAAAATTTCTGTCAGAAAGTTTTCTAAATAAGTAATTTTTCTCCTTCACGGATGTGCACTGAGGAGGCGGCACTGATGGGCACTGATAGGCTGCATTAATGGGAACTGATTAGGTGGCACTGATGAGCACTGAAAGGCGACACTGATGACACTGATAGGCACTGATAGGCGGCAATGATAGGTGGCACTGATTGGCACTAATGGGCGGCACGGATGCGCACTAATGGGCAGCACTGATGGGCACTGATGGGTGCAACTATTGGTCACTGATCGGCAGCACTGATGAGCAGGCACTGATGGGAACTAAAAGGCAGCACTGATTGGTGTCACAGATGGGCACTGATTGGTATCACTGAAGAGCACCGATTGGTGTCACTGATTGGCGCTTGAGAGCATAGACACTGGGGCGACGCCATATGACCTCATCCCAGAATGAGAGGAGATCCCGTCCGCCTGGTTAAAGAATAACTCCATGGAAAATGTTTATTCTCCCATGCAGTCGGGCTGTGCCCGGGCTGCGTGGGTTAAATGCTCGTTTTTGTCTAGGGGGGCAAGGAAAAACTAATATTTACCTGATCCTCTGGAAAACTGCACTCCCCACATCCAGCAGTAGACTGTTCCTGCTGTCCTCACAGTCAGAGCCAGTCTACGGATATGATTATGTCAGAAAAGGTCCATTCACAAGGCCGCTAGTGTGATGAGGGACAGGAGCGGCGGAGACTGGTCTTACGAAATTAGGTCAGTATATCTCCACTCTGCAATCAACTAGACAAAAATGAGCAGTTAACCCATGTAGTGCAAGCACAGCCAAATTTCCAAATGGACAAAGAAACGATTAGCAACAAATCTGAAAAATGTTAATAAAAAAATAATGAATGCATTTGTTCATTCATTTCATTTGTATGATGTCACATTTTTTAATTCATTTGATAACATAACGAATGATCTGAACTCATTGTGGATAGCTAGTTGTTAAGGAGCAACCAGCTGCCATGTCCTTAACAACTATGACTCATCTGCTGTCAGATGAGTCGGTTAATTTTTTTTAAAAAACAGCATGGGGTCCCCCCCATCTATACCAGACCCTTCAGGATTTGAGGGGGCCCCCACTCCAATTTTTTTATAAAATGGCATGGGGTCCCCCCAATATCCATCCAGACCTTTATCCCAGCATGCAGCGTGGCAGGCTAGAAAGGGGGAGGATGAGTGAGCATCCCCCCGAACCATAGCAGGCCATGTGCCCTCAACATGAAGGGGTGCTTTGGAGGAGGGGGCTCCCCCCAAAGCCCCTTGTACCAATGTTGATGAGGACAAGGGCCTTTTCCCTACAACCCTGGCCCCGTGGTTGTAGGGGTTCAGGAGAGACCTATTGGAATCTTGAAGCCCCTTTAATAAGTGGGCCCCCAGATCCCGACCCCCCCTCATGTGGATGAGTATGGGGTACATAGTACCCCTACTCATTCACCAAAAAAAATTCAAAAGTAAATAGAAACCCAAACGCAGCTTTTAACAAGTCCCCCGGTGCAAATCCAGCATCAATCAGGATGAACTGTGACCTGTGTGAAAAAAGCAAAAAAAAAGAAAAACAGGTGACTCCACCTCTATGTTCACCACCTGTCATTCAGCGAGTATCATGTTCTGTAAGCGGCGTTTTTTTGGGAGGGTTCGTGCGGGTCAGCGTTCACCATGATTAACACTGGATTTACATTGGGGGACATTTTTTTTTATTTTCAGTGGGTCTACAACAATGTAGACCCACTGACCATGATGACTCACTGTGTCTACAGTTCTAAACCCACTACTGCACCAGCCGCAAATGACAAATCCTAGACTAGCTGCTTAATGTAAACGTTTTTTTGGGGGGCTTATTCTTTTAGTCTCTTTCACAATCATAATATTTGCAATCTTGATCTCTTTATACTGTACATGTTTTGTTATATTCTTTGTATCTTTCAAATAATTGTTTTCTATGTGCCCTCTTCACATAATACATGTGTGTGTGCAGAAAAATGTAGCTCAACTAGCATTGTGTGAACTTAATGCCCTTTTGTTATTCTTTGAGTCTTCATTTCATTGGGTGTAAGTCATATATACAGTACTGTATATAGGTTTTAAATTTAGCCTTTTAAACATACAGTAAATATTTTGCAGTGTGTTTCCATACAAGTGATTTGAAACATTCCCATTTCTGTTCTTTGACGACTATATTCCCTCCTAGTCGAATTCTTGAAGGGCAGCTCTCTGCTCTGCTCTGCATTGGGAAAATGTCTCTTAAATTATGCTCATTATTTACAACCTAAATTAACTACTTCAAAATCGGACTGTTTCGCCCCATTCCTGCCCAGGCCATTTTCAGCTTTCTGCACTTCTTCACAATTTGAATGACAATTACTCAGTCATTTGTACCCATTTGATTTTTATATCGCTTTTTTGAGATAGATAGATGTAATCACCTCTGGGTTTTATATGTTTTGCTATGTAAGGGGACTAAAAATATTGAAAAAAACTATTTTTCTTTGTTTCTTTGAAAACTTTGCAAAATAATCTTTTTTCATAAATGTAGGTCCAAATGTATTCTGCTACATTTCCTTGGTAGCTGAAAATAGGTGTACAATAACTATTCTGTCAGAAAGTTATAGTCTACAAACCATTGCACTGTATATACAATATATTTAAAAATTGATCAATCCTGATGTACTGCCTCACTATCTCATTTCTTGAAGCCCTAAAATGCAAGAACAGTACAGATATCCCTATAAGGACCCCTTTAGACAGTCCAAAGCGAGATGCATGATGTGTTTTTTCAAGTTGTAATTATTTGTCACATTTTTTTGGAAAATTAAGAAATTCAATATACTGTATATACTCGAGTATAAGTCGAATTTTTCAGCCCTTTTTTTTTAGCTGAAAGTGTCCCTTCGACTTATACTCGAGTCACCGCCGTCTGTATGCATGATCAGCGTGTCATGCAGGCAGACGGCGGCCGGCGTGTGATGATAGTCTTCGGCGGCTATTCCAGCTTTCAAAAGCCGCACCTCCTGCTCGTCTGTGATAGGCTGAACAGCTGTCAGTGTAAAGCCTATCATGGACATTCTCTCATCCTCGTCCGTGGTATGAGAATGAGAGAATGTCCGTGATAGGCAGTCAGCGGTCAGCCTATCACAGACGAGGAGGAGGCGCGGCTTTTGAACTGTGGAATGGCCACAGGATGGAGATCGCCACAGGGAGGATGGAGATCGCCAAAGGGAGGCTGCACAGGACATAGGTAGGCTGCACATGCACACAGGACACATGCACACAGGGACACAGGGGCACAGGACACACATGTACAGGACACACATGGACAGGACACATGCACACAGGGACACAGGAACACAGGACACACATGTACAGGACACACATGCACAGGACACAGGGAGGCAGGCAGCTGCAGATGGGCATTGTTGACCCTCTGCATTTCTCACCCTCGTCTTATACTCGGGTCAATACATTTTTCCCAGTTTTTTGTGGTAAATTAGGGGCCTCGACTTATACTCGGAACGACTTATACTCGAGTATATACGGTATTTTGTTTTTTTTTCACAACATTGCCATTTAACAAGTTATTTCTCACACACAGCATGTGCATACTTATAATTACACCCCAAAACGCATTCTACTTCTCATCTCCGAGTATGGTTATATAACATGTGTGAGACTTTTTTCACATCCTAGATGCATAGAGGGTCCCAAAATCCAAGGGGCACCTTTGTACTTTCAAGGAGCATAAAAGATGCATCCAACTTCCTGATTATCTATCTTGTATATTAAGTCCAAGACGTAAAATGTATAAAAGAACCGCGCTAAACACAGATCATATTTGAATAATTGAAAAGTATAAGGTGATCAAAATATTAAACTCAAATAGCAACACAATGTGGAAAATCAGAAAAATGTGCTATGACCCACATAAGGATAATAAATAATTGTGACAATTTGAAAAATAATTAAAATAAAATAAAGAAACCAAAAAACACAGTCCGTGAAAAAAAAAAAGAAAAAAAAAAGTGACTTCTGTTATCAACAGTCCTTATTGTATTATATTCCACCCATAGTGACTGAAGACTTTAAAGACATCTTGTGAAAAAATCCACCACCTATGTAGGTATATGATTACCAGAGGTAAGCTGTAATGAAGCTTTATGCCAGAAATCCGCTCAATAGGGACATCACCATCTGTCTCAGCATGGAGGAAAGATCACCCGGGATTCATCAGTAATGATTGGCTCAGCAATGGAGACCCAAGGAGATAAGAAATACATCCACCATAGTGTGAATCCGTTTGACCAATTTATTTATAGATAAAGTAGCACACTTACCAAAAAAACAGTTAAAATAGCATGTATAAAATCAGCCGGCCGGCCTGCATACACCCGTTCGTTATGGAGTGGAAACGATGACGTCAGCGCGTCTGCCTTCCGACGTACGTTTCGTCCTATTGGACGTTGTCATAGGAACGGGCGACGCACTGACTCATCGCTCTTTAAATACACTTGTACCACCATACCTCGTTCTGACGCTCTGGTGGCCACATCCTGCTAGGGAAACAGGAAGTACCTAGAACAAACCAAGCCTCCCTGTGAACCAGGAAATGACGCTCATCAGCCTATCTGATGTTAACAGAAAGCTGCTACACACCAAGCCTCCCTGTGATACCAGAAAGTGACGCTCATCAGCCTATCTAATGTTAACATAAAACTGCTAAACATAGCGTGAACCTTTGTACATAGAAGACAAAAAACTAAAAAATTAGGCATACTAGCTGGGCCTCCCAATATAATCCCATTTGGGGAGTAGACCTCTGGCAAGAACAATTTACTCGGAGTCGCCCTACCAGAATCTGTCCATAGAAGGTCAGAAAAACGCCATCTAGTGGGGATCAATCAATTAGCATTATTTTAAAACAATACACATTCTATTTAAAAAGGTGGGTGACTTTTGCTATGATGACCACAGAGTCATGTGGCAATCCCTGGAAATTCCGGATCATCTCATTCCTCCGCTATGTACTGAAAAAAAGGTTTTTTGCGTACAGAAACATAAAAAACTATAAAAACAAATAAACTAAATAGCCGTAAAGCCATACGTGCCCCAAAAAAGGGGTACCTATATGCCTACTCGGCCACCCTATAAGGAAGATAAAATTATAAAATATTTAAAGAGGGCCTTAACTAGGGATGGGGCATATCAGATACTTGATGGACCTAGGTGGGTCTCCTACCTGGTAATTGCAATAGGACATTGGCACTCATTACAAAAACTCAGGCTCCTATATAACAACTCAGCCACCATTCCAGGGGAGTTGGGATATTCAGAGAAAGAAAGCCTTTACCAGGGATGGGGCATACCAGATAATTAATGGACCTATATGGATGTCCTAACCGGTATACTAAGTAAAAATATGGCAGTCATTACAAAAACCCTAGACAATATAAGGTATGAAACATATGTGTCCCCAAAATAGGGCCATACATCACCCCAACATAATGACCATAACTGTTAAAGTCAACAACAATATATGGCCAAAAGGGGGGACACAACCAGTGGCAGCTGGTAGACATTACCTAGTTGGCAATAAAGAAAGGCCACCAAAGGGTCAAAGCGGGTTTACATTAGGCAGCAAAATCCGAAATAAAAATCGTAATTAATCAATATTCCTAAACCTCCACAATCAATAAGTACATTTTCATATATATATAACTCTCACAACCCTATAAGCGTGTTGTAAACAAATAAGTTCATGAATTGTCAAGAAAGGCGTTGAGGTCTACCTCAACGTTGAGCCCAAACGGAGTATAACACCTAAGCCTGTATATCCAGGCCATCTCAAGCCTAGAGATCCCCCTTAATAGGGAACCACCTCTCCAGGGTGTGGTATATCTATCAATCCCCAGAAAGATGGTCTTCCTAGGGTCTCGATTATGAGTTTCGAGATAATGTCTGGAGACTGGATGTTTAGGAAAACCTGCCAGGATGTTGGTTACATGCTCGTTGAGCCTTACGGAGAGAGGGCGCTTTGTCCTCCCTACGTATTGCAATCCACAAGGGCATTGCAATAAATAGACCACACGCTCGGTAGAACATGTGATAAAAGTTTTGATTTCGAATTCGGCCAACGTACTGGTAGAAATGAACTTATGTGTCCTCCTGTGTGTACAACCACTCAGAGAACATATTCTGCATTTTTTACATTGGTAGAAACCAGTCATATACTCAAAAAAAACCCTCTTAATTGGGGGAGGATCAAGGATATTGGGGGCCACTCTCCCTCTAAGGTTGGCGTAGGCCGGGGCACAGCATGTGCCCATAGCCACGCCCTGTACCTGGAGATAGTGGGAACCATTAAAAATTGTGTGTCAATATAAACAGAAGTAGTTTCAACACTAAATCATTGAAGGGCCATGCATGATGGTCTTACTCCATGAGGAACGAGCGGACCATCCCGACACCCTGCTCGTGAGGGATGCTGGAGTACAAGGCCTCCACATCCAGGGTCACGAGCAGGGCATCGGGAGGGACCGCTACCCCCTCAATCTGTTTGAGGAGGTCTAGGGTGTCCCGCACATATGAAGGTAGTCACCGGACATGGGGAGTCAAAAAGAAATCAACAAACCTACTTGCATTCTCTGTCAATGAACATATTGCTGACACTATGGGGCGACCAGGGGGGGCTTTCAGGCTCTTGTGAACCTTTGGTAATGCATAGAATGTTGCCATGTCACCATATGCTTGTTGAACTTTGGGCCTTTGGGACTGCTCTCTCACAGCACTCAGTGGTTTTGATTGAGAGGCATTATTGTAAAGCCTCTATATAAAAACAATATTAATATATTATTTAATGTTTTTCGGTGTATGTCCTTCTTTATTATTCCCCATTACAGGTAACCCAAACAAGCTCCTGAAGAAGCAATCAGAATTTGCGAAACATGTAGAGCCTTACCGAGCCATATCAGTTTGAGGTTATTGAATGGAAACAGAAGGGGGTTATCCCTTCCTTTGTTGTAGGGACCATCCCCTGATTCGTTCTCATACACTTAGGTAGTGATACACACTACCATTTTCCGCAATGTACTGCGTTTTTTTTTTTAAATGTTTACGTTTATCTGATTCTTTTTAACAATTATGTATAAATAAAAGTTTACATTGATTTTTATGATTGGTGCCTACAAAGTCCATTTGTTTTGTTCTCTTGGGTATTCATACCCCCTTCCCTCCCATGTTTCTAAGATTTGTAAAATAGGACGTTGGCACTGCCCTACATATAAGACCTCCACAGTCCATCCTGTGATGAGATCTAATAAATCCCCATTCTTACAGGTGATAATGAAGTGACAATTCACCAAATATATAATACTTAATGTGATATAATAACATTAATAGACGTAAGTCCATGTGCATAAAAAATGAATCACCAATGTGATATAAAAAAGTCCATATAAACTGTAATTCCTGCTGTATATAGGCAAAAGTGCTCGATCCACAACCACAGGTAAACAATGGCCGCTTACCAGAAACTCATGATCGCCCACTACAGAGGATCAGAGAAAGCTGTTTGGAAGAATAATAATCCAAATCACAGCCGATGAACCAGGAGCCTTAGGATGTAGTGGCACAACCGGGACCTTATTATCGTAGTGGAGGACTTCAAGCTGGTAGGTACTTTTTGTTGCTGTTCTGAACAAAACTTTCATTATGTCATGATATTTTCTGAAATGCATAGTGAGTCTTTGGAAAATTTGATTTTTTGCCACGTTTTTGGAAAACGCAGAATAAAAACTAAAAAGTATTCTTTTTCACAAAGTTGTAATAAGATATTTCTAACACACAGCATAGTTATAGTTAGAATTACATCCCCAAACCCATTCTGCTACTCCTTACAAATATGTGTGGGAGACTTTTTCACAGGCACATAGACAGGCCCAAAATGCAAAAAGCACCTTCAGGCTTTCCAGGGGCATATTAGGCATCTAATTTCCTGAATACCTATTACAAAGGGTGAACAAACTGGTTCCTGTGGTTCGAGAAGTGTGGTTGTCCACAAGCGATGGCTAGGACTGTTGTCTCACAGAAACGTAGTCTGTGGTATGTGCTAATGGGTCAGTTCTGGAGGCAGGCCAAGACATGGACAACAAACAGATAAAGGATCATCCAGAGAGCAGGCAGAAATGTGGTAAATGAATAGGCCAGGGTCAGTACAGGCGGCAGGCAGATGCAACACTGCACTGGTGTGGCATAATAAGGAACACCATTGCTGGGATACACTAGTCTGGTGACACTGCACTGGTGTGGCAGTGATTGAGAGAGCACTACACATGTGAACGTGGCCTTATGTGGATTGTTGTGGAGATGATTGGGGACACTGTAATTGTCATGGTGGTGATTGAGAACTGTCTGCACTATTAGGGCTTGTTCACATGTGAGGTTGGGGCCATTAAAACCTTGCAGTTGAGCTGTGGTTTTTACCACCCCCCAACTCCTCCTCCCCAGCTTCAGAGGCCAGGGGTGTACACATGCTGTGACTACAATGCTTTGTTTCACAGTCATGGCAGGAATCATATGCCTTATTGCTTTATGCCTGCCGATTGTGGTGTATTCAAGTAAATAGGGGCACTTATGAGGGGTCCAAAGGGTTAAAGCAGGTGGTGAGGAGCCGATACAATGCCATCTCACTACCTGTCAAATTCTCTCCGAAGAATGATCTGCATACAGATCATTCTTCAGAGAGCACTGCACAGTTTTAAGAAAACTTTTCCATAGTACTTTTGGGATTGATGGATGTTCACCTCTAATTCATACAAGCCTATGGTAGTCTGGGGGATTCAAGGATCTTCCAAAAGTCTACGATGGTGCATCAGCAATACGAAGTACATCTCCAGAGTCCCTCAAGAAGGCCTCTCCCATGCACAACAGAGCTCAGTCTGCCACTTGTCATTATCGCAGATGAGGCTTTTTGGACCCAATGTGGCCTTACAGTGGGCATGGACTTAGCCACAAGCAGAAGATATTTAATTATTAACTGAGCCATGCCTACCAAGTTGTTGAGTGAGCATTTGGTGTCTGTTCTGTTAACTGGCGGGTTATGCTTTCATGCATACAGGGGGATGTTGAAAATGCAATCAAAGTTGTGTTGGCCTGCTGTGTGCACCACAATTTCTTACAGTTTTTCTCCGTCGTTTTGGCTCATTTCTTGAAACAGAAATGACATTCTCAAAACAACATGGACAAATCTCCAAACCACTTGGCAATTGTTCACAACTGAATTGAATTTCTCATTCATTTCATCAAATTGCAAATGTCTCAGTACATGTCTCAATGTCTCAGTACATCTTTCAAATGATTAAGTACAAGTAGCCTACATTTAGCACAATTTCCAAGTGAATAGATCTTGTTGATCTAAACTGATTGTCAATTCTCAGTCTAATGGTTGTTCTCTCCAAAACGTGTCAGCGCCATTTCATTGTTTAAGTCATCACATGCACAATAGTCTGTTCAATTGTCAAAGCTATTCAGGAACATAATACCATGAATACCATATATGAATCTCTTGGAACATTTGATAAAATGATTACAGCAATTGACTGTCAGGTGCAACTAGAACTGGACTAACGAAGGAGGAGTTGAAATTGGTCTCAGATGACCAATCTCACGGTATGTTTAATTACCTGATAGGTGCTGTCTATGATTGTGAATGCTGCCAAACATGTATATATAGAGCTTGACCATGCAGGACCAGTACAATTTCTGAACATGGAGGCACCTGGCCAAGTAAATGAACAAGGACAACTGCCTGCTCGTGGAAGACGAAGAAGAGGAGGAGGAGTAAGGGTGCATGGTGGTGGAATAGGGGGAAGAGGCCGAGGAGCACGAAGACACCATGCTGTCCCTGATAAAATTTGGGCCACAATTATAGACCATGTCATCAACCATGGCCTCATAATGGCGGAGGCAGGTCGCCGAGTGCAGCCTAATGTGCCTCGCTCTACAGTCTCCTCTATCATCCAAACCTTTCACAGGGAAAACAGGTATGTAGTCAGTCAATGATGGAATTATATAATGTATAGGACAGGACACATAGGCAACAAATATGTTTATTTACTCATTTACGTATTCATTTAGTGTGTGTGTGTGTGTGTGTGTGTGTGTGTGTGTGTGTGTGTGTGTGTGTGTGTGTGTGTGTGTGTGTGTGTGTGTGATAGGCCTGCAGTATTACAGTATCTTTCCTCAGTGGGATGTTACATATGATACTAACAATGACAAGAAAAATTTAGTCTAAAATAAACTATGGAATATTTTGGAATAGTTTATTTTCTACAATATTGATGATACAGTTTACAGTAGTATTCCAGTCACTGTGCAGTGATGCATTAGAATTGTGGTAACGTTACTGGAAGTAAAACAACAATACGATTACATTGGTAACTCATTCTGTACGGAATACATAAGATATAAATTACGAATAGAGTGTCGTCCTTTGAATTCTATGTCTAGGATTGGACGACAACGTGGCACGGGTGGCCGAGGAAAACTTCTCAATGAACAACAAGAACAAGAGATCTGTAACATGGTGTTTGCAAATAATGCCATCACATTTAGACAGATCCGCACTGCAATCCTACAAGACAATGCCATATTCCAAAATGTCAACTCTAAAAGGCCCCTTTCACACTGGGGCGGTGGGGGCGTCGGCGGTACAACAGCGCTATTTTTAGCGCTGCTGTACCGTCGTTCTTGCAGCGGTATTCGGCCGCTAGCGGTTCGGTTTTAACCCCCGCTGGCGTCCGAAAAAGGGTTAAATCCGCTCGTGCAGCGCGGCTATAGCCGCGGTATTACCGCAGTATAGCCGCGCTGTCCCATTGATTTCAATGGGCAGGAGCAGTGAAGGAATACACCGCTCCTTCAGCGCTCCAAAAAAGTGGTTTGCAGGACTTTTTTCACCGCCCTGCCTGCGCACCGCTTCAGTGTGAAAGCCCTCGGGCTTTCACACTGAACAAACAGCGGAGGCTGTTTAGGGGCGGTTTTCAGGCAGTATTTTTAGCGCAATACCGCCTGAAAACCGCTCCAGTGTGAAAGGGGCCTAAGCATCTCCACAATAACCCGCATATTGAAGAAGCATCAGATGACAATGAAGCAAATTTACAGGGTACCATTTGAGAGGAACTCTGACAGAATGAAAGAGCTGCGGTACCAGTATGTACATGAAAGTCAGTCACTGGTTGTCCATCAAGATATCCTTTTTACAATTACCGTAAACAGTGGTTCCCAAAATGTATTGGTTTCAGTACCCACTTTACCTGATTTCTGAATCCAGGTAATCCAGGTATGAAAGTATTTGATTTACGTATCTGATTTATAAGCATTTTGCCTAAAAACTACAGCTTACTGTACAATGCAAAAATCATTATAATCCTTATTTTGAAGAATATAACATACAATGCAGTAAGAAAAAGGGTCAAAGAGCTGCAATTACAGTAGTGCCTCCCATGTACATCTATCTAATACTATGGGTTTTACTGTAACATTTCAGTAAGTTTACTCGTTGATAATTTCC
Source organism: Lithobates clamitans (assembly GCA_037952925.1). Classification (NCBI taxonomy): domain Eukaryota; kingdom Metazoa; phylum Chordata; class Amphibia; order Anura; family Ranidae; genus Lithobates; species Lithobates clamitans. Next base: position 632,046 of record JBBGZY010000457.1, on the reverse strand, counting down.
CCCCCCCCCTTTCTGTCAAATACCCCCTGTAGTACCTCTGCATAGGGTACATATACCCCAGGTTTGGAACCACTGGAATACTGGCCAGTAGTATTTTGAACTTGTGTAGAACATAGAACATTACTATGTAACTGTGTGTAACTGTAGTGTATGACTCTTCTGTATGACTGATTTGATATTTTCTTTTTTTACTCTATTGTAGAGAATAATGGCATTGGAAGGAAATGTATGTGGATAAGGCTGGCTTCAACCTGGCCAAGGGCCGAAGACGTGGCCATAATTTTATTGGCCACCGGGCCACGGTGGATGTCCCAGACCAGCGAGGGGGCAATATAACTATGTGTGCGCCATTTCTGAGAATGGTGTAGCCACTCACATCCCCAGTCTTGGCCCATATAATACACAGAAGCTTCATTTGGATTTGATCCCTGAAAATGAGAGAGGTCTCATAGGGCCTCACCTACCACAATATATAATTGTATGGGACAATGTGAATTTCCACCGTACCGTAGCCCGCTTATCAGGGCCTGGTTCACTGCTCATCCAAGGATGGATATGGTGTTCCTACCACCTTACTCTCCTTTCCTCAATCCTATTGAGGAGTTTTTCTCTGCTTGGAGGTGGAGAGTGTATGAGCATCGGGCTCAAGATCAGAGGTCCCTGCTCCATGCAATGGACGCTGCCTGTAAAGATATTACAGGAGATCAGTGTAGGGGATGATTGCGACATGCGCACCATTTCTTCCCTTGTTGCATCGCAAGGGAGGATATACGCTGCGATGTTGACGAGAATCTGTGGCCAGACAGACAGCAGCGTGTGGATGGGCAGGAGGGTGAGGACGGTGGCCAGTGAAGAGATGTTACAGTAGTTGTGAAACTCCAGCTTTATTTACAGCATTGTAGGCTAAATGTAATTTTCCTTGTTTTTTGTTTGTGTGTTTATATTTCTGTATATTATGCTGTATACATTTTCTTTACACTCTGATATATGGAAGTTACTTTGTGTGTGAATGATAATGGTTACAATACTGTAAAGTAATTTTTCCTTGGCAGTATGAGTGCAATCTGTGATGTTAAACCTTGAACTTTTTTTCAGTTTTATACACAATTGTATTCAGTTAGCTAGAAAAAAACTGCACAGTAACCATTGTCAATGAAGGACTGGGCTGAGACTGAAAGGTGGACATGAGGGATATTTCAATGGTCCTCTGCCATAGAGACAAAACATCCAAACATTTTTGACTTGCAGTGCTTACACAATGCCAAAGGGACGAAGCAATTTGGGGGCACTGACTATTTGAATGAGAAAGAAATGTATTTTTGACACATGAGTGAACTGTTTTGGGAAAGATATGAGCTTTTGAAGGTGAACCATGGTGTTGTGCCGAACCATCCAGGTTATTTTGGCAAAAGCACCAAGAGAGTTGAGAACGTCTGGTCTGTTTCAAGAAATGAGCCAAAGCAATTGGGAAGAATCTTTGCCATTTCTGTTTCAAGAAATGAGCCAAAACAATGGAGAAAAACTGTAACTGACAAAGAGAGAGGCTGCTGTGAACCTGTGTTAGCAAACCCTGCTCAGGATGTATAGTTTATGGACTTACAAACCACTGAATGGGACATGAATATTAGAAATCCATTTGCAGATGTGTAGTCGTCTGTGAATGTCGTCAGATTTCTACTTTGTATTTCCTCAGCTGTTTTCATACTCAAAATGAAAAAAGATCTTTTTGACTGTGAAAAAAGTTTTTTTTAAACTTGTCTTTTGTGTTTTTTTAATCTTTTTTTCTCATAGCAAAGTTGTGTCTTTGTCACCTGTGTGAGGTAAATTAGCCATTCTGCATGGGAATGGACACATTTACTCCACAGACAAGAAAGAGTGTAAAGTTTATCTCTGGGAAGTAAAGCAGCCAGTCCACATGAGAATGTTTGCATTTATCCCACACACAGAAAAGGCGATGTCTAATTTGTAATTTGTGTAATTACTTGAAATAAAACAAAAATTACACAACAGTATGCCTATGACAAACTATTTTTATTAAACTGTAAAAAAACAAAACACATTTTGTTAATGTGTCAATGCATTTAAACTGCGGTTAAAACATTTGGCCAATTTAAAAATGACCATAGCAGTTGGCCAATAAATATTTGCACATATAATGTGATACTTAAATACATTTTTGGGACAACAGGAACAAACATCCAACGAATACAGCAAATGGATTAACTGAGATAGCTAGATAGAAAGAGAGACAGACATAGAATAGATAGATAGAAATAGAGACAGATAGATAGATAGATAAAAATGGAGACAGAGATAGACAGACAGACAGGCAGGCAGACAGACAGATAAAAAGAAAGAACATCCATGCTTTCAACCTCTGAATCCACTGAGTTGACACTCAAGATGTCGCCATGGTTGGAGGAACGAGCTACCTCTTCCACGTTCTCATCCTCTTCCTCTTCCGGCGGTTGTGCTGGCCAGTTGTATTTGGTACTAAAAAGAGTAAACATTATAATTTAGATAAAAAATAAAGTTATAAAAAATACAATAATTTTTTTTACAATCAAAAATAGATAAAAAAGATAAAAATAACAAAAAAGAATACAGTAAAACCTTGGATTGAGAGTAACTTGGTTTGAGAGATTTTGCAAGACAAGCAAAATTTTTAAATACATTTTGACTTGATATACAAGCGATGTCTTGATATACAAGTAGCGTCATGTCACAACTGGGTATAAAAGATAAGAGAGATGCCTCTAAGTGTAGCAATATGGTTACATTTAATGAAGTTACAACATTTAGCAAGTCACATGACATATCTAAGTATGCAGGCATCCGGGGTAAAGCTGTCCGCATAGACCATCCTCCGCACCACCATTGACGTCATCCCTTCCACTCTGCGCTCCACGAGTGCTTCAAGCCTCACTTTCAGATCGCTCCACTGCAGGGTAGTCTTCCCGGTCATGATTGCAGACTGACAACGGTGAGAGCCGGCAGTGCGGGGGGTGGTCTACAGTATGTCAGGGATATGCAATTAGTGGACCTCCAGCTGTTGCAAAACTACAAGTCCCATCATGTTCCTCCTCTGGGTGTCATGCTTGTGGCTGTCAGAGTCTTGCTATGCCTCATGGGACTTGTAGCTCTGCAACAGCTGGAGGTCACTAATTGCATATCCCTGGTCTATGTGGACAGCTTTACCCCGGATGCCTGCATACTTAGATGTGCCTCTTTTGATCATCAACCATGTGAGTTGCCAAATGTTGTACCTTCATTAAATGTAACCATATTGCTACACTTAGAGGCGCCTCTCTTCTCTTTTTACTCTGTAGCTCCATTTAGAGTTTGCTTCTAATCCCCTTGTGGAGGCTTCAATTTGTGCATGGACATTTTATGGTTACACAACCTACCACATTGCTATAATCTTTTTATATGGACTATAAACGGAAGGATTTACGAATAAATGGTTGTGGAACGAATCATTTGAGTTTCCATTATTTCTTATGGGGAAATTCGCTTTGATATACAAGTGCTTTGGATTACAAGCATGCTTTTGGAACAAATTATGCTCGCAATCCCAGGTTTTTTCTGTACATATAAACACTGTCCTAACCCCATCTCCCCACCAAAATAAAAATTATAAAAATTGTACTTACTCTTTATATACCATGGACTGCCTTTGGAACGCGAGCTCCCCAGATAAGGGATGTGGCCTCAGTGTGGATGGCGTTCAACTACACTCTGTGATCTGCTGTTTCATCAGCTCTCTGTGCATATGGTCACCCACTGCATCTGTAGAATTTCAAATACAAGAAAAAAAGGGGTACAAAAGCATACATAATAAAATATATATATATATAAACCATAAAATCATGCAGACATATGTACATCAATCCTGCTTCTGACTATGACAAACTGTCCCAGTCCATAGTCAGGTTTGCTGACGATGTCATTCCAACTTTTCCGCTTTGAGATGTATTCAGCATACTTGGGAGGAGACTGGTCCCATATCTCTGGATTAGGGATGAGCCGAACACCCCCCGGTTCGGTTCGCACCAGAACCCGCGAACGGACCGCAAGTTCGCACGAACGTTAGAACCCCATTGACGTCTATGGGACTCGAACGTTCGAAATCAAAAGTGCTCATTTTAAAGGCTAATTTGCATGGTATTGTCCTAAAAAGGGTTTGGGGACCCGGGTCCTACCCCAGGGGACATGTATCAATGCAAAAAAAACTTTTAAAAACGGCCGTTTTTTCGGGAGCAGTGATTTTAATGATGCTTAAAGTAAAAAAAAAAAAGTGAAATATTCCTTTAAATATCGTACCTGGGGGGTGTCTATAGTATGCCTGTAAAGTGACGCGTGTTTCCCATGTTTAGAACAGTCCCTGCACCAAATGTCATTTTTAAAGGAAAAAATCTCATTTAAAACTGCTTGCGGGTTTAATGTCATGTCGGGTCATGGCAATATGGATGAAAATCAGTGAGACAAACGGCATGGGTACCCCCCAGTCCATTACCAGGCCCTTTGGGTCTTGTATGGATATTAAGGGGAACCCCGCACCCAAATTAAAATAAGGAAAGGTCCCTATATACTCTGAACAGCAGTATTCAGGCGGTGCAAACAAGACAGGGACTGTAGGTTTGTTGTTAAGTAGAATCTGTTTGTAATTTTGAACATTTTTAATGTGTTTAGCTCCAGCCAAAAAATCTTTTCTAAGCTTTTTGGAAAACATAGGGAAGGGTTATCACCCCTGTGACATTTGTTTTGCGTCTTTCCTCCTCTTCAGAAGATTTCACCTCACTTTTTGTCCCAATGAAAAATGTTTTTTGAAAATTTGGGTTTTTTTGTGGAACAAGGATTGGAAAGCATCAGTGGAAAGGAGAAATTGTTTTCCCATATTAACTCTTACAGGAGAGAATTTCCCTTCCTTAGGGGTAGATTTCATCTCACTTCCTGTTGTCTCCTTCCGTTTGCAAGTAGGAGTCGTTTGTAAGTTAGATGTTTGAAAGTAGGGTCCTGCCCTATATACTCAGCAGAAATTTGGGCCTTAGGTGTTGCTGTGGCCAAAACACTGTAAGCCCTCACAGGGCCCTGCTGTGAAATATTAGATCAAGAATTGTAATTACATGCCCCTGTTGAACAGGAGCTGAAAAATTAGGCCTTAGGCACTGGTGCTGGTGCCACAACACTGCAACCCCTCACAGACACTCTAGTTGGAACGCAGGAACGAGCCCTGCTGCAAAGTATTGCATCAAAAATTGTAATTACACGCCCCTGTTAGACAGGGGCAGAAAAATTGGGCCTTAGGCACTGGTGCTGGTGCCACAACACTGCAACCCCTCACAGACACTCTAGTTGGAACGCAGGAACGAGCCCTGCTGCAAAGTATTGCATCAAAAATTGTAATTACACGCCCCTGTTAGACAGGGGCAGAAAAATTGGGTCTTAGGCACTGGTGCTGGTGCCACAACACTGCAACCCCTCACAGACACTCTAGTTGAAACGCAGGAACAAGCCCTGCTGCAAAGTATTGCATCAAAAATTGTAATTACACGCCCCTGTTAGACAGGGGCTGAAAAATTGGGTCTTAGGCACTGGTGCTGGTGCCACAACACTGCAACCCCTCACAGACACTCTAGTTGGAATGCAGGAACGAGCCCTGCTGCAAAGTATTACATCAAAAATTGTAATTACACGCCCCTGTTAAACAGGGGCTGAAAAATTGTGCCTTAGGCACTGGTGGTGGCGCCCAGAACCAAAAATGTTCTTACAAGCTATCAGCGTGATGATTGAGGAGGAAGAGGATAATTACTCAGGGATAGTCACTCAGCATCAGCATAGGCAGTCTTTGAAGGGATCTGAGATTTCAAAAAAAATTATTCGGTTACATCTGCATCAGGTGCTTGGTAGCTGGTGGTGATCCAAGACTGATTCATTTTTATGAAGGTCAGCCGATCGACCGAGTCGGTGGACAGACGCACCCTGTGATCGGTTACCACGCCTCCAGCAGCACTGAATGTGCGTTCCGAAAGAACGCTGGATGCAGGACAGGCCAGTAGCTCAATTGCATACTGTGCAAGCTCTGGCCAGTGATCCATCCTCAAGACCCAGTAACCCAGAGGATTTTCGGTGGGAAAGGTGTCCAAGTCTGATCTTGCCCCTAGGTATTCCTGCACCATGTAAAACAGACGCTGGCGATGGTTGCTGGAACCGATCATACCTTGGGGCTGCGGACCAAAAAATTGTCTGAACGCATCGGTCAGACGGCCACCTTCTCCACCGCTCCTTCTTTGACTGACCGAAGCCTCAGCAACACGTTGTCCAGAAACAGGAGTTTGTAACCTCCCAGTCTCTGGGAACGCGTTGCACAGACCTTTCTGCAAGGCCTCCCGAAGATGTTTCATCCTCTGCTCCCTCTGCGATGGCAAGATAAGGTCCGCAACCTTACCCTTGTAACGTGGATCAAGGAGGGTTGCCAGCCAGTATTGGTCCTTCTCCTTGATACCACGAATACGAGGATCCTTACGCAGGCTTTGCAGGATCAGGGAGGCCATGCAGCGTAGGTTTGCTGAGGCATTTGGTCCGGAGTCCTCTGGGTCACTAAGGACAACAACGTCCGCAGCCACCTCCTCCCAGCCACGTACAAGTCCATGTGTTCCTTGGGACTGATCCCTTAAAGACTGCTGATGCTGAGTGCCAGGCTCCACCTCCATACTGACACAATCTTCCTCCTCCTCCTCCTCCTCCTCCTCGTCCTCTTCCTGTGTGATCGGCGGGCACGCAGGAACACTGTCTGGATAAAGGGGGCCTTGAGAGCTAAGGAAGTCCTCCTCTTCCTGCCTCTGTTCTGCCTCAAGTGCCCTGTCCATTATTCCACGCAGCGTGTGCTCCAACAGGTGGACAAGGGGGACAGTGTCACTGATGCATGCACTGTCAGTGCTCACCATCCTCGTGGCCTCCTCGAATGGTGACAGGACAGTGCATGCATCCCTGATCATGGCCCACTGGCGTGGGGAAAAAAAACCAAGGTCCCCTGACCCTGTCCTGGTGCCATAGTCGCACAGGTACTCATTGATGGCCCTCTGCTGCGTGTGCAGCCGCTGCAGCATGGCCAACGTCGAGTTCCACCTGGTGGGCATGTCACAGATTAGGCGGTTCTTGGGCAGGTTAAACTCCTTTTGGAGGTCCGTCAGCCGAGCACTGGCATTATATGACCGGCGGAAATGCACAGAGACTTTCCTGGCCTGCCTCAGGACATCCTGTAAGCCCGGGTACCTGCCCAAGAACCGCTGCACCACCAAGTTAAGGACGTGAGCCAAACAGGGCACATGGGTCAGTTGTCCCTGTCGGAGGGCAGAGAGGAGGTTGGTGCCATTGTCGCAAACCACCATTCCTGCCTTAAGTTGGCGTGGCGTCAACCACCTCTGAACCTGCCCCTGCAGAGCTGACAGAACCTCTGCCCCAGTGTGGCTCCTGTCCCCCAAGCACACCAGCTCAAGCACCGCATGGCATCTTTTGGCCTGCGTACTTGCGTAGCCCCTTGAACGCCTACGGAGCACCGCTGGTTCCGAGGAAGAGGCCATGGAGGAAGAAGAAGAGGAGGGGGTGGAGGAGAGAGGTGTGTCACAATCAGCATTTTGGAGGCGTGGTGGCGGAACAACCTCCAACACTACTGCACCTTGTCCTGCATCCTTCCCAGCTGCCAGCAGAGTCACCCAATGCGCCGTGAAACTTAAGTAACGTCCCTGTCCATGCCTGCTGGACCATGAGTCAGCGGTAATATGCACCTTACCGCTGACCGCCCTGTCCAGCGAGGCATGGACATTGCCTTCCACATGCCGGTAGAGAGCCGGAATCGCCTTCCGTGAGAAAAAGTGGCGTTTGGGTACCTGCCACTGAGGAACCGCACATTCCACAAACTCACGGAAGGGGGCAGAGTCTACCAACTGAAAAGGCAGCAGTTGAAGTGCTAGCAATTTTGCCAAGCTAGCATTCAACCGCTGGGCATGTGGATGGCTGGGAGCAAACTTCTTTCGGCGGTGCAGCAGCTGGGGCAGGGAAATTTGCCTGGTACAATCTGACGTCGGTGTACCAAAAGCAGATTGCCCACAAGTACTTGGCTGTGACACACCTAATTCTACACCTTCATTCCTCTCACTGCAGGTCTCAGAGAGGACTGAAGGTCTAGTGGGGTTGGAAATCTCAGCTGATGAGGAGCAAGGAGAGATCGTCTTTGTTCTTTGGTGTGGGTCTTTTAGATACGCTTGCCAACGAACTGCATGGCAGGTCAACATATGTCTGGTCAAGCATGTGGTACCCAAGCGGGAGATGTTTTGGCCACGCGAGATACGCTTGAGACATATGTTGCAAATAGCAGCGGTGCGATCTGATGCACTCGTCTCAAAAAAGGCCCACACCAAAGAACTTTTTGAATAACGCGCAGAGACTGCAGCGCCCTGCACATGTGGAGCTTTGGGGTGTGATGCAGTCAATGTGCTGCCCTTAGGCTGGCCCCTGGAGGGCATCCTGCCTAGTTGGTGATGTGCCACCTCCTCCTCCTCCTCCTCCTCCTCCTCTCTCCTATCAGGCACCCACGTTGAGTCAGTGACCTCATCATCCCCTCCCTCCTCATCACTGGAGCAAACCTGGCAGTATGCTGCAGCAGGGGGAGCATGACTGCCAGATTGCTGTCCTTCTTGGGCACCCCCTCTGTCCGTGCTCATGTTACTGCCTTCATTGAGCTCAGTATCATCATCAGAGCCTTCCAAACGCTGGGCATCCTCCTGGAGCATGTACCCAACACTGTGGTCAAACAGTTCGAGGGAATCCTCATGAGGACATGGTGGAGCTAGGGAAGGAGTCACTGATGACATTGAGCTGAGGGAAGAGGCCGCTGCTTTGCCAGACAAAGCACCCTGGGCATGGGTGAGAGAGGATGAGGAGGATGAGGACGGCTTGGTCATCCACTCGACCAAGTCTTCCGCATGTTGCGGCTCAACACGGCCAGCTGCCGAAAAAAAGGCCAAGCGTGTCCCATGGCCACGTGCTGATGAGGATGCACCGTCTCCACGACCAGCACTAGACACAGAGCCTGCTTGCCCTCTCTTATTGGCTTGTGACTGTCTGCCTCTCCTTCTTGGCCTTCCAGACATACTAATGGCCTGTAGCTGCACTAAGCTGGGATAGAACACCTGTAATTTTCTTCAGGTAGCTTTATATACTGTAACCAGACAAGCCTGCCTGTCAGTAGGAAGATAACAGGAACGGATCTAGCTGAACACTGTGAGCAGGACGCACTGTACTAAATGTAAATAGTCTAGCTGCCTGACCGTGGTACTAATAGGATCAAAAAGAACACCTGTAATTTTCTTAAGGTAGCTTTATATACTGTAACCAGACAAGCCTGCCTGTCAGTAGGAAGATAACAGGAACGGATCTAGCTGAACACTGTGAGCAGGACGTACTGCACTAAATGTATATAGCAGGAACGGATCTAGCTGAACACTGTGAGCAGGACGCACTGCACTGAATGTAAATAGCAGGAACGGATCTAGCTGAACACTGTGAGCAGGACGCACTGCACTAAATGTAAATACCAGGAACGGATCTAGCTGAACACTGTGAGCAGGACGCACTGCACTGAATGTAAATAGCAAGAACGGATCTAGCTGAACACTGTGAGCAGGACGCACTGCACTGAATGTAAATAGTCTAGCTGCCTGACCGTGGTACTAATAGGATCAAAAAGAACACCTGTAATTTTCTTAAGGTAGCTTTATATACTGTAACCAGACAAGCCTGCCTGTCAGTAGGAAGATAACAGGAACGGATCTAGCTGAACACTGTGAGCAGGACACACTGTACTAAATGTAAATAGTCTAGCTGCCTGACCGTGGTACTAATAGGATCAAAAAGAACACCTGTAATTTTCTTCAGGTAGCTTTATATACTGTAACCAGACAAGCCTGCCTGTCAGTAGGAAGATAACAGGAACGGATCTAGCTGAACACTGTGAGCAGGACGTACTGCACTAAATGTATATAGCAGGAACGGATCTAGCTGAACACTGTGAGCAGGACGCACTGCACTGAATGTAAATAGCAGGAACGGATCTAGCTGAACACTGTGAGCAGGACGCACTGCACTAAATGTAAATACCAGGAACGGATCTAGCTGAACACTGTGAGCAGGACGCACTGCACTGAATGTAAATAGCAGGAACGGATCTAGCTGAACACTGTGAGCAGGACGCACTGCACTGAATGTAAATAGCAGGAACGGATCTAGCTGAACACTGTGAGCAGGACGCACTGCACTGAATGTAAATAGCAGGAACGGATGTAGCTGAACACTGTGAGCAGGACGCACTGCACTAAATGTAAATACCAGGAACGGATCTAGCTGAACACTGTGAGCAGGACGCACTGCACTGAATGTAAATAGCAGGAACGGATCTAGCTGAACACTGTGAGCAGGACGCACTGCACTGAATGTAAATAGCAGGAACGGATCTAGCTGAACACTGTGAGCAGGACGCACTGCACTGAATGTAAATAGCAGGAACGGATGTAGCTGAACACTGTGAGCAGGACGCACTGCACTAAATGTAAATACCAGGAACGGATCTAGCTGAACACTGTGAGCAGGACGCACTGCACTGAATGTAAATAGCAGGAACGGATCTAGCTGAACACTGTGAGCAGGACGCACTGCACTAAATGTAAATAGCAGGAACGGATCTAGCTGAACACTGTGAGCAGGACGCACTGCACTGAATGTAAATAGCAGGAACGGATCTAGCTGAACACTGTGAGCAGGACGCACTGCACTGAATGTAAATAGCAGGAACGGATCTAGCTGAACACTGTGAGCAGGACGCACTGCACTAAATGTAAATACCAGGAACGGATCTAGCTGAACACTGTGAGCAGGACGCACTGCACTGAATGTAAATAGCAGGAACGGATCTAGCTGAACACTGTGAGCAGGACGCACTGCACTAAATGTAAATACCAGGAACGGATCTAGCTGAACACTGTGAGCAGGACGCACTGCACTGAATGTAAATAGCAGGAACGGATCTAGCTGAACACTGTGAGCAGGACGCACTGCACTGAATGTAAATAGCAGGAACGGATCTAGCTGAACACTGTGAGCAGGACGCACTGCACTAAATGTAAATACCAGGAACGGATCTAGCTGAACACTGTGAGCAGGACGCACTGCACTGAATGTAAATAGCAGGAACGGATCTAGCTGAACACTGTGAGCAGGACGCACTGCACTAAATGTAAATACCAGGAACGGATCTAGCTGAACACTGTGAGCAGGACGCACTGCACTGAATGTAAATAGCAGGAACGGATCTAGCTGAACACTGTGAGCAGGACACACTGCACTAAATGTAAATAGTCTAGATAGAAGATAACAGGAACGGATCTAGCTAAACTGAATACAGTGTATATATATATATGCAACACCTGGGATGCATATATATACACAATACACTGTAAGTGCAGCTAACTGACTGACTGTTCTGCCTAATCTATCTAACTCAAATCAAATGACACTGTCTCTCTCTCTCTCTATCTCTCAGCACACCGGAACACACACTACACAGGGCCGCCGTGCAGGCGGCCTTATATAGTGTGGGGTGTGTACTAAATCCCCTGAGCCATAATTGGCCAAAGCCACCCTGGCTTTGGCCAATTACAGCTCTCTCTACTGACGGCGCTGTGATTGGCCAAGCATGCGGGTCATAGTGCATGCTTGGCCAATCATCAGCCAGCAATGCACTGCGATGCCGCAGTGAATTATGGGCCGTGACGCGCCACACGAATTTGGCGCGAACGGCCCATATCGTTCGCAATTCGGCGAACGACCGAACAGCCGATGTTCGAGTCGAACATGGGTTCGACTCGAACACGAAGCTCATCCCTACTCTGGATGCATTTAAATAGCAGCAATGAGCATCCCTATCACTCCCTCTAGCAAAGTAACCCAGTTTCCTATATGAACATCCTGACTTACCTCTACACTCTTCACATCAACCCCATTAACTGCCTTTTCACATCTGTCACAGTGGTATTCACCATGGAGCTGTTGGTCTATTTATGTATACATGGGGCACACTGTGCACTGAGCAAAACCTTCAACCTTGCTGGCACTCATCCCTGTTAGAATGTGTATAATATTTACAGGAAGTTTAAAATATTAGTTACAGGTTGAAAATTACATTTTAGTTTTTAACTCCGGTAACTTAAGCCAATGTAATAAGAGCTTTTAAAAAATATAAAAATGAAGGAACATCATCAGCATTTAAACATTGCAAATAATATGTGAAAGAACCCCTGCGCTGCTCTGACCTCTCTAGATCTCTCTATTAAAAAGCTACTTACACCTCTCTTAAACCACCAATACAAAATTGTAACTCAATTAATTAATATAGTGAAGCACTTTTTCAAAAAAAGTTACTGATCCCGATTCTACCACATACTGCCATGTTTAAGAGTTTCTAAATGACGAGAGGAGAAAGTGGGCAATAATGTCATACAACCGCTGTGATTGGCTGTCACAGTGGTCACATGATCGGAAAGCTCCCGATCGTAAGTATGCAGGGCGCTCGCTCTCAGCACAGAAAAGTGAAGCCTCTCTGCAATAAAGCCCATCCACCTATAGGCCGTGTATATGCGTACCATCCACAGGAAGAGGTTAATGTATCATGTAAACATGATAATAGTGCACACAATTCCAAATAGCTAAAAAAAAATATGTTCCAAGTGAATTTCATATAAAAAAACAAAAATCATACAAATATTTTTACACAAAGTCAAATGTCCAAAGGAAAATTCCCCAGTGTAAAAGTTAATAAGAAAAATACTACAGGTCTTCACCACTGTGCATCTTTTCCATTTTCCTATGATCACTTAACCACTTCAGCCCCGGAAGGATTTACCCCCTTCCTGACCAGAGCACTTTTTACAATTTTCCACTGCGTCGCTTTAACTGCTAATTGCGCGGTCATGCAATGCTGTACCCAAACGAAATTTGCGTCCTTTTCTTCCCACAAATAGAGATTTCTTTTGATGGCATTTGATCACCTCTGCCATTTTTCTTTTTTGCGCTATAAATGGAAAAAGACCGAAAATTTTGAAAAAAAAAATGATATTTTCATATTTTTGTTATAAAAAAAATCCAATAAACTCAATTTTAGTCATACATTTAGGCCAAAATGTATTCTGCCACATGTCTTTGGTTAAAAAAATGTCAATAAGTGTATATTTATTGGTTTGCGCAAAAGTTATAGCGTCTACAAGCTAGGGTACATTATCTGGAATTTACACAGCTTTTAGTTTATGACTGCCTATGTCATTTCTTGAGGTGCTAAAATGGCAGGGCAGTACAAAACCCCCCCAAATGACCCCATTTTGGAAAGTAGACACCCCAAGGAAATTGCTGAGAGGCATGTTGAGCTCATTGAATATTTTTTTTTTTTTGTCCCAAGTGATTGAATAATGACAAAAAAAAAAATTACAAAAAGTTGTCACTAAATGATATATTGCTCACACAGGCCATGGGCATATGTGGAATTGCACCCCAAAATACATTCAGCTGCTTCTCCTGAGTACAGGGATACCACATGTGTGGGACTTTTTGGGAGCCTAGCCGCGTACGGGGCCCCGAAAACCAATCACCGTCTTCAGGATTTCTAAGGGCGTAAATTTTTGATTTCACTCCTCACTACCTATCACAGTTTTGAAGGCCATAAAATACCCAGATGGCACAACCCCCCCCCCCCCCAAATGACCCCATTTTGGAAAGTAGACACCCCAAGCTATTTGCTGAGAGGCATGTTAAGTCCATGGAATATTTTATATTTTGACACAAGTTGCGGGAAAGTGACAACTTTTTTTTTTTTTGCACAAAGTTGTCACTAAATGATATATTGCTCACACAGGCCATGGGCATATGTGGAATTGCACCCCAAAATACATTTAGCTGCTTCTCCTGAGTATGGGGATACCACGTGTGTGGGACTTTTTGGGAGCCTAGCCGCCTAGCCGTACGGGGCCCCGAAAACCAATCTCTGCCTTCAGGATTTCTAAGGGTGTAAATTTTTGATTTCACTCTTAACTGCCTATCACAGTTTCGGAGGCCATGGAATGCCCAGGTGGCACAAACCCCCCCAAATGACCCAATTTTGGAAAGTAGACACCCCAAGCTATTTGCTGAGAGGCATGGTGAGTATTTTGCAGCTCTCATTTGTTTTTGAAAATGAAGAAAGACAAGAAAAAACATTTTTTTTCTTTTTTCAATTTTCAAAACTTTGTGACAAAAAGTGAAGTTTGCAAAATACTCACTATACCTCTCAGCAAATAGCTTGGGGTGTCTACTTTCCAAAATAAGGTCATTTGGGGGGGGGGGGTTTGTGCCACCTGGGCATTCCATTGCCTCCGAAACTGTGATAGGCAGTGAAGAGTGAAATCAAAAATTTACACCCTTAGAAAGCCTGAAGGCGGTGCTTGGTTTTCGGCTAGGCTCCCAAAAAGTCTCACACATGTGGTATCCCCGTACTCAGGAGAAGCAACGGAATGTATTTTGGGGTGTAATTTCACATATTCCCATGGCATGTTTGAGCAATATATCATTTAGTGACAACTTTGTGCAAAAAAAAAAAAAAAATTTGTCTCTTTCCCGCAACTTGTGTCACAATATAAAATATTCCATGGACTCGACATGCCTCTCAGCAAATAGCTTGGGGTGTCTACTTTCCAAAATGGGGTCATTTGGGGGGTTTTGAACTGTCCTGGCATTTTATGCACAACATTTAGAAGCTTATGTCACACATCACCCACTCACCTAACCACTTGAAGACAAAGCCCTTTCTGACACTTTTTGTTTACATGAAAAAATTATTTTTTTTGCAAGAAAATAACTTTGAACCCCCAAACATTATATATTTTTTTTAAAGCAAATGCCCTACAGATTAAAATGGTGGGTGTTTCATTTTTTTTCACACAGTATTTGCGCAGCGATTTTTCAAACGCATTTTTTGGGGAAAAAACACACTTTTTTAAATTTTAATGTACTAAAACACACTATATTGCCCAAATGTTTGATGAAATAAAAAAGATGATCTTAGGCCGAGTACATGGATACCAAACATGACATGCTTTAAAATTGCGCACAAACGTGCAGTGGAAACAAAATAAATACATTTTTAAAAGCCTTTACAGGTTACCACTTTAGATTTACAGAGGGGGTCTACTGCTAAAATTACTGCCCTCGATCTAACCTTCGTGGTGATACCTCACATGCATGGTGCAATTGCTGTTTACATTTGACGCCAAACCAACGCTTGCGTTCGCCTTAGCGCGAGAGCAGGGGGGGACAGGGGTGCTTTTTTTTTATTATTATTTTTTTGCTTTTTTATCTTATTTTTAAACTGTTCCTTTCATTTTTTTTTTTTTAATCATTTTTATTGTTATCTCAGGGAATGTAAATATCGCCTATGATAGCAATAGGTAGTGACAGGTACTCTTTTTTGAAAAAATTGGGGTCTATTAGACCTTAGATCTCTCCTCTGCCCTCAAAGCATCTGACCACACCAAGATCGGTGTGATAAAATGCTTTCCCAATTTCCCAATGGCGCTGTTTACATCCGGCGAAATCTAAGTCATGAAATGCTCGTAGCTTCCGGTTTCTTAGGCCATAGAGATGTTTGGAGCCACTCTGGTCTCTGATCAGCTCTATGGTCAGCTGGCTGAATCACCGGCTGCATTCTCAGGTTCCCTGTTGAGACAGGCGAGCCAGAGAAAAACACGGAAGATGGTGGGGGGGCATTCCCTCCCACTGCTTGTAAAAGCAGTCTAGAGGCTAATTAGCCGCTAGGATTGCTTTTACATGAAAGCTGACCGCTGGCTGAAAAGAATGATACCAAGATGATACCTAAACCTGCAGGCATCATTCTGGTATAACCACTCCAAGTCATGAATGGCGTACCTGAAGACATAAAAATGGTTAACAATAAAACACAGTAAGTGGTAAAGTATAAAAAATGGCATACCTGAAAAGCAAACATGATAAAACATAATAACAATAAAACATTGCAGAATAGAATACAGTAAAAAAGAGCAGAACAATAGAGAGAGAATAGAGAGAGAGAGAACAATAAAACATCAACTATTTTTTTTTTTTTTTATATATTTTTTTTTTTTTTACACTTTTTTTCGTAACTAACTTTTATAACTGTAACCGGTTCCAGGTTCGGGTCTCTCAAAATGCGATGGCATCTTGGGAGACCCTGTGAAAGTGTGCCTAGTCTGTGCAATGCTGTACCCTACGCTAATACTCAACTAGTGTATGGTAGCGTTCAAAACATTAACCAATGCAAAGACCAGGATTGTCAGGACAGGAGGGACAATAATAGCGGGTGTCACGTCTATATCCGCGCTTACTGCAGACACAACATCTTTTTGGGGGGTTCGTTGGGTAGGGGTACTCGGGAGGACATAAAGAAAATGCATCTCATGCAGCCGACTGCATTTGGTTGGGGATGTGAATGGGGGAAGTACAGGTGCTGCAGAAATGGTGGGTTCCCAATTAGGATTGGCGAATGCAGCAGGAAGGGCATTATGGGCACGAGGGGCCTGTTTGTCTTCTTCTTGGTGGCAGCGGGACACTACTTGTGCTTGCCACCTCACCAGCTTGAACTGCACTTATGGGACTCGCCACGTCACCAAGTGTTACTGCAGTGCTGGTTTGACTACGACCGGGGTGTACTAGGCCAGTTCACCAAAACGCTACCAAAAAAACTGTTAGCGATCGCAGGGATCAGGCCTGGCTCTGCGAACGCTGCAGTTATGCGTTTAGTGTTTTGTAAGTGACAGTGATCGATCGATACTGCACTTGGGTGGGGTGGGCTGGGCCGGGCGGAGGGGCAAAACACAGGTGCTAGCAGGTATCTGGGCTGATCCCGCTAACACTGCGTTTTTGGGAACCCTAAACTGCTGGGGACGCTAGTACAGATCTGATCGGATCAGACATTGATCCGTTCAGGTACTATACCACTAAGGGAGGTGTATGCTGCGTGCGTGGGTGTTAGTGGTACTGGCGCTAATCTGACGCTGCCTGGGGCGACGCATATCACCGCCGGGCGATCAGGGGGCTAAACCTTTATTCGGTAATAAATGGCGGGTGCCCTGACACTATAAAAAATAAACGAACTAACCAGCGTCACCCGTAACAGTTATACGGTGATCAGTGGTAAAAGGGTTAACTAGGGGGCAATCAAGGGGTTAAAACCTTTATTAGGAAGTATATGGGGGTCCCTGTCGCTATAAAACGCTGACGGCGAATCTAAATATTTACCTCCCTAACTAGCGTCACCAGCGACACTAATACAGCGATCAGAAAAATGATCGCTTGGCGACACTGGCGACGGGGGGTGATCAAGGGGTTAAAACTTTATTGGGGGGTTAGGGGGGTATCCTAGACCTAAAGGGGGCTAACACGAACTGCCCCACCACACTAACTGTCACAAACTGACACCATGCAGTAATCCGAAAAAAAAAAATAACTGCTTGGTGTCAGTGTGACGGGGGGAGGGGTGATCGGGGGGGTACGGGGGTTAATCGGGGAGGGATTGGGGGTGTAATGTATGCCTGGCGTGTTCTACTGTATGTGTGTGTTTGTGTAACTCACATTCCAGACTTCTCTCCTCGGCGCCGGAATGGAAAATGCCGAGCCGAGGAGAGATGACATAATTTCCTCTGCCTCTGTGTACAATACAGAGGCAGGGAAATGATCCCATTGGCCAGGAGCGATCGCGAGGGGGGGGGGTCCACGAATGGATGGCCTCCCCCTCACCACCGATCGCCGGGGAGGATTTGCCGACCGCCGCGGGCACCGGGGGGGTCCGATCGGACCCCCCACCCGCGGGCAGGCAAGGACGTACCTGTAAGTCCTTTTGCCTGCCCGCGCCATTCTGCCGATGTACATCGTCGTGCGGCGGTCGGCAACTGGTTAAACTTGGCCACAGTGTCCTCCACACACTCTATGCATGAAGTGTTATTTAGGTGTGCTCTCACTTCCTTACATGGACCTCTAATGCCTCGTACACACGATCGGACTTTCCGACAACAAGAGCGTGGATTTTTGTTCGAAGGGTGTTGGCTCCAACTTGTCTTGCATACACACGGTCACACAAATGTTGGCCAACAATTACAAATATGTAATTGTGACTTACACCACATATGACGGCTGATAAAAAAGGAAGTTCAATAGCCAGTGTGCCACCCTTTGGGCTCCTTCTGCTAATCTCATGTTTATCTCGAGTTAGTAGAAGTTTGGTTAGAGACGATTCACGCTTTTCAGCCTCGTGCTTTTCAGTTCGTTTCTGCTTTTCAGTTTGTGCTTGTCGGTTGGTATCTGTTGTATAGTGCGTGCTTGTCAGTTTGTTCCTGTCTTTCAGTGTGCTCTATTTATAGGTTGCTTCTGATTTTCAGTGCGTTCTTGTCCGCTCGTTTCTGATTTTCAGCTCGTTCTTGTCAGGTCCTTTCTGATTTTCAGTGCATTCTCTCAGTTTGTTCTGAGCAGCCATTCATTTATTAGCCATGTTGCGGTTACGTACTCATCAGAGAGTCCATGCTGTTGTTGGGCTTGGTGTTGGAGTTATTGTTTTGACCCAAGTCCAGTCCATGAACAGGGGGAGGATAAGTTCTTGGACCAACAATTGGTAGCTTAATCGTTACCAATTCTGTCATATGCATTTGTTGCAGGAGCTCCAGAAGAATAATCCTGATGATTTCAAGAATTATCTCCGGATAACTGACCCCATCTTTCAACATCTCTTGGCTTTGCTGACTCCTTATATTACAAAGCACGACACCTGCATGCGGCAAGCCATCACTCCCAAGTAAAGGCTTGTTGCCACCTTGCAGTACTTGGCGACGGGAGAAGTCTCCAGGACCTGAAGTTCAGCACTGGAATCTCCCCCAAGGCTCTGGGAATCATTATTCCAGAGACCTGTTCTGCCATCATTCAGGTCCTGCAGAAGGACTATATTAAGGTAAGTTTTATCCTTTAACATCACATTCTATGCATTTAATGTTTGCTAATGTATTGTATTTATTTCATCATTCCATAATTACCATGATTGTAATAAGCTGTGAATGTCCTCTTTGTCCTCATGCATACTGTATGCTTTTACTGCTCCTTTTTTGTCCTTCATGCATATTTGCCGTCACTAACCTCCCCAGCATGGTATCCTGGGCCCATACACACTTAGCCTAGTCACTTAACAATGTATTTTGTCAGCTCCATTGTAGTGCTTACCCTAAACACCCCCTACAATGTGTCCAAATTTTATTGTTGTCCTTAAATTCAGGCAGAGTGCAAGAGGCTTTTTTTTGGGAGGCCCAAACTCATTTGGAACCCCCCCTAACCGCTAAGTCAACCGATACCAATACTCTATCTGCTGACTTTGCCAAACCCATACACACTATACCTACCTCTTTTGTGATAATATTTATGGATGAATTCACCAAAGCATGTAGTGCAAGTGCCTGTCTGAATACTTTCAAATGGTTAAAGTTTTGTTCTCCTATTATCTTGATAGGTAATTGCAGAATGTGAAAATGTGCCAAAATTTGTACAGTGTGTATTTATATTTTTGGATTATAACACTTCTTACCTGTCCAGCGGGCTGCCAATAATGTAAGTAAGGAGGGGCTGGCCAAAGTAACACACACTATTTATGCATTCAGCTCTCAATGGAGTGGAGAGGGTTACCTGCCCAAAATATCTCCCCCCCACCCTAACATTTTTACACTGGGCCATCAGAGGGTGGTGAGGAATCTGATAAGTGGACCTTATATTTTTATCTTTAAATACTCATTTCAATAAATGTTCTACTTACGTTGGCCAAAAATGTTTGTGTCTAATCTGCTTGCAATCTTATGTGCAAAAGAAAATTTTTTTTTCTTGTTTGACTGCACAGTTTCCTTCAAACCCACGGGAATGGCAGAATGTGGCCTCCCAATTCCACCAGCAGTGGGACTTTCCCAATTGCGGTGGTGCGATTGATGGGAAGCACGTCCAGATCGTCCCACCACCCAACTCGGGGTCATACTACTTTAATTATAAGGGGTACAGTAGTATTGTGATGTTGGCGGAGGTGACAGCGATTTATGAGTTTCTATATCTGGACGTAGGGAAGAATGGCCGTATGTCTGATGGAGGAGTGATCGCCCAGACAGAATTTTACTGGTGTCTCCAGAATGGCACCTTGGGGTTGCCACCTCCAGCGGATAACTTGGCGGGCCTCCAGTTTGTTTTTGTGGCGGATGAGGCTTTTGCGCTGGGGGGCCATCTGATGAGGCCATTCCCCATGAACACCCTGACTCCGGCGCAGAGGGTTTTTAATTACCGGCTGACCTGTGCCAGAAGAGTGGCATCAACATGGCCGAATACAAACTCAATCACATCATCTTGAGTTGCTAGTCATAGTCATATATCCTACAGAAGAATACAGCCAACTATCTGGCCTCAGTTGCGACTGAGGCCAACTTTTCACAGGCACAAACAATGACAGTGTTTAAAATTGGCTGTCCTGGCTTGCCCCCCAAAGCACCCACGAAGTACGGCAAAACTATGTGGAGTACTTCATGGGTAGGGAGGCAATTGATTTACCAGAAAATCTGGAAAAAATTAAAACATTTTGAAACACTAAATTTATATTTTATTTGATTTACTGTTTGTGTTTCTTATCTGTCTCCTAGGTTCTCCAA
Source organism: Lithobates clamitans (assembly GCA_037952925.1). Taxonomy (NCBI): domain Eukaryota; kingdom Metazoa; phylum Chordata; class Amphibia; order Anura; family Ranidae; genus Lithobates; species Lithobates clamitans. Next base: position 611,257 of record JBBGZY010000457.1, on the reverse strand, counting down.
TGGCCTTTTATTTTTGGCCATTTTCTTCAATATTGCAAATGTAAGTTATTTGTTATGAGGTGACAATCTCTTCTTCAGTTAACTATTATGTTGTGCTGTGGGTCTGCTGCACACACACAATGTTTTTTGTTGTTAATGTATGTAATGCATTAATCATAAAAATAATCATCCTTTTCAACTCCATGAATTATTTGCTTGTAGGCCATAAAATGGCTTGATTTTGGCAAATTTTACAGCACAGTGGGGGTTATTTACTAAAGGCAAATCCACTTTGCACTACAAGTGCACTGCAAGTACACTTGAAAGTATACTTGCAGTGCACTTGTAGTGCAAAGTGGATTTGTCTTTAGTAAATACCCCCCCATTGGCACTGTAACTACACCAACTTAAAAAAAAAATTGGTATTGAGCATTGAAAGCCACACATTGTTGAGTATAAAACATTTTACTCCAAGCACATTCACATGTGCGTTATAAAAGGGTTTTTGTTTTTAAACAAACCAACATCTTGGTGTATAACATGTATGTTTGACAGTATATAGTCTTTTTTGTGGCTAAACAGGCATGTTTAAAACCAGGACATACACATCCCCAACTCAGGAACTTACAAAGTTCAACTTTGCTGAAGTGTAGGCCATATGAGACATTAGTATGTCAAAACTGTGTTGATTTTGCCTTCATGAGATGGGGTGATCTCACCCCTGTAAAAGCCAAATTTTGAAGATGCACACAAATTGGGACTCAAAATTTGCATTTCCGGGGGGGGGGGGGGGTGTCCAGACGCGAAGCAGGGAAGACGTGTTTGTGTGGAGCTCCGCACAGACAGAGACAATCCAACGCCATCCTTCCTCTGCTTCACCCCGGTTTACATCGTGGACAATGGCATACCTCTCAGGACGTTGTGTGCTGCAGCCACAATTACCTATTTGCCACAGACTTTGTCCGGCTGTGTACATACTGGATCAGCTCCTCGATCTCCGGGCTTGAGGCCCGCCACCATCTTAAGGCCTGCGGGCCCTCCTTCTTAGCACACTGAGACCTGAGGGCGAAGCGATCGTTACATCCCAGCACGCACTTTTGTCCTCAAACTCTCCCAAAGACCCTTTTGCAATGATGGATCCATCCGTGGGAGTGGAGAATGCCGTGAACATTCCATCCACTAACCCTCAAAGTCCAGGTCCTGTTTTAACCCCTCCACATGGGATCCTCACTCCAGATATACTACATGCCAAGCTAGATGCCAAGCTGCAACTCTTACTGCAACAAATCACAAATAATGCCTCAATGGAAGTGAACAAACTAGCTGCAGAACTGAGAGGCGAGATAGAGCAAATTGGTGAACGTACTGACACTCTTGAAAACAAATTCGATGAGATGATATACTATGTACAGGCTATTGATGAGGAAAACCATAACTTACGTTTGTCAGTCTCTCAATTACAGCTACAGCAGGAGGACTTGGAAAATAGAGAAAGAAGACAAAATTTATGCTTTAGAGGTATCCCTGAAACAGTGGGAAACCCTGACCTACGTGCCTATCTTCTGGGTCTCTTTAACACTTTGGCCCCATGGTGGTGGACATAGACAGGCGCCTTGATAGGGCCCACCGGTCTCTGGCCCCAAAGCCTCCAGCTGGAGCTAGACCCAGAGATGTTATAGTGAAGTTCCATTATTTTGAAAGCAAGGAAGCACTCACCCTAGCCACACATAACAAATATCAGCTTATATACAAGGGGTCAAAACTCCAGATTTTCAGTGACCTTTCTCCCATTACCCTTGCTAAACGTAGGAATTTGCGCCCAATCACCTTGCACCTACAACACCACAAGATTCCATATTACTGGGGCTTTCCATTCCGCCTCACCATTTCCAAGGATGGCGTGCAACACACCCTGCGTGAATTATTGGAAGGTGAGGCATTCTTGAAATGTCTTGGTCTGCCTCCCCTCCCGGAAGAGGATTTGATCCCTCCAAATAATCAGGCTCGTCCACCTCCCAGTCGCATCTGGACCCATATGAGAGACAAATCCAAGAAACGTTTCTCCACACCCCAACGTCTTTGCACCTCCAAGCAACCTCCTTGATTGTCTTGCCTCTGTCTCCCTGGATCCATCCACACAGTATTGCTCAGAACGTTTTCAACTCTTCATGTTTTAAGAGTAATGGAAATTATTGTTCTGGCCTACAATACTTTTTGCAACTACCCTGTTCCTTTTGTTTTGTTTTTGCTGTTTTGTTTAGGGTAGAGCTATTTTTTCCTCATCCATGAGGTTCTGTAGCAAATGGTCTGTTCTCTCCTCACTGACCATAGTGCCTCAGTTGACAGACCCTTTGGTTCATTTGCTGACTTTTTCTCTGTTCTGTTAACTACTCTCCTACTGGCAGAATCTACCCCAATTGCTAACGAGCTCATAGGGCGAGCGGCGGATGCTTCCCAGTTCTCTACCTAGAGTCTCCTAACGGAAGTCCGTATATGCCCCTACCTGGCCTTGATATTTGTTCAAGGCCTCCTGAGATGCAGTTGCCTCTCAGGCCTTACAGAATTTCAGTTCTTTTTTGTTTTTATTTTTTTCTCCAGTTGGTTTTTGTTTTCTTCTTTGTCCATGGATATTAATCAGATGCTTGGGATGAAAATGTCCTACCCATATCTCTCTAACCAAATGCAGTTTTATTACAGGATATGTCTGCTGATATTTGGGTACCAAGGGAATGTTGCTATAGGCAATGTTTGTGATCATATTTGTATTTTTTTGTCTCTTGTGTTTTTGTGCTCTTTGATGTCTATGCCCTTACAAAAGCTTATCTAATGGGTCCATACACATGGCTTTGAAAATTATGTTGTATAATGTGAAAGGTCTGGGTTCCATCCGCAAGCGCTGGATGGCCCTGAAGGATTTGAGGGACTCAGACGCAGATGTGGTGATGGTCCAGGAGACCCATTTTAAGTCAGACGGTTCGCTTAAATATGCCTCAAGGTATTTCCCCACCTCCTTCCTTGCCTCGGATCCCTCGGGCAGGGCAGTAGTGGCGATTTTGATTAGGAAGTCATGTCCTATTAAGGTAAAAAGTTCTCATGCCGACCCTCTTGGTAGATTCCTTATCCTGGATTGTGAATATATGAGTACATCTTTTACCCTCATCAATCTCTATGCTGCTAATACAGGCCAAGTTGACTTCCTTAAAAAATTGTTTGACTCCCCTCGCTACTCATCACAGCCTTTCATGATCATTGGCAGGGATTTCAATCTGGTTATGTCACCCACTAGAGACAGGCAAACCCTCTTTAACACTACGCCTTCTAAAAAGATTATATCCCAAGCTAATTCTTTTCGCAAATGTATAAGGTCTCATCAACTGTTAGACTCATGGAGGATCAGACACCCCTCCTCTAAACAGTTCACTTGTTATTCCTCAGCTCACAAAATGTATTCACGTCTTGACCATTTCTTTATATCAGCCCCACTCATATCTTACGTGGCTGAGGCTGACATATCACCTATTACATGGTCGGACCATGCTCCCATCACATTAAACCCTATGCTTTCCCAGGCCTACACTAAGTCATGTCACTGGCGCCTAAACGATCACCTCCTACAATCTGAGGTCTCGCATACCATATTAGCAAAAAGAATATTTCCAGCATAACATAGGGTCTGTTTCGGATTTTTCCACAGTTTGGGAGGCACACAAGACTGTTTTTCGTGGCGCCTGCATAGCTGAAAGCTCCAGGTTAAAGAAAGAAATAGTCTTATACAGTCTCTTACTTCCGCTTTGGTCACTGCAGAGCAGAGGCTATTGAGTGGCCCCACAGTGTCAAAACTACGCAGGATCACCTCTCTCAGAGAGCAAATCAAACTAATACAACTGGGTAGGGCAGCTAGGTCTTTATTATGGACAAAACAAAAGTTTTACCAATATTCAAATAAACCACATAGAATGCTAGTCAATAAACTACATCCATGCCCATTTAACTCATTTCCTGATTTCCTTCAACAGGCGGATGGATCTAGAGTGTACTGCCCCCGTGCAATGTCAAGCACCTTTGGCAAATTTTATTATAAATTGTACAACTGTCTAACTCCAGAGAACCATTTTAACTTCACTCAGGAGAAGTTTGAAAAAAAATTTTCTAGCATAAAACTCCCAAAATTGTCTTCAGAGGACTTAGACAGTTTGAATATAGACATTACGACTGAAGAACTTTTGACTATAGTTAAGAAACTCCCACTACATAAATCACCCGGCCCTGACGGTCTGCCCTATTTTTACTACAAATCCTTCTATGATATCTTGTCTCCACACATACTAACTTTCTATGTGGCTCTGCTCAAGGGTACATCTCCTCTTTCACAATTCTCTCACTCATTTATCTCCGTCATCCCAAAACCAGGCAAGGATCCCTCTATCCCAGATAATTATAGGCCTATAGCCCTTTTAAATTCAGATTATAAAATTTTTACTAAAATTCTTGCATCCAGATTATCTAGACTTATTCCCAAACTGATTTATAAAGATCAGGTGGGTTTTGTGCCTGGCAGACATGCGGGGGACAATACCCGTCGTACAATAGACCTGATAGATCTTTTGGATAGAATGTCCAGACGGGCATTGATCTTAAGTCTAGACGCACAAAAGGCCTTCCATAGGCTGAGCTGGCCTTACACGTTTAATGTTTTGAAGATGTGCAGCTTTAGGGGTCCTTTTCTGAAAGCTTTAGAGGCTTTATATTCAACAGTTACAGCTCAAGTACAGATGTTATCCTTCCTGTCGCCTAGCTTCCCCATGACTAATGGTACTCGGCAGGGTTGCCCTTTATCACCATTGCTTTTTATTCTATATTTAGAGCCCCTGGCGGAGTCCATCCACACTCATCCGGATGTTCGTGGGGTGGTGATGCGACAGGGGGAATATAAGTTATCACTTTTCGCGGATGACATCTTGCTCACTATCACTAATCCATTGATTTCTTTTCCCTCTCTACATAAACTGCTGACCTCCTTTGGGGCCATCTCGGGTTATAAGGTCAACACTTCTAAGACTGAAGCTTTGCCTATACACATCCCATTACCCATATTTTCACAGCTCAAAGAGTCATATCCTTACAAGTGGTGCTAAGCTTCCCTTAAATACCTAGGTGTTCTTCTCACAACCTTCCTATTCCTCTCTTTACTCTGCTAACTTTCCACCCCTGGTTCTGGACATCAATAAATCCCTGATGGCTTGGGCAAAATGCTCCTTGTCTTTGTTGGGCAAGATTAATGTTCTAAAAATGTCTATTCTACCTAGACTGCTATACCACTTTGAAACGTTACCAGTTGCCTTGCCCTCATCCCAATTAAAGGCAATTCAACAAAGTTTCTTAAAGTTCATATGGGGGGATAGGGCTCATCGCATAGCAAGTTCTGTGTTTTTTGCCCCAAGATCCAGGGGGGGAATGGGTGCACCGGACATTATTAAATATTACTATGCCTCACATTTAAGGCCTATTGCTTCCTGGTCCTCTTTATCTGCACCAAATCAGTGGACTGCCATTGAAAAAGGTGTGCTATATCCAGTCCACCTGAGTTCCTTGGTTTGGGGGGTCCCCCATCCCTGGAACCCATTCTCAAACGCCAATGCACTGCTCCAATGATTTTTTCCAACTTCGAAATCTAGTACACCCTATCACGCGAAGATTACATACCTTCGACATGCTACGTGAGAAATTTGATATCCCTCCCCAACTTTTCCACTTCTGTCTGCAGGTTAGACATTTTTTCACTCTAAATCCCAGACTTTAACTCTTGACAATCCAACTATCTTCGAGTACATATGCGCTCAATGCCCCCATCAATTACATTTAATATCCTCCATTCATCGTATCCTTCATGATTCGACACCTCTCACTGAGACCACACATCATTATATGGGAAAATAGTCCCATTTAATAGGCAGACCTATTTCAATCCAGGTATGGGATAAGATTTGGTCCTCTGTTTCCAAGTCTTCCAAGTGTGTGACCCAGCGGGTGAAAATTCTCATGTTTTGGTATAGAACCCCTGACGTTATTCATAAATATGATCCTTCAGTATCGCCGCGCTGTTGGCGTTGCGGGACTGACACGGGTTTCTTATTCCATATATTTTGGCAATATTCAATGATCCAACCTTTTTGGTGTGAGGTGAGGCTCCTGATACAGAAAGTGTTGAATAAATCCCTCCCACTTGATCCCTTGCATTATCTGTTGTCCTTCCTTTCCCTGGCTTAACCAGAAGAGCTAATCGGCTTCTTTCTTACATATTACTGGCTACCAAAAGACTTATTCCCCTTTGCTGGCTGTCCAATGCACCTCCTCGGCCCAAATTTTTACAACTAGTGGCTGAAATTCGGAGGATGGAATATCTAACAGCCTCAGTACATGACACTATCCCCCAATTTGAAAAAGTGTGGGAATTCGGGGATCGGTCGGAATTTGGGACCCCTATGCCAACTATCGATTCTTAAAATTTCTCTTGGCATAAGTATTTCTTGTGATCATGGTGCCTCCCCCCCACTTACTCCACTCTCATATATGTCATTTAGAGTTTATTATCCCGTACCACATACCCTTCATGGAATCTTTGTTCTTCCCTTTATGTGATTAACTTATGGTTTCGATCCTATAATACCTAATTTTGGACTGCTTACTTTATATATCCTGGACATATTATGCAGAACACTCCTGTGCTCTGTAATTGTGGATTCTGTTCATCTGTACTTATTCTGTTTTTATATCAATATGTTTTCAATAACTTTGTATTCTATATTGTACAACAATGCTGTACTTGTTCACTTTAAAACATAAAAAAATTAATAAAAATACAATTTTGCAAAAAAAAAATTTGCATTTCCCTCATGATCCCATGCCTAAAATGTGTGCATTTTCCCTACATCTATTTTGCTAAAGCCACAAAACACAAAGTGTGTCAACATGTGTTATCTGCCATCATGGAATATCAATGGATATGTTTTGGGGGTGCAATCCCTTCCTCTCACCTACTTTAGTTTGGAGAAGGGGGTTGCACCCATGAGATATTAATGTACGCGTTTTGTGGGTGCAACCCCTTCCTCCAAACTAAAGTGACACACTGGGCCTTATTGCACTTGTAGTGCAAAGTGGTTTTGCTTTTTTTAAATAAGCCACAGTGTGTCAACATGTGCTAGCTCCCATCATGGGGGATCAATGGATATGCTTCGGGGGTGCAATCCCTTCCTCTCACCTACTTTAGTTTGGAGGAAGGGGTTGCACCCACAAAACGCGTATATTGATATCTCATGGTGGCAGATAGCACATGTTGACACACTGTGTGCATCTTCAAAATTTGGCTTTGCAATTACTTTAAAACTTTTAAAAAACGTACAACAATAACGACAAAATTTAATTTTTTTTTGGTTTAGATTTTGCCTAAAACATCATTGATGTTGGTCAGTCTTTTTTGAACATAATGGATATTTTGGTTCAGCTTTTCTAAATCACGATTGCACACCATGACACCATGATCTCACTGATGAGTACTTGTGCACTTGCACTGCTGAAGTGAGTTTCTTCTTCCACAACATCCACATCAGCTAAAAATAAAAAAAACACACCATGTATTATAAATATGCAGGCATCCATCTATTACCTGAAGCTGTGGTCTCAGACACTGACCTGTTGTTGACACCATTTTGACCACTTCCTGAACCTCTGCATCCACATCTTCAGGTTCTGCATCCACATCCTCAGGTTGTGTGCTGAGCTTCCCTTCTTCAGGGAGTGTGGGGTTACTGGTGTCCTCAGATGTCCCGATTCTTTTCTCCTCTATATGAATACAAAAATGGTATACTTAGCAGACAGATATTTGAGGCTAGAAATAGTAATATTAAACATTGCTTGGAAGTGTCGTCCAATTGTCTGTTTTCACAGAGTTCCAAGCTGAAGACATGATTTTTTCCCTTTCAAAAGCTGGAATACTTATTACCTGTTTCATGCAAGTTTCACACATGGAGAGACCCCCAGTATTCACTGGAGCACCTGCGTGGGACACCAGAAAAAGGTTGTTATGGTGTCCCACACTAGTGCTCCTGCGTGCAGATGTGTAAACAGCTGCTGAGTGTCCTCTCTTTACACTGCATCAAGTTGTCATTCCATTATAGTTTCAAACACATCTAGACAACAATGTAATAAACTTCTTTTATTCAAAATAGGCATGAACAAATGTAGTTAACCTCCATCTGTCAAAAACGTTGTATTAGTGGTTGAACGAACGATGTTTAATACGAACGATTACTGTGCCCATGAACCTCAAACTTGGCATTTTAAAATGTACAACAGTAAAGAAAAGCACATGGAGCAGCACAAAAGTAATAATAATAATAGGAACACACGACAAATACTTTTTTGCAGCACTTTCCTGATCCATCTATACTGATCCTGCTCCCTCAATTTCAGGTCTGACCAGCGTTTCCTCAATTGCTCCTTGGATCGTCGTACCCCAAAAGTCCTGTGCAGACTTCTCACAACTTTAGTTATGATCTTGGCCTTTCTCACATTTAGGTTTCTGTATGCTCTATGATTCCCAACATAGTCTGTCTTCTTCAAGATGTCCACCATCTCCACCATCTCTTCAAAGGACATATTTGAGGCCTTATATCTCCTCCTGGATCTGGAACTGCCTTGCTCCGGGCTTTCCTTGTCGTTGCTGCTCTCAGCACACACCTGCTGTGTCTTCACCATGTGCTCTCCCACTGCTCCAAAAGAGAAAAGGCGGGGAATACACTTGAAAGAAGGACAGGGGCGGAGTTTGACGCATGCGCAGTGTATATAAAGCATAACACGCGGGCGACGTACGTACAATCTGTGAGTGGAGGACGGAGGATCGTTAGCGCTGATCGTTCAAATGAAGGTACAATTGTAACTTGGGGCATCAGTAGTTAGTGGCCTATATTGCTTATAGTGGCCTATATTGGGACAATATTAGGAGAGTTTAGCCTGACATTAGGGTTTGTCTTGTGTTGTGTCTTGCAGATAAAATGGTGGATAAATTCACAGCTCCTGACTTCCTGCCCAACTTCATAGACAAGTACAGGGAGCTGCCATGTTTCTGGCAAGTCCAAAGTAGGGACTATTCGAACAAGCAAAAGAGGAAGGCAGCGCTGGATAAACTGTTGGTATTGGTGAAGCCTGTGTATCCCACGGCAGACATCACCTATTTGAAGGCCAAAATTGGTAGCCTGAGACGCACATATAATAGGGAGTGCAAGAAGGTCCAGAATTCCCTGAGATCCGGAGCAGCAGCAGATGACGTATATGTACCCAGACTATGGTACTACGACAGCCTGCGTTTTTTTGTCCGGCCAGATGGAACCCAGGCCATCGCTATCAACACTTCCTTCCACATCAGCTGAGGCTCCTGAGGCCTTCCACCCAGGAAGAAGATGTGGAGGAGCCCAGCTTGACCCAGGTATAGCATTGTTGAAGATATTTCTTGTCAAAAATTGAACGATGTTAACTAGATGTTATTGAACCCTAATTTCTGATTTAACAAAGTGGTTTACATATCAATAGACAGTAGTAGCCAAAAAAGATTGGGACAAGAATCGAAAAATGCTGGGGTCAGAATGATAGTCTTTTCTATTTGATAACATTCAATTTGCAACAGTCATGAGCTCCAAATTGTGTGTGATTGATGACAAAAAAACCTAAAACTATGTACCACTTTCATACACAGGAAAGTCTCAGCCAGGAGGAAGCCATGGCAAGCAGCCTGATGGAATCCCAGGTTCCTCCCCTCTGCCCTCCAACCAAAAGGACCGGGAAGGCAAGGAACCTGGAGGAGTCCATGGCTGCTTTCCTAAAACAGGCTACTGCGGCAATTACCACGACCCCTGGTGTACACGAGGCATTTGGATGTGTCACTGCCAGCAAACTAGAAAAGATGGAGGAGAGCCAACGCACGATATGTGAAGAAATTATTCTGAAGGCCCTAAACAAGGGGATGAGGGGCGAACTCACACCTCAAACACACCTGTGTGAGTTGGACCATGCTCCTCCACCACCTCCAGCAACACCACCAACACCACAGCCACCCCACCCACCACAGCAGCATGGAAGGAAGCATGGAAGGAAGTGTTGAGAGGGATGGCCTGGGTTTGGTGTGGTCTAGCAAAAAATGCAGGCTGTTGTAAGACCACAGCCTCGGGACATATATGTCTTCTGCTGATGCTCCCGATCTCTCGGAGTCCTGGACCGTATTGTGCTCTCTATTAAATGGACTCCTCAGGTTACCAATTTTGACAGTCAAATAATTGATGTTTGCCCTGGGGTACAAAGGATTCACCAATTCCAACTGTTTCTCCAGCGTTGCCTTTCTCTTTATTTTGTTATGACCTTGTGCTCCCTATTAAATTTTAATTTTTGGTTTTGCCAAATACTTGGCTATGTGTTTTATTTAAAAAAGAACAGTTTGTTTGTGAGCAGGCAGGTACATTTAAAAAATACCAAAACCAAAAATGTCAAATTAACAAGGGACACCAACATAGTTGTATCTTTGAGGTTAAAAAATACAAGATACAACCCCTGGCAAAAATTATGGAATCACCAGTTAAGTTGTTTATTGTTGTAGAAAAAAAGCAGATCACAGACATGGCCAAAAACTAAAGGCATTTCAAATGGCAACTTTCTGGCTTTAAGAAACACTAAAAGAAATCAAGAAAAATAATTGTGGTGGCCAGTAACAGTTAGATTTATAGAACAAGCACAGGGAATAAATTATGGAATCACTCAATTCTGAGGAAAAAATTATGGAATCACCCTGTAAATTTTCATTACAAACACTAACACCTGCATCAGATTAAATCTGCTTGTTAGTATGTAGGTAATCATCACGCAGTGTTGCACAAGATGTTGGTTGTTCACAGTCGGCTGTGTCTAAAACATGGACCAAATACAAACAACATGGAAAGGTGGTTAAAGGCAAGCATACTGGTAGACCAAGGAAGACATCAAAGCGTCAAGACAGAAAACTTAAAGCAATATGCCTTGAAAACAGAAAATGTACAACAAAACAAATGAGGAACAAATGGGAAGAAACTGGAGTCAACATCTGTGACCGAACTGTAAGAAACCGCCTAAAGGAAATGGGATTTACATACAGAAAAGCTAAAAGAAAGCCACCTCTAACACCTAAACACAAAAAACAAGGTTACAATGGGCTAAGAAAAGGCAATTGTGGACTGTGGATGATTGGATGAAAGTCATATTCAGTGATGAATCTCGAATCTGCATTGGGCAAGGTGATGATGCTGGAACTTTTGTTTGGTGCCGTTCCAATGAGATTTATGCAGACGACTGTCTGAAGAAAACATGCAAATTTCCACAGTCAATTATGATATGGGGCTGCATGTCAGGTAAAGGCACTGGGGAGATGGCTGTCATTAAATCTTCAATAAATGCACAGGTTTACATTGAAATTTTGGACACTTTTCTTATCCCATCTATTGAAAGGATGTTTGGGGATGATGAAATCATTTATCAAGATGATAATGCATCTTGCCATAGAGCAAAAACTGTGAAAAAATTCCTTGAAGAAAGACACATAAGGTCAATGTCATGGCCTGCAAACAGTCCGGATCTCAATCCAATTGAAAATCTGTGGTGGAAGTTAAAGAAAGTGGTCCATGACAAGGCTCCAACCTGCAAAGATGATTTGGCAACAACAATCAGAGAAGGCTGGAGCCAGATTGATGAAGAGTAGTTTATCACTCATTAAGTCAATGCCTCAGAGACTGCAAGCAGTTATAAAAGCCAGAGGTGGTGCAAAAAAGTTCTAGTGATGTGTTGTAGTGTTATTTTGTTTGTTTGTTTTTCATGATTCCATAATTTTTTCCTCAGAGTTGACTGATATCATTATTTAATCCCTGAGCTTGTTCTATAAATCTAACTGTTACTGGCCACCACAATTATTTTTCTTGATTTCGTTTAGTGTTTCTTAAAGCCAGAAAGTTGCCATTTGAAATGCCTTTAGTTTTTGGCCATGTCTGTGATCTGCTTTTTTTCTACAACAATAAACAACTGAAGGAACATCCTCAGGGACTGGTGATTCCATAATTTTTGCCAGGGGTTGTAGTAATGGTGTTGTGGTAACTTGAGACACAAAACGAAAATACAAATTATTATGGAGATCACTATAAAAAAAAATATATGGATATCACTAAAAAAAAAAAAAAAAAAAAAGATTATTCTGGAGATCACGAGAAAAAAAAAACAACCAAAAAAAATATTATTCTAGAGATCACTAGAAATACAAAAAAATACGTTTGTCAGAACTCTGTGAATATCAGCAGCAAAGCAACTTCATTATTATAGCATTATAAAGAAGAAGAGAATGTGCTGCATTGAGAGATTTCATAATTTGCTGCGTGAGGAATGTGATATCTCCATTACGAACGCTAGTTTTAAAAGACCGAGCGCTTCCAGCTCGTACTTGATTCAGAGCATGCGTGAACTTTTGTGCAACAGACTTGTGTTCACACGATCGGAAAATCAACAAGTTTTGTTGGCTGAAAATTTGAGAACCTGTTAGCCAACATTTGTTGGCGGAAAATCCGACAACAAATGTTCGATGGAGCATACACACGGTCGGAGTTTCCGCCAACAAGCTCACATCCAACATTTCCCATCGGAAAATCCGACTGTGTGTACACGGCATAAATGTGGGTGAGGTCTATGAACACTTTACAGATCTCTGCAGCTCCTGGATTCCTCCTCTAAAACACTCAATCTTCTCTTCCACTTCCCAGCAATAATATTTGCTCATGAAAGATATCAATGCAAATGTCCCAATTGTGTAATATGTAAACATTTATTGGCAGCACATAAAGGGTTACACTTACTTAACAGAAAGCATGTATCAGCAAATGATATGACATTGGTTTCTCACATCTTCCACTTCTATCTCTCACAAGCTCCTCCAGGAGTTCCACCCACCGTGCAACTGCACTTTGTAAAGTACACAGTCTATTTACCTTTAGTAAATCAACCCCAAAGTGTCACTAAAGGTGATGCTTTTTATTTTTTTTCTAATTTTGGATAGAGTAAGAGTGGGGTAAAAGCACTGTTGTTTTTTTTTTGTCTTGTTTCGTTTTTTTTATTTTGTTTAGGGGTGGTGGCTGCCATCTGTGTCCCATTGGAGAGGTTTCTCTTCACCTCCTGTTGCAAAGCCAAAACAAGAAGTGAGAGAATCCCTCCAAAGTGGGGGAATAAATGTACCCACTGGAAGATTTACCTTCTATTCCTGTTCTGATACCAAACCCCAAATTTGGGATTTTTTTTACTCTCACACTTAACCGCTTGCCGACCAGCCACTGTCATTATACTGCAGCAAGGTGGCACGTCCCACAAATCGCCGTAGGTGTATGTCGGTGCAGGATCTTGCTTTTTTGTTTATAGTAAAAAAAATGAAAACCGCAGAGGTGATCAAATACCACCAAAAGAAAGCTCTATTTGTGGCAAAAAAAGGATTTTGTTTGGGTACAACGTCGCATGACTGCACAAATGTCAGATAAAGGGACACAGTGCCGTATCGCAAAAAATGGCCTGGTCAGGAAGTGGGTAAATCCTTCCAGTCCTTAAGTGGTTAATAATGGTAATCAGGATAAATAGAGAGGGTAATCTTTGGAGGGGCACAGACAGCAATAAAAAATGAAAAGAGTTCTAATCTCTCTCCACTCTATCAAGTAAAAAAAAGGTTTTCTTTGAGTGACACTTCAAGAATACACACTTGAATAAAATTTTTGTTTTACAAGGGTATTGTACTACTTTAACCACTTGCCGGGCGGGCCATAGCTGAATGATGACTACAGCGTGGACAGCTAGTTCTGGGAGGGCGTCCAGGCCCCCTGGGGGGCACACCTGGGAATGTCTGTGACCATAGGGTCCTCCGGATTCGGCACATTACAGATCGGGGTAAAGATCCAATGACAGTGGCCTTTTACCAGGTGATCACTCTGTCCAATGACAGAGCGATCGCTTGTCAACAAACCAGCGCATGTCCGGTTCAGCTCTCTCCTTGCATGCTGTACACACTGATTGGTACAGCGTGTGAGGTGAGGAGGGAGACTGCAGCAGCACTCACCTGTAGCTCACCCATACCTCACCCGTGCCTCATCCATGCACATCTGTGCCTCATTCATGCCCAACTGTGCCTCATTCATGCCCAACTGTGCCTCATTCATGCCCATATGTGCCTCAATTGTGCCCATCTGTGCCTCATCCATGCCTCATCTGTGCCTCATTCATGCCCATCTGTGATTTATGCATTCCTCATTCATGCCCATCTGTGCCTCATCCATGCCTCATTCATATCCATCTGTGCCTTATCCATGCCCATCTGCGCCTCATCCATGCCTCATCTATGCTTCATTCAGGCCCATCTGTGCCTTATCCATGCCTCTTCAATGCCTCATTCATGCCCATCTGTGCCTCATCCGTGCCTCAGTCATGTCCATCTGTGCCTCATCCATGCACATCTGTGCCTCATCCATGCCTCATTTGTGCCTCATTAATGCCCATCCCTGCCTCATCCATGCCCATCTGTGCCTCATCCATGCCCATCTGTGCCTCATTCATGGCCATATGTGCCTCATCCATGCCCATCTGTGCCACATCCATGCCTCATCTGTGCCTCATTCATGCCCATCTGTGCCTCATCCGTGCCTCGTTCATGCCCATCTGTGCTTCATCCATGCCACATCAGTGTTCATCCATGCCTCATCCATGCCTCATCCATACCACATCCATGCCTCATCCGTGCCACATCCATGCCTCATCCGTGCCACAACAATGCATCATCTGTGCTCATTCATGTCACATCAGTGTCTCATCCATGCCTATCCGTACCACCCCCATGCCTCATTGGTGCCTCATCTAGCCTCATCCGTGGTCATTCATGCCACATCCATGCCTCATCTGTGCCACCTCAGTGCTCATCCATGCCACATTAGTGCCACTACAGTGCTTATCAGTGCCCTACAGTGCCTCACAAAAGTGTAATAGGCAGTCAGGAAATTTGATTTGTAATTTTATGTCCCTAGAGTACCTGACGGTGCCCCCTGAATGTTGGGCCTCTGTATGTGGCCACACTGTGTAAAAGTCTCACACATCACCATACTCAGGAAAGCAGCAGAATGTATTTTGGGGTGTAATTTGTGGTATACACATGTTGTGTCTTAGAAATATCTTATGAATGGACAACTTTGTGCAAAGAAAAATGTGTTTTCATTTTCTTTCCACAATTTCAAAAAACTTGTAGAAAAAAATGACATGTTCAAAAGACTCATAATGACTCATAGAGCATACGTTGGGATGTTTGCTTTCGAAAATGGGGTCATTTTGTGGGCATTTTCATTGTCCTGGTGCTCCATGGCCTTCAAAAGTGTTATAGGTTGTCAGGAAATATGTGTAATTTATGCTCCTAGAACGCCTGGAGGTGCTACTTACATGTTGGGCCTCTGTATGTGGCCAGGCTGTGTAAAAGTCTCACACATGTGGTATCGCCATACTCAGGAGGAGTGGCAGATGTATTTTGGGGTGTAATTTGTGGTATCCACATGCTGTGTCTTAGAAATATCTTATAAATGGACAACTTTGTGTAAAGAAAAATGCGTTTTCATTTTCTTTACACATTTTCAAAAAACTTGTGGAAAAAAATGACATGTTCAAAAGACTCATAATGACTCTTACAATATACGTTGGGGTGTTTGCTTTCAAAAATTGGGTCATTTTGTGGGCATTTTCATTGTCCTGGTGCTCCAGGGCCTTCAAACATTTGATAGATTTAGGGGTGGCCCGTCCGTTAGGGGTGCCCAGGTGCCACCCTCCCTATCCTCTCTAACCCTATATGCAGTGGATAGATTCATGCATGGCATGAATTTATCCATGGCCGCCATGGCCTCCCCTATTCATGTATCCGGCCTCTTTCAGGTCACCAGGCATATGAATTAGAGCGGCCAGCATTTTTTTGAAGAACCTGATTAGAGCCACAGGCTCTAATAGGCTTTAAAATAGGGTGGACTCGAGACGCAGAGCATTGCATCTGGAGCCCACCCAGCTGTGCTGCAACACCGAATGAAAATTCGGTGTTGCAACACTGATCCTTCTCCCGGCCAATCCGAAAGCAGGTATGAAACCTGTTTCCCCATTGGCCAAAACATCAGGCGATTCTATTGGATGCCTATGGCCGGAAGTAGGTGAGAGGAGACACAGTGGAAACTGCTCCAGGAGAGGACACCGGTCACCGGAGCAGCTTTCCCCCAGCCCGCCACACTCTCACCCCCAAGGTAAAGACAGCAGGTGGTGGTGGTGGGCTGTGTTAGTGCCGCGGGGGGGTAGTGCCGCGGGGGGTGGTAGTGTCACTCTACCGGCGGCCCGGACGGTTGTTTGCCACCCCCCTTAAAAAAAAACGCCATCAGCCGCCACTGGATAGGTTGTCAGGAAATTATATGTGTAATTTATGCTTCTAGAATGCCTGGAGGTGCTACTTGCATGCTGGGTCCCTGTATGTGGCCAGGCTGTGTAAAAGTCTCACACATCGTCATACTCAGGAGGAGTAGCAGAATGTATTTTGGGGTGTAGTTGCAAGTATGCCTATACAGTGTGTGAGAAATAACTTTGCAATGTGACAATTTTGTGAAAAAAAAAAATCTTACTTTTGCAAACAATTGTTAGAAAAAAATGACAACTTAAAAAAACTTGCCATGCCTCTTACTAAATACCTTTGAATGTCTACTTTCCAAAAAGGGGTCATTGGGGGTATTTGAACTTTCCTGGCTTGTTATGCCCTGTACACACGATAAGATTTTCCGATGAAAAATGTGTGATAGGACCTTGTTGTCGGAAATTCCGACCGTGTGTAGGCTCCATCACACATTTTCCATTGGAATTTCCGACACACAAAGTTTGAGAGCAGGCTATAAAATTTTCCGACAACAAAATCCGTTGTCGGAAATTCCGATCGTGTGTACACAAATCCGACGCACAAAGTGCCACGTATGCTCAGAATAAATTAAGAGACAAAAGCTATTGGCTACAGACCCGTTTATAGTCCCGACGTACGTGTTTTAAGTCACCACGTTTAGAACGATCAGATTTTCTGACAACTTTGTCCGACCGTGTGTATGCAAGACAAATTTGAGCCAACATCCGTCGGAAAAAATTTATGGATTTTGTTGTCGGAATGTCCGATCAATGTCCGACCGTGTGTACAGGGCATAAGTGTCTCAAGAAATGAGATAGGTGGTCAAGACATCAGGTGTGATCAATTTTCAATGATTGGCACCATAGCTTGTAGACTCTATTACTTTCACAAAGACCAAATATACAGTTATTTGGGTTATTTTTACCAAAAATATGTAGCAGTATAACTTGTGGCCAAAAATTTATACTAATTTGCAAAATTGTATAACCAAAACGAAGAAAAATAATTTTTTTCAAAATTTTCGGTCTTTTTTCATTTATAGCACAAAAAATATAAAAAACAGTGGTGAATAAATACCACCAAAAAAAAGCTCTATTTGTGTGAAAAAAAAAGCCAAAAGTTTCATATGGATACAGTGTTGCATGACTGAGTATTTGTCATTCAAAATGTGAGAGTGCTGAAAGCTGAAAATTGGCCTGTTTAGGAAGGGGGTTTAAGTGCCCAGTGGGCAAGTGGTTAAACAGATGTCAACATGTAAAAGCTTTCGAATTCAGAAAAAAATATTGATGCGTAGGCATCTACTGATCACATGTTTTTAGAGAAAATTGCAAAAATGTAGTTAGAAATGCTGTTTACCAATAAATATGTGTTAAAATAAATCAACAAGCAAACTCATTGTAATTGATCAATTTTATCAATGTTGTTGATTTCTGTTCTTATCCATTTGGCTTTTTCATTTAATCTATTTTGAAATGCTTTACAGGTACATTTTATTTATCTGCTTATTTTGTTCCATCAATGGTACTTGGTAATGTATTTTTCCACTGCTAAGATGCTTTTATTTCTAAATAAAAAACAAGCAATGATATTATCAAAAGAGAAAATATAATAGTTTAGGAGCTTAACAATTTTTCGCATGCCCTGAAACTAAGCACTAGATGAAAACCATAATCAACCTCTATTTAAGAATTATTCTCCTACCAATATAAATATGTGTATTCCAGCATTCAGTCTTGTAACTAGCAGGCTTGGATTTGGTCAACAAACAATACACTTTACAGTCTGAAGTGTTTACATTATGTACTTACATAGCAGCTGTTGATATGATTACATCATTTTAATCTTTTCATGTTTGCATACAAATATGATTTTGCAGCTTAATACAGCACACCCTTATGTAGTTGTTTGCAAAGCAATAAGACTCAGAAATTCAAAATGTATAACATCAAAGGATGTTGTTTTGATAGAAAATACCTAAGAACCATCTTCCATCTTCTGACAGCAGTTGATAAATTCCAGTTCCTGTCTGCATACTGTACTAGTTATAAGAGAGTAACGTAACTCAGGGGTAATCTTAAAAAATCAATTACGTTTACCCAAAGAAAAATACATTTTTTTTAAAAGCAGCACACTAATGGTCTGAATACTAAACCTAAAACATAAACACTGTAAAACAAGTTAGTGGTCACATCACAGATGCGTTCCTGTTCAAGACTTGCTTTGCTGACATCCCTTCTGGCTCTAGATCCTGTTTGCTGTTCCACTACATTGATCCATGTACTTCTGTCTCGGCCTGATTTCATGGTTTCTGACAGTAGGGAAAGGCCATGAATTCAGAAGATACAGTAATTTTACTGTAAATAGAAATGGAGAATTTATTAAAAAGCCACTCACATGTGCATAAAAACACATAAAAGCCAGCAGAAGAAAGAGGACCATCACAATACTTCCATTGGATGTGACGTCACTAAGCCCCACCTAACATGTTTTATCCAACCACAGACATCATCAGGGAATGCAGGGGTGCTTAGTAAGTTCCAATTTTCTGCTGCAAAGGTATTATGCAGGTGGGGGAACTGGAAAATTACTTACAAAGCCGAAGAAAGGAAGTTACTTAATCTTTGGATATCTCACAGTTATTTCACTATGTAATAGAAGTTTAGTTGGAACCATAAAGCTATTACATGTTCATGCACATAATTATGAGCAAAGGCTCAATTAGGACGCACAAACATATTAACGTGTGCACAAGAAGGAAGGTGTATACACACACATATGCACACTGGCGCCAAACAGCCTATTTAAGCTGGACCATGGCATGAACAGATTGCTGAGTGGTCTTCAGCAAGTTCCTGTTTGACCTGGTATATATGCCTACCCGTGCTTGACCCAGCTTGCCCTTGACCAATCTCTGGTTTCCTGCCTTCCTATTGTGACCTCGACTTGTACTCTGACTCTGCTCCTTTCTTGTGCTTCTGTGCCTCGCTGCAGGACTGTGTACCAACCCCCGCCTGTATCCTGAATCTGCTTCTGTCTTATGTTCCTGTACCTTCACTGCCTGGCTGTTAATGACCTTTTGGGTTTTGTCCTGGCTATGCTCCTGTCCGCTGATCAAGTTTCACCATGTTCCAGTTCCTGGTTCCAACCCGGTGATCAACGGTCATCTGCTTCCTGCAAACCTCAGCTGGCACCGCCTGTCATACCGGACCTCGTACCACTCCTCATGTCATCACTACCAGGGGTTTTGGACAAGAGAAGCCCCCTCTAAAGCCTGATCTCAATCAGGTATGTGACACACCAGTTGAGTATGAAAGATGATTTTTTTATGTGAACATTTGTATGTTAAAAATAGCCTCACTAGGTCAGTTCCTCATTTTGGATTGATTTTGTTTTTAAATGTGAATGCAACGACTAGCACAATATATTTACTGACCATTCATATTATACAAATCCTTAAAATAAATAAGATGTAATTCTCTCCATCTGCTCAAGCCTATTGTTATGACCCTTTTTTTTACTGGGCTTGTAGGCAGATGCAGGCTTCTTTCTCCACTGCAGGTGGCGCTCTTCCTCAGCGGCACTACGGTTGGGGAGGAAGTCAAGAGGAATATGGTTTCTCTATGGTTTCCTGGGTCACTGGGGAAATCATCCATTTGGATGTTGCCGTGACTCTAGCAGCCAACTTGAGTCAGGCAGAGTCTATTTAAGGCCCTGGCTCCCAGGCTTGGCATACATTTTTTGAGTGGGTAGAGTAGGGACTGGTACCCCACCTGATAGGATCAGAACTTGCGTCAGGGAAAGATTCCTGATGAGGAGGATGTAGGGCTCGTAACTTCTCTGGATCCATTTGAGTACAAGACATCCAGGTCACACTCTGCACCTCCTAACAGGCACTGTCAGTTCAGCTGAAACCTGCTCTCTGCCCGCTGCTGGATGTGTGAGTGTTCCCGGTTGGGTTGTGTTTCCACCAGGTCTACTGTGAACTGTCTTTGCATTATTTCAATACAAGTTCTTTCATCGCACTTGGACTGTGTGTGTTATTGCGTCACACTACGCTGCACCCCACCTACAGGCTGACCCTGGAATTAAACACTTTTGTTACTTGTACTTTTAAGTAACACGTAGTTTAAGTAACACATTTAAAAAATGTTATTCATGTGACAGAGTACCCTGCACAGATAATAGTTAATACTTACCCCTCCCACTGTCCATGCTGCTGAATGTTGTTTTATTGCACATATAGAACTTCCGGAAGTGATGTTTGGAGAGCATTTTCATGCTGAGTATATGATATCAAAGGTGTTTTTACTGGGTTTTTTTTATCGCATGTGAGGGAGTCTTAAAGGAACCACCAGCATAGGATATCCAAATCAACTGAGAAGGACTACAAGTGGGCTAGCATCGATGGAGGATGATTTCTACATGTAATCAAAAGCGTATTTGGTTACTCATTGAGGTGAGAATACTGGGAGCACCTTATTTTTCATCTGATACGGACTATTATGCACTTTTTAACACATGTACACTTTATTTTAATTGCATTACTTTTATGCACTGTTGTGTGAATTGATCTGTTTGATGATTTGATTATTATTATTATTTATTTTGGTTTGCGCAAAACATTTATTCGTATTTATAATGGAACTTTATTATTATACAGGATTTATATAGCACCAACAGATTATGCAGCGCTTTTAAGGGGGATACTTTATAAAGATGGAAAAGGATATAAAAAGATATCCAAAAGCTTTGAATATGCCAGTCAGTACTGTTCAATCACTTATTACGAAGTGGAAAATTCAGGGATCTCTCGATAGCCAAGGTCAGGTACACCAAGAAAGATTGCAGCTACAACTGGCAGAAATATTGCTCGGAATACAAAGAAAAACACACAGTAGAAAGGTGATGTGGTTGTTTCAAGGAGCACAATACGACAATACCTGAACCAAAAATTAGCTGCATGGTCGCCCTGCAAGAAAGAAGCCTTTACTGTGCCAATTCCACACAAAAAAAGTCTGGTTTACAAAATGCCCGACAACACCTTGACGCATCTCACAGCTTCTGGCACATTGTAATCTGGAGTCACAAGACCAAAATAGAGCTTTATGGTCACAACTATAAGCGCTATGTTTGGAGAGGGGTCAACAAGGCCTATAGTGACAAGAATACCATCCTTACTATGAAGCATGGTGGTGGCTCACAGATGTTCTGGGAGTGTGGGCTCTAAAAGCTTGGGGAGTCTTGTGAAAATTGATGGCAAGATGAATGTAGCATGGTATCAGAAAATACTGGCAGACAATTTGCATTCTTCTGCACGAAAGCTGCGCTTGGGACATTCTTGGACTTTCTAGCACGACAATGACTCTAGGCACAAGGTGAAGCAGAAAAAGGTGAAGGTTCTGGAGTGGCCATCACAGTCTCCTGACCTTAATATCATTGAGCCATTCTGGGGAGATCTCAAACGTGTGGTTCTTGCAAGATGACCAAAGATTTTGCCTGACCTGGAGGCATTTTGCCAAGACAAATGGGCAGCTATACCACCTGCAAGAATTTGGGGCCTCATAGACAACTATTACAAAAGACTGCATGCTGTCATTGATGCTAAAGGGGGCAATATATCAAGAACTAAGGGTATGCAGACTTTTGAACAGGGATCATTTAATTTGTTTCCATGTTTTTTTTAAATTACATTACTGGTACAGAGCATGGCAATATTATTTGCAAATGGAAAAAAGGCACGGTTTTAATTTTGCAAATTTTTTATGCAACAATTAAAAAAATAATAATACGCTAATGAATATGATTTTAAGGTTACCGAAGAACTACCTATCTACATGATCTACAAATGAATGAAATAGTAAATGTAATATAATAAATGTTCCATATTATTTACGTGATTGAACCATGTTTTTGCACCCCACAACTCCCTCCCCCCCACCCTACAAATGCAGAAGATGGGGGTGTTTACTAGCTGCAGTTGTGATGCTTTGCTGTCACTCTTTTTGCATTCGGCAGGCAGGACTGCCACTGAACACAGACCATTCAAGCAAATGGAGAAGTCCCACAAATACAATGCATATGGCTGTGCCTATTTGGTGTGGTAAACAGACAGAAAGGAGGGGTCATATTGCTTACTTACCACCTGTCAGACATGTCTAAAAAGTGATACAAACCCAGTTGAAGAAGAGCAGGGCATAGAAGATATGCCTTAGGAACCTTACTAAAGTGTTTTAGGATGTATCTCCTATGGTTCTCAAGTGGTTAAAAGAGAAGTGTGGCTTAAAAAAAATAATAAAAACAGTGGAGGAAGCGAGTGCAGCTGGCTCAGTCTTCCAGCAGCACACTGAGAGGCTGAGCCAGCTTCTGGTCAAGATATCTAGGTCAATCCAAACTGTAAAACTGTCAGGATTTTTCCTGAGCCTTGACTGGCTGAGTAGTGTTAGCCAACAGTGGGGTTTAGGCCGCTCTAAGCTGAAAAAAGGTCACAGGAGTGCAGAACAAACTGCACTCCTGTGATCCATAGGAGAAGCATAGCCAAAATAGCTTTGGCTATACTTCTCCTTTAATTAAATCTGAACAATATATGGTATGTAGGGATGAGCCGAACACCCCCCTGTTCGGTTCGCACCAGAACATGCGAACAGGAAAAAAGTTCGCTCGAACATGCGAACACCGTTAAAGTCTATGGGACACGAACATGAATAATCAAAAGTGCTAATTTTAAAGGCTTATATGCAAGTTATTGTCATAAAAAGTGTTTGGGGACCTGGGTCCTGCCCCAGGGGACATGGATCAATGCAAAAAAAAGTTTTAAAAACGGACGTTTTTTCAGGAGCAGTGATTTTAATAATGCTTAAAGTCAAACAATAAAAGTGTAATATCCCTTTAAATTTCGTAGCTGGGGGTGTCTATAGTATGCCTGTAAAGGGGCGCATGTTTCCCGTGTTTAGAACAGTCTGACAGCAAAATTACATTTCGAAGGAAAAATTCCATTTAAAACTACCCGCGGCTATTGCATTGCCGACAATACACATAGAAGTTCATTGATTAAAACGGCATGGGAATTCAACATAGGGAAACCCCGAACCAAAATTAAAAAAAAAAAAATGACGTGGGAGTCCCCCTAAATTCCATACCAGGCCCTTCAGGTCTGGTATGGATTTTAAGGGGAACCCCGCGCCAAAAAAAAAAAACGGCGTGGGGTCCCCCCAAAAATCCATACCAGACCCTTATCCGAGCACGCAACCTGGCAGGCCGCAGGAAAAGAGAGGGGACGAGAGTGCGGCCCCCCCTCCTGAACCGTACCAGGCCACATGCCCTCAACATTGGGAGGGTGCTTTGGGGTAGCCCCTCAAAACACCTTTTCCCCATGTTGATGAGGACAAGGGCCTCATCCCCACAACCCTGGCCGGTGGTTGTGGGGGTCTGCGGGTGGGGGGCTTATCAGAATCTGGAAGCCCCCTTTAACAAGGGGACCCCCAGATCCCGGCCCCCCCCTGTGTAAAATGGTAAGGGGGTACTTACCCCTACCATTTCACTAAAAAACTGGAGCGGCCCGGAGAAGAAAATGAAGAAGAGAAGAAGAGAAGAAGGAAGAAGAGAAGAGGATGAAGAAGAAGATGAAGAGAAGAGCGGGAGCCTCCCCCCATGCCATGGGTGCGGAGCGGCCCGAGGAGAAGAAGATAGAAGATGCCGTGGAGGAGATGCTGGACGAGAACGCTGGAGGAAGAACCAGAAGAGCCAGAAGAACCAGAAGAAGATGAAGGAAGATAGAAGAGAGAAGAAGCATTTAAATAAAGGAATTGTCAAAAACTGTCTCTTGTCATTTTTAACATTTTTGACAGTTTTTTAGTGAAATGGTAGGGGTAAGTACCCCCTTACCATTTCACACGGGGGGGGCAGGATCTGGGGGTTCCCTTGTTAAAGGGGGCTTCCAGATTCCGATAAGCCCCCCGCCCGCAGACCCCCACAACCACCGGCCAGGGTTGTGGGGATGAGGCCCTTGTCCTCATCAACATGGGGACAAGGTGTTTTGGGGGGCTACCCCAAAGCACCCTCCCAATGTTGAGGGCATGTGGCCTGGTACGGTTCAGGAGGGGGGGCCGCACTCTCATCCCCCCCTCTTTTCCTGCAGCCTGCCAGGTTGCGGGCTCGGATAAGGGTCTGGTATGGATTTTTGGGGGGACCCCATGCCGTTTTTTTTTTTTTTTGGCGCGGGGTTCCCCTTAAAATCCATACCAGACCTGAAGGGTCTGGTGTGGAACTTAGGGGGAACACCACGTCATTTTTTTTTTAAATTTGGCAGGGGGTTCCCCTTAATATCCATACCAGACCTGTAGAGCCTGGTATAGAATTTAGGGGGACTCCCACGTCATTTTTTTTTTTTAATTTTGGTTCGGGGTTTCCCTGTGTTTAATTCCCATGCCGTTTTTATCAATGAACTTCTATGTGTATTGTCAGCAATGCAATAGCCGCGGGTAGTTTTAAATGGAATTTTTCCTTCGAAATGTCATTTTGCTGTCAGACTGTTCTAAACACGGGAAACATGCGCCCCTTTACAGGCATACTATAGACACCCCCCAGCTACAAAATTTAAAGGGATATTACACTTTTATTGTTTGACTTTAAGCATTATTAATGAACCTGAAAAAACGGACATTTTTAAAACTTTTTTTTGAAGTGATCCATATCCCCTGGGGCAGGACCCGGGTCCCCAAACACTTTTTGTGACAATAACTTACATATAAGCCTTTAAAATTAGCACTTTTGATTTCTTCCATAGATTTTTAAAGGGTGTTCTGCGGCATTCGAATTTGCCGCGAACACCCCAAATTGTTCGCTGTTCGGCGAACTTGCGAACAGCCAATGTTCAAGTCGAACATGAGACTATTGGATTGTGTATATGGGATTGTATGATTTTTTTTTTTTATTGGTTGAACTAGATGGACTTGTGTCTTTTTTCAAGCTGACTAACTACAATGCTGTGAAAAAGTATTTGCCCCCCCTTTCTGATTTTTTATTTTTTGCATATTTGTCACACTTACATGACTCAGATAATCAAACAAATTTTATTATTACACAAAGATAATCCGAGTAAATTCAAAATGCAGTTTTTAAATGATGGTTTCATTTATTAAGGCAAAAAAGCTGTCCAAACCTGCCTGGCTTTATATAAAAAAATTAATTTCCCCCTAAACCTAATAACTGGTTGTGCCACCCTTAGCGGCAACAACTGCAATCAAGCATTTGCGATGACTGGCACAGTCTTTCACATTGCTGTGGAGCAATTTTGGACCACTCTTCTTTGCAAAATTTAATTCAGCCACATTGGAGGGTTTTCCAGCATGAACGGCGTGTGTAAGGTCATGATACAGCATCAAAATTGGATTTAAGTCCGGGCTTTGGCTAGGCAACTCCAAAACCTAAATTTTGCTTTGTTTGAACCATTTGGAGGTGGTCTTGCTGTTGTGTTTCGGATCATTGTCCTGCTGCATAACCCAAGTGTACTTGAGCTTGAGGTCATGAATTGATGGCCGGACATTCTCCTTTAGGAATTTTTGTTAGAGCTCAGAAATTATAGTGCCATCAATTATGGTAAGTCGTCCAGGTCCTGAAGCTGCAAAGGAGCCCCAGACCATTGCGCCACCACCACCATGTCTGACTGTTGGTATGATGTTTCTTGTTATGAAATGCTGTATTAGTTTTATGCCAGATGTAATGGGACACACACCTTCCAAAAAGTTACATTTTTGTCTCATCAGTCCACAGAATATTTGCCTAAAAGTCTTGGGGATAATCAAGATGTTTTTTGATAAATGTGAGATAAGCCTTTGTGTTCTTTTTGGTCAGCAGTGGCTTTGGCCTTGGAACGCTCCCATAGATGCCGTTTTTGCCGTCTCGTTCTTATTGTTGAATCATGAACACTGATCTTACCTGAGGCAAGTGAGGCCTGCAGTTCTTTAGATGCTGTTCTGGGTTCTTTTATGACCCTCTGGATGAGTCGTCGTTGTGCTCTTGGAGTCATTTTGGTTGGCCGGCCACTCCTGGTAAGGTTCACCACTGTTTCAAGTTTTCTCCATTTGAGGATAATGGCTCTCACCATGGTTCACTGGTGTCCCAAAGCCTTAGAAATGGCTTTGTAATCCATTCCAGACTGAAAACATGTCAATGACTTTGTTTCTCATCTGTTCTTGAATTTCTTTAGATCACGGCAGGATGTCTTGCTTTTTGAGAGCTTTTAGTGTGCTTCACTTTGTCAGACAGCTTCTATTTAAGTGGTTTTTGATTCAACAGGTCTGGCAGTAATCAGGCCTGGGTGTGGCAAATTAAATTTAACTCAGCTTTCCAAAAAAATGTGGTTAATCACAGTTCATTCATGATTCAGCATGGGAGGGGGCAATTACTTTTTCACATAGGACCAGGCAGGTTTGAACAGCCTTTTTCCCTTAATAAATGAAATAATAATTTAAAAACTGCATCTTGGATTTACTCGAGTTATCTGTGTGTATTATGATCTGAATCATTTAAGTGTGAGAAATATGCAAAAAATAAAAAATCGGGAAAGTAATAGCCCGGAATTAAGTAAAACTAAGTGCAGGGATAGCATGACTGGGGTGGGGCAGTGAGGCGGAGGCAAGGTTTAAACTGTATGCCAGGGGGGGTGTTTAGTATACTTTTGGGGGGGTGGAGCCTAGGAGCAGTGGTCAGTGGGGAAGAGGAAATCAGATAGAAAAGCTGAATTTTGCGGCGGTCCATTTTGGGTAGTTGAGAGTCATGGGGATGTTGAGCGCCTGTTCGAGCAGCTGCGGGAGTAGACGGCAGCGAGGGGGACTGAATGGCTGCAGGCCACTGTAGCTAACCTGCTTCATGGTCGCAGCCAGGCACCTGCTAGCGCGCCCGCCAGCCCCCCTCCCTCGGAGCGGCCACGTGCTAGGAGGTTGAGGCCTCCTGAGCGTTTTAGTCCGACGGCCGATGGGGTCAGGGAGCGGACTGGGGGCCCCGCACAAGATTCGGCGTCGCCTGCTAAGAAGAAGCCTGCGGTGAGTCCCCGGTCACGGCAGTCACGGGGGGGAGTTCATCGGTGGGCCCTGCTCCCGCCCCTCCGGCGGTGGATGACAGGGACATGGCGGCTGCTTCTAAGGGCTCTACACCTGGCTGGAGGGCAGCTCGGCGTGGGAGAGAGGCCGTGGCGGGTGACGGCTTGGTACTGAGGGTGGCTGGGACCTGTAATCTGGAGGGGAGGGGATGAAGGAGGATGGCTGACGGCGCTGCAGTAGATCGGGGGGACCATGTCGCAGGACAGACACAGAGCAAGTGAGGTGCTGCATCAAACAGCGCACGGTGACGACGTCACTGCTGGGCGCTCAGCGGCGACGAGGAATCCAACCCAGCGGCCTGCTGATGGTGCTCAAGAGGTGGACAGGAGTTCCCACGACAGCTTGTCTGAGGGTGAAGTGGACGAAAGGGAAGCAGACTTGACCCAGGAGGCGGCGCGTGGAGTGGGAAGTACGGCTGGATGTCCAGTGCGGCGGCTGCAGCTAGGTGAGAACATTACTATACCTGTTTCCTCTTCTGTTGGTAATGATAGGCTTTGGGGGAGTGGGTTGGTGGGTACAGGGGTACCATTGGGGCTGAGAGGTAGTTCAGTTGGGGAAGGCTCCAATGCTGGTTCTCAGTCACTAGGAGCAACAAGGGGGCAAGATGAGGGGATGGTGCAGATGTTGTTGGCAGGTCTCCGGGAGGTGCTAGCATGCTGTGAGGCTGGTACACAGCCTGTAGGTGATGCCTCTCCTGTGGCTGCGTGGGCAGCGCCCAACGCTTCTACGGGTCAGGGAGCTGCGCTGGCAGTGTCGGGCATGGTAGTAGCAGCTGGGGGTATGGGGTTAGTGGGGGGTCCGAGTACTGGTGGGGTAGGAGTGGCCAATACAGGTCCCCCGCTGGCATCGCCGGTGGTGGTGGCAGGTGCAACTGCAGTAGCCGGTGATGTGGTGTCCGTTGTAAAAGGGACAGTTGGTGTGGATGGGGTGCGTTTGGCGGATGCTGCCAAATGCGAAGTTTATGTTTGTTTTGAGGGACCTTTGGGAGCTCATTTGAAAGCAGAGATAAAAGAGCGCATTTGGAAAGGTGAGTATGTGGAAATTTTCTCTTTGTTGCCCTTGGAAAAGTTTAACTTGGACAAAGTTAAACCCGACAAGAGCAAGAAAGAAGAAGAGGAAAAGCGGCGCTATCGATTGATTCCGTGCACGTTTGCAAATAGGTTGCAGGCGTTTGCGATTTTGGCAAGCGTAATTGGGGAAAAGGCGCCGGAAAATAGTTTTTTGTTACCTTTACTATCGGGGAAGCACAAAGAGTGTACGGTGGGACTGCCTAGCTGCGCTACGATGAGCAGTTCCAGCAGAGGAAGGCGGTTCGTCCCTCTTTAAGGTGGAATCATAAAGACATTAGTCTTTGGATGAAGCTAATGTCTTCTCCGAGAGGTTCGTTGCCTCCCTTTCAGGGAGGGGCCAGGGGTTCGGGTTCGGCCGGACAACTGGCTGGTGGTCGCATGGGTTTCTGCTGGCAATTTAACGCAGGGACTTGTAAATTCGGAGCCAAGTGTCGCTTCAGACATGAGTGCTCCACATGTGGGGGTTCGCATTCGGAGTCCCGGTGCTTTAAACAGGGATGGGGAAAAGGTGGGGAGGTTGGAAAAAGGGATGAAGCCAGTGATGGTAAAAAAGATGGTTCCCTTTCTAAGGCGATATTCTGATGGGAATGCTGCTCAGCTTTTGGAATTGGGGTTTTATGGAGGGGTTTCAATTGAATAGTCAACTCCGGGTGGTTCCGCCTGCGGCAGATAATTTAAAGTCGGCGAAAGAGCACGCCAACGTTGTTACGGAAAAATTGTTAAAAGAAGTGACATTGGGTCGTATGGCCGGCCTGTTCGAGGTGCCGCTGGTACCTGATTTGGTAATATCGCCGTTGGGTGTGGTTCCTAAGAAGGAGCCGAATAAGTTTTGGCTCAACCACCATTTGTCCCACCCGCGGGGGGTTCGGTTAATGATTCCATTGACCCGGGTCTCTGCACGGTGTCGTATACGTCCTTTGATGCGGCGGTCGCATGGGTGCAGTGTTTGGGGCAAGGGGCATTGTTGACTAAAACGGAAATAGAGGCTGCTTTTCGCCTCTTGCCGGTTCATCCTACGTGCTGCCGTTTATTGGGTTGTCAGTGGCGGGGAGAATATTTTGTGGATAGATGTTTACCCATGGGGTGTGCGATCTCATGTTCCTTGTTTGAACAGTTTAGTTCGTTTTTAGAATGGGCAGTGCCGGACTTGTCAGGTTTGTCATCTGTCATCCATTATTTGGATGATTTTTTGTGTATAGGGCCGGCGGAGAGCAAAGTTTGTGCATCTCTATTGGCTACAATTCAGCACTTGTTTGCTAATTTTGGAGTGCCACTAGCTGCGGATAAGACGGAGGGTCCGGCCACTGAGTTTTTTGGGGATTGTTATTGATACAGTGGCTATGGAGTGCCGTTTGCCCTTGGACAAATTGGATGGGTTAAGGCAGGAGGTGGCTGAAGCTTTAGGGGAAAAAAGATTCAGCTTTGCGCGTTGCAATCACTGGGCAAGCTTAATTTTGCCTGCCGCATAATGCTATGGGGCATGTGTTTTGCAGGCGTTTGGCGGTGGCCACGGCTGGTGTTTGGGCCCCGCATCACTTTATCAGACTGGGGTTTGAGCTCAAGGAGGATTTGAAGGTGTGGGATTCCTTCTTGGCAACCTATAATGGCCGATCGCTGTGGTTGCAAAGGGTCGTTTCCAACTATGATATGGAGTTGTTTACGGACGCAGCTGGTTCCAGGGGTTTTTGGGGCCTTTTTTCAAGGTAGGTGAAGTGCCAGGGAGTGGCCGGAATCTTGGCAGGAGGAGGGCTTGGTGCGCAATTTAGCGGCTTTGGAGCTATTCCCCATAGTGCTAGCGATGGAGCTCTGGGGTGAACATTTTCAGAATCGCCGGGTGCGGTTTCATTGCGATAACATGGGGGTGGTCCAGGCTATTAATAGCAATACTGCGTCTTCGCCACTGGTTGTGCGTTTATTGCAACATTTGGTTTTGCTTTGTTTAAGTATCAACTGTTTTGTGACTGCTGTTCATGTTCCGGGGATTGATAATACTGTGGCTGATGCATTGTCTCGTTTCAAGTGGGACAGAATTCGTCAATTGGCGCCAGAAGCGGACGTGCATGGAAGTCCTTGCCCAGAGAGGTTGTGGAGCATCGTGTTGCCATGGCACAAATGTTGATACGTAGATCGGTTTCTGCAGCTACCTGGCAAGCGTACAGTAAGGTTTGGAATGGGATGTTTTGGTGCGGGAAGTAGGTGACGGTGTATATGATGCAAGCAGGGTGCATTTGCTTCTTTACTTTATAGGACGGAATTTTGAACAGGGAGTATCGGCTTCCTATATGGCACGCAAGTTGGCTTGTCTGGCTTTTATGTTCCAGTTGGTGGGTCAGCGGGACGCTACTAAGTCTTTTATGGTTTGGCGTGCTATGCGTGGATACCACGCTGGTCGATCGGCTGCCGACACGAGACGCCCAGTTTCCTTTACAGTTTTGGGGGAAGTGGTTGAACAGTTAAAAAATGTTTGTGTGTCCAGGTTTGAGTGCGTGTTGTTTTCGGGCTGTGTTTGTATTGGCTTTTTTCGGGGCTTTTAGGGTTGGCGAGATGGTGAGTAAGAATAAAAGAGGGGAAGGTGGGTTGGATGTTCATGATGTGTGGGTGCAGGGGGACGCTATGGGGGTGTTCCTCAGGAAGTCGAAGACGGATCAATTGGGAAAGGGGGCATGGGTGGAGTTACGGTCAGTTCCCGGTTCCCCTGTGTGTGTCCGGTGGCGGCTGTGGGGCAATTTTGTAGAGTCGAGGGAGGGGGTTTTCTTTCATCATGAGGAGGGTACAGCTGTGTCCCGTTTTCAATTTCAAGCCGTGTTTAGAAAATGTTTGCGGGCGGCGGGTCAGAGGGCTGAAGATTATTCTTCTCATTCGTTCCGCATCGGTGCGGCTACCAAAGCGATTCGGTGGGGTTTGGATGAAAAGGTGGTACAGCGTATTGGGTGTTGGAAATCGGCACGGTTTAAACTATATGTTCGCCCTAATTTGTTGCAAGCCTATGGAAATAGGGGGATTAAAAAGGTCATTCTATCCATTTATGCTTATAGGAGTTTTTTAGTTGAGTTTAATGGGGATGATAGGTTACGCACCGGGGTGATATACTTTATTTGCTCTATTCCTTTCTCTGTTTCTTTTCTTTCAGAGTCAGCAACATGCCTGGTGTGGATACTTGGACACTCATATGTGTATTGGGGTGCCAGAAGGGCGGATGTCAGAAAGGATGGCAGGTTGTTGGGTTTGTCAGGGGAGGAAGGGATGCTGTGGTCTAGGGTAGTTCCGGAAATGCAAAGGTTCGCTAGACTTGACCGCCCGCTGGATGTGGTTTTATTACATGCAGGGGGCAATGATCTGGGCTTGAGGTGCGCGCAGGAGTTGATCAGAGACATTAAATTTGATTTGCTGCGGCTGCAATCATTTTTACCTGACACTATTTTTATATGGTCGGATATTGTGGCCAGAACAGCTTGGCGTTTGGCTTGCTCTGTGGCAGGTTTGAACAGAGCCAGGATTAAAGTCAACAAAGCGGTGGCCAAGTTTTTTTCTACGGATCGGGGGCTTGGCGGTTCGGCACAGGGAATTAGAGGATGAGACGTGGCATTTTTTGCGCTCTGATGCGGTGCATTTGAATGCTTCTGGAATTTACCTGTGGCAGCTGGGTTTACAGGATGGTGTTCAGCGGGCATTTAGAGTTTGGAGGGCGACACACACGTAGTGTTATCACGTGTGTGTCCTGTGGCAGTATGTATATGGGGTCTTTGAAGGCGGTGCTGAGAATAATGGAGGTTTAAAAGGGGGTTGGGCTCATACGGAGGTATGGGCGACCTTTCCCTCAAAATGGTAACATTGGTTGTAATAAGGTTGTATCTGGAAGGAAATAATTGGTTGTCCCTGAGCTCGCGTAATGCACGGCGTTGGGCCTTACATGGGTGTAACGATACTAGTTTGTAAAAATTTATAGCTGGCCTTCAAAGACCTTGAGATTAAAATAGTTTAATATAGTTGTGTATTTGGGTTAATGTTATTAAAAATGTATTTATATGCATTAAGTTATCTGTTTGAAGAATGTTGATAATTGGTTATTTTGTTATTATTAAAATGGCTGCTATGGCCATTCGACTCCAAAAGGTGTTGTGTTGTCTGGTCATTTGGTAAAATAAAGGTGGTAAGTGAGGTTGTGTTATTTAAGGGAGCCTCACTATATGGCACATCCCGTAGTCATGGGGAAAATACTTTTTCACAGCACTGTATGTAACTATGTAACTATTATTTTTATCTGAAATGTAATGCATTTCCTTTAATTCCTTAAAGTTGAACATTAGTCAGAAAAGTCCAGTTAGATTACTTCAGGCTGGCCCCTTTTACAGATATAGCTATGTAAAACATTAAAAAATTGTGTCTATAATGTTTACGTTTCAAAGTGTTTATTGAGGTTTTTGAACAAAACAGTAAAAAGAATGTTCTATTAAGGCAAGTTTGATAGAATGATAGAAAAAATTGTCATATGGCAACAGGAAAACAATCATTGCAAATAGTAGACATATGTAGATGTACATAGGGAGGATAACAAGCGTGTAAATCTTCCATGAACAAGAGGCACACAAACTCGTATCAAGAACTGCTCGAACATCAGCAGCTCCAATCATAAGGTACACAGCATCTTCTGGAAGGCAACAGAAGTATAACCTGGCCAAATAGGAATTGGAGCAAGTAAGACTGAAATCATTCTCTAGCTCCTAACTCAGCCCATATAGCTCACTATGTTAACAGAAACAGTACTGTAGAAATATTAATATTGGTTACTGAACGAAGAAGGTTAAACAAGTGCATCCAAAATCAGTATGCCTTAGGGCATTGCCACCACACATGGTTCCCCATTGACTGCAATGTCGGGGTCTATACTGTTTAACTGGTTGCCGCCCGCCCACCACGTCATATGATGGCGTCCCTGAATAGCCGCTTTCATGCGCTCGCGGGGGCGCGCAGTGATTGCGGCCGCGCCGCGTTGCTAGGGCATGGCGCGACCCTGATCTGTAAAAAAGAGCCGAGTCCGCGGCTCTTTAACCATGTGATCGGCTGTGTCCAATCACAGCCGGTCACATGTAAACAAAGAAGTGCCGGTAATCGGCGCTCCTCGCCTCACACTGACACTGTAAACAAAAATCTGTTTGGGTACAGTGTAGCACGACCGCACAATTGTCATTCAAAGTGCAACAGTGCTGAAAGCTGAAAAATGGCCTGGGCAGGAAGGGGGTGTAAGTGCCCGGTAGGCAAGTGGTTAAAATACAGTGATATAAGTTATAAACAAATATATACCGCGCTGTCTCAAAAAAAAACAAAAAAACAAAAAACAAAAACTAAAGCAGCCAGCACAGCAGTGGATAAAGTTGCAAAAATGACAAATAGGGTGAAATGTGCAGCGCTTATGTGATCATATAAACCATAACAAATAATATTAGTACAGAAAACTTAAATAATAAATGATGTGCTCAAAAATACTCCAAGCAGTCCTCTATTATGACATGTGATGTCTATAAACAGAGTAACTTGGACGTGTGATGTCCAAAAAAGAAAAAGTCAGTGACAAGCTTCAGTCATGTGTGATGATAATCCTCAACCACATGTGGATATATTATAGTGACAGTCTTTAACTTCAAATATGTATGATGTAATAACAGTTAATAGTGGGTCCACCACCAAAGACACCAGAAGCTGCTTACCAGAGGGATTGAACTCAAATAGGTGTACACCTAGTGAGTCAATCAAGCTTTGTGGTATAATATACCAAGGGGATCAGATGCTCTATCCAGATATGACCTCCAGATGGACCTCCGAACAAGTGTAAGGTATGGATGGACTCAGTAGATATAGGCAGTCAGCCCCATAATTAAAAGAAAGAGGAAGGCATATAGTGTAACTCCGTATGGAAATTTTAATACATAAAAAGCAAAGGAAATACACTCACGTGTTAAGCAGTAAAATCAAGCGCTTGTATAAAAGAAGACAGTGGTCTATTATTTGTTATGGTTTATATGATCACATAAGCGCTGCACATTTCACCCTAAAATACAGTGATACACTGTCTCAGCCTGCTCTGCACATGCTCTGTTGCTCTCTACTTTTTGCCACTTCCGAATATGTAGAGGCTGACCTGCTGATAGTCTAAAGATTTACTGCTGCTCAGGGCCCAGGGGCTCTGGACATCAGCAAAATGGCAGCCTCCAGCAAGAAGAAACAGCAGCTGCACACAGCTCCATAGAGTTCCACAGGGTGAATGTGGGTCCCATTCATAGACCTCCAGCACCTGTATGCTGGCAGCATGATTAGCGGTCTGCCTTTGCCTTTTGCCCTTCTGAGAAACAACACAACACAGTAGGAACATCCACCTTCAGAAAGGGGGAGTATCTTGCACATCAGGTGAAGGGGGGTTTTGACATCAGGGAATCCCTGTTAAACCTGTGTTATGCTGTTTACATCTCGGAGCATATGAGTTCAATTTAAATGTGATTTTACTTCATACTTGAATAAAAGGTCTTATTGCACAAGTGCTTCCCTTTTGTCTTTGCTTTCTCATATAGATTGTTGTCAAGACCTTGTCTGATCAATCAAGAGAGTGCTGCTCTTATTCTGGCTCATTTAAGGTCATATGAACAATCATAGACGGTTCAGGCTGATAATACAGGAGCATGAGATCATCTTTGTGTTCTTCCAAGAATTCCCTGCTCTTAAGCTGTCTGGCTGCAGAGTGGTAATGCAAGCACTAGGTGAGGGAAACATGAATGCCCACTTAGCATTGCCAACTACATATATAAAAGATAGGAGTGAGCAGTGAATGCATTGCTCTATCTCACAGGGGCTTCTGTACACAGACAAAGACATTTTGCTGCTGCCCTGCATGGGCAGCCCTGGAATTCACAGGAAAAAAATAATTTCATAGCCTGACTGGGCATCAGCTATATAAATATAATCTGGGGCATCTACATAATGGCCTAAATAAATATAATAGGATAACTATTGCAAACAGTTGATATATAAACCCTCTGGGGATGTTTTAAGATAAATAAAGAATATGGGGTTTTCACTTTATAGATGAAAGCACAAAATAGTTTACTTCTATTTTTATAGTTTAACGATCAGAGAAGTACACCAAGCACGTAATGCAAGATGAAGCATTAAATGGGTATAAAGCAGTCTATATTTTAATATCTGTTATTTTAAAATATTAAAAACAAGTATGTAATATGTCATATTATCTGATTAAACAGAAATGCATTTTTATTTTTTGTGAATGAACATTAGGAAGAAAGAAAATATTTATTAAAAACTATACATTTCTTTTAACAATGTTCTTTAGATTAGTATAGATTTAGTGCAACACTTACTGCAAGAGATAATTAGTCAGAAATATAATGAATATTAATGTAAAAATGATTAGTTTGCTGCTCTTGTTTTTTAGGCTAGGGTTACATGGATGAATAAATCCCACTGAAAAATGTAACTTCTTATTAGCAATCACACCATAAGCAGCACACTGAAATGAATGCATTGCAATAATGAGATGATTGTCAATAACCAGTTAAATTTCTCAGTAGCAAAGAGATTTAATCACCCATATTGCCCTAAACATAACATTATTTGTCAAAATATTGAAAATAATTATTTCTCTGCATTAAACCTGCACATATAGAATTCCCATTTTGGTTATTATTCAAATGTTATTTTTTCTTATTGAGTGAGAGCTACATAGGTTCCATTGAAGCTACATTTATAAAGGAATGCATTCATTCCATTAAATAATACAATTTATCAAAGTGATTCACCACAAAGTACGTAAAACTTTCAGTTGTAGGTCCCTCAATCTTTAATTAAGGCTGCAGGAAGCTACAAAAATTGACTAGTGATTGTTGCTATACACTTTGAACCTTATTATTTATTAAAGGTCTTGCTGTGTAAATGATTATATCCACCCCAGTAAATATATCCCAGGATTTCTGTGATGCTAACAGAACAGGGGAGAGAGGCAGGCTCAAATTGTATTTATATACTTGCATACTTAAATAGTTGTATTTATATATGTACTTTTATATAGGTGGTGATTTACCCCTTGCCCCCTCCAACCCCTGGCTCTTTAAGAAAATCTAAATGCTGGGAGGCAAGCATTAGGATCTTGTGACTGCTGTAATTGGCTGTCCCAAGTATGAATTGGGATCTTCCTGTGACATCACAGTTATTGTGCTTGGAGCATACAGTGCGCATGCTCTCAGCACAGAAATCTGTTCTCCATGGATGCATATGTGTAGCTTCTCTGCATTAATGTGATTGTAAAGTCTTGTTTTTTTTTCTATTAAAATAACAAACATGTTATACAGTACTTACCTGCTCTGTGCAGTGGTTTTGCACAGAGCCACCCAGATTCTCCTCTTCTCAGGTCCCTGGCTGGAGTTTCTGGGCCCTACCCTCCTGTTGAGTGCCCCTGCAGCAAGCAGCTTGCTATGGGGGCACCCGAGCCAAGCTGCAGCTCTGTGTATCCATTCAGACACAAAGCTGCCATTTGGCTATGCCCCCTCACTCTCCTGATTGGCTAACTGAGCTTGATTGACAGCAGCGGGAGCCAATAGCGCCTCTGCTGTGTCTCAGCCAATCAGGATAGAGAGTCCTGGAAGGTCGAGGCACTTGTGGACAATCGCTGAAAAGAGAGGAGGCTCAGGTAATTTTTAGAGGGGGCTGCTGCACACATATAAATAAAAAAAAAACCTTCTGCCTGTACAACCCCTTTAATGCCTACCTGCCAAGTGGCTGCATATTTGCATATGATTGCTGGTAACAAGTTAGTTATCTACCAGCTTGTTGTAATGTACAGGAACCCTAGTGAAAAAATATCTTCCTGAGATCTTGGCACCATTCCCCTACTTCACTTTAACTAAACAGAAAGCAATGTGGTCTTGCAACAGTGGCTGGACTTCCCATGTATCCTTGTGCAAATTTTAGCAGGGGAGCACAGGGGTTGATTCACTAAAAGCAAATAGACTGTGCACATCTTTACCTTTTTTTTACTAAACTCTGGAGCAACTGCACTTTCAGAGTGCACAGTCTATCTGCCTTTATCTGCCTATGTTCCTGCAAGACACCAGTTCCAGCCATCTTCTGCGGGAACTCTTTTGTTTTTCCTTTCTTTAGCATTCTATACTTCCTGGCCAGTAAACATGGCATTCCTGGGGCAGCAACATAACATTAGGCTAGGCTTGCTGGGCTTATAGGCACTAGGACTGCTATAGGTGATGCCACACTAAGTTTTTTACCAAAGAAATGTAGCAGAATACATTTTGTTCTAAATTTTTGAAGAAAGATTATTTATTTGCAAATTTTTATAAACAGAAACTAAGAAAACATAGTGTATTTTTTCATCTATTTAGCAAAAAAATAAAAAAAGCAGTGGTGTTTAAATACCACCAAAAGAAATCGCTATCTGTCTCAAAAAATCATTAAAAAAATGATAAAAAATCTTCTTTTGGGTACAGTGTTACATGACTGAGTAATTGTCATTCAAAGTGTGACAGTGCTCAAAACTTAAAAATGGCCTGGGCAGGCAGAGGGTTAAAGTGTTCAGTTTCGAGGTGGTTTAAGTCAAACTCCATTTGAAATAAATAAATGTTCACATCTACCAAATCTGTACTTTTTTTTTAAAGACTTTTTAAAAAGCTTACCTGAATCTTTTGTCATGTGATCTTCTGCAGCACCACTTTTGGTGACAGCGACAGGTGATCTTAAGTTCTTTTTTCTGTTTACTACTGCTTAGCTGATTGACTTGTGTCTGATACTTATCATAATGTCACACTGGAATGCTTCAGGACCCTGTGCAGACTTCTGTGAGAATCTGGTGATGGGCAGTTGTGGTAGCCATTGGGTAGCAGCCACAAAAGAAGAAAGATACAGTATACTGGAACTGCAGACTGGACTCACCCACACTACAAAGCATGAGAAAGAAGACTTGGAGCACAGCATGTAAAGTGACTGGAGTTTTAGGTAGGCAATTGTGGTTTTGAGTTAGACTTTTATGAATAAAATATATAGATTAGGTAGGAAGTGGAATGTGATTTTTTTTTCATGTCCCGTAGATAAGCTTTAAGCCAGAGGTCAAATTAGGGTGAACTTTTTAACAGCCATCATGGCTTTACCTTGGGACATTTCACTTCATATGGCATCAAAGCAAATAGCATTTGCTATTAACAAAGTATAAAATGAATAAATGGTTTAACATCAGGCTATGTGACATGCACACTCTATAAGAGTTTTAGATTTTTTTTATTTTTTTTACTTGGTTCACATGCAGTTCAGGAACATATTGTTCATCTCGCCAATATATTTTCTGCACTGAAAGGGTAAGTGAAGGCAACTAACGAAGCATGCTGTTAATACTGTCCTTTCACTAACCCCTTATTTTGAAAAGAAGTACACCAGTGACCGACAGACTTCATATTCTCAACAAATACAAATTTCTCTCATGTTGTTAGTGTCCTTTTTATGTTCTCAATAACATTTTATTTCTGCAATATGTGTAAACAAAATACCACAGTGTCTTACTATAATGTGATAAACATCATTTATTGCCTGGAAGTAATTTTACTATCTGTATAAACTACATTTATTCTCAAGCTGGAACACATAAGCATTGAAGTATACCTGTCAGAGGAAAAATATTGTGTTTTATTTACTTGACAACCCTTGGGTCAATGATTTAGAACAATTGAGTACTGTCCATGACACTTTTTTTTATTTGCACCAAATTCCAAATCTTCACAACAAGCAGTAATAAAACACAAAGTTTTAGCAAAATGTTAAAAGGTAAGTTCACCTTTACAGAAAATCGGTAAGGTGAACTTACATTGGCCCCCTCCAGTGGCGTCTCTAGCTTTCATATTTAGGGGGGGGCACATGGGGGGACAGGGACAAAAGTAGGGGGGCAACAATAAAACGCAAATATATATATACATTTTTTTTTCAAGAATAGAATGCACTCCAGAGGTCTTGTTACAAATTCACCTTTGTTTTATTTGTGCAACATACAATACACTTGAGCTTCAACGTTTCAGTCCAACTACAGACTTTTATAAAGATGCAAAAAAGTCCCTAGGCGTACTTCCAGAAGGAAGCTGGAGAGTCCCTTTAACATGGCCCATAGCCGTAGACAAAAATATGCATTATGAAGGGCCAACTATAATGAGCTAGCTTGTCCTGTAAGAAAAGCTGATTCAGCCCTACTTCCATGAAAAACTTCTAATGCCCTGTACACATGATTGGACGTTGATTGGACATTCCGACAACAAAATTCATCGGATTTTCTCAGACGGATGTTGGCTCAAACTTGTCTTGCATACACACGGTCGCACAAAGTTGTCGGAATTTCCTAACGTCAAGAACGTGGTGACGTACACCAAGTACGACGAGACGATAAAAGGGCTGTTGAATACCAAGTGCGCCACCCTTTGGGCTCCTTTTGCTAATCTCCTATTAGTAAAAGTTTGGTGAGAGACGATTCGCGCTTTTTCAGACTCGAGGTTTTCAGATAGTTTTTCTGCTGTTCAGTTTGTGCTTGTGGGCTTGTATCTGCTCTTCAGTGCGTGCAGTGAGTTCCCATTGGTTTATTCAGTGTTTTCTTGTCCACTCGTTACTGATTTTCAGGTCGCTCTTCACAAGCCTTGCTGTTCTTCAGTGCGTTCTGTTACTTCGTTCTGACCAGCTGACCATTTTGAAGCTATGTTGCGTGTACGTACTCATCGTAGCGTTCGTGCTGTGTGGGGGCTTGGTGTTGGGGTTCTTACTTTGACAAAAGCCCAGTCCATGAACAGGGTGGGGAGGAGTTCATGGAGCAAGAATTGGTTGCTCCAGTGTGACCAATTCTGTCACATGCCTTTGCTCCGTGAGATCCGTGAGAATAATCCTGATGATTTCAGGAACTTTCTCAGGATGATGGACCCCGTATTTCACCGTTTGTTGACTTTGCTGACCCCTTATATCAGCAGGAAGGATACCTGCATGAGGCAAGCCATCACTCCGGAGCAGAGGTTAGTCGCCACGTTGTGGTACTTGGCGACGGGGAGAAGCCTGCAGGACCTCAAGCTCCTGTTCTGCCATCATTCAGGTCCTGCAGAAGGACTATATTAAGGTAAGATTTATCCTTTAACATCACATTTTATTGTATTTAATGTTTGATAATATATTGTATTTCTTTCATCATTCCCTAATTACCATGATTGCAATATGCTGTGAATGTCCCCTTTGTCCTCATGGATGCTGGAATTTTTAAACGTTTTTTTGTCCTTCATGCATATTTGCCTTTACTTACCTCCCCAGCATGCTATGCTTGACCCATATCCGCCTCGCCTAGTCACTTAACAATGTATTTTGTCAGCTCCATTGTAGTGATTTACCCTAAACACTCCCTAAAATGTGTAAAAATTTTATTTGTGTCCTTAAATTCTGGCAGAGTGCAAGAGGCTTTTTTTTGGGGTCCCAAACTCATTTGGAACCCTCCCTCCCCCCAACCGCTAAGTCAACCGATACCAATCCTCTATCTGCTGACTTTGCCAAACCCATACACACTATACCTACCTCTTTGGTGGTCAGATTTATGGATGAATTCCCCAAAGCATGTAGTGCAAGGGCCTGCCTGAATACTTTCAAATGGTAATGTTTAAAGTTTTTGTATCCTATTATTATCTTGATAGGTAATTGCAGAATTTTAAAATTGTGCTCCAATTTGTAAAGTGTGTATTTATATTTTTGTATTATGACACTTCTTACCTGTCCAGTGGGCTGCCAATAGTGCAAGTAAGGAGGGGCTGGCCAAAGTAATACACATTATTTAGGCATTCATCTCTCAATGAAGTGGAGAGGGTAACCTGTCCAAAACATCTCCCCCCCCCTAAAATTTTTACAGTGGGCCATCAGAGTGGGGGTGATTAATCTGATAAGTGGACCTTATATTTTTGTCTTTAAATACTCCCTAAAATTAATGTTATACTGATGTTGGCCAAGAATGTTTGTCTCTAATCTGCTTTCTCTGCTTTCAATGTTTATGTGCAAAATGACTAATTTTTTTTTCTGGTTTGACTCCACAGTTTCCTTCCATGCCACAGGAATGGCAGACTGTGGCCTCCCACTTTGCCCAGTAGTGCGACTTTCCCAGTTGCGTAGGGGCAATTGATGGGAAACACGTCAACATCGTCCCACCCCCCAACTCGGGGTCATACTATTACAACTACAAGGGGTTCAATACTATTGTGATGTTGGCGGTGGTGTCGGCTACTTACGAGTTCCTGATTGTGGACGTGGGAAAGAATGGCCGGATGTTGGATGGTGGAGTCATTGCCCAGACTGAGTTCTACAGGCTTCTCCAGAATGGCAGCTTGGGCTTGCCACCTCCAGAAGACAATGTGAAAGGAGTCCCATTCCCCTTCGTTGTGGATGAAGCGTTTGCGCTGGGGGGCCATCTTATGCAGCCATTCCCTATGAGGACCCTCACCCTGGACCAGAGGGTTTTTAATTACCGGCTGGCCAGAGTCAGAAGAGTGGTGGAGAATACATTTGGAATAATGGCCAGCTGGTTCCGCCTATTTCTTACACCAATACACATGGCGGAATATAAACTCAATCACATCATCTGCTGTGTTCTCCACAACTTTTTAAGGAGAAATTCTTTGAACTATCCTGCCTCAGTTGGGCCTGAGGCCGGAATTCTGAATGAATCAACTCTGACGGCGCTTGAAACTGGCTGTCCTGGCTTGCCCCCCCAGAGTGCCCGCGAGGTTCGTATAAGATACATGGAATACTTTGCGGGTAGGGGGGCCATCGATATGCCAGACAATGTCTGAGACATTTTTAACTAAAAATATATTTGAAACTGAACAAATATTTGCTTTGATTTACTGCTTGGCTTTCTTTTAGCTGTCTCCTCGGTTATCTTTTATCAATGTTATTTTTGTTGGTCTTTTTCTTCAACAGTGCAAACTAAATTTCTTTGACACATGAGGTAACAATCTCTTCTTCGGCTAACTATTATTATTATGTTGTGGGTCTGCTACACACACACCTTGTTTTTGTTGTTAATGTATGTAATGCATTACTGACAAAAATATTAATAATTTTCAGCACCATGACTGAAATTTGGGGAGTCATGAAAATGGCATGATTGTGTAAAATTAGAAAGCCCTGTTGGGTGTTATTTACTAAAGGAAAATACACTTTGCACTACAAGTGCACTTGAGACTGCACTGAAACTGCACTTCTAGTGCAAAGTGGATTTGCCTTTAGTAAATAACCCCCATTGTCACTGAAAACACCAACTTTACTCCAAAAATGGGCTTTTGAGCATTGAAAGAAGAAGCCACACATTGTTGATTATCATACTTTTTAATCAAAGCACAATCACATGTGCGTTTATAAAAGGGGTTTTGAACAAACCAACATGTTTGTTGTATAACATTTTTTTAGGTCACATTAATGATAAATGGCTTTTTATAGGTAAGACAGGCATGTTTAAAACCATAAAACAATACACAACTCTGGAACTTACAAAGTTCAACTTTTATAAAGTGAAGGCAATATCAGACATGAGTATGTACAAACTGTGTTTGATATTGCCTTCAGCAGATGGGGTGATGTCACCCCTGTAAAAGCCAAATTTTGAAGATGCACACAAATTGCCTAATGTCAACATGTGCTAGCTGCCATCATGGGGGATCAATGGACGTGTTTTGTGGGTGCAACCCCCTTCCTCTCAGCTACTTTATTATCGAGGAAGGGGTTGCACTCACAAAACACATACATTGATCTCCCGTGATGGCAGATAGCACATGTTGACACACTGTGTGCATCTTCAAAATTTGGCTTTTAAAGTACGTAAAAAATTAGTCATAAAAAAAAGCTGAAGAAATTTAGGGATTTCTGGGTGTTTTAGATTCTCCCTAAAACATCAATGATGTTCTTCATTTTGTTTTGAACCTCATTGATGTTTTCCTTTAGGTTTTCTAAATTACACCCCATTATCTCCCCGATGAGGATCTGGGCACTTTCACTGGTGAAATGACATTCCTCTTCCACAACATCCCGATCACCTACAAAAAAACCACAAAAACACACCATGTATTATAAATATGCAGGCATCTATCTATTACCTGAGGCTGTGGTCGCAGACACTCACCTGTTGTGGTGACAATTTCTACAACATCTCCCTCCTCCTCCTCTGGTTGGGTTTAGGGGATTTCCCCTTCTTCCTGAGGTGGGGGGTCCCTCGTCTCCTCTGATTAGTGGTGTCCTCCCAGTCTTTTCTCCCCTATGTGAACAAAAATAGGTATACTTAGCACACAGATATTTGATGGCAGAAATAGGAATATGAAACATTGCTTGGAAGTGGG
Organism: Lithobates clamitans; assembly: GCA_037952925.1. Taxonomy (NCBI): domain Eukaryota; kingdom Metazoa; phylum Chordata; class Amphibia; order Anura; family Ranidae; genus Lithobates; species Lithobates clamitans. Next base: position 567,222 of record JBBGZY010000457.1, on the reverse strand, counting down.
GTACAATTGTCTGTTTTGGCAGAGTTCCAAGCTGATGATTTTTTTTTTGTAAAGCTTGAATACTTACCTGTTTTCTGCAAGCTTCACAGATGGAGACACCCCTATAGTATACACTGGAGCACCTATGTGGGTCCCCCAATAAAAAGGGTGTTCTTTTGTCCCACACTAGTGCTCCAGCTTCTAGATGTGTAAACAGCTGCTGAGTGTCCTCTCCCTACACAGAATCTAGTTTGCATTTCATTCTAGTTACAAACCCATCGAGACAACAAACTTTTTTTAATAGAAGTAGGCCAGAAAAATGGAATTGCATCTGGCCAAAACATTGTATTTTAGTGGCAGAACGAACAATGTTTCCTACGAACGATTAATGTGCCTATGAACATGAAAGTTGCCATTTTAAACTGTACAACAGTAAAGAAAAGCACATGGAGCAGCACGAACGTGATAAAAAGAAAGAATAGGAACACAGGACAGCTACTTACTTTTTTGCAGCGCTCTCCTGATCCTTCTATACTGATCGTGCTCCCTTAATTTGAGGTCTGACCACTGTTTCCTCAGTTGATCCTTGGATCGTCGTACCCCAAAATTCCGGCGCAGACTCTTCACAACTTTCGCCATGATCTTGGCCTTTCTGACATTTGGGTTTGGGTAAGGTCCATACTTCCCATCATAGTCGGCCCTTTTCAAGATGTCCACCATCTCCACCATCTCAACAAAGGCCATATTTGATGCCTTAAATCGCCTGTGGGATCCTGACATTTCTGGCTCAGGGCTTTCCTCCTCGTCGCTGGAATTATCACGCACCTGTTGTCTCTACGCCATGTGCTCTCCCGCACTGCGCTGAAAGAGAAGGGGCGGGGAATAGACTAAAAAGAACATCAGGGGCGGGCAGAGTTTCACGCATGCACAGTGTATATAAAGCATAACATGCATGCATCGTACGTATGATCTGTGAGCGGAGGAAGGAGTATCAGAAGTGCCGATCGTGATAACGAAGGTACCATTTTAACTTGGGCCTATACTGCTTATAAATTGAGGCCTATATTGGGACAAGATTAGGAGAGTTTAGCCTGACATTAGGGTTTGTCTTGTGTTGTGTCTTGCAGAGAAAATGAATCTAGTCAATGATCATGACTTTATGCCAATATTCATTGATATGTTCATGGAGCTGCCCTGTCTGTGGCAGGTAAACCACCCCTATTATAACAATAAAACAGAGAGGAAGGCAGCGCTGGATCAATTGGTGGGATTTGTGAAGCCGGTGATCCCCACGGCAGACATCCCCTATTTGAAGGCGCTAATTGGTGGCATGAGGAGCACTTATCTTAGAGAGCACAAGAAGGTCCAGGATTCACAGAGATCAGGAGCTGTAGCAGATGACATTTATGTACCCAGGCTGTGGTACTATGACAGACTGCATTTTCTGGCAGGTCAGACTGAACCCAGGCCAGCACTCTCCAGTCTTCCTTCCACACTTCCTCCCCCCCTCTGAGGCTTCAGACGCCCAACCTGAGCCTTCCAGGCAGCAACATGTGGAGGAGCCCAGCTTGAGCCAGGTATAGCATTCGTCTAAATATTTCTGTTTGTCAAATTAATGATGTTAAATATATGTTACTTTTGATAACTAATTTCTGATTTCACAAAGATTTTTACATATCAGTAGACAGTAGTGGCCACAAATGATTGTGACAAGAATGAAAAATGCTGGGCTCAGAATGATAGATTTATTGACATTCAATTTGCAACAGTCATGAGATGAAAATTGTGTGTGATTGATGAACAAAAAACTAAAACAATGTCCATTTTTCATACACAGGAAAGTCTCAGCCAGGAGGTGGCGGGGGTAAGTGGCAGCCAGGAGGTGGCCGGGCCCAGTAGCCTGCCCGATATCCAGGTCCCTCCCCTCCGCCTTACACAAAAAAGTGGCAAGAAGAGGAGTAACCTGGAGGAGGCAGCAATTGGCCTATTTTGGAAGGCTACTGCGGCCCTCAGAACCCTGCACAGTCTTCAAGAGGACTTTGCCTATATTACAGCCTGCAAAATGCTGGAAATGGAGGAGGGCCAACGCCTAATATGTGAGTATCTCATCTCACAAGTCCTAAATAAGGGGTTGAGGGGCCAGCTAACAAGCCAAACCCACGTTTGTGAGTTCAACCATGGTCCTCTTCCTCCTCCTCCAGGTCCTCCTCCTCCTCCTCCACCTCCTACCACACCTCCAACACCAGAGCCACAGCCTGAAAGGAAGCGTCTAAGGAAGACCAGCGAGTGATGGCCTGGGTTCAGTCTGGTCTGGCAAAAGATGCAGGCTGTTGTACTACCACAGTCTGGGGACATATATGACATCTGCTGCTGTTCCTGATCTCTTGTAGTCCTGGACCAGATTGTGCTCACTATTATAAGGACTCCTCAGGCCACCAATTTTGACTGTAAAATTATTGATGTGTGCCCTGGGGTACAAAGGAATCGCAAATTTCACCAGTTTATCCAGCGTTGCTTTCCTCCTTATTTTGTTATGACCCAGAATAAATGGCTATTTATTTTTCACCTATACTTGCCTATGTGTTTTACTTCAAAAAGGACAGTTTGTTTGTGAGTAGACAGGTACATTTCCAAAATACAACGTGAAATTAACAAGGGACACCAACACCAACTAATCTCCTTGAGATTCTAAAATACAATATAATAATGGTGTTGTGGTAACTTGACACACAAAACCCACAAAAATAATTATGGAGATCACAAAAAAAAAATAAAAAAATAAAAAAAACAGGAGATCTTGATTAAAAAAACGAACAACAAATTATCAAAAATAAAAAAACATAAAACCCCCAAAAAATTTGGTAGATCTGACGAATACAAATATTATATTCATGAAATCACAGGAAATAATAAAGGAAGAAGTTTGTGACAACTCTGTGTGAATATAAGCAGCAAAACAACTTCATTCTTCTAGCATTATAAAGAAGAAGAGAGTGCGCTGCATTAAACAAATGGGTAGCTCCCAGCAGCATTCACAGGCCATGGGCAAGGTAAATGAGGTGTATTGGGGAAAATCAATGGGATGATTGATCATGTGGGGGTGTCAGGGTCTCTCACTCACCTCAGCTTGCTTGACAGCTGCCAGCTCAGAGCTCAGCAGGACAGGTCCTCTCTTCCTCCTCTGGTCCTGGGGGGTGGGTGATGTTGCTCCTGGGGTCAAGCTCAACTTAGTCCACAGAACTGTTACTGTACTGTCCTCAGCCACCAACCAACAGCGGCGTGTCAAAAGATCCGACCGTGGTGGTGAGGGGAGTTGTAGCACGAATTCGAAGGCTGGCTGCGCTGCTCTCCAGAGGGATAGGTAGGGAGCTTGAGCACGCAGCCGCAGCCCTGGACTACAACTCCCACAAACAACAGTGGCGGCCATCATGTGAAGTCATCTGGGCTAGCCCCAACTTACTTGAGGCTCAGAGTCTTTCAGGCGGACACTCGGACAGCTGCGGCGCCAGCCAGCAGATGTTTTTTCGGGTTACACTTTGGGGGCACATGGGGGCACACAGTAAAATTGGAGGGGTGTGGCCCCCTCAGGCCCCACACTAGTGACGCCAATGACCCCCTCCCCAACCCCCCAGTCCTGCTGTACCAGAGCCCTGCGATCCCCCGCTGTCAGGCACCGGAATGTCACTTCACCGGTCCAGAGATTTGAAATCCTCCTGGCTTTCTCTCCTCTCCTCCAGTGCTGACAGGACAGGCTAAATGGATTCTGATTGGTCAGCGCCATCCATGTGATCAATTAGAAATCCTCCTATCTGTACACGCTGAGAGGTACGGATAGGAGATTAAGCTGAGGGGATTTAAAATCCCTGGATCGGTGAAGCAGCATTCTGGTGTCTCACTGCAGGGGATCGCGGGACACTGGTACAGTGAGAAGGGGGGATGGGGAGGGGGTCCAATGTAAGATTTTCTGTAAAGGTGAACTTTCACTTTAAGTAAGACAATCTCAGAGAAAAAAAAACACAAACATGCGCAGCAATTGTAATTAAATGTAAGTAGTTAGTGAGATAAGAAAAGGAGAGGTTTATAGACTGGGACAGGGAGTAAAGCTGGTCATAGATGGTTCGAATCTCAGATAGTTCAGCAGGTACATGCCAAGATTCAATCCATATATGGGCAGGCTAATTGTACCAAAGTCAATCCATCGATCGACTTGGGTACAACCAGCATGTTGGATTTACAGCATGCAATTATTGCCAGCGGTTATAGCCACTAACAATAATCAATGTGTTCTCCTGGCAGGGAAGGCCCCCTCCACCGGGAGAACACAACAGTTTTGCAGGATAGATTCCCCCATCAACAATGACTGTGCTGATGGGGGAATCAAGTGATTTTGATCAAGTTACTTTCCACAGAACCGTTACTGTACTGTCCTCAGCCACCAACCAACAGCGGCGTGTCAAAAGATCCGACCGTGGCGGTGAGGGGAGTTGTATCACGAACTCGAAGGCTGGCTGCGCTGCTCTCCACAGGGATAGGTAGGGAGCTTGAGCACGCAGCCGCAGCCCTGGACTACAACTCCCACAAACAACAGTGGCGGCCATCATGTGAAGTCATCTGGGCTAGCCCCAACTTACTTGAGGCTCAGAGTCTTTCAGGCGGACACTCGGACAGCTGCGGCGCCAGCCAGCAGATGTTATTCGGGTTACACTTGGGGGGCACACAGTAAAATTGGAGGGGTGTGGCCCCCTCAGGCCTCACACTAGTGACGCCAATGACCCCCTCCCCAACCCCCCAGTCCTGCTGTACCAGAGCCCTGCGATCCCCCGCTGTCAGGCCCCGGGAATGTCACTTTACCGGTCCAGAGATTTGAAATCCTCCTGGCTTTCTCTCCTCTCCTCCAGTGCTGACAGGACAGGCTAGATGGATTCTGATTGGTCAGCGCCATCCATGTGATCAATTAGAATGCCTTCTATCTGTACACGCTGAGAGGTACGGATAGGAGATTAAGCTGAGGGGATTTAAAATCCCTGGGTCGGTGAAGCAGCATTCTGGTGTCTCACTGCAAGGGATCACGGGACACTGGTACAGTGAGACGGGGGGATGGGGAGGGGGTCCAATGTAAGATTTTCTGTAAAGGTGAACTTTCACTTTAAGTAAGACAATCTCAGAGAAAAAAAAACACAAACATGCGCAGCAATTGTAATTAAATGTAAGTAGTTAGTGAGATAAGAAAAGGAGAGGTTTATAGACTGGGACGGGGAGTAAAGCTGGTCATAGATGGTTCGAATCTCAGATAGTTCAGCAGGTACATGCCAAGATTCAATCCATATATGGGCAGGCTAATTGGACTTTTGTGTGACCGTGTGTATGCAAGGCAAGCTTGAGCCGAATTCCGTCAGAAAAACCATCCAAGTTTTTTCCAACGGAAAATCCACTCGTGTATACGCGGCATAACAGTCACAGAGGTGAGGGTCGTCACAAAACTGTTGGATACTGATTGAGAAAACTGAGGTCCACATTTAGTCCATTATCTTTTCTGTCATATAGAATTACTCTATCATTCTTAGTCCAAAAGTTTTCCTTTCCTGAGTAGTTTTGAAGTTCCCTTTAAGAACTAAACAGTCATGTCTTCCATAATTTGGTCTGGTTGTGAAAAATGATGTCCCAGTTAATTGTATTTGTTGCAAGTGCACTCATACAGCTATAATCAACTCAGTCTGCATTTTAGAAAGCATTCAAGCCAAAGCACCAGCATGCTTGTCAGGCACATAGTATTTCAGAAGGCAGTCAAGAAGCAATATTAGCCTACATACTGAATTTCCAACAGGTTTCTTTGGGATATTGAAAAATATGAAATTTATAGTAAAAAAAAGAAAATTACTCATTACTTTAGAAAATGAAGAGAGATTCAGCAATACCCAAAATACAGTTGTAAATAAAGAAATAGCTGTCAGCTTTAGTTTTTCACATAATCAAATAACTGACCAAACCTTTCTTTCTAAAATAACTCAGCAGACCACTTCAAAAATTATTTAATAACAAGAAACCTGCCAGCTGCTTTGGGTAAGATGTGATATTTTATGTGCTACTACTTTTAGGTCATTCTTTAACTCTCAGTTTTATTTGAAGGTGATTTCTTGCATTTGAAATTAAACCTTCAGAAATATGAATTTGACTTTAGTCATGCATAGTTAACATTTTACATCAAGGGGTATTTAAAAGAAAAATTCATAAAGGAAGGAGGAAACAAAGCAGGAGTTGTTGCCCACTTTGACCAACCAGGCTTAATTTTACAGTGCCTTGAAAAAGTATTCATACCCCTTGAAATTTTCCACATTTTGTTATGGTAAATCCAAAAATGTAAATGTATTTTATTGGGATTTTTGATAGACCAACACAAAGTGGCACGTAATTGTGAAGTGGAAGGAAAACGATAAATGGTTTTCAAAATGTTTTACAAACAAATATCTGAAAAATATGTCATGCATTTGTATTCAGCCCCCCTGAGTCAATACCTTGTAGAACCAACTTTCGCTGCAATTACAGCTGCAAGTGTTTTGGGGTATGTCTCTACCAGCTTTGCACATCTAGAGAGTGAAATTTTTGCCTATTCTTCATTGCAAAATAGCTCAAGACTGGATGGAGAGTGTCTGTGAACAGCAATTTTCAAGTCTTGCCACAGTTTCTCAATTGGATTTAGGTCTGGACTTTGACTGGGCCATTTTAACACATGAATATGCTTTGATGTAATTCATTGCATTATAGCTCTGGCTGTAGGTTTAGGGTCGTTGTCCTGCTAGAAGGTGAACCTTCGCCCCAGTCTCAAGTCTTTTGCAGACTCTAATGCCCCGTACACACGGTCGGATTTTCCGATGGAAAATGTCCGATCGGAGCGTGTTGTCGGAAATTCCGACCGTGTGTGGGCTCCATCGGACATTTTCCATCGGATTTTCCGACACACAAAGTTGGAGAGCAGGAGATAAAATTTTCCGACAACAAAATCCGTTGTCGGAAATTCCGATCGTGTGTACACAAAGCCGACGGACAAAGTGCCACGCATGCTCAGAATAAATAAAGAGATGAAAGCTATTTGCCACTGCCCCGTTTATAGTCCCGACGTACGTGTTTTACGTCACCGCGTTTAGAACGATCGGATTTTCCGACAACTTTGTGTGACCGTGTGTATGCAAGACAAGTTTAAGCCAACATCCGTCGGAAAAAAATCCTAGGATTCTGTTGTCGGAATGTCCGAACAAAGTCCGACCGTGTGTACAGGGCATAACAGGTATTGCCTGTTTGCCCTGTATTTGGCTCCATCCATCTTACCATCAACTCTGACCAGTTTTCCTGTCCCTGCTGAAGAAAAGCATTCCCACAACATAATGCTGCCACCACCATGTTTCACGGTGTGGATGGTTCAGGGTGATGTGCAGTGTTAGTTTTCCGCCATCCATAGAGTTTTGCTTATAGGCCACAAAGTTTAATTTTGGTTTCATCTGACCAGAGCACCCTCTTCTACAGGTTTGCTTTGGCCCCCACATGGCTTCCCGCAAACTGCAAACTGGACTTCTTATGGCTTTCTTTCAACAATGGCTTTCTTCTTGTCACTCTTCCATAAAGGCGTGAAGTGCACGACTAATAGTTGTCCTATGGACAGATTCTCCCACCTGAGCTGTGGATCTTTTAGATCCTCCAGAGTTACCATGGGCCTCTTGGCTGCTTCTCTGATTAATGCTTTCCTTGCCCGGCCTGTCAGTTTAGGTAGACGGTCATGTCTTGGTAGGTTTGCAGTTGTGCCATACTCTTTCCATTTTCAGATGATGGATTGAACAGTGCTCTGTGAGATGTTCAAAGCTTGGGATATATTTTATATCCTAACCCTGCTCTAAACTTCTCAACAACTTTATCCCTGACCTGTCTGGTGTGTTCTGTGGCCTTCATGATGCTGTTTGTTCACTAAGGTTCTCTAACAAACCTCTGAGGGCTTCACCTTCACAGAACAGCTGTATTTATACTGAGATTAAATTACACACAGGTGGACTCTATTTGCTAATTAAGTGACTTCTGAAGGCAATGGATTCCATTAGATTTTAGTTAGGGTTATCAGAGTAAAGGGGGCTGAATACAAAAGCATGCCACACTTTTCAGATATTTATTTGTATAAAATTTTGAAAACCATTTCTCTTTTTTCTTCCACTTCACAATTATTAGCCACTTTGTGTTGGTCTAACACATAACATCCCAATAAAATACATTTACGTTTTTGTTTGTAACATAAAATGTGTAAAATGTTAAGAGGTATGAATACTTTTTCAAGGCACTGTATATTTGCTGAAATGTCAGAGGAGCTAATAAGCTAATATTTTTAAAGTTTATTTTTGTAATAGCTAGACTTTACAACTTAGTCAGATTTATGACAGCTTTAGGATTTTAGTTATTCTCCCTGTTTTTCAAGAGCCCCACTTTGGACTTTCAGCTCTAAGAAATCTCATTTCTTGCAGTAATTATACCTAAGGTAATGTAATGTGTCTGTATATATATTTGTACTGAAAATCACAATATTCCATTAAAAAACAAAAAATACAAAATTCCAGCTTAAATAAAGCTATCTAGAAATTGCTCCTGCATAAAAATGGCAAAGTGCGGAAAAAAGTAAAGAAAAAAACCAAAGCATATTCTAAACACTCACAATATGGCCACCATTACACGTGGCAGGAACAGACCACCCATAATTAGTAACCTGACATAATGATGAAACAACAAATGATGTGCTAGGAGAACATAGCAACAAAATTACAAATTACCAAATAGCCAAAAAAAACATTATGCAAGGCCAAACACACACACGTGCCAAAAGTAAACAAGTGTAATGCCCCGTACACACGGTCAGACTTTGTTCGGACATTCCGACAACAAAATCCTAGGATTTTTTCCAACTGATGTTAGCTCAAACTTGTCTTGCATACACACGGTCACACAAAGTTGTCGAAAAATCCGATCGTTCTAAACGCGGTGACGTAAAACACGTACGTCGGGACTATAAACGGGGCAGTGGCCAATAGCTTTCATCTCTTTATTTATTCTGAGCATGCGTGGCACTTTGTGCGTCGGATTTGTGTACACACGATCGGAATTTTATATCCTGCTCTCAAACTTTGTGTGTCGGAAAATCCGATGGAAAATGTGTGATGGAGCCTACACACGGTCAGAATTTCCGACAACACGGTCCTATCACACAAATCCGAACCGTGTATACGGGGCATTAGAGTGGGAATAGCACTCCACACAAGAAAAAGACAATAGATCCACAAAAAACCTGACAGTGCACAAGAATGGAAATACATACAAATGTACATAATGTAAATCAATGCTCCACAACCAGGTAGAAGAAACCTTAGGACTCGGATATATGAATAGTTGCAGAGGAGGAATAATGGTGAGATCTCCAAGACTAATACCACTGGAAAAAAGAGCATGCCATCCCAAATAAAATGAGTTTGCATGCAAACCTAGTGAAATTTCCAACATAGAAAAAGGGTCTGGACATCCAGAACACCACACAGAAGAATCAGCCTTATATTGAACATAAATGGCAAAAAGTAGCGAAACATAACAATTTGTGCATACTGTATATGTCAAGGAGTTTGCCAAAGAAATCAGGGTCAGAGTCCATAAGAGTACAGAAGGCCATCAACTAAATATCCATCCAGTCAGGGAGTATGTATACCACTAACTGTTCTGCCCATAATTTATCCATGAATCAGGGAGCCATAAGCATACATAAATGTACTGTACATATATACGTACTGTTTGTTTAATGTTTTAGTGCCTTACATTATCAGCACAATGTTTATGTGAATAAATGACTTTTTTATTTTCTTTGGTTTTTTTTTTTTTGTTTGGATAAATAATAAAATGGATATTAAATAAAACAATTTATTTATAATAGGAAACTTAAAGTGGAACTTCATTCTTTTAATCAACATTGACTATTTTTAATCCATACACTGCTAGCATTAGTAAAAAGATAGGAAAGTATATTATATAAATATATCATATTTACTTGTTTTAAACCTTGTTTTTTACATTTCCTCAGTTACTTCCTGGTTTCCAGACCAAGGCCAATGATGTCATATATCCCAGGAGTCTTCAGGAAGGGAGGAGGGTTTTTTTCAGCTAAGCACACTCTCCTGCCTGCATGCCTGAGCTGAGGGCAGATAGATTGCAGGAAGTAAATGGTACATGAATCATCTGCCCTCTCTCAAGATGGTCATGGCCAGAAATGCTAGGGAGTGTTTTTCAAAGTGACTTCTCAGCAAAAAAAAGCATGGAGACATGGATGAGTGAGTTTGCTTTGAATAAAAAAAAAAAAATTAAATAGCGTTTTTGGTTTGTGATGCTCAGATGCAGTGTAGTTCTACTTTAAGCTGACAAAAGGTTAGTGCCATATCAGTTTAATATTCCATAGGTATAATAAATGATGTTATTTCATAATTATATAAATTCAGAATCAAGAGAACTTACTGTAAAGGAAGGATAAAATCATTTCCCTAAATGATGGCAATCCTTCATCACCTCCCACTAATTCTGAACAGGCTAGGCAAGGTGGCATATGCATAATACAAAGGGTTGCACAGATTTGCAAGTATGAATGCATGCACAATTTTTTACTTTGATTTGAATGAGCTACCCCAGATTTTGCATGCTCTAGTTTTAGTAAACAACCCCCACTGGGTTTGATTTACTAAAGGCAAATAGAATGGGCACTTTGCAAGTGCAGTTGCTCCAGAGCTTAGTAAATGAGGCAAGATGTTACTTTGCAAAGAATACCCAATCACATGCAAATAAAAATAAAAAAAACAGCATTTTTGCTTGCATATGATTGGATCATGCAAGTCAGCAGAGCATCCCCTTCTTTTCTAAGCAATTGCACTTGTAGAGTACAACTGCGCTTGCGAAGAGCACCGTCTATTTGTCTTTAGTAAACCAACCCCAGTGACTGAGAGGCTTTATCTTATTCATATGGATTTACATAAATATGTTTTACCTGTTTTTTTAAAATCTTTTCTTTGTTTTTAAGGCCCAGATGACAGCGTCATCTGTGTATATGAAATTTATGTTTATTATTGTTGCAATGTAATTGCATTATAGTACAGTGGTATCTAAGGATATCAGGCGGGGCGTGTGCTGCCACAGCAGCCTGTTTATTTTGTGCCCTTGGTATGTTCCCCTGTTCCCCTTCATGTTTGGAGCTTCCTGTTTTGGTTCCCCTTTAATTTCCAAAAATGCACGAGGCTTGGGAAAGTCATTGTCTTTTTGCACTTCTAAAGAGTGTAAAAATAGACTCTGTACTGGACTTATCTTAAGCAAATTATGCTGTCCACACAGACTGGGTCTAAAATGGTGTACCATTGGGTCTAAAAAGGTATGTCATTGCATAATTGTATTTTCTATTCAAACTCACACAAGCCCAATATTTGGAAAATGTTGTTTTTTATTTTCCACAAAGATAAATATATTTCATCATGCATGTAAAAACTTACCAAAAAAAATGAGAGCCATGGCAATGTGTGTATCATAAATAAAACACTTATGTTCAGTACCTGCTATCTTTTTATTTCTCCATATATCATGTTACTTTATTATGCTTTTGTTTGTGGCCAGTTCATTTGAGCAGGGCACGAATTGGTAAAAAAAATAAGCCCAAATCCAAACACCTTTGCAATTAATGATGACTGAATTCAGGACCTCTGTACACTAAGCACTACCACCATTACATGAATAATTCCTGGCTGTCAGAATTTATGTACATTTCCGGAGGAAATCTTGATTGTCATCATTGACCAAGTGTGCTGGCAAGTATTTTGGCTAATATATTTATAATTTAATTATTAGTGGGAGTTTGCTGTGTATAGAGTGTTGAGTCCTTGTAATTGATAACTGTGACTGATGTGTAAGACCATGCAGGATGATGTGAGTGAGATGGATACATAACTTTTTTCAACAAGGTAAGTATGTTTTTGTTTTTTATTATACAAGGCACTGTATATATTCTGGTATGAATTTTGACAGGTAATATACATAAAAGTAAATAAATAAATAAAAGCACATGCTCTACAAACACACTTTATTTACCAAAATAACTGAAAAAATCCACTGCTCTACTGCAGTATTATCTCCCTTGCCAAGTCTCTATTCTTTCAGTAAATTGCTTTTACCTGTTCACCCCAGTGGCATAGCTATAGCCCCAGAAATTTAAGCAGCTGCTATCAGACCTGGGAGTGGGAGATGGCTCCAATAGGAATTTTGCTGAGGTAACAAACACAAAGAATCAGTGCACATGCAAAGATTGCACAGATCCAGGGCTTTTTTTCAGCGGGAACGTGGTGGAACACAAGCACCACCAACACCGAATTTACAGTATATGCCAAGGGTACTTGGATGTGCTGAGGGATCTATTGATGTTGGCTGCTGGGGACTCTGTTGCCGCTTGGGGGATCTGCTGTTGCTGGGGAGCTCTATTGCTGCTGGTGGGGGATCTATTATTTCTGGAGGGTACATTTTTCATGGGAGAGATCTACTGTTGAGGGAGGGATCTATTGTTGCTGGCTGCTGGAGAGTCTATTGATGCTAGATATTGGGAGAGCTTTTGTTGGTAGGGTATATCTATTGTTGCTGGGGGTATTTTCTGTGGGGATCTATTGCTGCTTTGAGGGGTCTATTGTTGCTGTGAGGGATTGATTGTTGCTGGCTGCAGGGGACCTATTTTACTGTTTTTCATTAGCAAATTTAATACAAACTACTTTTCACCAAAAAAATTATACTTTTATGTATTCTCTAGGTAAGGGGTGTCCAAACTACGGCCCTCCAGCTGTTGCGGAACTACACTTCCCATGAGGCATTGTAAAACTCTGACATTCACAGACATGACTAGGCATGATGGGAGTTGTAGTTCCTTAACAACTGGAGGGCCATAGTTTGGACACCACTGCTCTAGATAAAGGGTGGAACCAAAGGATGGTGCTCAGAGGTGGGTAGGGGCAGAGACAAGGGGTGACTTGGAAAGGGGGAGTACCTGCACCTATTCTCTGAGGAAAAAAAGCCCTGCACAGATCCATGACTGAAACGTGTTCTGATGTTCTGAAGTCTCCATTCTAGAAGAGCTGACTGTAAGTTGCACATGGGAGTTTTTGGAATCATTCTGTTGCTAGTCCCAGATGTGTCTTTCTTCCCCCAATTGAGAAATGATTTTTTACTTGCGGAGGTTCGCGTTAACCTTGCCAGCTCTCTGATATAAACCCCGAATGCCTAACACAGTCTTCCTGAGACTAACAAATCCCAAAGTATCTCCCAAGTTAAAAACAATTTGAGGTTTACCATTCTGCAAAACAATAATGTCAATATTTTTATTGCACACATTCCTAGACTACAGAAGTAATGGATGCGGTAGCACTAACCAACTGTAGACTGGAGACATTTTTGCCAGCACACCACGGATCAACAAGTACCATCTGAAAGCGTTATTGTAGAATGATCATATCACATTGGACACAGTGCAATGTTTCAGAGCCTCACAGGACCCCTTTATACACATGCCTGGTGATGGGGTCCTGCACAGCTTTGAAATGTTGCACTCCGTCCATTGTGATGAGATCACTCAACAATAAAACTTTCAGATGGTATTTGTTGATCCATGGTGTGCTGTCAAAGATGTACATTGATGCTGCAAACCAGACACCGTCTAAAGACGTTTGAATAAAGGTTAAAGAATATTTGTGCATTAGAGCCCTAACTGAACCTGCTGGCTTAGAATTGACACCAAAAAAATTAATATCTTCATATTCCATCAAGCACTACCTTACTGTATAACAGAATAGGGTGTGTTTCTGCTGACAATGTTTTACCATACAGTAATTAAGAAAAAAATTGCAACAGGAGCAAACAGAAAAAATGGTTTTAGGCTTCCCCTGCTCTTCTAAAGAATATGTTTTATGTTCTTTATGTTATTTCTGCCTGTGTTTATTGTTGTAAAATCCATTTTACTTTCTGTCTGTTAAAATGTTGTCAGCAGGACAGGTATTGAGGCATAGGCGTGCGCACAGGGTGTGCCAGGTGTGCCTGGGCACACCCTAATTGCCTTATGTGATGCATATTCCCCCCTGTTTAGACCACTGATATTTCAGCCCCCAAAAAAATGTTACAAAATAAAATAATTTTTTAAAAAATCAAATAAAACTACTGACACTGTCCACTGCCCTACTGACACCATCAGTACATATACACATGCATATGTATTTGAGCTTTGGGGTGCACACCCTAATGCAAGAGGCTGCGCACACCTATGTATTGAGGTAAAACCTCTCTAACAGTGCCTCACATAGCAGGTAAAACCCAGGGTTCTAATTCTTGGCCCACTTCATCCCAGAATACAGAGAAAAAATGATTTGGACATACACTTTGAAAAAAACGATTACACGGTTATCCCAATTGACTCTGCCAGGTGTCCCACATAGAGATCGCTTGGGGGGGAGAAGTATGGGCATAGGCGTGAGCTGTGGGTGTGCCAGGTGTGCCTGATCACTACGTGCAATGCCGTATCCCCCTATTGCTCGGGCCCCATGTTGGCCCCCCACTTCTCAGTGCTGCTGGCTTCCCTCCTCTCCTCCACCTCCAGCTGCTGCGGGGGGATGTTTCAGGATGGAGAGCGAGCAAAGGAGCTAGTAAATATGCAAAATTACCTGTCCCTTTCTTTTCTAAATAAACACAATGAACATGAAGCCACTTAGCACAGAGCACTTCCCATTCATTTACAGCCCGTCCAGCTGAAGCTACAGGGAAAGGAATGTGTGTTTGAGCTTTGGGGTGCACACTCTACTGCAATGGGCTGCACACACCTATGACTATGGGGTTGTGTAAAAAAATATATATATTCAGTCTGATGCTGCATCTGTCCCCTGCCACATCTAAGACTGAGCAATCAAAGACCACTGATTGGTCAGTCTTCAGTCTGCAGGAAGCCAAACATGCGAAACTGCAGAACTGAACATGCGCTATTTCTTTAGTAAATAAACCTCACTGATCCCTTTCAACTTTAGTTCACATGGGTCAACATGCACATGTTAATAAATGAGTGAATGGGGTTTATTTGCAACATCAAAAGAGGATAATAATTGTGAGAAAATTACCTAACATTAAAAAATTATTTAAAATATTAGTGGGGAATTGTGGATGAGATTGTGAGGAGTTGGTTGCAAAGAAGGATGGGTCATGGAGGAGGTACATATTAATAAAATGAAGTTGGGGGGGGGGGTCAAAGGAGAGGGAGGAAAGTGGACAGATGTATGAGGATGCAGGGAAGGAGTGGTGACCAAAGAAGAAGAAGGGATAGTGAACCTGGTTATAGGCAGTGTCTGGTGGGGAATGATTTGGATGGTGAAAAGGGGTTTGAGAATGTTGTGAGGCACGCAAGGAGTAAAAATGAGCAAGGATAGTTGGGACAGGATATTGAGGATAGGTAGGGGTGGTTGACATGTAATGGGTTTGAGAGAAATGGCTGGGAAGGGGTTCAGGATGGGAATATTATTGGATGCGTAGAAGGTTTTGGGGAAGGTTTTGGCAGAAGGGTAAGGGTGACAGGTAAGGAAGAGGTGAAGGAGTTTCAGGATTGTGCAAATTCTAAAACAATTTGTGGCGTTCCAGGGTGTAGTGAAGGTATTTGTATAAATCCAGTTTCTTGGTGCTCTTGTATTGGTTGATTCTGGATCTGCACACCTAAGGCTTGAAAAATACCCTGAAAAAATGTGTGGTTTTGTACATGGTACAAGCAAGAGATATGGAAGATCTGCTGCATGCATTCTTGCACTGTTTCAGAAAATGTTGCTGCTTTGTTGTTGGACCACTGCCAGTTGTCGTTGGACCACGCTCATGAGTTACTACATGTCAGCATGATGTCATTCATTGAAAAGCACCAACATGCCGTGCTTGTGTGATGGGTATTAATATCACGGTCCTGCTTTAACTCTATGAGCATTTCTAGTTAGTGTGTAAATATGATTGTTAAATCAGAAGATTCATTGGACAGCCTCCTCTGCTTCAATAATCTATCATATAGGAAAGCCAGATTTTCACTTAAAATTGAAAGTCATATTTGCATACTTTAATGAGCAGATCAAGCCATGTCTACTGTGGGCTAAAAAGTAAAAAACAATTAATGTTAATGTAAAAGACTTTACTAAGGTGGATATCAAGAGGGTGCCGTCCATATTAAGGCTGCTCATATTTATTCAAATTTAAAAGATGGGACTATCCTGGACCCAAAATTATAGGTCTGTATCATCATTTGAATTAGAAAATGTACAGTACATGTTTATTACATTAGATTTAAAATTGCATAGTCAGAATACACAGATAAAATCATTTAGACATGTACACAAGAGTGAGAGAACACTTTCAACTCAAATTTCCTTACGCTATCAAACTTAGCCATGTAAGCTTAGCGCAGCATAATTTTCTCTATGCATTTTGTGAAATTCATCCATTTTCTCGAATACAGATGAAGGTAATCTACAATATACATTAAAATAATAGTACCAATATACATTCACATTCACATGCATGTATAAATGTACACATGTATTATACATGTTATATTATAAATGGTTGCCCTCCACTTATTCCTACTGTTAAACCTCCAGAAGAATGTTACATCAAATTCGAGTTGCAGCGGCTTTTGAGGATAATCAAGATATGGTGTCCGCCTTGGTGTCGAAGACCTGAAAACAGGATCAATTATGATGGAGAGATATTCCAGCCTTTGCCTAACCAGCCTGGAATGTAACTTCTCACCAGAAGAAACTGTGATGTGACACTGGAACTCAGGGTCAGCCAATTTACTTTGCTTCTTCATATTAGTAGCCCCTAAACTGCCAAGCACATGGACTTCTAACTATCTATGGGCCATTGAATACCTAATATTGCTTTAGCCTATGCTGGTTATTAAGCCCTGATCTAACACTAGCATCAGAATCCCAGCCCAGAAGGAATAGGATTTAAGTAAACTTAAAGGCAAAACTTTTTTTTTAGTTTTGGATTTTGAATAGAGTACAGAAGGATTAGAGCACTTGTCAGTTTTTATTGCTGTCTGTGCCCCTGTTAAGAAGATTCACCCTCTTCATTTGACCTTTATCATTAAAAGTGAAAGTAAAAGAAAATCACAAATTTTCGGTTGTCCCCAGAAAAGTAATAAGGGGAAATCTTCCAAGGAATTCCCTTTATTTGAAGGTATTTCCTCTCACTTTCTGTTGGCTATGGGACATAAAGTGAAGGGAAATCTCCGTAATAGAATACAAATAGTGAAAAGAAATCTGACAGGGGTTATAATCCTCCCTTACTTTATCCACAATGAAAAAAAAAGAACTGACTATAGTTATATTTTAACTTAAATAATAGCAGTTGCAATAAACAGGTTTACCTACTATAAAGTGTGAAATGTGATAAAATAGGCACCTCTCAATTGGTTCACATGCGTCTAATCTAGTGAAAAAACAGTAGCTGCCCCTTTAACCACTTACGCACCACCCGCATAATTATATGGAGGCTGTTTGAAGAGATACCATTGTTATGGCAGCAGATAGCTGCTATAACCCCAGTATCCTCTTCTTCGGCGGGCGGCCTGCTTTTAGATAAAAGTGGTCTCAGCAGAGGATTTGCCGCAAGATCGCTTTTATCGGGGGGTGGGAGAGGGCTCCCCCCGTTCCCACTGCACTCCAGTCATTTACATTTTTTTTTAATTGCATTTTAGTGTAAATATGAGATCTGAGGTCTTTTTGGCCAAGGATTTCATATTTAAGAGGTCCTGTCATGCTTTTTTTCTATTACAAGGGTTGTTACATTCCTTGTAATAGGAATAAAAGTAACCCAAAAATGTTTTTTTAAAAGGACAGTGTAAAAATAAAAAGTAAAATAAATAAGAAAATTTAAAATTAAAGTGCCCTGTCTCCCCGAGGTAGCACGCAGAAGCGAACGCATACATAAGTCCCGCCCGCATATGAAAACGCTGTTCAAACCACACATGTGAGGTATCGCCACAATCGTTAGAGTGAGTGCAATAATTCTAGCACTAGACCTCCTCTTTAACTCTAAACATGTAACCTGTAGAAATGTAAACCTCGCCTATGGAGATTTTTAAAGGTAAAGGTTTGTCGCCATTCCACGAGTGGGCGCAATTTTGAAGCATGACATGTTGGGTATCATTTTACTCGGCATAAAATTATCTTTTACAATATAAAAAAGTTGGGATAACTTTACTGTTGTCTTTTTTTTTAAGTCAAAAAAGTGTATTTTTTGCTTGTAAGACCACTGCGCAAATACGGTGTGACACAAAGTATTGAAATGACCACCATTTTATTCTCTAGGGTGTTAGAAAAAAATATATATAATGTTTGGGGCTTCTAAGTAATTTTCTAGCAACAAAAACAGATTTTAACTTGTAAACAACAAATCTCAAAAAGAGGCTCGGTCCTTAAGTTGTTAAAGTGAACTGTTCACTTCATAAACTAAATAGGTGTAGAGGAAATGGTGCTACTAAATGTGAACAGCAACCATATCAAAATAAGAAATTCAATGCAACAAACACAAAACATTAAAAAAAAATAAAAAATGTTATAAGGAAACAAACACATAAGTCGATAAATAATGTGGAATAATCATTCAAGTATCTTCCAATCCCCGTGCCTCAAAACAGATATTGTGCTCTAATGAATTCTCTTCAATAGTGCTCCACCACCGTGAGGGCAAAAATTCTTACTCACCAGCTCCCAATATCCATGAAAGGCCTCTCTTGCTTTTGTTAAATATTCCAAAGATGTCTCCTTTCCTCACTCTCCCACAACTATGGGGCTAGTTGGATCTCTCATTTATCAGCAGTTTCTCCATGCCATATGCAAATAGTAAACGGCAGAGAAATATATGCATAATATAGTGTAGTATTTATTTAAAAATGTTGTATAGAATAATCCAAAAATATTGCACTTACACTCTTTGGTGCTTTAGGTAAGCACCAACAAAGACGGCTTTTCCATATTATAAATCGGCGCTTAGCCGAGCCAGAGTGAGTTCCACTGGCCAGTGATGCGGGTCATCCACCCGATGTGACGTTACTTGTGGCGACTGCGCAGCCTTAATGCATTTCATAGGAAGTGCACCATCAGGAAGCTCCTACTGGAAGGTGACCACTACACACGTACAATAGAACAGACCTAGCTATCTGACACTTTGCATATGAGATAACAAAGTGACAGATATAATTATGTCACCAGTAGGGATGAGCCGAACACCCCCCTGGTTCGGTTCGCACCAGAACCTGAGAACGGACCGAAAATTCGCATGAACGTTAGAACCCCATTGAAGTCTATGGGACTCGAAGGTTCTAAATCAAAAGTGCTCATTTTAAAGGCTAATTTGCATGGTATTGTCCTAAAATGGGTTTGGGGACCCGGGTCCTGCCCCAGGGGACATGTATCAATGCAAAAAAAGTTTTAAAAATGGCCGTTTTTTCGGGAGCAGTGATTTTAATGATGCTTAAAATGAAAAAAAAGTGAAATATTCCTTTAAATATCGTACATGGGGGGTGTCTAAAGTAAGCCTGTAAATAGGTGCGTGTTTCCCGTGCTTAGAACAGTCCCTGCACAAAATGACATTTTTAACCACTTGACCACTGGGCACTTAAACCCCCTTAATAACCAGACCAATTTTCAGCTTTTGGTGCTCTCACATTTTGAATGACAATTACTCAGTCATGCAACACTGTATCTATATGAATTTTTTGTCCTTTTTTTCACACAAATAGAGCTTTCTTTTGGTGGTATTTAATCACCGCTGGGTTCTTTATTTTTTGCGCTATAAAAGAAAAAAGACCGAAAAATCTGTAAAAAAATACATTTTTCTTCGTTTCTGTTATAAAATTTTGAAAATTAGTAATTTTTCTTCATATATTTTGGCCAAAATTTATACCGCTACATATCTTTGGTAAAAATAACCCAAATTAGTGTATATTATTTGGTCTTTGTGAAAGTTATAGCGTCCACAAGCTATGGTACAATATCTGAAAATTGATCACACCTAAAGTACTGACGGCCTATCTCATTTCTTGAGACCCTAACATTCCAGAAAAGTACAAATACCCCCCAAATGACCCCTTTTTGGAAAGAAGACATTCCAAGGTATTTAGAAAGATGCATGATGAGCTTTTTGAAGTTGTCATTTTTTCCCACAATTCTTTGCAAAATCAAGTTTTTTTTTTTTCTTTTTTTTTTTTCACAAAATTGTCATATTAGCAGGTTATTTCTCACACACAGCATATGCATACCACAAATTACACCCCAAAACACATTCTGCTATTAGTCCCGAGTATAGCGATACCACATGTGTGAGATTTTTACACAGCGTGGCCACATACAGAGGCCCAACATGCAGGGGAGCACCTTCAGGCGTTCTGGAGCACCCAGGCCAATTCTGACATTTCTCTCCTACATGTAAAGATCATCATTTATTTGCTAGAAAAATACATAGAACCCCAAAACATTATATATGTTTTTTTAGCAAAGACCCTAGAGAATACAATAGCGGTCATTGCAGCTTTTTATCTCGCACGATATTTGCGCAGCAATTTTTCTAACGCGTTTTTTTTGGAAAAAAAACAGTTTTTTGCTTTAAAAAAAAACAAAACAGTAAGGTTAGCCCAATGTTTTTGCATAATATGAAAGATGAAGTTACGCCGAGTTAATAGATACCTAACATGTCACCTTTCAAAATTGCACATGCTTGTGGAATGGCGCCAAACTTCGCCACTTAAAAATCCCTATAGGCGACAGTTTAAAATTTTTTACTGGTTACAAATTTTGAGTTACAGAGGAGGTCTAGGGCCAAAATTATTGCTCTCGCTCTACCGATCGCAGCGATACCTTACATGTGTGGTTTGAACACCGTTTTCATATGTGGACGGGACTTACGTATGCGTTCGCTTCTGCATGCGAGCACACGGACAGGGGCGCTTTAAAAAAATTTAATTTTTTTTTATTGTTCATTTTACTTTATTTATTTTAGTTTGACACTTTTTTCCAAAAAAAAAAATTTTGATCACTTTTATTCCTATTACAAGGAATGTAAACATCTCTTGTAATAGGAATATGGCATGACAGGTCCTCTTTACAGTGAGATATGGGGTCAATAAGACCCCACATCTCACCTCTAGGCTGTTCCTGAAATAAAAAAAAAAAAAAAAAAAAAAAGATCCTGGCTTCGATCGTAGCGGTGAGTCGGTAGAAGCACCGGAGGGCGGCGGGAGGGGGGGCGTCCCCTCTCGCCTCCCGTAAGAACGATCAAGCAGTGTAACAGCCGCTATGATCATTCTTATGGTGTAGGGAATCGCCGGCTGAAAAAGATGATATCTGAATGATGCCTGTAGCTGTACCCATTATTCAGATATCCCCACACAAAGTCAAGGACGTTGTATGACGGAAGGCAGGAAGTGGTTAAAATGCTTTTTTTTTAACACAAAGTTGTCCATTTATACAATATTTCTAACACATAGCATGTATATACCAAAAATGATCCCCCAAAATAGATTCTCCTACTCCTCCTGAGTACGGGGATACCACATGTGTGAGACTTCCACAGCCTGGCCACATACAGAGACTGGGTATGGCTGAGCATGGCTGGGTATGGCTGAGCATGGCTGGGTATTGCAGAGTATCGCCGAGTATGACTGGGTATGGCAGAGTATGGCTGGGTATCACCAAGTATTGCAGAGTATCGCCGAGTATGGCTGGGTATGGCAGAGTATGGCAGAGTATGGCTGGGTATCACCGAGTATTGCAGAGTATGGCTGGGTATCACCGAGTATTGCAGAGTATGGCTGGGTATTGCGGGGTATTGCAGAGTATGGCTGGGTATGGCAGAGTATTGCGGGTTATGGCACAGTATTGCAGATTTTTGCGGGGTATTGCAGAGCATGGCTGGGTATGGCAGAGTATGGCAGAGTATGGCTGGGTATCACTGAGTATTGCAGAGTATGGCTGGGTATCACTGAGTATTGCAGAGTATGGCTGGGTATTGCAGGATATTTCAGGGTATTTCAGGGTATTGCAGGGTATGGCAGAGTATTGCGGGGTATTGCAGGGTATGGCAGAGTATTGCAGGGTATTCCAGGGTATGGCAAAGTATTGCGGGGTATTGCAGGGTATGGCAGAGTATTGCGGGGTATTGCAGGGTATGGCAGAGTATTGCGGGGTATTGCAGGGTATGGCAGAGTATTGCGGGGTATTCCAGGGTATGGCAGAGTATTGCGGGGTATTGCAGGGTATGGCAGAGTATTGCGGGGTATTGCAGGGTATGGCAGAGTATTGCGGGGTATTCCAGGGTATGGCAGAGTATTGCGGGGTATTGCAGGGTATGGCAGAGTATTGCGGGGTATTGCAGGGTATGGCAGAGTATTGCGGGGTATTCCAGGGTATGGCAGAGTATTGCAGGTTATGGCAGAGTATTGCTGGGTATGGCAAAATATTGCGGGGTATGGCAGAGTATTGCGGGGTATTTCAGGGTATTGCAGGGTATGGCAGAGTATTGCGGGGTATTTTGGGGTATGGCAGAGTATTGCGGGGTATTGCAGAGTATGGCAGAGTATTGCGGGGTATTGCAGGGTATGGCAGAGTATTGCGGGATATTGCAGGGTATGGCAGAGTATTGCGGGGTATTTTGGGGTATGGCAGAGTATTGCGGGGTATTTTGGGGTATGGCAGAGTATTGTGGGGTATTCCAGGGTATTGCGGGGTATTCCAGGGTATGGCAGAGTATTGCGGGGTATTGCAGGGTATGGCAGAGTATTGCGGGGTATTGCAGGGTATGGCAGAGTATTGCGGGGTATTGCAGGGTATGGCAGAGTATTGCGGGGTATTCCAGGGTATGGCAGAGTATTGCGGGGTATTGCAGGGTATGGCAGAGTATTGCGGGGTATTGCAGGGTATGGCAGAGTATTGCGGGGTATTCCAGGGTATGGCAGAGTATTGCGGGGTATTGCAGGGTATGGCAGAGTATTGCGGGGTATTGCAGGGTATGGCAGAGTATTGCGGGGTATTCCAGGGTATGGCAGAGTATTGCAGGGGTATTGCAGAGTATTGTGGGGTATTCCAGGGTATGGCAGAGTATTGCAGGGGTATTGCAGAGTATTGTGGGGCATTGCAGAGGGAATTGCAGAGTATTGCACAGCATTGCAGGGCATGCAGAGTAGTGAGGGATGGCTGAGCATGGATGGATGGATGGCTGGATGTCTCTGTGCAGCGCTGTGGGCACTACAGATGCAGCCCACAACGCTGCAGCCATCCATCCACCCGCCTCTCCGGTCACTGTGTACCGATCAGTACACAGGAGGGGAGGAGAGGGGGAGGAGAGGAACCGGCGTCATCAGATGACGCCGGTTTGTTTACATGTGATCGCTCCGTCATTTAACGGAGTGATCACATGGTAAACGGCCGCGATCAGCGGCCATTTACCGGGATCTGTGATGCGCCGGGTCCTCTGGACCCGGCGGTCACGGATGCTCTCGAGTGCGCGCCCTAGGGGGGCGCGCGAGAGCAGAATTCTGGGAGGACGTCCCTGGACGCCCTCCCAGAGTTAAACAACCGCCCTGTAGCCGTCATTTGGCTATGGGCCGGTTGTTAAGTGGTTAAAGGAATAAAAGTCATTTAAAACTGCTTGCAGCTTTAATTTAAATATAGATGAAAATCAGTGAGACAAACGACATGGGTACCCCCCAGTCCATTACCAGGCCCTTTGGGTCTTGTATGGATATTAAGGGGAACCCTGCACCCAAATTAAAAAAAGGAAAGGCGTGGGGGCCCCCAGGCCCTATATACTCTGAACAGCAGTATATAGGTGGTGCAAACAAGACAGGGACTGTAGGTTTGTTGTTAAGTACAATCTGTTTGTAATTTTGTATTGGTACATTTTTAAAGTGTAGCTCCAGCCAAAAAATATATTTTTAAGCTTTTTGGAAAACATAGGGAAGGGTTATCACCCCTGTGACATTTGTTTTGCTGTCTGTGCTCCTCTTCAGAAGATTTCACCTCACTTTCTGTCACAATGACAAATGTTTTTAGAAAATTTGAGGTTTTTAGTGAAACAAGGATTGGTGGTAAAGCATCAGTGGAAAGGAGAAACATTTTTCCCATATTAAATCTTACAGGAGAGAATTTCCCTTCCTAGGGGTAGATTTCATCTCACTTCCTGTAGTCTCCTTCCGTTTGCAAGTAGGAGTTGTTTGTAAGTTGGATGTTTGAAAGTAGGGGCCTGCCCTATATACTCTGCAGAAATTGTGGCCTTAGGTGTTGGTGTTGCCACAACGCTGTAAGCCCTCACAGGGCCCTGCTGTGAAATATTAGATCAAGAATTGTAATTACATCCCCCTGTTGAACAGGGGAAGAAAAATTGGGCCTTTGGTGATGGTGGTGGTGCTGGTGCCACAACACTGTAAGTCCTCACAGTTACTCTTGGTGGGCGCTGGAATGGGCCCTACTGTGAAATATTAGATCAAGAATTGTAATTACATGTCCCTGTTGAACAGGGACAGAAAAATTGGGCCTTAGGCACTGGTGCTGGTGCCACAACACTGCAACCCTTCACAGATACTCTAGTTGGAGCACAGGAACGAGCCCTGCTGCAAAGAATTGCATAAAAAATTGTAATTACACGCCCCTGTTAAACAGGGGCTGAAAAAGTGGGCCTTATGCCGCGTACACACGAGCGGACTTTACGACAGACTTTGTCCTGTGGACTTTTCGACGGACTTTGCGACGGACTTTCCGAATGAACGGACTTGCCTACACATGATCAACCAAAGTCCGACGGATTTGTACGTGATGACGTACGACTGGACTAAAACAAGGAAGTTCATAGCCAGTAGCCAATAGCTGCCCTAGCGTCGGACTAGCATACAGACGAGCGGACTTTTCGACCGGACTCGAGTCTGTCGGACAGATTTGAAACATGTTTCATTTCTAGGTCCGTCAAATTTTTGAGAAAAAAAAGTCCGCTGGAGCCCATACACGATCGAACTGTCCGACGGACTCAGGTTCGCAGGACCAAGTATGCCGTAAAGTCCGGTTGTGTGTACGCGGCATTAGGCACTGGTGCTGGTGCCACAACACTGCAACCACTCACAGATATGCTAGTTGAAAAGCAGGAACGAGCCCTGCTGCAAAGAATTGCATCAAAAATTGTAATTACACGCCCCTGTAAACAGGGGCTGAAAAATTGGGCCTTAGCCACTGGTGGTGGCACCCAGAAACAAAAATATTCTTACAAGCTATCAGCATGATCATTGGGGAGGAAGAGGATAGTCACTCAGCATAACAGAACAGTCACACAGCATCAGCATAGGCAGTCTTGAAGGGATCTGACATTTCAAAAAAATATATTCGGTTACATCAGCATCAGGTGCTTGGTATCTGGTGGTGATCCAAGACTGATTCATTTTTATGTAGGTCAGTCGATTGGCCGAGTCGGTGGACAGACGCATCCTGTGATCGGTTACAAAGCCTCCAGCAGCACTGAATGTGCATTCTGAAAGAACGCTGGATGCAGGACAGGCCAGTAGCTCAATTGCATACTGTGCAAGCTCTGGCCAGTGATCCATCCTCAAGACTAAGGATGAGCCGAACACCCCCCGGTTCGGTTCGCACCAGAACTTGCGAACAGACCAAAACTTTGCATGAACGTTAGAACCCCATTGAAGTCTATGGGACTCGAAGGTTCTAAATCAAAAGTGCTCATTTTAAAGGCTAATTTGCATGGTATTGTCCTAAAAAGGGTTTGGGGACCCGGGTCCTGCCCCAGGGGACATGTATCAATGCAAATTAAGTTTTAAATACGGCTGTTTTTTTCAGGAGCAGTGATTTTAATAATGCTTAAAGTCAAACAATAAAAGTGTAATATTCCTTTAAATTTCGTACCTGGGGGGTGTCTATAGTATGCCTGTAAAGGGGCGCATGTTTCCCGTGTTTAGAACAGTCTGACGGCAAAATGACATTTCAAAGGAAAAAAGTCATTTAAAACTACTCGTGGCTATACTGAATTGCCGGCCCGACAATACACTTAAAAGTTCATAAATAAAAACGGCATGGGAATTCCCCACAGGGGAACCCCGAACCAAAATTTTTTTTAAAAATGACGTGGGGGGTCCCCCTAAATTCCATACCAGGCCCTTCAGGTCTGGTATGGATATTAAGGGGAACCCCGGCCAAAATTAAAAAAAAAAAATTGGCATGGGGTCCCCCTCAACATCTATACGAGACCCTTCAGGTCTGGTATGAATTTTAAGGGGAACCCCGCGCCAAAATTTTAAAAAAATGGCGTGGGGTACCCCCAAAAATCCATACCAGACCCCTCTGACGCAGAAGAAGAGAAGCGTGACACAGCGGGAGCCTCCCATCCAATCGTGGATGCGGAGCGGCCCGAGGAAAGAAGATTAAGTGAAGATGGCGCCGCTGAGGAAGATGCCAGACGAGAAGACCGGATGAAGAACCAGAAGAACAAGAAGAACCAGAAGAACTAAAACCAGAAGAAGAAGAAGATGGAGGAAGAAAGAGAAGGAAGATAGAAGAAAGAAGATAGAAAATAGAAGAAAGAAGAAGCATTTAAATAAAGGAATTGTCAAAAACTGTCTCTTGTCATTTTTAACATTTTTGACATTTTTTGTGTGAAATGGTAGGGGTACTTTTGTACCCCCTTACCATTTCACACAGGGGGGAGGGCCGGGATCTGGGGGTCCCCTTGTTAAAGGGGGCTTCCAGATTCCGATAAGCCCCCTGCCCGCAGACCCCCACAACCACCGGGCAAGGGTTGTGGGGATGAGGCCCTTGTCCCCATCAACATGGGGACAAGGTGTTTTGGGGGGCTACCCCCAAAGCACCCTCCCAATGTTGAGGGCATGTGGCCTGGTACGGTTCAGGAGGGGGGTTCTCTCTCGTCCCCCCTCTTTTGCCAGGTTGCGTGCTCGGATAAGGGTCTGGTATGGACTTTTGGGGTTCCCCACGCCATTTTTTTTTATTTTGGCGCGGGGTTCCCCTTAAAATCCATACCAGACCTGAAGGGTCTGGTATAGATTTTGAGGGAGACCCCACGCCAATATTTTTTTTTTTTATTTTTGCCGTTGTTCCCCTTAATATCCAAACCCGACCTGAAGAGCCTGGTATGGAATTTAGGGGGACCCCCACGTAATTTTTTAAAAAAAATTTTGGTTTGGGGTTCCCCTGTGGGGAATTCCCGTGCCGTTTTTATCAATGAACTTTTATGTGTATTGTCGGGCCGGCAATTCAGTATAGCCGCGAGTAGTTTTAAATGACTTTTCCTTTGAAATGTAATTTTGCTGTCAGACTGTTCTAAACACGGGAAACATGCGCCCCTTTATAGGCATACTATAGACACCCCCCAGGTATGAAATTTAAAGGAATATTACACTTTTATTGTTTGACTTTAAGCATTATTAAAATCACTGCTCCCGAAAAACGGCCGTTTTTAAAACTTTTTTTTGCATTGATACATGTCCCCTGGGGCAGGACCCGGGTCCCCAAACACTTTTTATGACAATACCATGCATATAAGCCTTTAAAATTAGCACTTTTAATATCTCCCATAGACTTTTAAAGGGTGTTTCGCGGCATTTAAATTTGCCGCGAACACCCCAAATTGTTCGCTGTTCGGCGAACTGGCAAACAGCTGATGTTCGACTCGAACTCGAAGCTCATCCCTACTCAAGACCCAGTAACCCAGAGGATTTTCGGTGGGAAAGGTGTGCAAGTCAGATCTTGCCCCTAGGTATTCCTGTACCATGTAAAACAGACGCTGGCGATGGTTGCTGGAAGCGATCATACCTTGGGGCTGCGGACTAAAAAATTGTCTGACGCATCGGTCAGACGGCCACCTTCTCCACTGCTCCTTCTTTGACTGACCAAAGCCTCGGCAACACGTTGTCCAGGAACAGGAGTTTGTAACCTCCCAGTCTCTGGGAACACGTTGCACAGACCTTTCTGCATTCGGTCCGGAGTCCTCTGGGTCACTAAGGACGACATGATCCGCAGCCACCTCCTCCCAGCCACGTACAAGTCCATGCAGTCAGTGTGCTGCCCGTAGTCTGGCTCCTGCAGGGCATCCTGCCTCGTTGGTGATGTGCCTCCTCCCCCTCCTCCTCTCTCCTATCAGGCACCCACGTGGAGTCAGTGACCTCATTATCCCCTCCCTCATCACTGGAGCAAACCTGGCAGTATGCTGCAGCAGGGGGAATGTGACTGCCAGATTGCTGTCCTTCTTGGGCACCCCCTCTGTCTGGGCTCACTTTACTGCCTTCCTCTAGCTGAGTACCATCATCAGAGCCTTCAAAACGCTGGGCATCCTCCTGGAGCATGTACCCAACACTGTGGTCAAACAGTTCGGGGGACTCCTCAGGAGGACATGGTGTGGCTAGGGAAGGAGTCACTGATGCCATTGAGCCTGAGGGAAGAGGCCGCATTGGCAGCTGCTTTGCCAGACAAAGTACCCTGAGCCTGGGTGAGAGAGGATGAGGAGGATGAGGACGGCTTGTTCATCCACTCAACCAAGTCTTCCGCATGTTGCAGCTCAACAAGGCCAGCTGCCAAAAATAAAGGCCAAGCGTGTCCCACGGCCACGTGCTGATGAGGATGCACCGTGTCCACGACCAGCACTGTTGCCTCTAGACACAGAGCCTGCT
This sequence comes from Lithobates clamitans, assembly GCA_037952925.1. NCBI lineage: Eukaryota > Metazoa > Chordata > Amphibia > Anura > Ranidae > Lithobates > Lithobates clamitans. The sequence goes on along the minus strand of JBBGZY010000457.1, from coordinate 538,469 downwards.
TGCCTTCTTTTATTGGCTTCTGACTGTCTGCCTCTCCTTGTTGGCCTTCCAGACATACTATTGGCCTGCAGTGAAATGTAGCTGCACAAAACTGGCTTCAGGTAGCTATACTGCAGGTGCAACTGTGCAGGGTACACAGTACAGTAACTGGAAATACGTCAAGAGCCTACACAAGCACCTGGCTTCAGGCTATACTGTAGGTGCAACTGTGCAGGGTACACAGTACAGTAACTGGAAATACGTCAAGAGCCTACACAAGCACCTGGCTTCAGGTAGCTATACTGTAGGTGCAACTGTGCAGGGTACACAGTACAGTAACTGGAAATACGTCAAGAGCCTACACAAGCACCTGGCTTCAGGTAGCTCTACTGTAGGTGCCACTGTGCAGGGTATACAGTACAGTAACTGGAAATACGTCAAGAGCCTACACATGCACCTGGCTTCAGGTAGCTATACTGTAGGTGCAACTGTGCAGGGTACACAGTACAGTAACTGGAAATACGTCAAGAGCCTACACAAGCACCTGGCTTCAGGTAACTTTACTGTAGGTGCAACTTTGCAGGGTACACAGTACAGTAACTGGAAATACGTCAAGAGTCTATACAAGCACCTGCCTTCAGGCTATACTGTAGGTGCAACTGTGCAGGGTACACAGTACAGTAACTGGAAATACGTCAAGAGCCTACACAAGCACCTGGCTTCAGGTAGCTATACTGTAGGTGCAACTGTGCAGGGTACACAGTACAGTAACTGGAAATACGTCAAGAGCCTACACAAGCACCTGGCTTTGAGTAGCTATACTGTAGGTACAACTGTGCAGGGTACACAGTACAGTAACTGGAAATATGTCAAGAGCCTACGCAAGCACCTGGCTTCAGGTAGCTATACTGTAGGTGCAACTGTGCAGGGTACACAGTACAGTAACTGGAAATATGTCAAGAGCCTACACAAGCACCTGGCTTCTGGTAGCTATTCTGTAGGTGCAACTTTGCAGGGTACACAGTAGAGTAACTGGAAATACGTCAAGAGCCTACACAAGCACCTGGCTTCAGGTAGCTATACCGTAGGTGCGACTGTGCAGGGTAAACAGTACAGTAACTGGAAATATGTCAAGATCCTACACAAGCACGTGGCTTCAGGTAGCTATACCGCAGGTGCAACTGTGCAGGGTAAACAGTACAGTAACTGGAAATACGTCAAGAGCCTACACAAGCACCTGGCTTCAGTGTTGTAATATGTTCACCGATTTATGTGGGCCATTATATTATTATATGTATGTACACATACAGTACAATATTGACTAGGCCAGAATTCAGTTGACAATGGTTGATTTGTCCGAGCCAACTGAATTTTAACATATCAAGGGGACAGCTGAAGACCCTTTGATGTGTTAATCTTATGCAAGTCTACCCAGGTGTGTGAGGTATGGCCTGTTAACCTAATTGAACATTTCAAAGGGTACATTGTTTAAAGGACCATAGAAGAAGTATTTATTGATGGTAATTAGACCTGAGGGGGTAACAATAAGATCAAAGAGTATTTTGGGTTGACCTAGCAGAAACTCCCTCCTAGTGTACTAGTATTTCAAGGGGGACTATTCAAGCTGGCAGTCAGTCTTGTCTGTGTGTGACTATGAAGGTGTAGATCTAGGAAAAATGGGACTCTAAGTTATATTTACTTTGTTGGATTTTTGTCATCTGTGGACTTTGCTCTATGTTGGAAGTCAATAAAGTGCATCTCTCTGGAAGAATTGGGTTGCTGCGGAAGAGTACTTACATCATCATTATAATAACTACTAAATTAATTATTCACCCAATATTACATATCACTACATTCAGGTAGCTCTACTGTAGGTGCAACTGTGCAGGGTACACAGTACAGTAACTGGAAATACATCAAGAGCCTACACAAGCACCTGGCTTCAGGTAGCTATACTGTAGGTGCAACTGTGCAGGGTACACAGTACAGTAACTGGAATTACGTCAAGAGCCTACAAAAGCACCTGGCTTCAGGTAGCTATACTGTAGGTGCAACTGTGCAGGGTACACAGTACAGTAACTGGAAATACGTCAAGAGCCTACACAAGCACCTGGCTTCAGGTAGCTATACTGTAGGTGCAACTGTGCAGGGTACACAGTACAGTAACTGGAAATACGTCAAGAGCCTACACAGCACCTGGCTTTAGGTAGTTATACTGTAGGTGCAATTGTGCAGGGTACACAGTACAGTAACTGGAAATACATCAAGAGCCTACACAAGCACCGGGCTTTGGGTAGCTATACTGTAGGTGCAACTGTGCAGGGTACACAGTACAGTAACTGGAAATACGTCAAGAGCCTACACAAGCACCTAGTTTCAGGTAGCTATACTGTACGTGCAACTGTACAGGGTATACAGTACAGTAACTGGAAATACGTCAAGAGCCTACACAAGCACCTAGTTTCAGGTAGCTATACTGTAGGTGCAACTTTCCAGGGTACACAGTACAGTAACTGGAAATACGTCAAGAGCCTACACAAGCACCTGGCTTCAGGTAGCTATACTGTAGGTGCAACTGTGCAAGGTACACAGTACAGTAACTGGAAATACTTCAAGAGCCCACACAAGCACCTGGCTTCAGGTAGCTATACTGTAGGTGCAACTGTGCAGGGTACACAGTACAGTAACTGGAAATACGTCAAGAGCCTACACAAGCACCTGGCTTCAGGTAGCTATACTGTAGGTGCAACTGTGCAGGGTACACAGTACAGTAACTGGAAATACGTCAAGAGCCTACACAATCACCTGGCTTCAGGTAGCTATACTATAGGTGCAAAAAATCTGCCGGCCTGTCAGTATATTAGGAAGAGAAGAACAGGATCTAGCTAAACTGAATACATTGTGTATATATATATATATATATATATATATATATATATATATATATATATATATATAAATATAATATAAATATATATATATACAACACCTGACATATATATACACAATACACTGTAAGTGCAGCTAACTGACTCGACCTGCCTACTCTATCTAACATACATCAAATGACATTGTCTCTCTGTCTATCTATCTCTCTCCGGTCTCCACCTCAACACACTACACAAGGCCGCCACGGAGGTGGCCTTATATAGTTTGGGGCGTGTACTAAACCCCCTGAGCTATAATTGGCCAAAGCCTCCTTGGCTTGTTAAATAGCAGCACCATGGCGACTTTTGTAACACCCTATTCAATTTTGAGAAGGTGACAATAATTTTGTCCAGTCCATTTTTGGAGTTTTGCATGGAATTTGTCAGATTTGGCTTTTTGTATCACCACTTCTTTGTGTCATACAAATACAAACAAAAGAAACGAACATGAGAATGCCTAAACATTTGTAATTGCAACAATTTTCTGGGTGAAGTGGTGCATTATCTAACAGAAATGCAGGGGTGCCAATATTTTTGGCCATGACTGTGCATATATATATAACTGGAAGCTGTGGGCAACAATAGCAAACTATTAAACAAGAAACACTTGCCTAATAATCCCTGGTTCTGGCCTGGGTTAGTAGCAGCTCTTCCATATTAGGACATGTGGTATTAGACTTTCTCCATTTAGTTCCTCCTTCTGGGGAATTCATCCTGGCACACAGAGACAAGAAGAGATGTACATAAACAACTCTGTGAACATCAAGCAGCACAGCCGCTTACAGACAGTAGAGGGCAGCAAATCCATACACGCTAAAAAAATATTTACAATAAATGATACACGCCATCCATAGGCACAGACTACACACAAAATGGTGCTGCTTGAAAGGGGTCCTCAAAAGGCAATAGAAAGTCCTATCTTGTCTGGCTTTTATATTGATGTGAGAGTCCAAAGCAGCTGAACACCAGGTCTCTTGAATGCAAACATCTTATTTTTCTTGTACTGTATATGTGATCTATCTTCATCACGTCCCTGAATAATAGAAAATTATCCTTAGTATCCTATTTTGTATGCATATTTGTATTTTTACCTCTATCCCAGCTTTAATTGAAGCATTAATGTACTATGAAATCTTAAAAACAAATTTGTTTTTCTTATGGATCTATTGTAATCAGTTTTATGTTAATGCAGCTCAGTATTGATGACTCTTTTTTAGCTATGAAATAAAAGGAAAGAAATACAATTGAATCTGTCAGACAGTTACTAACAGTTTTTCTTTTATTTTACTTTTCTTATGCAAATATTTTGCCATTTTCACAGCTGTATAGTTTACAGTTTCACACTCTTAATAAATCTATCATTCTTTGTTTGGGTGATATCCTGACCTACTTTCACATCTGGTCTGCCATAACTTGCAAGTAAAAGTAGTGCTGTAAAGTCTGTGCTGTACCTGCTTTCTTATTTCTCGTTAAATATTTGTAAAGTGAACTCAGATCTCGCACATTGTTATCAAGACATGTTTATTTCCATTCTGGAACCTGATGTGGTGCCATTTGTATTTTTAAATTGGAGTAATTAAAACATGGTCAAATCTGTGTAAGTAATGCACCCAATTTGGGCATCAATTAGAGTAAGCAACAGTTGGGGTAGCAAATAGTACTGATAATCATCAACACTACTGTCAGTGCACACAAGGATTTTCCAAAGTTTTTATGTGTGCTGGCATTGGTCATTCTGTTTTCTGTGGAGAAATTGAGCCTAGTATTTCCCTACATGTGTGGAACATTTACCTGTTAACCAGGTCAGATCTTGGGGAGTTCCAATTATGTATGACTGCAAAGATACCATACTATTCTAAAAATGTATTTTCCTCTTTGGACATTTTATTATTATCCCTAACAGGTTTATTTAAAAAAAACTTTACTAAAATCAGAATTAACTCTTGGATGTGTAGTGAGGAGCACCTAGTACAAAAGTTTGTACCAATTAAAAATGTTTTTTGAACCATCAATTATTTAAAAACATCAGATACAGCCAATCCGTTTATTAACAATGGATGTTTTTAGATCCATTATTTCCACTCACTATTAACATCCATTGATTTAAGTGGTTGTAAAGGCACATTCTATGCATGAAGGTAAAAAATCTTTTGTGAGCAGCAGCCCCCCCAGCCCCCCTAATACTTACCTGAGCCTCCTCTTGATCCAGCAATATCCACGAGAGCCTTGCCTCTGCTGTCACTCACTTGCCACTGCTGTCAATCACAGCCAGTGAGCCAATCAGAAAACTGAGGGGGGCGGGGCCAAGCCACAGCTCCATGTGTGAATGGAAACACAGAGCCGCGGGTTGGGAGCGCGCCTGCTTGGGTGCCCTCACAGCAAGCTGATTGTTGTGGGGGCACCTGGCAGGAAGGAGGAGCCAGGAGCGCTGGCGTGGGACCTGAGAAGAGGAGGATCCAGACTGCCCTGTGCAAAACCATTGCACAGAGCAGGTAAAACATGTATGTTATTTTTAGAAAAAACAAAACAAAAACAAGGCTTTAATATCACTTCAAACTCTACAGGGGGGGCTTTTTCCCTTAAAAGTCATTGGTGGTATATGATGCTTTTAACCAATAAACTTTTCAAAAATACTTTTTAACTGCTTCAATCCTGGGCACTTTCACCCCCTTCCTGCCCAGGCCAATTTTCAGGTTTCAGCGCTGTCACACTTTGAATGACAATTGAGCGGTCATGCAACACTGTACCCAAATTACATTTCTATCATATTCTTCCCAAAATAGAGCTCTTTTTTTGGTGGTATTTAATCACCGCTGGGTTTTTTATTTTTTATTTTAAAAAAACGAAAAAGACCAAAAACTTTGAAAAAAAGCTTTTCTTAGTTTCTGTTATTAAATTTTGTAAATAAGTCATTTTTTCCTCCTTCACTGATGTGCACTGATAGGCTGCACTGATGGGCACAGATGAGGAGGCACTGAAGGGCACTGATTAGATGGCACTGATGAGGAGGCACTAATATTTTGCACTGATTGCCACTGATAGGTGGCGCTGATATGCGGCACCAATGAGCACTGATAGGTGGCACTGATGACAACTGATAAGTGGCACTGGTGGGCACTGATAGCTGGCACTGATAGGTGGCACTGATAGGCAGCAGTTATGGGCAATGATAGGCTGCACTGATGGGCACTGATGGACGGCACTGACTGGCATCACTAATGGGCATTGATTGGTGTCACTGCTGGGCACTGATTGGTGGCGCTGATGGGCACTGAATGGTGGCACTGCTGGGGCTACATTCATAATCAGGGCACTGATGATCAGTACCCTGATTACCTCTACACACACTGCTGCAAGGAGATGCTGCTGATCGGCTCTGCTAACCTCACACTGACAGAGTGTGAAGCAAGGAGAGCTGAAAAACAGCACTTTCCGCATTTACATGTGATCCTCTGTGATTAGACACAGCCGATCACATGGTTAAAGTGGGAGTCCGGCGACCAATCTTTTTTTTTTTTTTTTTAGGTCATTGAGACACTTTGCATATCCCAAAATAATACTCACAGTTTGGGTATAATATTTCCACCTCTGTCTGTTTTCGTACTGAAGAATAACTTAAAAAATGTGATGCTGGCTGGTTCCATCTTGCTTGTGGGCATGTGAAGCCCACAAGCATTGATTCCCGGTATGCGGTGAATGCTGTTCATTCACAGCTTGTTCACGTGCATGATCATTGTTTCCACACTGAATCTTGGGAAGCCTGACACTAAGCTCCCAGGAGACAGTGCGGCATCGGGGAAAGGCAATAAACACGCCTACTCCCATGGGAGGAGAGACAGGAAGTGCCACAATAAAGTACAATATAAAGGTAATTACAGCGATAAAAAAAATTTCATGCGGCATTTGAACATCTATGCAATTAACTGAAGGGGGTAAGATTAAGTTAAAAATTTGAGTGGAACCCCGCTTTAAAGAGCCAAGTCATCGGCTCCTTACCCAGGTCGGGGGTTGCGCATTGTCCTAGGAAAATGGCGTGACTGCAATCACCATGCTGCGCACCCCCAGTGGGCACCTGATAGCGCTAACACTGGGGCGACATCATATGACAGAGCCCCAGAACGAGAGAGGATCCCGCTCGCCGTCATTTTACAATACAGCGGGCGGGTGGTAGTTAATTGATACAAATATTTGTAGTAGCACTCCTCAATACACATCCAAGAGCTGACAGTCCATTGAGCAATTCATTTGTCGACCAAAGGTCCACAAACACTATATTTTCACATGAATCTGGTTCCTTGATGGCAAACACACTCCAGTATAGCCATTAAAACAATTTCTCTTTTTAATCAGTTCAGCCCTATCAAATACATATCAGACTAGAGCCAGAGTGAAGTTTAAATTCTTGAAATAAGAAATCATAAGCAGAATTTGGCAATACCTACAATTTCTTTCACTACTTTCTGCATAAATAGCACACCACTTATTTTGATATTTTTTTACATAGTTACATAGGTCCATCCATTTCAACCAATAGAAGGGAAAAAAATTATGCAATCCTATACTCACAGTTCCTTCAGAGGAAGGCAAAAAAAAAACCCCAATAAAGCATAACCCAATTTGCTCCAGCAGGGGAAAATAAATTATTTCCGATTCCCCAAGAGGCAATTGGATACTCCCAGGATCAACTTTACCTATAAATGTTAGTATCTATCAGAGTTGCTAACTGCCAGTAAATGTACTGACAGTTTGTAAAAATCAGTGATTTTTTTTTCTTTTTTTTACAACTGCCAGTAAATATCAGGGGCTGATAATTTCATGCCGTGTTGACTTTTTTAAGTGTAAATCAAGCAAATTACTTTGTTCTAGGTATTGTCAGTGTTTCCATATCAAGTTTATACTGTTCAAATATTCACTGTTAGTTTTCAATAGGAGTTCTGTAATTTCTCAGGTTGCCAGTAAAAAATGTGCTCCGCCAGTAAATTGTCCATGTTTTGTCAGTAAAAAATTCTGCAGGACGTTGGCAACCCTGGTATCTAGTTATATTATGTGTATCTAGGAAGGAATCCAGGCCTTTTTCCTTGTCAAAAGAAGTTTATTGAGTATACAATATTATAAAGATACATAAAGTAAGTTTACAAGGATCTATAAAGTAAGCTCATTGTTTTACAGTAGGGTTTATATAGGTAAATATCATGAAATTTCAAATATTAAACATTGGGTTCACGTAAACCTAAATTAAAGATATATATCATTTCCTTAGTTACTTTTGTAGGTATTTAAATGATTTATACCTACTATACATATTGTTTACAGGTAGAGTGTATATAGGTCAAATAAATTCTGATAATGAGCTTTAATCGTAAGGTGGAGAAAAGGAAAGAGAAAGAAGAAAAAGGGTAGAAAGGTAGAGGTATGGTCCACAAGGTTGTCCCGCTCGTCAGTTTATTATTCTTTTTAGTTCTCTTTGAAGCCTTAGAATGGTGTCTCTGTAAGTCATTTAATCTGTTACCATGGCAACAGGACAGAGTCATTAAAGTTTGACAGGAACTGTTGTTTTATCCAAGGATGCCAAAGTTTTTCAAATTTTGGAATTTGATTTTGATCGATGGCTACCATCTTAGCATGGGACATTGTATTATTCATTCTGTGAATTGTTTAGTTGGATCATAAGTTTGAATTGAGAGAGTGTTAACCATCCGGTTTTAGATTAAGTAAAGTTATATATGGATCTGGTTGTATTATTTTTTTAAATATTTTAGATGTAATCACGAAGACTTCCTTCCAGAAGGTTTGGATTACTGGGCACGTCCACCATATGTGTAAATGTGTGCCTATTTCTGGGCATCCTCGAAAACAAAGAGCTGAGGTATTAGGTGAATATTTTGCCACTCTAGCGGGTACAAGGTACCAGCGAGTTAGGACTTTATAATTTGTCTCCAGTGCTAAGATGTTGGGTGAAGATGACTTAGATGTGAGCCATATGTTAGACCAGTCCGTGTCTTCTAAAGTTCGTCCCAGGTCCTCCTCCCACCTCTGAACGTAAGAGGGTCTATTAAGATTTGCTACTCCATATAATTGATTATAAAGTGATGAAATTGTACCTTTAGCAAATGGATCTTTTGTACAGATTGATTCAAAAATGGATAATTGGGATAATGGTGTATCCCCCTTTAGGAATGGTGTATAGAAATTTTTGATTTGGAGATATCTAAATATCTCAGAGTTTGGTAGATCATATTTTTCTCTAAGCGATGGGAATGAAAGGAATGATTTAGATGCTATGAAGTCATTTAGTGTCTGAATGCCTGATGTTGTCCAAGCTTTAAAAGAATTTGGGTAGATCCATGCCGGATAAAAGGCCGGATTTCTGATAAAAGAAAGGAGAGGATTTTGTGGAGATTGTAACTGATATTTGGTTTTTAGTTTATTCCAGAGAGATAAGAAGTGTTTAGTTATGGGATTATGAATTTTAAGGCGGTCTTTAGGATCAAGCCATAATAAGTTTGATATTAATAGAGGGTCATTTTCTGAAGCCTCTATAAATACCCATATGGGATTTCCTGTTTCGCATGGTATTTGGACAGACTGGCCAAATGTGCTGCTCTGTAGTAGTTAGTAAAATTAGGGTATCCCAGTCCTCCTTTATTTTTGGGAAGATGTAGTGTGTGTATAGGTATACGTGGTTTAGAAGAGCCCCATATAAACGAAGTTGCTCTTTTTTGTACTATTCTCAAAAAATAGGAAGGAATTGGAATAGGGAGGACTCTAAATAGATAAAGCAATTTGGGTAGAATAGTCATTTTGATTGCATTAATCTTCCCTATCCAGGATAAAGGAAGTTGCGACCATTGTTTTATTAGATTTGTGATCTGTCTTAATACAGGAGGATAATTGGTTGAGAATAAGTCAGAATCAGATGCTGTTAAATGAATTCCAAGATATGGGATTGATTTTTCTGCCCATGTGAATGGGAGTGCAGCCCTAGCCGGGATCAATTCCATGTTTGTGAGTGAAATATTAAGCACTAGGCATTTCTTAGGATTAATCATAAGGCCGGATAGGGCTGCAAATCCATCAAGAGCTGGTATTAAGTTAGGACCAGAGACCTGTGGTGATGATAGAAAAAGTAATATATCGTCTGCAAATATACATAATTTGTGTGTAATACCTCCTACTTCAATGCCAGTTATAGTTTGGTTTGTTCTGATGTATTGGGCCATGGGTTCGAGTATAAGGGCAAATAATAAGGGAGATAATGGGCAACCCTGTCGGGTACCTCTTTTGATATTAAAGGCATCAGATTTGTATCCAGCATATTTTATATAGGCTTTGGGTTTATTATATAATGCTTTGATCCATGTTAAAAAGTGGGGTCCAAAACCCCATTTTTGTAATGAATATTGCATATATTGCCAGGATACTGTGTCAAATGCCCTCTTAATATCGAGTGATAGAAAACATAAAGGGATTTTCCGTTTTTTAGCAATATGTGCCAATAACACTGCCCTGCGTATATTATCGCCTGCCTGTCTATTTGGCATGAAGCCTACTTGATCTCTATGTATTAATTTTCCTATAATGCTATTGAGGCGTTTTGCTATTATTTTTGCTAATAATTTAATATCAAGGTTTAACAGAGAGATAGGCCGATAATTCACACAGGAAGTATCATCAGAAAGGGGTTTTGGGATCATACAAACAATTGCCATTACTGTTTCTTGCCGAAAAGAATGTCCATCTAGAAGTTTGTTAAAAGTTTCAGTGAGAATGGGAGAGAGTATTTCTGAGAATGTTTTATAGTATAAAGCCGAGTAGCCGTCTGGGCCTGGTCTTTTGTTAAGTTTTAGGTCTTTTATGGCGTTAGCAACTTCATCTATAGTTATAGGCTCATCCAAACTGCTTTTTTGATTCTGAGATAACTCAGGTAAGGTTATTTTTGAGAAGAAGGATTCAGCCTCTGTAGGATTAAATTCATTGTTTGTCTTGTATAAAGTTGCGAGATGTGAGTGAAATTTATGGACTATTTTAACTGGATTACAAGTATAAACATTTTTTGATAATTTCAAACGTATTGGTTTGAAAGATTTGTTAGTTGAATTTAATGCCCGAGCCAAATATGTACCTGGTTTGTTTGTATTCATGTAGAAATTGTGTTTGGAGCATTTGAGGGATTTATCAACTGACTCAGTGAGAAATAGATCGTATTCCAATCTAGATTTTTCCAGATGAGATTTTGTACTCTGAGATGGATTATCTTGGAATGATATGTAGGCTGCATTAAAATTGAGTTCTAGTTTTTTTGCTAGATTTTTGCATTCCCGTTTAAATAGTGCCATTTGTCTTTGTATTGTACCACGCAAGACAGGCTTATGAGCTTCCCACAGTGTTATTGGGGAGATGTCTGTTGTATTATTAATTGATATGTATTCCTTTAAAGCTTGTTCAATGGCCATCTGATGTAGTGGGTGTTTGAGCATTATGTCCGGTAAGTACCACGTTGGGTAATGCGCTTTTGGTATGGCTGAGGCTATAGTAGTGTATACTGCATTATGGTCAGACCACGGAATCGGAATTATATCTGATGCAATAATTTCTGGTAACATTCCTATTGTTAGAAAAATATGATCTATTCTGATGAAGGTTTGATGAGGGTGCGAGAAATAAGTGAATTTCTTTTTCATTGGGTTACTTTCTCTCCACGAATCTACCAGATTGTATTTGGAAAGAAGTTGAGAAAAAGGTAATCTAGAGGTTATTTTGGATGGTGTAAAAGGTGATTTATCTAGAAATGGGAGGAGGACCTGGTTCAAATCCCCACACATTATCACTGTTCCTATTTTGTGTGTATTAATCACTTGTAATATATGTGAGAGGAATGGTGTAGGTTGTTTGTTAGGAGCGTAGTAGGAAATCACCGTGATTGCTGTATCCATTATATAACCCATGAGTATCAGGTATCTACCTTCTGGGTCTTTAATTTCTGATGATAAGGTGAATGGTGTGGATCGATGAAATGCAATTAGAGTTCCCCTTTGCTTGGTACAGGCAGAAGCCGTGTAAATTTGTTGATAAAAAGGAGAATTATATTTTGGAGTAGAATCTTTGGTGAAGTGTGTTTCTTGGAGGCATACTATGTGAGCCTTCTTGTTATGGAAAGTACGGAAGGCTTTGGTCCTTTTTTGAGGGACATTTATTCCCTGAACATTCAGGGAAAGTACATTCAGTGGTGCCATGGCAACAGATCAAATTGTTTTGACTTACTTTTTGTTATGCAGAGCTGACTGCGCAGATCAACCTGTGTGGACTGAAGAGATGAAAAGATAGAAAAGAAACCAGTGAATTCTGGAGTAAAGAGTAAACAAAAAACGTATGAGATTAGATGATACATTGTATAAATTATTTTTTGCAAGTAATCACAATTTACCCGTGAAAGAGAATAAATATCTCTCTCAGGGGAATAAGTGCCTTCGTCACACTCCCACATAATATGGTTGGGAGAATGAGGAGAGCTAATGGGGGTACACGGATCTTCCGCTTACAGGAGAGAAGTGCTATGTCAAAAGACATCAAAATGATGTTTCATTAATTGGAGTGCAGAATATAGTTTTTGTTGAAATTATTTATTCCAGGGTGGTTGTATATGGTTAGTCTTGCCCTAGGCTAAATAATTCAGTTAGAAAGGTACTGTTAATAACTTTGGTATTGATGAAGATAGTTTGAATTATTTTGGGATTTTAACCCTTTTAGAGTAAACAATTACATATTTTATTCATATGTAACTGTTTAGATATGTTAACTCATAAAATTGAGGTTGTATTGCTTCAGATTAGAATAAACAAAAACATAATTCTAGGAACTAGTTAGGTAATAATATATTTGTTTTAAGAAAAAAAAAAGAAAAAGCTTCCATTACTTCTGGATTATTGAACATATTTGTCCTAAAAAGTAATAAATCTATTGTTATTACTTGATAATATATAACTGAATAAGAATTTCCTTATTTCACTTATATATTCTAAGGCTATATGAATCAGAAGCAATAAGAAATATAACTGGAAAGTAACATGATCCCACACAGTGTGTGACTATCAGAATGCAGTTACATTCAGTTATAAATACAGGTTTTTTATAGAGAACCATCTCTTAGTATAATAAATGAAGAGATATCAGGAATTAGGATGTCAGTCCATTGAATCTTCTTGGTCCATGGATGATGTGGCATAACGGCCTCTTTTGTGAGAATGATGATTCCCATTTTGTTCTGGAATTTTCTGGGTGCTACCTGAAGGTGAAGATGATGCTATTCTTCTGCGTGTGGGAGAGTTGCTGCTTGTGGGTTCTGTCAGATTTAATTTTAAAAGGGTTTGTTGTAGTTCATCTGCTGATCTGCTTCTGTAAATTGTACCTTGGTGGTTAAATCTGACTGAAAAGGGGAAGCCCCATTGATACATAATGTTGTGGCATTGCAGTTCCATTAGTTGGGGTTTCATGGATCGTCTTTTAGTAATAGTAAGTTGAGATAGGTCAGCAAAAATTTGATAATTGTGTCCTTGAAAATTAAGTTCCAGCAATTAGTATTTGTTCTTTCGTTCTGTAATAATGAAATTTTGTGATTATATCACGTGGGGGTCCATCTTTCTTTTTGGCTGTGAGGGCTCTGTGTACTCTGTCCAGTTCTAAACGTTCAATAGGGATATCTGGCTTTAGTTCTTGTAATAGAGCAGTAATAGTAGATTGCAGGTCTGTCATAGTTTCAGGTATTCCCCTTATGCGCAAGTTTGAACGTCTGGCTCTATTTTCGTAATCTTCGAGCTTAGTTTGAAGTATTAAATTCTCTTCTTTTAATTATTCCAATTCTGTTATATTTTCTTGGGTTGTAATTTCAATTTCATCTATTTTTATTTCTAAGGCTGCGGTGCGGTTTCCCAGCTCTCCTTTTTCTTTGGTTAGGCTTTTTGTTATTTGGTCTGAGGTTTGTTTTAAAGCCTTATGAAGCATCTTTTCAAATTGTAATAATATTACTGGGGATGCTGAGGAGGCTTGTGGAGAAGTTTGTGAGAGGATTTGTTCTGTATCTGACTCGAATGGAGAGTCGAGCTGTGACATTTTCTGTCTGTGAGAGCGCCCTGCTGCTGTATATTGTGAGGTGACTGGAGCTGCTTCAGCTGCAGTGAGTGCCTGTGAGCTCTTTGTGAGGTGATTTTTATTTCTGCCACGGTTTCCTCACAGTACCATATTTCCTGCCCAAACTTTCACAGTTTGTTCCCAGGGGCAAAAAGGTTCAAATGGATACCTTTTGAGCCTGCAGGCTCCACTTTGTCCTTCTCTTCTCTCCTCAGCGGTGTGGAGCTCTAACAATGCATGTCTGCTCCGCTAGGCTCCGCCCATCTCCCCCGAATCCAGGCCTTTTTTAAAACAATCTACAGAGCTAGCCAGAACCAGCTCTGGTGGGAGTCTATTCCACATCCATATTTTGTATACCCTAATGAAGTGTTTCACTTCTCTGAGCTCTCGCAAGTTCTCTTTCTCTATTCTAAACCTTAAAGAAAGTTGCACAAATTTCCTAAAACACAGGAGTATTTCCCAAAATAGATAGGAGGCAGAAATTTTGTAGTGTACCCAAACTGAATACCACTCCTAAAGCTTGCAGGTCCACAGTGGTGCTATTAATAAAATGATAAACAGGTATGCAAATCATTGAACATCAGGCCACTTTCACACTGCCACGGAGTGAACCAACAATTTTTGCGTGGGTTACCCATGGTTTCCCAGAGACATCTACTATATCCTGTGTCTTTGGTGCATTTTCTGAAAGCACCAAAGATGCAGCATGCAGGACTTTTGGCAGTGTGAAATCGCTCTCACAGCCAACATGTGATCCTATTTTTGCTTCATTACCACAGACTAAACAGACCCATGCAGAACAACCAGCATCAACCACTTATCGAACAATCACATACTATATATATGTTCAAGTGCTTATACTGGGTCCATGGCCGCAGCTGTCATCCATAACCCCGATATTAAAATTTTCAGCCGGCAATTCCATACCCCTGTAAAAGTGATCTAAGCAGCTGATTAGCCGTTGAATCACTTTTACAGGCAGTGAGAGTGGTCACTTTTACAGGCTCTTCTGTGTGATCAGGGAGTCTGGCACTGAAGCCAGCAGTTCCGCCAGCTGATCATAGAGCTGATCGGGGCCCGAAATGTCTCCGATCATCTGTATGGTCTAGGAGACCGGAAGTGACATTTCATCACCACTGGTTAGGACAAATGTAAATAGAGCCCTTTTTTTAAATCATGAAATCAATGCTTTCACGCTTTATTGATTTAACAAGATATGTTTACATATCTTGTGACAGCAATAAAATAATAAAAAATATTGAAGAGACAATGTAAAAATAAAAAGAGTGTAATAAATAATTTAAAAAATGAAAGGCCCCCCTGTGCTTGCATGCAGAGGTGAACGCATACATAGGTCACGCACGCATATGTAAACGTATTTGCACCACACATGTGATGTCGTATCGCCATAAACATTATAGCAAGAGTAATAATTCTAGCTATAAACCTCTTTTGTAACTCTGAACTGGTAACCTGTAAAAATTGTTAAAGCATCACCTATGGAGGTAATTTAAAGTATCATAGCATGCACAATTTTAAAGTGTGACATGTTAGGTATCTATTTACTGGGCGTCACATCATCTTTTATATTTTACCAAAAAAAATTGCATGAACATTTACTATTTCTTTTTCAGTCATTTTTATTTCAGATTTTTCAAGAAAGGATGTACAAATATTGAATTTTGTTAAAAAAGTATAGTAAGGATAGTACATATAGAGGGTCATTCACTAAGAAGAAGGCGCTGCAGCAGTTCATACATTAATTGGTGCGCTGGAAAAGTCATTAATCGAACGTAGGAACTGGCGCACATTGAAGCGCAAATAGCGATAATAAATACCCGCATTTGTAAACTGCAACTGGCGCTAGGGTAACTGCGGTTTTCTCATTGATAATAGCACACGCCCAATACAATGGGTTAGTTTCATCTAATTTAATGTGTCTTGTTAGGCAATTAGTAGGTGTTCTCAGTTAATTAACCCTTTTGATGCTAATCTCATTCATATCACTTCTGATATATCTTTGAAATTGTTTTTTTATTTTTATACCCAAATCTTTCAATGCATTACAAAGAACAGAGAAGTGTTTCTAAACCCAATAAATTAATATTTTAAGATCTTGATCTTAGGTGACCATACACTGAAATCAGTTAGATCTTAAATAAATTAGATTTAGTGCAAGAGCCTGTTTGATTTCCTCTAATTTGAATTAATTACTGAAGTGCGTCTTCCTATTACCTATTTTGCCTAAATATCGAGTTGTACAGAGATTGGCCAATCAGATTGCATAGTGCATGACCATCTTAAGTGCCAAATTTGGAATGTAGATTTGCTATTACTCACTTGTATTTTCCAATCAATATTTCTTGGGCATTATACAAAGCACATGAGAAACCACCTTTTTTAAAAACATGCCAGCGTGATCAGGAATCTTCAAACTACGGCTCTCCAGCTATTGCGGAACTACACATCCCATGAGGCATTGTAAAACTCTGACATTCACAGACATGACTTGGCATGATAGGAATTGTAGTTCCTGAACAACTGGAGGGCCGTAGTTTGAAGACCCCTGTACTAAACCATTTTTATGCCTCCAGAATTGGTCTCCACTCTTTGTCCTCGATGCTGCAAGAGGGGGTGTCTCGCTTGCTGATATGCCTACTGGTATGTTAATCTGTAAAGTGTGGGAGACAGTTAAAAAAATGTTGGGTGTCTCATATCCCACTAGATACACTCCCATATGGGAAAATGATAGACTTTCTCAAATTTCGGCTCTTAGAGGCTTTCAGAGATGGGCAAAACTAGGGATAACTTCTTTAGCTCAGCTACATCAGAATGGTATACTTAAATCCTTTGAAGATCTGAGGGGAGAGTTCTTTGTAGAATCCAACTGGTTTTTCCAATTCCTTCAATTAAGACATGCTCTAAATGCCCAGTTTTCTTCTGCTAAGATATTTTTCCCCTCTATCCCTGTCTTAGATAAAATAGTACGGGCAGGGTCAACAAAGGTTCTTACCGCGGTTACTTATAAGGTACTGTCAGATGGGTTTCTATTGAACTTCCCCATCCGTTCTCGGGTTGGCTGGGAGAAAGATATTGGTCCCATCTCTGAGGAGATTTGGGACGATGTCCTCCGGTCCCCGTGCAGGGTGTCTCTTTCTCCATCACACAGACTGACCCAGATTTCTATTCTCCATAGGGTCTATAGAAATCTGCAGTTTCTCTGTGCAATTGGACTGAAATCTGAGCCAGCCTGTGCTAGATGCGGTAACACAGGTACATTAATACATCTTTTGTGGCGATGTCCAAAACTTCAAAGATTCTGGGTGGAGGTGATTGGTACCTTAAATAGGGTATTGGATATTAATATTCACTTATACATATAAGCGGTTGAACCGCTTATATGTATATTGGGTTACTGTGACACCTCTATCTACACCTCTCCTACTGGTAATACTATAAGGCGCGCACTTTTTGTTGCCTGTAGACAGATTGCTCTTAAGTGGACCTCTCCACATCCACCGACTGTGCCCGATTGGATTGTAGATCTCAATAGGATCATTCTTTTTGAAAAGCATACATTTTCCCCAAGGAACTCCCCGAAAAAGTAAAGTTTGATGCTATCTGGTCTGGATGGCTTCAATCTATGACTTAGGTATCATGTCAACCAATGTGTACTGTGTACTGTGTACTTTGTAATGCTGGATATTGTTATTCCTTTTTTTTGTGTGTCATATATACTCCGAGTGAGGGGGGTGTTGGCGGGGCTTGTTGAAGGGAAGGGGTTTGGGGTTTATTTTACTTTTTTTTTTTTTTTTTCTGGGGGGATTTTGGTTTGGTGTGATTTCTATTTTTGTGGTTTTGTCTGTATTGTGTCAATGTCGTTTTCATATAAAATAATAAAAAGGATTTGATTAAAAAAAATATATGCACACACACTAAAGCAGGAAGCACTATACATTGGCCCGGAAGTGAATCTGTACACAGGAAGTAATGTGTTTTGAGGCCAAATCATTTAGACATACACACATGACCCACACAAACACCACCCCATGTAAAAATAAATCAAAAATTATCTTAATTTGCAAATAAGGATAATCTCTTCCTCAGAGAACAGTGAGTGGGGCGTGGTGGTGGGAAGAAATTCACAGGGCAAGCAGCTTCCCGGAGGGGCGTGATGTAATTCTGCCACTTCCGGAGCCAGATATGCGCCACGGGTACATACCTCAATGCACACAGCAATTGCGCATCTCACATACACAGCGGTGGCGCATCTAGCTGCAGGAACCCAATTTTTATGGAAATTAATAGTATAACAAATGCAGATTTCCAGGACTGGACTAACAAATGTTTCTAGTGAAAGGAAACTGGTGTTTTCTATTAAACAAGGTCTAAATAGGCCATTGACATGCATCACAGTTGAACTTAGGAATGTGTCTTTGCAAAGTTAAACTAAATGAAATTCTTTCTTATTTTTGCTTGGAGATAGAGCGCAGAGGGATTAGAAATCTTGTCAGGTTTTGGGGATGTCTGCAACCCTGATAGGGTGAAGACACCTCCCACATTTTTCCAGTTTCTCCTTCAAATTTATTCACTTCCTGTCACATAGTGTCATGAACAGGTGTGACCAAATTGTGTGGACTGCAAAGAGGAAACCAAAACGCATGTAAAGTGAAATAAGAATAATGTTTATTTAAGATAAGTGATATAAATAAACAAACACCCCAAATACAAATAGTGCTCAACCAACCAACAGAAACCCACAGACAACAGATAATATATACAGCCAAAGGGAAGTACCAAAATCAAACACGTAAGCCAGGCCAGGGTCATACACTGGGGATCAGCAACTGAACAAGGGCAGGATAGGAGAGGGAGATAATGGATGGGATATGGATAACAGGTCAGGGCACAAGGAACAAAGATACCAAGGCAAGCCCACAAACGGACAGTCTCTTAAGGATTTAAACATTTATTAGTCACAACTTCTTGAGGAAGATTTTGCTAAATAATGCAGCACAGACAATTAAATCAAAGTGAAACTAACAACCTACATGACACACATTGACAACATCAAAACATATTTCAAATAAATATACCCCCCAAAAAAAAAAAAATAAACAAAAGTAAAAAATACTCTAAAACACATCTGTTTTGCAAAGACACAACAAACAAAATACAAAGAGAAAATACATGTGTTACAATACACCCACACACAATCTGGCCTCTTTTCAGGGCCAGGTAAAGAATGCTATCTGCAAGCTTTATATAACATAGGTTTGTATGCTAATGAGGCAATTGAAAATACATGCACAGTCAATGAAACACACAAAATGCAAGTTCTCTCAGTGTAAAGACATTACTTCAAAGTGGGTACACAGGTTAAGGATGTCCTTAAATTACTAACCCAAAAAACACACTCTCTGAGCATGCCCAGAAAAATCCAAGTGCTGTTCACACACAAAAAGCACAAAAAAAACTAAGCATGCCCAGACCAACCCAAATGCATTTCACACACCAAAAGCCACAGCAAAAAAACAAAGTCCCAGAGCATGCCCAGACCAACCCAAATGCATTTCACACAGCAAAAAAACAAAGCCCCTGAGCATGCCCAGACCAACCCAAATGCAGCTAGCACAAAATAAGCCACCCCCCTCACATCATTGAGCATGCTACAAAATTACAAATTAGACAAAGACCCCCTGGTCCATGAAATGAGGGTGGATTCTTGGGGGCAGGAGGGGCTCGGGCACCCCAAAAGTCAACCACCTTGTTCCCATATTCGGGGGGACAAGGTCCTCTTCCACACAACCCTAGGATGGGGTTATGGGGGCTGCAGACAGGGGGCTTTACAGAATGTGGAAAGCCCCTTTAACCACTTTAATACAGGGCATTTTCCCCCCCTTACTGTCCAGGCCAATTTTCAGTTTTCAGCGCTGTCGCATTTGCGCAGTCATGCAACACTGTACCCAAATGAAATTTTTATAATTTTTTTCCCCACAAATAGAGCTTTCTTTTGGTGGTATTTGATCACCTCCGCGGATTTTATTTTTTGTGCTATAAGCAAAAGAGTGACAAGTTTCAAAAAAACACAATATTTTTTTACTTTTTGCTATAATAAATATCCCAATTTTTTAAAAACAAAAAAAATGTTTTCCTCAGTTTAGGCCGATATGTATTCTTCTACATATTTTTGGTAAAAAAAAAATCGCAATAAGCTTATATTGATTGGTTTGCGCAAAACGTATAGCGTCTACAAAGTAGGGGATATATTTAAGGCATTTTTATTATTTTTTTTTTACTAGTAATGGCGGCAATCTGCGATTTTTATTGTGACAGCGACATTGCAACGGACACATCGGACACTTTTGACACTATTTTGGGACCATTCATATTTATACAGCGATCAATGCTATAAAAATGCACTAATTACTGTATAAATCACTGGCAGGGAAGGGGTTAACACTAGGGGGCGATCAAGGGGATAAATGTGTTACTTAGAGAGTAATTCTAAATGTAGGGGGAGGGGACCCACAAGGCGAGGAGACCGATCAGTGTTCCTCTGTACTGGGAACACACTATCGGTTTTCTCTCCCCCTGACAGGATGTGGCTCTGTGTGTTTACACACACAGAGCCATGTCCTGGCTCTGTTACCGGCAATCGCGGGTGCCCGGCAGACATCGCAGGCTCCGGGATGCCCAGGACATCATATGATGCCCGCCCAGGATGGGAGATCCCTCCTGTGGACATCATTTGACTATGGGCGGGGTAGGAAGTGGTTAAAATAGTGGGTACAAGGTGCTTTGTGGTTGGTATTGGGCTGAACCCAACATGCCCCAAAGGCAGCCAGCTATGTTGAGTGCATGTGGCCTTGTATGGTTCAGGAGGGGGTTGGGCGCTCACTCTTCTTACCCCTTTCCTAGCTGGCCCTGTTTTATGCTCTAAAAAAAAGGATGTGGTTTGGATTGGTGAAGGCAGCTCACAGCCTTTTGAGAATAGAGCTGTGCTATAGCTCAGCTATGAGTAAGCTCTAACGTTAGTGCAAAACGGCAGCTCTTCTCCTGTCTGCTGCAACTTTGATTTTGATGTGAATCTTCTCAATAAACGAGGCAAACCTACGAGTGCGGCTGTCCAGCATTTATTTCTGTCTTATTGCTACTAGCAATAGCCAGCACCGATAACCTCCAAACCAAGAAAGATTTACCTCTTACCTGTCAAATCCTCCTGGAGCGGTGATAACTCTCTTCCTTTTGAGAATGGAATGGAGTGTGAAGTTCCCCTTTAAAAACAAAAGTTAGCCCATGGAAATCCAAGGGATTAGAGGGGGGAGACAGGAGGATTGGAGAATGGAGTGTGAAGTTCCCCTTTAAAAGAAAAAGCTAGCCCATGGAAATCCAAGGGGTTAGAGGGGGGAGATAAGAGCATTGAAGAATGGAGTGTGGAGTTTCCCTTTAAAAGCAAAAGCTAGCCCATGGAAATCTTATGCATTAGAGGGGGAAGGTTAAATGCCCTTTTTGGAGGAGCAAGAGGAGCAAAAGTCTTTTTACATAATTTTAACAACGTGCATGTCACATGTTGGCAACGTAACATGCTAACATGACCTGTGTGCAAATCTCCTTAAAAAAATACATAAAGGCGAACCAGCGTAAAAAAATATTGTCAAGATTAGAGGTGCGCCTGTTCAACCCATGAAATTAACATTTACTAAGATTTTGGCCACGCAGTGAACAAACTCATGTTAACGAGAGCAAGAGCCGATTGCGCATGCTCACTGCTTACATTGATCTCACGCAATTCTAAATGTACTTGCAGGCACAGCAGGCTTTTTCTGAAAAAGTTACTTTTTTGGGCATATTTGTTACTTGGGCAGTTGTAACTAAACTTCCTCACATCACCCCATAATATTGGCACCTCTATCTTTTGTTTAATATTGAATTGGAGATACCATGCGCCATGTCCATAGTGGCGCACAGATTGCATTATCTCATGTGCCGAGATCCCAATAGTAAATGGGGGATTCAAGCTCTGTTACTGGTATACCGTGTCGTAAATTTGGAAATGTGCGTTGCGCTTCGCTGTGCGCCTCTACTGATGGCGCGCAGCTTTAGTAAATCACCCCTATAGTTACTATTACAAATATATTAATAATGCAGAAAAACACAAATGCTTGTTGGATTCGCAATTAAAATGTAACCTTTATATAGTATCT
This sequence comes from Lithobates clamitans, assembly GCA_037952925.1. NCBI lineage: Eukaryota > Metazoa > Chordata > Amphibia > Anura > Ranidae > Lithobates > Lithobates clamitans. The sequence continues at coordinate 516,232 of JBBGZY010000457.1, read as the reverse complement.
CACAAAAGTGAGTACACCCCTTACACTTATGTAAATATTTTATTACATCTTTTTATGTGACAGCACTGAAGAAATTGCTACAATATAAAGTAGTGAGTGTACAGCTTGTATAACAATGTAAATTTGCTGTCCCCTCAAAATAACTCAACACACAGCCATTAATGTCTAAACCGCTGGCAACAAAAGTGAGTACACCCCTAAGTGAAAATGTCTAAATTGGGCCCAAAGTGTCAATATTTTGTGTGGCCATCATTATTTTCCAGCACTGCCTTAACCCTCTTGGGCATGGCATTTACCAGAGCTTCACAGGTTGCCACTGGAGTCCTCTTCCACTCCTCCATGACGACATCACGGAATTGGTGGATGTTAGAGACCTTGCGCTCCTCCACCTTCCGTTTGAGGATGCCCCACAGATGCTTAATAGGGTTTAGGTCTAGAGACATGATTGGCCAGTCTACCACCTTTACCCTCAGCTTCTTTAGCAAGGCAGTGGTCATCTTGGAGGTGTGTTTAGGGGCGTTATCATGTTAGAATACTGCCCTGTGGCCCAGTCTCCGAAGGGAGGGGATCATGCTCTGCTTCCTTATGTCACAGTATAAGTTGGCATTCATAGATTCCTCAATGAACTGTAGCTCCCCAGTGCCGGCAGCACTGATGCAGCCCCAGACCATGACAATCCCACCACCATGCTTGACTGTAGGCAAGACACACTTGTCTTTGTACCCTCCTCCTTTGTACCTCACCTGGTTCCCGCCACACACGCTTGACACCATATGAACCAAATAAGTTTATCTTGGTCTCATCAGACCACAGGACATGGCTAATGGCTGTGTGTTGAGTTATTTTGAGGGGACAACAAATTTACACTGTTATGCAAACTGTACACTCACTACTTTACATTGTAGCAAAGTGTCATTTCTTCAGTGTTGTCACATGAAAAGATATAATAAAATATTTACAAAAATGTGAGGGATGTACTCACTTTTGTGAGATACTGTATGTATAAGAAAAATAATAACTTAAAATATCTCTAATGCCCCGTACACACAGTCGGACATTGATCGGACATTCTGACAACAAAATCCTAGGATTTTTTCCGACAGATGTTGGTTCAAACTTGTCTTGCATACATACAGTCACACAAAGTTGTCGGAATATCCGATCATTCTGAACGCAGTGACATAAAACACGTAGGTCGGAACTATAAACAAAAAAACAAACAAACAAACAAAGAGGATGAATTTATCATCTAGTCATTATAAAAATATATCATATTGGGTCTACCAGAGACCTTAGGTAACCAAAATAGGTATCAAATAAAAATAAGAATAGAGAAAAAAAGATGAGAAAGAAAGAAGGTTGAAGATATTAAAGTAATAAAATTCATTATTTCAAATTAAATCTCCAACCCTAATTAAAGTAACATTTCTGAATACAATGCATTGCTGGATGTACAGCAAAAAAAAGTGTCGTCTGTAATATTGATTGGACCCTGGGCAAACATTTTGTTACAACCACACCACACCTCATGCAATTTCACTCTTCACCCCACCATCCCTAAAAAGCAAACACAGACACATAGATTTATATATAAAAAATGTAATAATGTAAACATAAAGAACTGGTCCACACTCACTGATTGATCCAGGCTCACTGGTTGGTTGCTATAGGTTACTGCACATCCTTACCACTCACTGATTGGTTTCTAGAGTTTACTGCATATTATTACTGCTTACTGAAGGGTTGCTAAATGTTACTCTGCATCATTTCAGCTTACCCATTGGTTACTAGAGGTTACTAAATTTCATTACCACGCACTGATTGGTTGCTAGAGGTTACTGCACAGTATTACCGCTCACGGATTGTTTGCTATAGGTTATTGTGCATCATTATTACTTACTTATTGGTTGCTAGAGGTTACAGCAAAGCTCAACCAGACAAGAGGCTCAAGGGGCAGCTGCTTTGGGCCCCATAACAATGACATAGCCTGGGGCAGCTGTCCCGTTTTCCCACCATTAAAGACAGCCCTGTCCTGGGTTCACTGCATGGAAAAAAGATCTAATCTCGCCTCCATGCCCCTGACAGGTTTTCTTGTGAGCTTGTTTTAAACTTTGCAACTCCATTATATGTGGTACACATCATTAGCAGTAAAAGGGTTAAAGGGAAAGGATAGTGTATTTTTGAAAAGTGATATCTAACATTTGTATTCTAGTATTTACCTAATGTTTATGTCTTTTTTCACAGATACCTACATATGTAATAAGCAACTGTGGATACCTCATGTACATCCATTATAACAAACTATGCATCGAAGTAATGTTTCTCAAACTTTAAAGTGGAACTAAAGTTTGCAATACATACCTAGGCTGCAGTAGTCCTATACTCACAAGGTTCTTCAACTGTGCTGCAATCTTCTCCCCAGTGTCTTCCGGGTGCGGGTCTTTGGCTATATTGATTGGCTGGCATGGGATGACATAACTCTCACACATGCGCAGGAGTTCAGTCATGTCGGCACAGTGTACATTCAAAGAAAGGCCGCTAGCAAGCAGGTAGGTTTTTTTTTTTTTTGCAGAAGACATATTTCTTCTGTTATAAATATCCTGTCTGCTTGCAATTTTAAAACAAGTTCAGCTTTAACATATATTGATATGATTATTTGCATCAATCTGATCTCTTTTACATGTTTAGCTGAAACAACATTGAAAATACAACAGTTTCCTTTCAAGTAGGGTGTTTCAAAAGTGTACCTTGATACAAAGAAGTAGCACTGACCTTGCATAAACCACAAGACTGTACCTAGACATTTTGATGTTACTGCTGAGCATTTAGAATTGCTACATAATATGCTTCTCCTCTAAAGACAGTAAAAAAAAAGTTTGATTTTAAGAAGCTAAGCTTTGGTGTTTCTACTACTATCTCAACCAGAACCCTTTATATTAGTACATTATCAATGCTTATTGCCTGCTAGCTAAAATTAAACTTTAGATCGGAAGCAGGGTGTAAGACCAGCGGGCCTACATTTCTGTTTTATAGAGATAACTAGGAGAAAGATATATTACTACTTTTCCATTTGCAGTATATATTTCTAATTAAATTCCCAGCAAGGTTTAGTTTCACACCTAGGTAAAGCACATAAAGTAGAATAAATGTCTGCTGTGTTTAAACTAGTGTGTAAATTAGTTAACAAATCAAGCTCTGCCAGTGCACAGCACTACATATTGTTATTTGGAAGACAAATTGCTAAGACTATGTAGATATAGCAATGATCAATGAAAGTGGAAATGCACCATGCCACGCAATGCAAGTTCTTCACACAGGAGAGAAGAAAGCTACAGGACTTTGGCAATGAAAGTACAAACTGAGTTGACAAGCCTCAAGTCGAACATCAGCACATAGAAAATGTATTTACATCAGTGTTTCCATTCTTTTTGGATCACCTTTTATTTGTTTTTTGAGCGTCGCATGAACTTGTGGTTCGCTCATGACAAGTAGCACTCAGGAAAAACTATGGTCAGAAACAGTATAGTGGTAAAAGAAAAAATCCAGGTGAATGCTGGAGTTGGATAGAAGGAAAGAACTCTGGAGATGGCATAGTACATGTGTGCTGAATGTGTATGAGTTTAGCCTATATATAGTGTGTGAATGGGGCCTAAAACATGCATACCTGGTGTCCCCTTGTTCTTTGCACAGTCCTTGAGATAAAAAGGCAATCTGCCCAATTTTTATAACAACCCTCGTACCTCATTGTGTCCAAAATGGACCTCCATATCCTTAGAAATGGCTGTCTGTAGCACTCACCCCCATAGCAGTCACTGATATCAGGTTCCTCCATCATTGTGCCTCCCACAATGACCCATCCAAACTGGTTCAAAACTCAGCAATACACTTTGGAGTTAGACAGACTTTAATAAACAACAAAAGTCTTTTAAAGGGGTAAATCAAAGCATAAATTAGCACAGCCATATATAATAACAAGGCTAACAAGCTCAATGGGGAACAGTTCAAGTAAAATATCTGAAAATGCTAACACACACACTAAAATGTAATGGGGTAGTACTGTAGCAAAACTTGTCTCTCTCACAATAAAAAAGAATTTACCCATGGGGACCTAATTCTGGAGCCTGGTTTCTCCCTACTTCACTTGCCAGTGAGAAGGTGACTAACGTTGGCATGTGTTGGGGCCCAAAATCAACCCTGTGTGCAGCGGGCAGGGCTTCTCTATACATGCTGCTCTGACGCCAATCTAGGACCTCCTAACACTGCCCTTCTAACACTGTATGTGCCAGCCCTCTGTCCAATCCAGTAGCAGGAGATAGGCTGTACATTTTTTCAGCTGTGCAGCAGCACACTCCACATTGTACAAATAAAGATAAATAATGGGGTGATGGTGCTCCCTACATGTAGTTATATTGGGTGTGAACAGGTGTATTTGGGGGAAAGGAGTCGGCGTGCTGACCCAACAGTGGGGATACCCCACCTTAATGCAGATTATATGTATAAATATACTACTACACATACAATCCCCCTCCGATAATGATTGTCAATAATACAAGTAACTGTGTATAAAATGTGTGTAAATAATAAGGTCCCAAATTAATTAGACTCTGTGTATGTTAGAGTATACCATAAGTCGATATGCACATAGGATGTGCCTTAAAGTACCTCTCAAAAGTGCTAAATAAACAGTGTGAAAAAAAAAAAAAAGGCAATAACCAACTTAACTGTGGTAATACCCCTAGTGGTAAGCTGGTGGTATACCTCCATGTACTAAAAATAAACCAAAAACTGCAACCGACAATAATAGTAATGCCCATAGATCAACATATGAAACTAGCTTCAATAAGCCGTTGGTAGACCACACTCAGCGGCCAAATCATAAAGTCCATAGGCATTATTGACAAACAAAAAATCATATAGTGTTCATATAGTAGTCCGTAAATTGTGCATTAAATTGTTCTTGAAAAATTGTGAAAAGGAATTTTTCAAAGAGGTGACTTGAGTGCTCTAAGTATCCTTGGTGACTTTGTGCTCCCCCTCAAGGGTCCCCACTCACCAGATCCAGTCACCCCAAAGGGGCAATACGCATGTAGTTATAGCCTCTGCGATCTCCTCATCACCATGATCGGTGGAGCTCCTAAGGTGGTCCTCAGCTTTCATGAAATAGTTTTAGCCTGGTCATGGTAATTCCCTCATGTAGAAAAAAAGGAATGGTAGGCTCCCATAGTGTAGTATTGTTAGATTTATTAAAACGTATAATGCTTTCAGATTAGGATAAAAATAAAATCAACAAGTCCAGCATCAAGATAACTGAAAGCGTATACTCAAATCCTAGGTGTAGCTGGATGGATTAAGCTATACCCGAAGATCGAGCATGAAAGACAACCCGCAATCTGTGACGCTAAATGGAGACAGTATCAAATGTCTGCACTCCACCTGCGTTCCACCAGCCCGTAATCCGGAAATGACGTACCGTGCGTGGTGCCGTCGCACGTGTTTCGTCATAGACGTCCTCCGCATAGTTAATTTGATTATTGCCTTTTTTTTTTTCACACTGTTTATTTAGCACTTTTGATAGGTACTTTAAGGCACATCCTATGTGTATATCGACTTATGGTATACTCTAACACACACAGAGTCTAATTAATTTGGGACCTTATTATTTACACACATTTTATACACAGGTACTTGACAATCATTATCGGAGGGGGATTGTATGTGTAGTAGTATATTTATACATATAATCTGCATTAAGGTGGGGTATTCCCACTGTTGGGTCAGCACGCCGGCTCCTCATCTCTTCTTTCCCCCAAATACACCTGTTCATGCCCAATATAACTACATATAGGGAGCGCCATCACCCCATTATTTATCTTTATTTGTGAATTTTTGGAGACCCCTAGGGGAGCTCCAGTCAGGGGGCGGCATACCTATTCATTGTCCTAAGCGCAGCCAATACACATATTCACACTCCACATTGTGCCAACCTGGCTCCATGTCTTTATAAAGGATTTACATAATGGTAATACTGTATTAGCATCAGATCTTTTTATTTTCCTGTTTAAAAATTACAAGATCTTGTTTGCTTTTGAGGCTGCATTGACTGGTGCTCCTAAGCTAATTGTTAATCAGTAAAGTACTATTCCAGACCATTTTACCCTATTCTATTCCATTTAGATCTCATACGCGCAGGATATTATTTTCCTCTGCTGGATGCCTTTGCTTCATTGGCCAGAATATTATTTTTCTGGCCTTTGAAATTAATAAACATTCAAGCACTAAAACGTCTAGCACTTAAGCATTTTTGGACATGTTTACACGCGTTTAGGTGCGCCAGGCATTTTTTTATGTCTAAAAGTTCATCTTCTGAATTTTGGTATGTTCAGATTTCTTCTCCTAAATGCTCCTTCCTGTAAATGCCTGTAAACGCATGTGTGCATGAACACATAGGTTAACACAAAGGGGCATTTAGAGGCAGAAAAAAAAAATCAAAAGCCTGTAAAATGAGCCTGTTTTTTTAGTTGCAGTGTGCATTAGACCCTAATTTATAGAAGGCAATGTTATTCCATGGCCCAGGTACATGATGTTACTTTGTTATATATTGCAGTTTACCAGTCCTTAGGAATGGTGGCTAAATTAGTTTAGAACATTAGTACAATTTCTGGACAGAACAGAAAATTACCTGTTGATAATGGCAGAAAAAACATTATTCTTGTAATTTTTTGTATACTGAACTGAAATCTCAAACAAAGTTATCAGCTTGCCAAGCTATTTTTATGAACTAAACAACCCTTCCTCCATATGTAATCAAAATAAGAAGAGCAGTTCATAATCTGGTAATCCTGTCCTAGAATGACTATGCTCCCTGTACTGTAGCTATAAAGCAGTAGAGTTGTCATCCTAGGACTGAAAGTGTTTTAAGACTACAGAATACCTTCTTCTACCCAGTTTCTCACATAGTGGGAAGGTGCTCCTCAAAGAGAGCTGAAAATAGTGCTGACAAGGCAAAGAGCACAGGAATTTAAGTCAGTCTGCAGATTATGCAATTTTCTTTCCTTGGATGTAAACCCAATTCAATATATTTGAGCTGGGCACATATATATGCAGTGTTTTCTTCTCTCTCTTCTCTCTCTTCAAAGCCCTAAGTTCCGTGGCTTTCTCCTGCTCCGTTCTTCTGTTATCAGCATGAAAACTTCTGACAAGTTCTCCAACAACTGTGATAAAACCAGGCTGAATTTTTTTGTCAGGGTGGGAGCTATAAATAGATTAGCAGAGAGCTGGTCTAATCACAGCACAGCTCTAAAAGTCTATGTGCCTATATGGAGGGGGGTGTGTGCCTTTCCTCCCATCAGCTGTCTCGCAGTGTATGGCAAGAAATCCACACCCACAGGTGAATCAGGAAGAGAACATTCTTATGCCCCGTACACACGATCGGATTTTCCGACGGAAAATGTTCGATGGGAGCCTTTTGTCGGAAATTCCAACCATGTGTAGGCTCCATCGGACAGTTTCCATCTGAATTTCTATCACACAAAATTTGAGATTTGGTTCTCAAATTTTCCAACAACAAAATCAGTTTGCCTAAATTCCGATCGTGTGTACACAATTCCGACGCACAAAGTGCCACGCATGCTCAGAATAAATTACGAGACGGAAGCGCTCGGTCTGGTAAAACTAGCGTTCGTAATGGAGATAGCACATTCGTCACGCTGCAATTTTTTAAATAGTTTAATGCAGCACATGTTCTTCTTCTTTAGAATGCTAGAAGAATGAAGTTGTTTTGCTGCTCATATTCACACAGAGTTCTCACAAACTGATTTCTTTATTATTTCTCGTGATCTCATGAATAATATTTTTTTTTTTTTCGTCAGATCTCCATAATAATTTTTTGTTTTGTTTTTTTTATCAAGATCTACATTTTTTTTCTAGTGCTCTCCATAATATTATTTCTCGTTTTGTGTGTCAAGTTACCACAACACCATTATTATCTTGTGTTTTTTAACCTCAAGGAGGTTGGTTGGTGTTGGTGTCCCCTGTTAATTTCACATTGTATTTAGGAAATGTACCTGCCTACTCACAAACAAACTGTCCTTTTTGAAGTAAAACACATAGGCAAGTATTTCTGAAAAATAAATAGCCATTTATTCTGGGTCATAACAAAATAAAGAGGAAGGCAATGCTGGAGAAACTGCTGAAATTGGCCTTTGTACCCCAGGGCACACATCAATTATTTTACAGTGAAAATTGGTGGCCTGAGGAGTCCATATAATAGTGATCCGGTCCAGAACCACAAGAGATCAGGAATAGCAGCAGATGACATATCTGTCCCCAGGCTGTGGTCATACCACAGCCTGCATCTTTTGTCAGACCAGACTGAACCCAGGCCATCACTCTCTGGTCTTCCTTACACGCTTCCTTCCAGTCTGTGGCTCTGGTGTTGGAGTTGTGGCAGGAGGTGGAGGAGGAGGAGGAGGACCATGGTTGAACTCACAAACGTGGCTTTGGCTTGTGAGTTCACCCCTCAACCCCTTATTTAGGGCTTGTAAGATCACTTCCTCACACTTTGCAGGCTGTCATGTAGGCATAGTCCTCTTGAAAACTGGGGGGGTTTCTGAGGGCCGCAGTAGCCTTCAGAAATAGGCCAAGTGCTACCTCCTCCAGGTTACTCCTCTTAGTGGGACTTTTTTGTGGAAGGCCAAAGGGAGGGACATGGGATTCGGGCAGGCTACTGGGCCCGGCCACCTCCTGGCTACCACTTAACCCCGCCACCTCCTGGCTGCCACTTTCCACAGCCTCCTCCTGGCTGAGACTTTCCTGTGTATGAAAAAGGGACATAGTTTAGTTTTTGGTTCATCAATCACACACAATTTTCAGCTCATGACTGTTGCAAATTGAATGTTAATAAATAGAAAAGAGTATCATTCTGACCCCAGCATTTTTCATTCTTGTCCCAATCATTTGTGGCCACTACTGTCTAGAACACTGTGAAATCAGAAATTAGTTATCAAAACTAACATATATTTAACATCATTAATTTGGAAACCAGAAATTTTTAAAAGGATGCTATACCTGACTCAAGCTGGACTCCTCCACATGTTGCTGCCTGAAAGGCCCAGGTTGGTCATCGGAGACCTCAGCTGGGGGGGAGCCTTGAAGGAAGACAATTGTACGACACTTCCAAGCAATGTTTCATATTCCTATTTCTGCCCTCAAATATCTGTGTGCTAAGTATACCTATTTTTTATTCACATAGGGGAGAAAAGACTCGGGACATCAGAGGACACCAGGGACCCCACACCTCCTAAAGAAGGGGAAAACCCAAAACCACAAGCAGAGGATGAGGAGGGAGACGTTTATGAAGTGGGCGAAATTGTCACCCCAACAGTTGAGTGTCTGAGGCCACAGCTTCAGGTAATAGATGTATGCCTGCATATTTATAATACATGGTGTGTTTTTTTTCTTTTAGGTGATGTGGATGTTGTGGAAGAAGAATCTCATTTCACCAGTGAAAGTGCCCAGATGCTCATCGGGGAGAGAATGGGGTGCAATCGCAATTTAGAAAATATAAAGGAAAACATGAATGATGTTCAACAAAAAATGAAGAACATCATTGATGTTTTAGGCAGAATATAAAACACACAAAAATTGAACCGTTTTATCATGTATTTTTGATTTGAAAACAAATTTATGAAGTATTTTAAAAGCCAAATTTTGAATACAGGCGGTCCCCGAGTTACAAACATCCAACTTACAAATGACTCCTACTTACAAACGGAGGGAGACAACAGGAAGTGAGAGGAAATCTACCATTAGGAAGGGAAAATCACTCCTGTAAGAGTTATTATGAGAAAAAGGTGTCTCCACTGAAGCTTTGTTACCAATCCTTGTTTCCACAACAACCCAAAATTTTCAAAATACAATTGTCATTGGGACAGAAAGTGAAGTGAAATGTTCTAAACAGGGGTACAGACAGCAAAGCAAATGTTACAGGGGTGATAACCCTTCTCCATGCTATCCAAAAAATCTTAAAAATATTTTTTTTTTGGCTGGAGCTACACTTAAAAAATGTACCTGTTCAGACTTATAAACAAATTCAACTTAAGAACAACCTATAGTCCCTATCTTGTTTGTAACCCGGGGGCCGCCTGTATGCACATGGTGTGTCAACATGTGCTATCTGCCATCACGGGATATCAATGTACGTGTTTTGTGGGTGTGACCCCTTCCTCACAACTCAATCAGGTAAGAGGAAGAGGTTGCACCCCCAAAACATGTCTATTGATCCCCCATGATGGGAGCTAGCACATGTTGACATTAGGCATGGGATCAGGAGGGAAATCCCCAGTTTGAATCCCAATTTGTGTGCATCTTCAAAATTTGGCTTTTACAGGGGTGACATCACCCCATCTGATGAAGGCAATATCAACACAGTTTGGACATACTCATGTCTGATATTGCCTTCACTTTGTCAAAGTTGAACTTTGTAAGTTCCTGAGTTGTGTATGTTATGCTTTGAAACATGCCTGTTTAACCAAAAAAAGATATTCGCAATGTGAAAAAAAAAGTTCTACACCAAAGATGTTGGTTTGTTCCAAAACCCTTTTCTAACACACATGTGAATGTGCTTTGAGTAAAATGTTTTCTACTCAACAATGTGTGGCTTCTTCTTTCAATGCTCAATAGCAATTTTTGTAGTAAGTTGGTTTTTGCAGTGACAATGGGGTTAGTTACTAAAGGCAAATCCACTTTGCACTACAAGTGCACTTTCAGTGCAGTTTCAAGTGCACTTTTGCAGTGCACTTGGAGTGCAAAGTGGAATTTCCTTTAGTAAATAACACCCACAGTGCTTTATAATTTGCCACATTCGCGCCATTTTCATGACTCCCCAAAATTCATTCATGGTGCTGAAAATGATGAACATTTTTCTCATTAATGCATTACATACATTAACAACAAAAACAAGGTGTGTGTGTAGAAGACCCACAGCAAAATAATAGTTCGCTGAAGAAGAGATTGTCATTTCATGTATCAAATAAATTACAATAGCACTATTGAAGAAAATGTCCAAAAAGAGAAGCCCATTGGAGAACCTAGGAGACGGCTAAAAGAAACCCAGGCAGTAAATCAAAGGAAATCTTCTTTCAGTTTAAGTTCAAAAATTTAGGATAAAATGTTTCTAAAACATTTTCTGGCATATTAATGGCCCCCACCCGCAAAGTACTCGACATACTTCTGTCTTACTTTGGGGGGGCAAGCAAGGACAGCCAGCTTCAAGCACCGTCAGGGTTTCTTGTTGAAGTCCGGCCTCAGGACAACAAGAATTTTTCCTTAAATAGTTGTGTAGAATGCAGCATGCAAGGATTATATGGTTAGGTTTATATTCTGCCATGTTGATTGGTGTAAGGAATAGGTGGAAGTGGCTGGCCATTATCCCAAAAACGTTCTCCGCCACTCTTCTGGCTCTGGCCAGACGGTAGTTATAAACCCTCTGGTCCGGGGTGAGGGTCCTCATGGCTTCAAAATGGTCGGCTGGTCAGAACGAACTAACAGAAAACGCTGAAAAACAGAAAGGCCGGAGCTGAAAATCAGAAACGAGCAGATGAGAACGCACTGTAAATCAAATACGTAATATAAATACGAACCCACAAGCACAAACTGAAGAGCAGTAACAATCGGAAAAGCAGGAGGCTGAAAAGCGTGAATCGTCTTTCACCAAACTTCTACTAACACAAGATTAGTGGAAGGAGCCCAAAGGGTGACACACTTGGTGTTGAACTTCCTCTTTCTAGTGCCGTCTTACGTGTTGTACGTCACCGCGTTCTTGACGTTTGCAAATTCCGACCAACTTTGTGTAACCGTGTGTATGCAAGACAAGTTTGAGCCAACATCCGTCGGAAAAAAAACAAGGATTCTGTTGTCGGAATGTGCGATTGTGTGTAACAGGATGTGCACTTTCTAAACAGTATATAAAGCCAAAGACAGCAGATGTACATGTAAAACTTATGTAGAAGAATTTGCTTCCTCTCTGTGTATCATCTGAGTAGATGTGAAGGTTTACATACACCTTAACTGCTTAATTTGCTAGTGACACCTTATCACTAGTGACACTAGTCAGTGTCACTAGACCAGTGCTGCCAGCCAGTGTCCCTGATTTCAGTGACACCAGATCAGTATATGCTAGTACCAGTGTCCTAATCACCACCACCAAGGCTGCCATCGGGGGGGGAGCCCATACCCTTGTAGGAGGTCTGGGCCTCCTGAGGGGCCTGTCCACCCAAGAGGGCTGGGAGAAGGCAGGGGTGGGTACAGTGATGCCGCGTGGTTGGGCTGGCTTTCTACATATGTACAGTAAAGAAGAGGTGTCGGCAGTTGCTGCTATTCTGTGTCATTGAGCTCACTTCAAGCTCATTGCTTACACCTCTGCCTACTTCCTGCATGTGCACTCCTCGTTTGTATACTGCCTGTACTGTATTCTGGACTGTGCTTGTCTGTAGTTCCTCTCTGTGTCTCAGTGACATATGTATCAGCTTTGTGTAAAAACAGGAGCTGAGGTTAGAAAGACCTCCATTACAAGTAGGGGCTGTGAGTTCAAGTGAAGGGAGGGGGCTGTTTGTGTATAGGGGGACCGGAGCTGTGTGTATTACAGATGTGTGTGGGGGGGCTGAGTATGTACATGTATGGGGGTGCTGGTTGTGTACAGGTGTGGGGGGGTTGTGTACAGGTGTGGAGGAGCTGGGTGTATACATGTGTGGGGGGGCTTAGTGTGTACAGGTGTGAGGGGTCTGTGTTTGCACAGGTGTAGGGGAGCTGAGTGTGTACAGGTGTGGGGGGCTGAGTATGTACAGGTGCGAGAGGGCGAGAGTGTACAGGTTTGAGGGGGCTGCGTGTGTACAAGTGTAAGGGGGGCAAGTTTGTACGGGTGGGGAGGGCTGAGTGTGTATAGGTGTGAGGGGGGCTGAGTGCATACAGGTGTGGGGGGCAAGTGTGTACAGGTGCGAGGGGGGCTGAGTATGTACAGGTTTGAAGGGGGCTGAGTGCATACAGGTGTGAGGACAAGTGCATACAGGTGTGGGGAGCAAGTGTGTACAGGTGTGAGGGAGACTGAGAGCATACAGGTGTGAGGGGGGCTGAGTACGTACAGGTGTAAGGAGGCTGAGTGTTTACAGGTGTGAGATTGAGCTGAGTGTGTACAGGTTCTGGATTGGGCTGTTTCTTTGCTGGATTGGGGTGTCTCTTTGCTAAATATATGGGGATGACTCTTTGCTGGATTGGGCTGTCTCTTTGTTGAATATATTTGTTTTTTTTTGTTTAGCAATTTTTATTTTTTTTTCTTAGATCTGCTAGGGAAGGATAGATTTGGTGGAGGGAGGTGGGCATTGAAGAGGTAGTGCAGTTAGTATTAATGTAGGGTCCTCTTCAAACGAGTCTACTTGTCGTGGTGGCAGGCTTCAGACTTTTTTGGCCAAAATATAATTCCTTAGAGCCGGTTCACATTAGAAGCGGCACGACTTGCAGGTCGCCTCACCAAGGCGACCTGCACACGACTGCCGCGGCGACTTGCAAGACGACTTCTGTATAGAAGTCTATGCAAGTCGCCCCCAAAGTAGTACCGGAACCTTTCTTCTAAGTCGGAGCGACTTGCGACGCTCCGATTAGAACGGTTCCATTGTACAGAACGGGAGGCGACTTGTCAGGCAGCTAGGTCGCCTGACAAGTCGCCGCCGTGTGAATCGGCTCTTACTGTTGAATCTTGAAAGCAATGATGACTTGGAATACACTTCCCATTTTCATGTATTAAGTTGTAAGAGTGATAAAATAAAATTGGGTGCACTAAAGTACTTGGTGGAATGGCCAGAGGGCGGATTCGGTGGGATGGCCATTGGGCCTTAGGAAATGTTGGTGGTCAGGCCGGGGGGGTTCCCAGGCCTAAAGCTGTGTAAGGGGCCCCAAAATTACTGATGGCAGCACTGACACCAGTGCTACCGTCCTCAGAGCTGATGCCAGGCTGGTATACACCAAAACCAGTGTCCTGATCACTGCCATACCAGTGTCCGTGTCAACAGAGCAAGTGTCCCTGATACCAAATCAGTATACACCAGCAACAATGTCCTGATCAGTATCATACCAGTACCACTACCAGTGTCAGCAGAGTCATTCAAGCCAATGACAATGTCCGGTTCACTACCACACCAGTGATCAGTTTTTTTTTTTTACAGAACATTTTTTCAGTTCAACTGTAGGCCAATGTTATCTGTAGTGTATACAGTATATCACAAATATCCCCAGTTCTGTTTATTGCCCATCTATTTGAGTGGAAGCCCGTAGAAACCCATCACAAGGGAAGATTTTACATTTTTTCTTGACCTTACCCTAAATATGGGACTCACAAAAAAAATTGAACTGCAGTCCTATTTGCCCTCACACCATATTCAGCATATGTCATTGTATTCCTCTGTTTTGAACCAGGACACACTATAAAATAATTATGAGATGTCTGCATTTTACCAAAAATTTCCTGTGCCCTCCCCAAGTATTTTTTCCCAAAATTTTCCGAAATGTTAACTACTTACAAACATATGTGCATTGATGAGTCCCTCATCCATTTCACAGGCAGGCTAGGCATCAAACAATATATCCCCAGTAAAAATAAATAATTCTATGTGTCTAAGCTGTGAAAAAAGTTTCACACATGTGGTATAACCATACTCGGGAGGAGTAGCAGAATGTGTTTTTGGTGTATCATCCTAAGTATGTCCATGCAATTTATTAGAAATATCTTTTTAATTGACAACTTTGTGTAAAAAAAAAAAATGTTCATTTTCTTTCCACAATTTCCAAAAACGTGTTGCAAAAAAAGACCCCATACGCCTCTTAGAAAAAAATGTTGGGTGTTTGCTTTCCAAAATGTGCTAATTTTGTGGTTCTTTTCACTGTCCTCGTGCTCCAAGGCCTCAAAATACATGATAGGTAGTCAGGAAATGAAATGCATAAGTTATGCCCCTAGAAAGCCTTATGCCGCATACACACGACCAGACTTTCCGGCAGAAAAGGTTAGACGGAATCATTCCATCGGACATTCCGATCGTATGTGGGCTTCATCAGACTTTTTCTTTCGAAAATTCTGATGGACCTAGAAATAGAACATAGGAAAAAAGACTAAAGAACTCTCGTGGGGGATTTGGTGCTGTTCAAAAATGAATTAAAATAAAACAGTACCCCAAAAGGTGTGCATCAAAGTGTAATAACAAAATATGTGGGAAATACTATAAATTAATGCGTATATAGTAGACAAAAAGTGTGTCATGTGCAAATACCACATGTGCAAAACATCACATAATATATAAAATCAAATGCGAATAAATATAGGTGTACCTGGAACATCAATGGTCCTATAAGAAATGAATACACCTGGAGGTAATAATATGGATATAAAGAAAAAAATGTGTAATATTAGTGCTAATTTAAAATATCCCAAAAGTGCTGCATGAAATATACCAAAAAAAGCGCAATTAAGATCAATCAATATGGTAAGGTATTTGCGTGATAATTAACCGTGTAACCAAATATTCAAAAATAAAAATAAAATTATATAATAAGTGTCCAAGCAAAAATAAAGTTCTGTATATGTGAAAAAAGAAAAAATCTGTGAGAAGTGTCTCTGCTTCCAAAGGATCCCACGTAGATTGTTGTAGTTGTTATGTGATCTCCTTCAGTGGAACCCTTTGGAAGCAGAGACACTTCTCACAGATTTTTTCTTTTTTCACATATACAGAACTTTATTTTTGCTTGGACACTTATTATATCATTTTACTTTTATTTTTGAATATTTGGTTACACGGTTAATTATCACGCAAATACCTTACCATATTGCTTGATCTTAATTGCGCTTTTTTTGGTATATTTCATGCAGCACTTTTGGGATATTTTAAATTAGCACTAATATTACACATTTTTTTCTTTATATCCATATTATTACCTCCAGGTGTATTCATTTCTTATAGGACCATTGATGTTCCAGCTACACCTATATTTATTCGCATTTGATTTTATATATTATGTGATGTTTTGCACATGTGGTATTTGCACATGACACACTTTTTGTCTACTATATACGCATTAATTTATAGTATTTCCCACATATTTTGTTATTACACTTTGATGCACACCTTTTGGGGTACTGTTTTATTTTAATTCATTTTTGAACAGCGCCAAATCCCCCACGAGAGTTCTTTAGTCTTTTGGATTTCACCTTGGTGTTTTCCTTTTTTTGGGGGGGCAGCAGTTCTCATAGGTTACCGTCCTAAGCGCGGAACACTTGGGTTTAGAAATAGAACATGTTTCAAATCTTTCCGAAGGAATCAGTTCCTATCGGGAAAACCGCTCGTCTGTGTGCTGTTCCGATGGACCAAAAACAACGCAAGGGCGGCTATTGGCTACTGGCTATTGAACTTTCTTTGTCTAGTCCTGTCATACGTCATCGTGTTCTAAACGATCGGACTTTGGTGTGATCGTGTGTAGGCAAGTCCGTTTCAGTGGAACTCCTTCGGAACTCCGTCAAAAAAACCGTCAGAGTTTATGCTGATGGAAAAAACGGTCGTGTGTACGCAGCATTACAATGCTCTTTGGGTTTTTGGCCTCTCTATGTGGCTAGGCTCACAAATGTGGTATTGTCATACTCAGGAGGAGTAGCACAATGTGTTTTGGGGTGTAATTGTAAGTATGCCTATGCTGTGTGTGAGATTTAACTTGTTAAAATTACAGCTTTGACAAAAAAAAAAACAACCTTTATTTACTTTCATCATTTTTCAAAGAATTTTGGCAAAAAGCTTAACTTAAAGAACTCAGCATGCCTCCAACTTGGACTGACTGCTTTCCAAAAAGGGCTCATGTTGGGGGTATTTGTATCTTACATTTTAGGGCCTCAAGAAATGCCAGAGATAGGCAGTCAGTGCATCAGAAATTATCAATTTTTAAACACATATACCATAGCTTGTAAACTCTATAACACAAACTATATAGTATAAACCTATTTGTTTTTCTTCAAAGAAACGTAGCAGAATACATTTGGCCTACATTTATGAAGAAAGATTATTCACTTCAGCTCAGCTTCAGGAAGATTTTACCCCCTTTATGAACAGGCCATTTTTTACTATTTAGCACTGCACTAATTTAACTGGTAATTGCACGGTCATGCAACGCTGTGCCCAAATAACATTTGTATCATATTTTTTTCAAACAAATAGATCTTTCTGTTGGTACTATGTGATCACCACTGAGGTTTTCTATTTTTTGTGATATAAACGAAAAAAAAGACTAATTATTTTGAAAAAAAAAACTATATTTTTTATTTTCTGCTATAAAACATATCCAATAAAAAAATAAAATAAGATTTCTTCATAAATTTAGGCCAAAATTGATTGTGCTTTATATCTTTAGTTAAAAAAAAAAGTGTATATTGATTGGTTTGCATGAAAGTTATAGTGTCCACAAACTATGGGACATATACTAGAATTTTTTTCTTTTTTAAACCACTAATGGAGGTGATCAGCGACTTATAGTAGTACTGTGAGCAGCACTCAATCTGACCCTTTGGGTGGAACTAACTGACATCACCAGTAACACTAATGCCCTGTACACGCGGTGGGACATTGATCGGACATTCCAACAACAAAATCCATTAATTTTTTCCGGATGTTGGCTCAAACTTGTCTTGCATACACAAGGTTACACAAAGTTATCGGAAAATCCGATCGTTCTAAACAAGGTGACGTAAAACACATACGTCGGGACTATAAACGGGGCAGTAGCCAAAAGCTTTCATCTCTTAATTTATTCTGAGCATGCGTGGCACTTTGTGCGTCGGATTTGTGTACAGATTGTGTACGGATTTGTGTCAGAATTTCCGACAATGGATTTTGTTGTCGGAAAAATTTATAGCAAGCTCTCAAACTTTGTGTGTTGGAAATTCCGATGGAAAATGTGTGATGGAGCGCACACATGGTCAGAATTTCTGACAACAAGGTTCTATCACACATTTTCCGTCGGAAAATCTGACCGTGTGTACGGGGCATAATGCCCTGTACACATGGTCGTATTTTCTGACGGAAAAAATGCGATCGGATTGTGTTGTTGGAAATTCCAATCATGTGTGGGCTCCGTCTGACTTTTTCTGTCGGAATTTCCGACACACAAAGTTTCAGAGCAGGCTATAAAATTTTCTGACAACAAAATCCGATCGGTTAAATTCTGATCGTGTGTACACAAATCCGACGCACAAAGTGCCACGCATGCTCAGAATAAATTAAAAGATGAAAGCTATCGGCTACTGCCCCGTTTCTTTAGTCCCAACCTACGTGTTTTATGTCACCGCGTTCAGAACAATCGGATTTTCCAACAACTTTGTGCGACCATGTGTATGCAAGACAAGTTTGAGCCAACATCCGAAAAAACCCATGGATTTTGTTGTCGGAATGTCCGATCAATGTCCGATCGTGTGTACAGGGCATAATACAGTGATCAGTGCTAATAATATACACTGTCACTGTACTAATGACACTGGTTGTGAAGAGGTTAACATTTAGGGGCAATCAAAGGGTTAACTGTGTTCCTAACAATTTTTACTGTGTATAGTATGTGCTGCTTTTACTGAGTGGTGTGTAAATTTTTACTCCCTGCTTCGCAGGGAGAAAAAAACTGACGCATCGCTGCTGTCTGTAGAGAGCCCCATATTGTTTACCTACACTTGGCTCTCTTCTGTCATTTGCTCAGCCGATCAGCAGGTTCTGGCCATAAATCATGTGCTGTAGTGAATTACTGCAACCTGAAAATATCAAATCACATACATGTACGTGATTTTTCACAGTGGGGCCACCCTGCTGCAGTATAATGCCCCGTACACACGGTCGGACTTTGTTCGGAGATTCCGACAACAAAATCCTAGGATTTTTTCCGACGGATGTTGGCTCAAACTTGTCTTGCATACACACGGTCACACAAAGTTGTCGGAAAATCTGATCGTTCTAAACGCGGTGACGTAAAACACGTATGTCGGGACTCTAAACGGGGCAGTGGCCAATAGCTTTCATCTCTTTATTTATTCTGAGCATGCGTGGCACTTTGTCCGTCGGATTTGTGTACACACGATCGGATTTTGTTGTCGGAAAATTTTATCTCCTGCTCTCAAACTTTGTGTGTCGGAAAATCCAATGGAAAATGTCCGATGGAGCCCACACACGGTCGGAATTTCCGACAACACGCTCCGATCGGACATTTTCCATCGGAAAATCCGACCGTGTGTACGGGGCATAAGTGCGGTGGGCGGTCCTGAAGCAGTTATTTATTTGCAAGATTTTATAATAGAAAAGAAAAATATACATTTTCCTTAAAAAAAAAAACTGTGATGGCTACATATCACCAACAGAAAGCTTTATCTGTCTCAAAAAATGGCATACAATTAATTTGGAAACAGTGCTGTATGGTTGAGTAATTGTTAGTCAAAGTGTGACAGAGCAGAAAACTGAAAAATGGCCTGGACTGGAAGGGGGTGAAAAAAGTCTGGTCTTGAAGTTGTTAAGAAAAGTTATAAAAAAAATCCATAATGTGGATTAAAATTTATTGAGAATTTTTTTTTTTTTTTTAAGTAAGATTTTCAGTTATTGTCCCGTGAAAGGCTTTAAAACATGTTGCAGTCTTTTTAGTATTTTAAAAGAATACTGCTTTACCACTTACCGACTGATGGCTACAGCATGGCTAGCTAGTTCTGGGAGGCCGTCATATGATGGGCTACCGTGATCACGCCCGCAGCATGCCCGCTGCTGGTTGATCAGCTCTGTCCAATCACAACTGATCATGGATGTAAACAGAAGCCGGTTATCGGCACTCCTTTCCTCATGCTGACAGCGTGAGGAGAGGAGAAGAGAGACGATAACTGACTTGTGTAAAAGACACATGTACACTGATAATCAGAGCACTGATTATCATTGTTCTGATTAACAGTGCAGTCCCATCAGTCTCCACCAGTGCTACTAATCTGTGCCCACCAGTACTGCCAATCAATGCCCATCAGTGCTGCCTATCAGTGGCACCTATCAGTGCCCATCACTTCCACATATCAGTGCCGCCTATCATTGTCACCTATCAGTGCCCATCAGTGCCGCCTATCAGTGCAGTCTCAGCAGTGCCTCCTCACCAGGGCCCACCAGTGCCGCCTCATCAATGCCCATCAGTGCCGCCCTATCAGTGCTGCCTCATCAGTGCCACCTGATCAGTGCCCATCAGTGCAGCCTATCAGTGCCCATCAGTGCAGCCTCATCAGCGCACATCAATGAAGGAGAAAAATTACCTGTTTGCAAAAAATTTTAACAAACTATGAAAAAGGGTTTTTTTCAAAATTTTCAGTCTATTCGTGTTTAGCAAAAAATGAAAAACCCAGTGGTGATTAAACACCACCAAAAGGAAAATCTATTTGAGTGAAAAAAAAAAAACCATAGGAATTTTTTTTCGGTACAGTGTTGCATGGCCGAGCATTTGCCATTCAAAGTAAGACAAATCTGAAGGCTGAACATTGGCCTGGGCAGGAAGGGGGTAATAATAGCTCTGCACTCCTGTGACCAAGATTCAGCCAAGAGCAGGCTGAAGTCTGGCTAAAGGCGAAAGTCGGTCCATGCTCTGGAGGGATCCCACACCTGCCACAGCCTGGTTCTCCAGTGAGTGCTGGAGGGGCCGAACACAGAGCTAGTGACCTAAAGTCACTAGCTCTCTGCTCAGTGAAGACCAAGAACTGAGCGATCAGTGGTCTTTGATCTCTCAGTTCTCGGTGTAGAGGCAGCGGGGGACATATGCAGCATTGGACTGGCATCCACCTAGGTCAGTATGTATGTTTGTTATTTTGAAGTACCACACTTCTCTTCTAATCCCAAAGCATAGGAAATAAATAAATAAATACATTGAATACCGCTCAGAAGTTTAAATATTTCTTCGGCAACTCAATTTAAAATGCATGTCTTTTATTGACAAAGGTTTAATTTTTTTCTAATACAAACTGCAGGCTTGTAGAGGTTGCTACAGTACAGAACATCTTCATCAATATGATCCCTAGGAAACGAATTCACGAGAATTCATTGATGCCTAACCAGCTAAGCCAAGGTTTGAATGACTGATAAAAATTGGAAGTAGTTTCCAGGGGTGTAGATTAATTTCCAAATATACATGGTATTCATGAAATAAATTGAGTTTTCTCTAAAAGGTATGAAATTACACATGACTCTCCAGCGACTTCTGAAAATTAAAGGAGCAAGCAGAAAATATATTTTTACTGTGACTCTGTCTTGAAAATAAAACACAAACTAAACTTAGCTACCATAATATTGTATGCAAAAGTCTATACTCCTGTACCAAATTGATTAATCAACTCTGGAAATTAAAGTACAAACTCTAGCAGTAAAACATGCATTGGTTAATTAATGTGTAAAGTAAATTAATTTGCTGCTTTGTAATGACTTGATTTGGCTCTGATTGTATACCGATGCTTAGATTCCTTAAGATAATTTAACAAGATATTAACCGAGGTTAATGTCCATTTATTGTGAAGCCACAATCACTTAGTGCATGTGGCCACAGAGCCAATAATTATCTCTGATGGAGAAGTCTGTATTCATTTAAATGCCCATGTTACTTAAAATAATTAAATAATATTCCAGCCATACTTTAAATGCATGCAAATTAGCTTATTAATTGTTCCCTGCATCTGTAAATTAACCCTATAATGCAATAATGATCTCACGCAAGCTGATATATCAACTACCATTAAAGAGAGTAGATAAGGATCTGCGTACCCATTATTCTACTCTAACATTTTTTTATTTGGTTAAGGTTGATAAAGTGCCAAAAACATAGTCAGGAAACATAGCAAGAGCACTGTATATTATGAAACAAAGTTATGTTTTAGAACAGTCTAGAAAACTCACACAAACCACACGTTCGCAGCTAGGCTGTACTGAAGTAGGAAGCATCAAAGCGTATATGAAAATATACATATTGCGACAAACAAAACCACAGCAAACAGAGTCAACATAAATCTGGAACATAGAACATAAAACAAAATTAACACCAGCAATTTCATATTATTATATATACAGCATCTTACAAAAGTGAGTACACCCCTCAAATTTTTGTAAATATTTTATTATATCTTTTCATGTGACAACACTGAAGAAATTACACTTTGCTACAATGTAAAGTAGTGAGTGTAAGGCTTGTATAACAGTGTAAATTTGCTGTCCCCTCAAAATAACTCAACACACAGCCATTAATGTCTAAACCGCTGGCAACAAAAGTGAGTACACCCCTAAGTGAAAATGTCCAAATTGGGCCCACGTAGCCATTTTCCCTCCCCGGTATCATGTGACTCGTTAGTGTTACAAGGTCTCAGGTGTGAATGAAGAGCAGGTGTGTTAAATTTGGTGTTATCGCTCTCACTCTCTCATACTGGTCACTGGAAGTTCAACATGGCACCTCTTGGCAAAGAACTCTCTGAGGATCTGAAAAAAAGAGTTGTTGCTCTTCATAAAGATGGTATAGGCTATAAGAAGATTGGCAAGTCCCAGAAAACGAGCTGCAGCTCAGTGGCCAAGACCATACAGCGGTTTAACAGGACAGGTTCCACTCAGAACAGGCCTCGCCATGGTCGACCAAAGAAGTTGATTGCACATGCTCAGCGTCATATCCAGAGGTTGTCTTTGGGAAATAAACATATGATTACTGCAGAGGTTGAAGGGGTGGGGGGGTCAGCCTGTCAGTGCTCAGACCATACGCCGCACACTGCATCAAATTGGTCTGGATGACTGTCATCCCAGAAGGAAGCCTCTTCTAAAGATGATGCACAAGAAAGCCCACAAACAGTTTGCTGAAGACGAGCAGACTAAGGACATGGATTACTGGAACCATGTCCTGTGGTTGGATGAAACCACGATAAACTTATTTGGTTCAGATGGTGTCAAGCGTTGGTGGGGGCAACCAGGTGAGGTGTACAAAGACAAGTATGTCTTGCCTACAGTCAACTATGGTGGTGGGAGTGTCATGGTCTGGGGCTGCATGAGTGCTGCCGACACCGGGGAGCTACAGTTCATTGAGGGAACCATGAATGCCAACATGTACTGTGACATACTGAAGCAGAGCATGATCCCCTCCCTTTGGAGACTGGGCCGCAGGGCAGTATTCCAACATGATAACGACCCCAAACACACCTCCAAGATGACCACTGCCTTGCTAAAGAAGCTGAGGGTAAAGGTGATGGACTTGCCAAGCATATCTCTCGAACTAAACCCTATTGAGCATCTGTGGGGCATCCTCAAACAGAAGGTGGAGGAGCGCAAGGTCTCTAACATCCACCAGCTCTGTGATGTCATAATAGAGGAGTGAAAGAAGACTCCAGTGGCAACCTCTAAAGCTCTGGTGAACTCCATGCTCAAGAGGGTTAAGGCAGTGCTGGAAAATAATGGAGGCCACACAAAATATTGACACTTTGGGCCCAATTTGGACATTTTCACTTAGGGGTGTACTCACTTTTGTTGCCAGCGGTTTATACATTAATGGCTGTGGGTTGAGTTTTTTTGAGGGGACAGCAAATTTACACTGTTATACAAGCTGTACACTCAGGACTTTACATTGTAGCAAAGTGTAATTTCTTCAGTGAAGTCACATGAAAAGATTTAATAAAATATTTACAAAAATGTGAGGGATGTACACACTTTTGTGAAATACTGTAAATAAAAAGGTTAACAAACTTTGGTGTGTTGTTTGTGCAGCTGGGTGGAGGAAGCATGGAGTGGAGTGAAGTTATGCACCTAATGCACTATAACAGTGATGGGGAACCTTGGCACCCCAGATGATTTGGAACTACATTTCCCATGATGCTCAACTACACTGCAGAGTGCATGAGCACCATGGGAAATGTAGTTCCAAAACATCTGGGGTGCCAAGGTTCGCCATCACTGCACTATAAGATGGTATATCACTGGGAAGGTTAATTGAAGAATTCTGAAGGTTAAAAAAAAAATATAAAGTGTGGATACTTTTGGATGATTAGCACTGAGAGCACATAATGAACTACTACACTTAACATTGTTGCACTTTATAGAGGACTATTATTGCACTTTATAGAGGACTATTATTACGAGTGGTTAACACTACACAGGGCACATTTTCATGAATTGATTTGATTAATACTTATTTATGCATGTGAACAGAGTTATTTTGTATTTATTTATAGCATTGTTTGCACATTTTTTTTCTTTCTTATATGCAATATTTACATATAAGAAAGGTTAGCTATAGTATATATTGTCAGTATAGGGGCTTATAATGCAGCAGCAGAGCTTGAGGGCTGTAGATTTGTCATAGACAAATTGGTTTGTTATTATTTTTTATTTATTCAGTTTTGAGTTGCACGGTTGTTTTAGAATTGTTTGCCCATAATTGGTTACATTTTTTTTAAAAGGTTTGTTATAGGAGTGCAATAACATGAGTACCCTTTGTATCATGTAAAATGATGCTGCTGGCAGTGAGCTTCCTATATATTGTGTTGTTATTTGTCTCACCTGACCAAATTATCTGCAGATTCAAATACAATATTTTTTTTTGATTACATGACATGCTAAAATGCAGGGTAAAATAATTCAAATTTAAACAAGTACCAAACCAAATTTTCTTTTCTACCATCTCAGGCGACAAACACTTCATCTATGTACCTGTGCCATGATCATACATGGCACAGAAATATAGGTAAGAAGTTAGTAAACAATGTGGCTGGTGACGGTGCCTAAATAGTGAAATTGAAATTGTGTAGCTGCCCCTTTAAAAGATTGTGGACTCAAATGAAATAGTTAACAAAGGTAAAGGTGTTGGCGCTACAAAACAACACATAAATGGTGATTCAGCACATTAAATGGTGCATGATATAGCATGTGCATAATCAATAGCAAACTGTTTAAAGTCCATTGTGACAATCCCAACACCACAAAAACATAAATTCTTCTGATTTGATGTGTCTTCAAATAAAAGCTTCACCACAAGTGCTCATGAGGTAGATGGCAACTCACCAAAGGTGTTTGACCCCTTTTTAGGGTAGGTCAAAATGTGCTTTGTTTGGATAAACCAAATAGACCCTGGGTATGCATCTCTCCACTTTGGAATTCCCTCTGTCATTGACTGGGGATGTGGAAAACATACTCCTCCAGGGACACAAAGAAGAGCTTTATGGTGTAGTACGTTTTTAATAATGGGTTAAAAATTGATACAAAGTTCGCACTCACACGTGAAATAACGAATGCCCGTTCCATCGTACATTTCACCGTACTGGCGTCATCAGGAAGAGACGACACACCATATCCTGTTTGCTTTTATAATGGAAAACCGAATGTGATTGGTTGGACTCCTCAAAAATGGAGGTTGGAGACAAAAAGATCTACCTCATCTCTATATATCCATCCGCCCATGCTGCACACATCCTATTGACAGTGGGCACTTAGAGAAAGGCAGCACGTCACACACTGTAGTGGGACGCCTCCAAGTAAGATACACCTACTTTGGGACACTTGGACATTTCTCTGTCTGTCACTGAGCCCATATTCCAGGCTCCAACGACAGCTTGTCCCATATTCCTTGTGCTCCATTTTCGGTATCCTGAGCTGGCTCTCCTGCCACTCAAGATACCTCTTTCCATTATACAGATGCCGTATATGCATTGCACTTTAAAAATTCTTTCATCAACCTAGTTTGGCACCCTCGCAATACCTGATTGGATCTATTCGCCTCTAGTGCTTCGTTAACATGGGATCATTCCAGTGGAATCAATATTTTTGTAAATACATCCAACTCTCATCCCTGATGAAGGAATCTGAATGTTGAATACTGGAAATGCGTCAGGCTTTAGGGCACACAACCCCTTGGAGAGTACTTGGGATGCTTTGTATTTGTGCATACTTTTTCATGTCTTCCATGTGATGCATTGTATGTATTGTTATGTGTTAATGACGCATGTTTTTTATATTATATATTATTAAAAGATACATTTTTTATCATTGAGGTGGTGGTCTGTTAAAGTCCCATTTAGGAGGGCGTGTCCAAGATGGCCACCAGAGCAGACGTGCCTTAGGAGAGCTCTGAGACCTGGCTGTTCTTTTATCCGCTCTCCCTGCAGAATACCGTCCCAAACCGGACCCAAACGGTACAGGACCCTCTTCGGAACGGTATGCCCAGAGGGAAACATACTCCGCTGTCTCGTAAGCCCTGCAATACCGCCAAAACCCCTTCCTCCATAGCACTGCCATCTCCCGCCACAGCGGCCAGCATGGCCTCTCAAACGGAGGATGCTTACCCAGGGCTGAGAGACCAGAACAACTTTGCTGCCCTCATGCAGGCTATTACCACCTGCCAAACTACCCTGACAGGGAAAATTGAAACCATGCAGCTGGACCTTAGCCTGATCCGCAGGGATATGGACTGCTTTCACTCCAGACTGACAGAAGCTGAAAGGAGAGTGGGGGAGGCGGAGGACACGCTGCAAACACATGGAGTCTCACTCCACACGCTGCAGACCAAAATGAAGACCCTGGAAGCGCGTGCAGAGGACGCTGAAAATAGGAATGAAAGGAATAACCTCCGGATAGTGGGGCTACCTGAAGGTGCTAAAGGTAAAGACCCCACAACCTTTACTGAACAGCTGTTGCGCGCCCTCCTTCCAAATGCCCGTTTTTCAGATTTCTTTGTAGTGTAGAGGGCACACAGGATGCCTGCTACCCGGGGGCCCCCGGGAGCTCCTCCACGTACTTTTATTCTAAAACTCCTGAATTTCAGGGACCGTGATCTAGTTTTGCGGGAAGCCAGATAGATTGAAGTACTCTGCCATGAGGGAGCGAAGATTATGATATTTCCGGACAACTCAGTTGATACACAAAAGATGCGATGATCTTTTGACCAAATTAAATTGGACCTATGCAGTCGTAAGATTAAATACAGTATGCTGTTCCCCGCCCAGCTGAGAGTTCAAGATGGGGAATCGGTTCGGTTTTTTACCTCTCCTAAAGAAGCGTCCAGACGGCTGGATACATTACCAAGAGGATGAACCTGCTGATACGGAGATTTCCCCTATCAAGTCACCCTGATTTTATTTTCAATATAGACTTCTCCCTACTGCCAGCCTTCTGGCTTACAATAACTTTTTTGAGTCATCATACTTTTCACCAGCTCCTCCATTCACCTGAGCCTGACTTACCTGTGACTCTTCACAAGAATTTGTGCTGTGAGTATATACCGTGACTGCTCAGTTCGTAACATGTTTCAGTTTAAGAAATATTACCCTCAGGACACTCTGGGAGACTCATTGATCTGCAGGGATTGTTTATCCTGATTCTTTGTCTCAATACCTAGACTCTCTGAGCACAGACTGTGTCGCTCTGGTGTTCCACTGTTCGCGTGTCTCATGGGCAGTTGTCAAAATTTGTTATGGGGATCAGGCACCCCATAGTTTGGGTGGTGGTGCAGGGTGGGGGGAGGGGGGGAAGTTTCGGAGTGACTGGATCTACTCCAAGTTCTATTTCGTTTTTTTTTTTTCTTTTTTTTTTCTTTTCTGAATTTCTATGATGATTTGCTTGCTAAATGTAAGACATGTAATGTTGCTCTCTTGCCACTAGAGGGAGCAGTCTACCCAACAAAATGTGTATTGATAGTTACATTCCCTATCGGATATGCTGGTGTACTGTGCGAATCCTATATAACTTTGAGGCTGTTCCAATCCTGTCAGACATTCACCATGATGCCCAAATGACCCCACTTAAAACCTTGTCCTGAAACGTGCGGGGCCTCAACTCCAGAATGAAACGGTCCTTAGTATTCAACTATATTAAAAAGTACAGCCCCCATATCTGCATATTCCAGGAGACACATTTAACTGGGAGCAGGACGTTGGCTCTCAAGAAGCCCTGGTAAGGATCCTATTATCACTCCACCCACTCTACCTACTCCAGAGGTGTCAGCGTCCTGGTCCACAAATCATTACCGTTCACCCTCCTAGATCTTCATTTGGATCCCGAGGGGAAGTATGTTGCTATTCATGCTATGTGTGACAGGATGGAACTAGTTATAATTGGACTGTATAACCCGCCTCCGGCCTCCCTGGCTGTTCTCCATAAACTGACCCCTATACTGGCTCAGTATCCTGCCGCGGCTGTGTTGTTGGCGGGTGATTTTAATATGCCCCCCAACCCCAGTATGGATAAACTTGGCACTGATGTAACTCCTGACTCCCCACTGTCAAGATGGGCAGATGCAGATGAATATGGCTTCAGTGACGTGTGGAGGTGGCGATATCCCAAAGACAGACAATACACCTGCCACTCGGCTACCCACGCCTCCTTCTCTAGAATAGACTTATTCTATACTAGTAGCTTCTTACTCTCACACACCCAGAAGGTTACAATCCTCCCACGTGGCATCTCAGACCACGCTCCCCTTTTTCTACAGCTCAGCACAGATTCGCCGGCAGGCACCAGCCTCTGGCGACTCTCAGGTTTCTGGATAACTGATGAGCGTGTGGCTCCTGAGGTTGCGGGAGAGATGGACACTTACTGGGTACAGAATAGGGGAACGGCCCCCCCTCCAACGCTTTGGGACACCTATAAGGCATATACGTGGGGACAATACGCTACAGTAATTAACAAGGTCAGAAAAAGTAACAGGCTTGCCCTGGAGGAGGCAGAGAGTCGAGCTCTGAGTTTGGAGTCCAGCTATGTGGCTAACAGAAATGCCGAGACATACGCTGTACTTCAGACACTCCACCATGAAATCTCGGTGCTGAGAGCTACTGCGACTCGAAAACTTCTGTTATCACAGTCACAGAGGATATTCGAACAGGGGGAGAGATCGGGCAGGCTGCTGGCCTGGCTGGCCAAGGAGCGGTCCACTGTGGCACACATTGCGAACATTAAAGATGACCAGGGACAAATACAGACAGACCCTGTTCAGATAAATGCTAGATTTGCACAATATTATGAGCGTTTGTACACTTCCAGGGCAGACTATACATCAGATTTGTTGCAGGACTTCCTGGCCCAGATAGAATTCCCTACCTTATCAGATGCTAACAATGCTAAACTAGATGCACCAATTACCCTTAAAGAAGTGCAACTGGCGATCTCATCGCTCCAACCTGCCAAAATTCCCACGCGATGGCCACAGAATCCCCTGGGGTGGTGGCCTCCCTCGATACCGAGAAGGCTTTCGACTCAGTCGAATGGGAATTCCTCTGGCGATTATTGGAGAGGTTTAATTTCGGGCCCAAATTTATCTCATGGATAAAATGAATGTACGCAAATCCCACTGCTAGAGTCAGAACTAATGGCACACTCTCGCAACCCTTTAATATACACAGGTGAACTAGGCAGGGCTGTCCACTGTCTCCGGGATTGTTTGCCCTGGCAGTTGAACCCCTGGCCATTCTCATCAGGTCATCTACAGCCACAAAGGTGATAGAGGTGGGCCCACTGAGAGAACAGATCTCCCTCTACGCAGATGACGCCCTCCTCTATCTCCCTGATGCTTCAGACTCCCTGGAGGAGGCCCTGCGGGTTGTTGGCCTGTTTGGGTCCTTCTCTGGGATACGTATTAACTGGACCAAATCTATACTTTTCCCACTAACCTCGCCGCCCCTCCTCAATCCTTTCCATATACCACTACAATCGGTCACTAAATTCAGATATTTGGGTATTGAAATACAGGGGGAGCCTTCCTGCTTCCATAACAGATTATGTTTACCCTATTCTACATGAACTAACACAACGTTGCCTGACCTGGAAGTCCCTCCCATTAACACCGGTAGGGAGGATTAACCTTCTCAAAATGACGTTTCTCCCCAAATTTCTCTATGTCTTCAGAAACACCCCAGTCCCCATTCCCAACTCCTTTTTCCAAAAACTAGACCAGGTAATTAACTCCTTCATTTGGGCCTGGACTGACCCCTAGGGTGGCTAAAATTGTTTTACAGCTTCCCCTCTCCGCAGGCAGATTGGCACTGCTGTGCTTTAAACAATATTACTGGGTGGCAGTTCTGGTAACAGTACGCTGGTGGTTCACCCAGTCACGAAATAACCCATCAGTTAACCTAGAGGCTGCCATCCAGGGGTCATACTCGGCCCTAAGTAACCTAGTGTTCGGGGGGCCCGAGGGCATAGGCTGGGATGACCGTCCCCATATGCACAACGACTAAAGTTTGGGCACAGCTGACAGCTAAACTTAACCCACCTAACACACTCTCTCCCTATACACCACTGTGGGACAATCCTAAGCTACCACATCTCTTGTCTATCCCAGACATGGCTATTTAGGCTAGGTACGAAATGAAAACTCTACAGCATATTATGCCAGCATGCAAACTCCTATCATATGATGAACTAAAACACACCTTCCAACTTCCAGCAAAGATGTTTTTTCGCTACCTACAATTGCGACATGCTATACAAGCCCAATTTCCCACTGACATTCACTTGGAGTCACATGTGGTGGAGCGCTTTCTTATTTCAGCTAATGCGGACCATATTCTCTCCCCCCTGTACCTTCGGGTATCCTGTGACTGCCAGGGGACTAGGCTCTTCAATAAATGGAAGGTGGATGTGCCCTCCCTGACGGATGACGATTGGGAAGAAGGAATTCAACAATATATACCTTTAATGATATCCGCCAGGGATAGGTACATTCAGCTGAAATTCCTTCACAGGGCATACTATACCCCCCAGAGGCTTGCCAGGATATACCGCAACCACTCTGACAAATGTCCAAAAGCAATACTGAAGTGGGAACATTCTTCCATGTGGTGTGGTCTTGTCCCCTTATTCAACAATTCCGGAGGGAGGTGGTGCAGTATATCAATTTGATTGGGAATCTAGCCATAGGACTTGATCCTCGTGTCCTCTTACTTGGTGTCTGTGACACTCTTACCACAAATACTCACAAAAGGTTACTGATTTTTTATGCCGTATTCTATGCCAGGAAGGCCATCCTAACTAAATGGAAGCAGCCGGAGCCCCCGACGGTTGGACAGTGGAGAACGAACACTTATTGATACTACCCTTACACCCTATAAGCTTACATATATGAGTCGTAAATGCCCGAAAAAATTTGAGAAGATTTGGAGTGACTGGGCTGCCAGTTAAAATTCTATTCAAAGGGGCGAGAAGTCCCCATCCTGTCTTAGTTTATACAGCTGGGCAGGTCGTGCTTGAGACCTTCGGTGTCTTCCCCCACTCCTCTCACCCCCATAGGGTACCCCTTAAATTCCATGGCTCTTACTATGGTTGATATAGGATAGGATTATTTGTACCTATGACATCTTATCCTTCAAATAATAAACAACCCTACCTCCTTTTGTACTATGAATGTATTACGAATGTTATGCACTAAGAAGCACATGTAAATAACATGTTGGTTACTATGTCTTACACTCTGTCGTAATATTTGTCAATATGTCATCTGTTCGATTTAATTTCCTTTTTTCCTTTTCTTTTTATGTTTACTAATTGTATTATGTAATGCAAATCATGTCCCGCTGAAGATCAATAAAAACTTTTCTGTTAAAAAAAAATGTCCCATTAAGGGGGGTATCCTTTCTTGCTTGATTAGTAGGGATGGGACCACCATACTCCACACTTCACATGGTGGAAGTCTCTCTTTTTTCTTTTTTTTCCTATTGACAGTAAGTGCAGTAGTGGATGTCATCATTTTAAAAATAATTTTGTCATTGCCTAATGGATTCTACGATTTAATTTATCCACGACTGCAATTGTCAATAGGATGTGTGCGTCATGGGTGGATGGATATATAGGGTCGAGGTAGATCTTTTTGTCTCCAACCTCCATTTTTGAGGAGTCTAGCCAATCATATTTGGTTTTCCATTATAAAAGCAAACAGGATATGGCATGTCATCACTTTCTGATGACGCCAGTACAGTGAAACGTACGTCGGAGCGGGGAGTCGTCATTTACGGGTTCCATATATGACATCCAACTAGTTTATTCAGAGCGAGGCATGGATCGCATGCCGCAAGGAGCCTGGTATACCTATCCACACATGCTGTAGACACCTTAGTGCCGGGATTGGCACAGTCACGTGAGTGCAACCTTTGTATCAATTTTTAACCCATTATTAAAAATGTACTACACCATAAAGCTCTTCTTTGTGTCCCTGGTGGAGTCTGTTTACCACATCCCCAGCCTAAGCGAGAGGGAATTCCAAAGTGGAGAGACGCATACCCAGGATCTATTTGGTTTATCTAATTTGGTTTATCCTAACCTAAAAAGTGGTCAAATACCTTTGGTGAGTTGCCATCTACCTCATGAGCACTCGTGTTGAAGCTTTTATTTGAAGACACATCAAATCAGAAGAATTTATTCTATGTTTTTTGGGATTGCCACGATGGATTTTAATCAGTCTGCTATTGATTATGCACATGCTATATCATGCATCATTTAATGTGTTGAATCACCATTTCTGTGTTGTTTTGTAGCACCAACACCTTTACCTTAAAAATGTGGCACTCCCAACCCCCAGATACATATACATATAGCAGCACAACATGTCCCTATCACTACACCCTGCACCTTGGGTTAGTGGAACCACCACACACAAAGTTATTGTGCTTTAAAATAAAAAACTGTAGTTCTAAAACAAAGTTGTTATACTGTCATTGCTTATGTCCTGTTAGTTTGTTATTGCTAAAATTTGTAGCCCTTTAAAATGTTGTATGCTGCTGTGGAGAGCCTCAACACAAGCCGTTGGCAGGTATATAGTACACGCCTTCAATCAATTGATAAGATGAAAGGATAGTAATATGCAGCCTGAGACAGACATCTACAAATTTGCTTGCATTCTCAGTGAGACTACCCATCCCTTTGATTATGAACTTTTCAGGGGGGACCTTCATGTAGAATTTTGGTAGTAAATAAAATGTAAGACATTCCACTTTCAAAAATTCCCATTTTTTTAGGATATAATGTTTTTTACCATACAGTATGGTAATTGATAATTGCATACAATTCTCTGCTGAAACTTTACACAGCAGCACTAAATTTGTTTATACCATCTACCATTTTTTTTAGACCTATGGTTTCAAATTGATCATAATTTATAACTAGGAATCAGCTTCAGGCTCAGATCAACCTTAGGTACAACCCAAACTCGTGCTGTTTACCATGTATTGCGCAGGCCTCCTGTGTCCTAGCAATTAAAGCAGGTGGCCAGTGGCCACACAATGTCACTGTTGGCTAGGGTGCAGGGGGCCAAATACTGTATGATCACCATATTTGGTCGATTAAGTCCAGCAGCATTCCTGGCCCCTTTTTTACATTCAGCTGCCAATCGAAAAAATTTAATTTGCGGCATGAGAATTGCTGCCAACAAAACATCAACACGGTTCTATGTTTTTGTGTCAACAGGTCATTGTGTTGTTGCATTGCCATTTATTGTGATTGATGATAGATCACTGGGCAACATGATTGACATTGATCTACATTTTGTAAAATTATGTGGGATTTTTTTCAAATGTGCCTGTGTTTTTATTTACTATTTATTTTTTTGAGAATGAGTAACTATGAAGTACTGTTTGCTTCTTACTCATTCATATTGGGGGAGGGGGGTATCCTGGGACCCCTTATTTTAAAGAGAGGTTTCCAGATATGCAAAATATTCCCACTCCCAGACCCCCACATTCACTGGGTCAGGGACATGAGGAAGAGTTCCCAGAATGCACTGGTCAGTGACGTCACAAGTGGGGGTGTTGCCACCAGGTAATGTCACCAGGTGGCTCCACCCCTTACCTATATATGAACTGTCAAACAGCAAGGCAGGCATTTGGAACTTTGCCTTAGTTGACGGCGGATCGATTTTTTTTCTGGTCCAGCCACAGCGTCGTGATTGATGATGGATTTACATCGGGGACATTTTTTTAAATTTTTTTAATAAAGGAATTGTCAAGGACTGTCTCTGTGTTTTTATTACTTTTTAACAATTTTTGGTGAATGGGTAGGGGTACTATGTACCCCATACTCATTCACATGGGGGGCCACCCTTGTTAAAAGGGGCTTACAGATTCCAATAAGCCCCCTGCCCACAGACATCCACTACTACAGACCAGGGTTGTGGGGATAAGGACCTTGACCCCATCAACACTGGGACAAGGTGCTTTGGGGAAGGGGGAAGTCCTCCTTTTGTGGACATGTGGCCTGGTATGGTTCAGGAGGTTCAGGAGGGGGGGTGTTCGCTCATCCCCCCTCCCCTTTCTGGCCTGCCAGGCTGCATGCTCGCATAAGGGTCTGGTATGGGTTTTGGGAGGGGGGCTAAACACTTTTTTTCACTTTTTTATTGCCGGCAACGTTTTTTTTTAACCAGCTGTCAGTGGGGAAGCCCATTGATAGCTGATGACCCATCGGTTGTTTATGATGCTGCAACCAGCTTTCCGGCCCGCTCCTTAACAACCAGCTATTCATTGCACCCTGATTGGGCAAAGCTTTGTCCAACAGGGCTTAGAATGCACTGTGCAGCGTGCAGTGCATTGCAGGGTGTTCAGCAGGGCAAACACGCGCCAAACGCCATGCAAATTCGGGTTTTCGCCAAATGGGCGAACAGGCGATGTTCGGGCCTAACTTTTGCTCAGCACGAACCGTTCGCCCCAACTCTATATAAAAAGTCCAGGCATTTATTGTCTCCGTGGGAATTCCCCTGAAGGGGGACACTAGCACAAAACTTAAAAATTTCGGATTGGAAAACAGTTATAAGGGAGGTGCTAAAGGAGGCCTGTCCAATTACCTGAAGGTACAAGCCTATAGCTCAGGGTCTATGAATACTTCATCTGTTCTCTACAAATAAGATACTTATTTTGAATTTATACATATTCTCCATTACAGTGCCCAGCTACTGATGACTTTTTTCCAAAATCTTGCAAATTGCTCTTGGAAAAAGGGTATAGAAAAACAACAAGATTCGGCTCCTATAGACTTCAGTGGGGTTTGAGTACTATGTTCAAGGTTTAGGCTGTGTTTGGCAAATCTAACCTATGCTGATTAGCTCATCACTGCTAATGATCAGATGGTTTGATTACTATGTTGTGGTTCTCCCAAATGTGATCATTTTCTTGTCAAATTAAATGGCCGACAGCTATTCAATTGCTTTGTTTTTTTATTGTAGGAAAGCACAAATACTTGGATTTGTTTGCAGTAAAATAAAAAAAATAGTAAGCACGCTCTCTCTCTCTCCCTATTGGGAATGCAAGACATAGTCTTCACACCACATATCAACAGTCTCAATAACAAATTTTTTTACAAATGCCTCACCTCAAACTCAAAAAGTTAATCTTATGCCTATGAGCAAAATAAAAAATTCAGTCTGCCGCAGGCTAACTCCGAAATTTCAAAACAGCATATACTCCCAATTGGTGCAATGCATGTGAGGTGAATAAATTCATTCAATAAGAGTTGCCAGTTTCAAAGAAACACATTGTATCAAAATGTATCCGCTTTCCTAGGATCCACTCTGAAATGAGCATACAGCACATCCATTACCTACAGTCTATGCTGCCACCATATCCCAAAAGCCAGAAGGATATAATCTACCACATCTTTTAACCAGTGCCAGAGAGGTCCCTCACTTGAGAATCTGAACCCACATTGGTTATTCACACAAGAGTCCAGCTCCCCGTTTCTGCGATAACTGGTGTTAACTACTTCAAAAACCACAACAGTGCTCCAGTTCCCTCATAGAGGTTGCCACTGGTTACCGCAGAGGGAAAGCCAGCTTCTAGCAGATTGGTCCTGTGGGAATAAACTTTCTGATGTCCCTATAGTACAGATCTGTTTGTGAGTATAAGGGATCTTTTTATGAATAAAGACTGTCTGTGATATTATAGAAAGTTGAATGCTTGTGTCCTTTGTACTTTAGCGAGTTTGATTCATCTGATGCAATATACTAAGTAGACAACAACAACATCTAGTGCAGAGAGAAGCAATAAGGGGGAGTATGGTGCCTGTACCCTGGATTTTTGCTGAGATTGCATGCTGATAGTGAGACTTGGTGAGCGAAAGCGGCAGAGAGGAACTAAGCAGCACTAGTGAAAGAAAATAGTGGATTCTAGCCTTCTTATTTTTGGGATACAGAGGCCACACGCAGGCTGAGGTGGATACATTTTGACTCTGTGTGCTTCTTTGAAACCAGTAACCTTTATTGAAGGAATTTATTAATTGCAGATGCATTGAAGTGATTGTATATGCCTGTTGAAATCTTGGAGTTAGCCCGTTGTCGAATGACTTATTTATTTTGCTCATGGGCATAATATTAACTTTTTGAAGTGAGATATTTGTAAAAAAAAAAAAATTATTGAAACTGTTGATCTGGGGGTATGAAAATTAACCCTTGCATTCCCAATCAATAGGGAAAGAGAGCGCTTACTACATTTTTTATTTAACTGTACGAAACTAACACTGGTTGAGGTGTGCTGAGAGCTGTTCTAACATCAAGGAAGCTTAGTGATCTCAACCTCATTCAGAGTCTGTTCAACATTTGCCATTTAGATTAAATATTTCCAGACTCCCCACTCTTGTTGCCAATTTCTTCAAGTAATTCAATTAGTTCAATTATGTAGTAGGGTTGTCCTGATACCCATACCAGTATCGGTAGTGATACCAAGAATTTGCGCGAGTACTTGTACAAATGCACCCAATGCCTTATCCAATACCTGGTAGAAACAGGCAGAGTCACAGGCTGCGCGCAATCAGAAGTCAGCAGCCAGAGTCAGTGGGTAGAGTCAATGGGCGGAGAGGGTGGGCGGAGTCAGCAGAGTGCGTGTCCTCAACGGCAGTGGAACTAACTAGGTAAAAAAAAAATTGCCACTCTATAAGATGTCAATGAAAAAAAATTTCACTCCCACCACTAGATGGCAGCTAACTAATGCACATATAAGGCTGTTTACAGCCTATGTCCCGTAAGCTTGAGAAAGGAGCGTGCCTGTGACGTCATCATGCCCGATGCCTGCGTTCCAACACCGATGCACATCCACAACCAAGCCTCGGTCTCAGCCCTCCAGCTTCCTGGAAACCCTGCTGGACAGGATTCTGATCCACTGGACAAGCTGTAGAAATGCCTAAGCGCCGGACGGACGCCACATCAGTGTGGATAGGACATGTGCCAAATTTCCATATTTTAGATGTAAGTGGATTATTGCACCTGTAATTTATTAAACGCTACTGCTTCTAACCCGGAGGCACCTTTTTTCTTCTTCTTTTAGCTAGGCAAGCTGACAGGGGTGCAGGGCGCAGCTGCATCAGGATCGGTGACCGGAGCAGTCACATTCGGTTGCCATCAGCGGTCGAACATCCCGACGCCCATCTTGATACACCCTGCACTCAGCCGCAGTAAGCCAGCAGCAGACATCTTATTACACCCAGCGCATATAGTTCGGGCTGCGTGTAACAAGATGTCCACTGCTGCTTACTGCAGCCGCGTGCAAGGTGTACCAAGATGGGCGTCGCAACATAGCATTTCAAATTAAATCCTTTCCTCTCATGTCATTTATTGCTGCATTTCAGTGCCTGCCCATCAGTGCCCATAAGTGCCACCTATCAGTGTCAT
Organism: Lithobates clamitans; assembly: GCA_037952925.1. Taxonomy (NCBI): domain Eukaryota; kingdom Metazoa; phylum Chordata; class Amphibia; order Anura; family Ranidae; genus Lithobates; species Lithobates clamitans. Next base: position 478,573 of record JBBGZY010000457.1, on the reverse strand, counting down.
CTATCATTGCCAGCCACCTGTCAGTGCCACTTATCAGTGCCCATAAGTGCCGCCTATCAGTGCCAGCCACCTGTCAGTGCTGCCTATCAGTGCCAGCTTTAGTGCCAGCCATCAGTGCCAGCCACTTGTCAGTGCCACCTATCAGTGCCCATAAGTGCCACCTATCAGGGCCATCTAGCAGTGCCAGTCATCTGTGCCAGCCACCTGTCAGCGCCCATCAGTCAGTGCCATCTATCTGTGCCAGCCATCAGTCAGTGTCACCTATCAGTACCCATCTATCAGTGCCAGCCATCAGTCATTGCCACCTATTAGTCAAACTATCACATGACATTAAAAAAAGTATCGGTAATCGGTATCGGCGAGTACTTGAAAAAAGTATCGGTACTTGTACTCGGTCTTAACAAAAGTGATATCAAGACAACCCTAGTATATAGTCAGGCCTTGTAAAAAATATTCCAGTTCTTAATGGTTTCACTCAGGGGAATTTCGTTTTTTGCTTTCTTTGTGGTACATAACTTGGATGTTGAGGTTTCTGGCAAAGAGAGCCTTTGTCAAAATTTTGGCATGGGCAAAAGTTTAACCCTAAAGTCAGCACACTGAGTTAGTGCTCTGTGTACTTGGTTTAAAGCTTAGTGCTTATTCAGAAAGTTTACCGCCTACTTTCATGCTGTGTATCATTTGCCAGACATGATTTTTAACCTCACCATATAACTGTTACCCATCACCTATTTGTTTTTGTCATTTTAATGCATTTCCATTACCAAATGTATGTGATTTCTGTGAACAGTGAGAAAAGGAAGAATGAGAGGAAACAGAGAAATTGCCACCATCTGCTGTTTGTTCATACTAAGGCCTCTTTCACACGGGGCAGATCAGTCATGATCCGCCCCGTGAACATCCGCTGGCTCAGCGGGGATAGCTCCGCCGATCCCCGCTGAGCAGGAAGATGACAGGTCCATCGCTGCACACTGTGCAGCGACGGACCTGTCAGAGCGCCGCTCTCCCCTATGGGGGGATCGGATGATGACGGTCCGTAGTGTCCATCGTCATCCGATCCGATCCGAAAACGGAGGAAAAAGTAGGTTTTTCCTCCGTTACACTTTTCGGATCGGAGCGGGGCGGATGTCAGCGGACATGTCACCGCTGACATCCGCCGCTCCATAGGGATACATGTATGTCCGTTTTTCATCCGAAAACGGAAGGATGAAAAACGGACATACGGATGCCTCGTGTGAAAGAGGCCTTACAGTATCTCACAAAAGTGACTACACCCCTCACATTTTTAAAAATATTTTATTATATCGTTTCATGTGACAACACTGAAGAAATTACACTTTGCTACAATGTAAAGTAGTGAGTAATGAAAAAACAACAAAAGGGGAAAACTCGCCCTGCTACAATTCTCCTATTTCAGCGCTGTTTAGTATTAGGTGTGTGTCACAAAACAGAGATTGACATCTATTAAATATCAGTTGTCAGCAGGGCTTTTTTCACAGAAAATAGGTGCAGGAACTCAACCATGACCACTCAAAACCCCCTTGTGCAGAGTTCAGCCTTCTTACACAGCTGTTTACCTCTGCATCCCCATCCACATCTCACTTTCACCCCTCTTCCCAGCCGGCTATAGGACCTCCTTGCACACTGTAAATGGCTCCGCCTATCACGTGCAGGGAGATCATCCAGTGGGGGTGTCCGCATCTGCACTGCACCCCAGGCACCCACATCTCTCTTTTCCCCATCCTGCACTCAGTGGGAGCCACTCAGGAGACCAGATTTGTGGGAGCTGTTGAAGACAAGCTGTCACTTGTAAACACAGAAGTCGGACTTCTGTGTTTACAAGTGATAGTGCTGAGCAGGGAGCAGAGGGTCTGAGCCAAAGGTGGTGGAACTGAGTTCCACCAAGTTCCAGCTGAAAAAAAGCCCTGGTTGTCAGAGATTGAGATGTCTCTCAGCAGCCACTTAACAAAAATCAAATATATACAGACAGATGTGTAAATAATAACTATAAATAGAAACCAGTATCACATCAAAGCGGCGCTTTCCTCAGTCAAATATAATGACTGGTAAGTGAAAAATGTCTCTGCTATCAGTACAAAATGAAGAACTTGAGCAAAGCCAGATGTAATGGAAATCAACATAGGGTCTCCAACTGAGTGTGTGTAGCAGATTGGATGAGTGCACCATTCACCATACGTTATGTCACCTCGTGCTGTACACACCCCCACAAGGGGTTCCAACTTACCAGAACCCGGGGGTTAATAGGCCTTAGAAAGCTTCCTCAATCGGGTCGCTCCTGGGGTCCTCATAGGTAAGTGGTTAAAACCACCAGTAGTATCCACATATAGGAAAGAGACTCCACATAGTCCAATAACGTTTTGATAATTTATTTATAAAACAAATCGAATAAAATAAAATCAACAAATCTCTTGGCGCAGTGCCATTCCAATGGTAACTCTGTAGCTCTCAGTCAGTTGGAGATACAAGATGCCAATAGTAACTTTCCCCGAAGTCACAGGAGCGAAGTACGGGCTGGAAAAATAGTTCTTACTGCTCACAGCATCAAATACTTCCTCCTTCCAGTTTCGGTGGCTTTGGGCTTGGAACGCACAGCGCTGTAACGTAATTCCGGTTGCCGTGGGGTCACGCCCTGACTAGTTTCGTCATCACGACTTTTTCGAAGGGCGCCCTATTTGTATTTGATGCTGTGAGCAGTAAGAGCTATTTTTCCAGCCCGTACTTCACTCCCGTGACTTCGGGGGAAGTTACTATTGGCATCTTGTATCTCCAACCGACTGAGAGCTACAGAGTTACCATTGGAACGGCAATGCGCCAAGAGATTTGTTGATTTTATTTTATTTGTTTTATAAATAAATTATCAAAACGTTATTGGACTATGTGGAGTCTCTTTCCTATATGTGGATACTGCTGGTGGTTTTAACCACTTATCTATAAAGGACCCCAGGAGCGACTGGATTGAGGAAGCTTTCTAAGGCCTATTAACCCCCGGGTTCTGGTAAGTTGGAACCCCTTGTGGGGGTTTGTGCAGCACGAGGTGACATAACGTATGGTGAATGGTGCACTCATCCAATCTGCTACACACACTCTATATATCCAGTTAGAGACCCTATGTTGATTTCCATTACATCTGGCTTTGCTCAAGTTCTTCATTTTGTGCTGATAGCAGAGATATTTTTTCACTTACATGTCATTATATTTGACTGAGGAAAGCGCCAAATTGATACTGGTTTCTATTTATAGTTATTATTTACACATCTGTCTGTATATAAGGTAGTGAGTGTACAGCTTGTAAAACAGTGGAAATTTGCTGTTCCCTAAAAATAACAACACACAGCCATTAATGTCTAAACCATCGGCAACAAAAGTGAGTACACCCTTAAGTGAAAATGGCCAAATTGAGCCAAATTAGCCATTTTCCCTCCCCGGTGTCATGTGACTCATTAGTGTTACAGGGCATCAGGTGTGAATGGGGAGCAGGTGTGTTAAATTTGGTGTTATTGCTCTCACTGTCTTATACTGGTCACTGGAAGTTCAACATGGCACCTCATGGCAAAGAACTCTCTGAGGTCCTGAAAAAAAGAATTGTTGCTCTACATAAAGATGGCCTAGGCTATAAGAAGATTGCCAAGGCCCTGAAACTAAGCTGCAGCACGGTGACTAAGACCATACAGTGGTTTAACAGGACAGGTTAAACTCTGAACAGGCCAGGTTCCACTCAGAACAGGCCTCGCCATGGTCAACCAAAGGAGTTGAGTGCACGTGCTCAACGTCATATCCAAAGGTTGTCTTTGGGCAATAGATGAGTGCTGCCGTCATTGCTGCAGAGGTTGAAGGGGTGGGGGGGTCACCCAAATTGGTCTGCATGGCTGTTGTCCCAGAAGGAAGCCTTTTCTAAAGATGATGAATGAGGATATGGGTGTGGCGCTGTTCCTATTTGAATTCTAAGTGATCTGTGATATCTTGCTATATTAACCTCTATTTAAGTGGGATGAGTGATAATGGTGGTTCAAAGAAAAAGAAAAATCTCTAACATAATGTGAAAGAATATAAGCGGAATCAAACAAAGTCACATTGACTTGTGACTAATCCGATCATATATGAAATGGTTAAGGTGCTTTTATGATTCACAAACATATTAAATCAATGAGGAGATGGTTAAAGTGCTTACATGTTTCATAAACGTATTAAAACAATAAGGAGGGTATGAGGAGGGGGGAGGGGGGGAAAAGAAGGAGGGTAAAGGAGGAGAAAAGGGGGGAACGGAGGGGGGGAGAAGGAAAAGGGGGAGGAGGAAAGGGGTGTAGGTGGAAGGGAAAGATGAACAGCGTGGCAATTACTTAAATAAAACAGTGTTATTTTGAGACCATCCATTTAAAGTGCACATGTGCAAAAATTAATCAATATGAAAGTCCTCTCATCACACAATTAGATTCAGTGCAGTGTTCGTTAATCTTGTTTCCTTGGTGCTAGTATTCTTAATTTCATTAGTGCCAGTGCTGTTGTGTTCTTAATGTGCAAACACTCAACAGCTGTCTTCACCCCTGCTGGGGTATCAGGCAGTCACAGTCTGTGCCACTGTGCAGCAGCCCCTGGCACTCTCAGGATCGTGGTAGTGTTTCACATAAAAAGAGAAGGGATGCCCATAGCGTAAAACCGTTTAAAATAATTTTATTTCAAAGGTGAACAGAGCGGTACTCACATTTTAATAGTTCATATTATGCAAGAAAGAAAAACCCAGGTTATCTGTCAGCAATCCTGTGTTGTTTAGGAGATGCAGATTAGGCCACGCCCTACGCATTTTGTTATTGGACGTCTACGGTAGCGTGACCTCTGCTGCACCTCCCACCCTTTAAATAGTGTGCGGTTTCCATTCTACTACTTATATCAATTTTTATATTATAATATAAAAACATTTTTTTTTTATTTTATCTTTTTTATTCTATTTTATCTGATTTTACTTAATTGTGCATTTGTAGTATTGGTGTGTATGACTGTTACAGTACCCACCTATAGTGTGCGGAGTCTTTAATAAGTCTGCTTCCAATAAAATAATGAAATCTACACATAGACATGGAGCTGTGGTGACACCAACGGAGGAATTGACAATTCAATATAAAGGTGTCTCTAAACGCTATTTATATCATGGATCCACAGCGTGTATGGCACAAACATGGACTTAAAAACACAGACAAAATGTCCGCCAGCGGACTCCGGTCTGCAAACAACACATTGGATTGGATGCCAAACACAGAGGTGTTGAATGGAAACCGCACACTATTTAAAGGGTGGGAGGTGCAGCAGAGGTCATGCTCCCGTAGACGTCCAATGACGAAACGCGTAGGGCGTGGCCTAATCTGCGTCTCCCAAACAACACAGGACTTCTGACAGATAACCTGGGTTTTTCTTTCTTGCATAATATGAACTATTAAAATGTGAGTACTGCTCTGTTTAACTTTGAAATAAAATTCTTTTAAACGGTTTTACGCTATGGGCATCCCTTCTCTTTTTATGTGAAACACTACCACGATCCTGAGAGTGCCAGGGGCTGCTGCACAGTGGCACAGACTGTGACTACCTGATACCCCAGCAGGGGTGAAGACAGCTGGTGAGTGTTTGCACATTAAGAGCACAACAGCACTGGCACTAATGAAATTAAGAATACTAGCACCAAGAAAACAAGATTAACGAATACTGCACTGAATCTAATTGTGTGATGAGAGGACTTTCATGTTAATTAATTTTTGCACATGTGCACTTTAACTGGATGGTCTCAAAATAACACTGTTTTATTTAAGTAATTGCCACGCTGTTCTCCTGTCCTCCTTTACCCCCCTTCTTTTCCCCCCTCCCCCCCTCCCATACCCTCCTTATTGATTTAATATGTTTATGAAACATATAAGCACTTTAACCATCTCCTCATTGATTTAATACGTTTGTGAATCATAAAAGCACCTTAACCATTTCATATATGATCGGATTAGTCACAAGTCGATGTGACTTTGCTTGATTCCGCTTATATTCTTTCACATTATGTTAGAGATTTTTCTTTTTCTTTGAACCACCATTATCACTCATCCCACTTAAATAGAGGTTAATATAGCAAGATATCACAGATCACTTAGAATTCAAATAGGAACAGCGCCACATCCATATCCTCATTCCTCAACTTAGCTTTTTCCACTTTATGTGGGGATTGCATTCTGGGGGGCAGCAGTTCCAGTTCATTTGAGGCTTATTGCAAATTACTTTTTTCCATTTCCACTGCGCGGGTCCATCACTATATTTTCTATTTCTACTGGTTGTGCTCTCTTAGCCAAACAGAATCCTGCAGCAATGGACATCTTTAAATATCTAAATAATAGGAATATAAATTTAACAGAGGTCTTTAATCAAGAACAAGTCGTTAATCGACAAGACATAGACAGCCTCTTTAAACAACTTAAACACAACATCGAGAAACAAATAAGAGTTTGGTGGGATGTAGCAACAATAGAAATGTATATCACAGAGAAAATGACCCCGAGAAGACTCAGGTGGGATATCTCACCAAACGATGCGGTTAATGATAAGGGACTAATGGAGGATTGGTATCGGTTTTTTAATGAGAGTGAAACCGCACTACTGGGTAAAATAGTGATACGAAGACGACATAAATTAAAAACCATAGAATCAGATATTTTACAAATAAGAGACCAACTAATACCATTTCTGGAATCGAGAGAATATAAAGACAAATAAAACAGCCTACAGGAAGCCATGAAAAATTATGATAAGGAAATACAGCAAAAGAAACAGAAGAAACTTAAAAGAGACGTGCTGGACTATAAGAAAAATGAACATTTCCATGATAGATGATTCTAGAGAAAGCTCAATGGAAGGAGAAACAGCAATATGGCAGGAAACAAGACCTGCGGCAATCAGAACACCAAGAGAAAGACTTGAAGAAATACCGACACCAGGGATCAGAAGGGGAAGTTACAGCCCGGATTGTAGAAATCACAGACAGCAAGAAAGAGATGAAAATAGAATACAGCAACACAATAGTGCCCAAAACACACCAAGAACACCAAGATATAGAAATAGAAACAAACAGCAATACACCCTCTATGAAGAACCACAATATAGATGGGTTTTTTTTCCCAGGGAATACAGAGGAAGGCCTCTAGCGTTCAGAAAAGGCCGTCTCCATACAGGGGAAACTAGAAGGGGAAAAAGAAGAAGAGAATACTAGGAGGAGGAATCTTTAACCTAAGTGAAGCAACCTTCAATGAAGATGAAATGAAAGTGCTTGACATGGGCCTTAAATATGCACCTGATAAAAACCTAGATCCCTTCGAAGCATACATTGACCTACAAAAAAAAAAAAAATCCGTAAGGAAACGAAACATTAAAAAAATTTTCATAATGAAAGGTAATAACGGAATTCAAACAGGGATGCTCCGTGGTTTCAACATTCAAAATTAAAAAACAACTCTACATTTAACCCTAATTTACAACAAAATGAGAGCCTTACTGTTTTCAAAAAGATGGTGGAACAAGACCTAAGGAAATTGAAACCGAAAAAAGCAAAAACAAATATCTGGAATACTATTAAAGAAATAGAGGGGAAGAAAAATATAGTCATTCAGCCAGCTGATAAGGGGGGCGGTTTAGTTATATTAAACAAAAGGGACTACAAATTGGAAATGAACAAATTGTTGAAAACACCAAATACATACAAAAAATTGAGGGGTAACCCAAAAGCCGAATATGGAAAAAAATTGAAAGCCTATATTCAAAAAGGTGAAGAAATAGGGATTCTAACCAAAAAGGAAGCAAGGTACCTAGTCCCGGAAGTGGCGAAAACTCCAATTATCCACTACGTCCCCAAAATTCACAAAGACCAACAGAATCCCCCCAGAAGACCCATAATAAGCGGCATTGACTCAATGTACTCCAGATTAGGGGCATATCTAGACGGCTATTTACAACCATTGGTGGTGAAGGGAAAGTCCTATTTGAAAGGCAGTAAACAACTGATTGCGGAGTTGAGTAATTTTAAAATAAATGAAAATGACATCATGGTAACTATATAAACTCCCTATACACAAACATCGTACAGAAGGACGGCCTAAGGGGCGTGGAATGGGCCTTATACCTATTAACTGACCTGAAAAAAGAACAAATTAAATAAATACTGGAAGGATTAGAACTGGCCATGAGCCATAACTATTTTTGGCATAAAGGAGATTTCTACACCCAGGTCAAGGGAGTAGCCATGGGGGCTAAATATGCCCCCAGCGTGGCCAATTTGTTTCTTAACAAATGGGAGGAAGAGCAAATTTACAGTGTCAATAGAAGAAATCTGAGGCTATATCGGCGATACATAGATGACATTGTCATAGTGTGGGGCGGCACTGAAGAGGAACTGCAAATCTTTTTCGACAAAATAAATTGTAACATCTATGGACTTACGTTTTCGGGAAATTGGAATATGGAAAGTGTAGACTACCTGGATCTACAAATATATAGAAACAATGGATATTTGAACACCAGAACATACTTTAAGACCACGGACAGGAATGGGTACATTCCAACCAGTAGCTGTCACCATCCACAATGGATTGGAAATATTCCTAAAGGACAACTTATGCGAATATATAGACATTGCAGCCACAAAAATGAATATGACAAACAAGCAGAAATCTTAATCAACAGGTTTGTGGAAAAAGGGTAAAAAAGGAAGGATTTAACATTATTAAAAGAAAAAGTTAGAAATATGGACAGAAAGACATTAATAGAAGGAACACATAACCAGCAGAGAAAAGAAAAAAACAAAAACATGGACTTAGCCTTCCTAACAGGGTACAACAGGCAGTATAAGAACGTTGAAACCATAAAAAAAAAATATTGGCCTATTCTACAATCGGACAAAGTCCTAAACCCCATATTACCGAAAAAGCCTATTTTCATCTACAGGAAGGCCCCAACGCTTAGGAACAAATTAGTACACAATGCACTTGACCCCCCAAAACAGATAAAGATAGGTAACAACCTAAAAGGTTTTTGCAAGTGTGGAAACTGTTTGCCATGTAAGACCAGCAAAAAAACAAACAAGAAAATAACCAGCTTTAGGTCGACGTCTAACGGAAAGGAATATTAGATCAAAGAACTAATAACTTGCAATAACACCCATGTCACCTACGTACTAGAAGTGCCCATGTTATAAACAGTACGTGGGAAGAACAACTAGACAGTTACATGTGAGAATCAGAGAACACATTACGAATATCAAAAACGGTTTTAACAAACACAGTGTCTCTAGACATTTCAGAGACTACCATAACAGAGATCCAACATGTATGACTTTCTACGCCATTGACAAAATTTAAGGGTCATTGGAGGGGTGACAATAAAAGAAGTAAGGTGTCGCAAAATGAAACCAAGTGGATTTTCCAGTTGGATACCCTCCAACCGATGGGAATGAACATAGACGTCGACCTAAACTGTTTTCTTACCAATTTCTAACATTACAAAACATACCACCTATAGTTGGATCACAAAGGGTATACAAACAACCATAGGGACTTATATTGTTATTAGATTTGAACAGATCTGGTCATAGTACTGAATCAAAGGGGCATGTCCGGGGCGGTTCATGCATGCCAAACACCTCAAGCACGCACCACCGTTTTTGACCTTTAATTTCATCTTTCATTTGTCATTATTATTCTTCGTCGTTACGACCGATCCAAATAAATGCTCATAGTTTGACTTATGAACACCTAGATCCTATCTATACATTCTTCTTTCATAGAGAATAAAGTTTATGGCCTGATGCATACATCTACATCACGACCCTATCCACACACATGGAATTTGTACCCTTATTTTGGATATTTATAGCAGTCTACTAAATATACCTTGTCTTTTCATTTCATATTAGGACAAGATGCCAACATGTATTGTTCTTATCAAAATACAAACACCACCATTGACTGATTCATGATATGTAAAACTGCATAATTGTATCGACCTGATATACCCAAAACATTAATGCCACCACTGATTGACTTACGATATGTAAAGTAATTGAATTTTCCCCCTTTTATTTTATTTTGTGTATAATAATTCATTTCACGATAATCCATTTTTGACATGCAGAACAACTGCATCCCCTCACCCTCCTTTTATTCCCCCTCTCTCTTTCCATATGATACCCATCATGTTTAGTAACTACAATTAGTTCACTCATATGAGTGACTTTTAATCCGTTCAGTATATGAATGCAATAATCTGTCCATTTACAAGTAATTGTGGTTTGCCGGAGGTTTACAATTTGAACCGACCATCCTTTTAGCCATTGTTTTTAAATTCTATAAAGTAATAATCTGGTTATCCATACGAAATCAGGGTTTGCCGAAAAATGTATTTATTTATTTATTTATTTTAACTTCAAAAATATATTTTTATTTTCATATTTTCTATTTTTTATTTTTTATTTATATCAATTTTTATATTGATTAATTGATTGATGTATTAAGTGACTAAATTTTGTTGGGGTCTCTTATTATATAATTTTTTTTTTTTTATTTTATATTTTTTATTTTATTTTATCTGATTTTACTTAATTGTGCATTTGTAGTATTGGTGTGTATGACTGTTACAGTACCCAACTATAGTGTGCGGAGTCTTTAATAAGTCTGCTTCCAATAAAATAATGAAATCTACACATAGACATGGAGCTGTGGTGACACCAATGGGGGAATTGACAATTCAATATAAAGGTGTCTCTAAACGCTATTTATATCATGGATTCACAGCGTGTATGGCACAAACATGGACTTCTGTCCACAAAAACACAGGCAATATGGCCGCCAGCAGACTTTTTTCCATTTCCACTGCGCGGGTCCATCACTATATTTTCTTTTTCTAAAGATGATGCACAAGAAAGCCCGCAAACAGTTTGCTGAAGACAAGCAGACTAAGGACATGGATTACTGGAACCATGTCCTGTGGTCTGATGAGACCAAGAGAAACTTATTTGGTTCAAATGGTGTCCAGCGTGTGTGGCGGCAACCAGGTGAGGAGTACAAAGAAAACTGTGCCTTGCCTACAGTCAAGCATGGTGATGGGAGTGTCATGGTCTGGGGCTGCATGAGTGCTCCTGGCACTGGGGAGCTACAGTTCATTGGGGGAACCATGAATGCCAACATGTAGTGTGACATACTGAAGCAGAGCACGATCCCCTCCCATCAGAGACTAAGCCGCAGGGCAGTATACCAACACGATAACGACCTCAAAGACAACTCCAAGACGACCACTGCCTTGCTAAAGAAGCTGAGGGCAAAGGTGATGGACAGGCAAAGCATGTCTCCAGACCTAAACCCTATTGAACATCTGTGGGGCATCCTCAAACAGAAGGTGGAGGAGCACAAGGTCTCGAACATCCAGCTCTGTGATGTTGTCATGGAGGAGTGGAAGAGGACTCCAGTGTCAACCTGTGAAGCTCTGGTGAACTCCATGCCCACGAGGGTTATGGCAGTGCTGGAAAATAAAATGGTGGCCACACAAAATATTGACACTTTGGGCCAAATTTGGACATTTTCACTGTTGGCTGTGTGTTGAGTTTTTTTGTGTAGACAGGAAATTTACACTGTTATACAAGCTGTACACTCACTACTTTACATTGTAGCAAAGTGTCATTTCTTCAGTGTTGTCACATGAAAAGATATAATAAAATATTTACAAAAATGAGAGGGGTGTACTCACTTTTGTGAGACACTGTAGATCTAGCCCTAAACATTCCTTCTTGATTCCAAAACACCCATCGACAAGTCCAGTCCTTCACAAAAAGCAGGCCTTATCCCTCAATAACTTTTTCTGTTTTCAAAGCTAAAACTCTATTAAATTTTTACAGGTATTCCTTCAATTCTCAATTTTTCTATGAATATGTAGCATGAGAGACAAGTGCAGCTCCCTGTGCGCATAGCAAGACTAATTCGTTATCTAATTTCTTTAACTTTTCCTTTCTTATATTTCTCAGTTAGAATGGTTATAATGGTTTAAGAACCTATTTTTAAATTTGTTTCCTATTGTGCTTTAAATTCATCACTAATGTTGTCAAAAGCTAAATAAATAATCTATCCAAATTTTTCATTTGCCAGAAACTATTTTTTTTTAACCAAGGAAAGTTTTTTTGTATATATTTTAACAGACTTATGCCCCGTACACATGGTCGGACTTTGTTCGGACATTCCGACAACAAAATCCTCTGATTTTTTCCGACGGATGTTGGCTCAAACTTGTTTTGCCTACACACGGTCGCACAAAGTTGTCGGAATTTCCGATCGCCAAGAACGCGGTGACGTCAAGCACGTACGACGAGACTAGAAAAGGCCAGTTCAGAACCAAGCGAGGCACCCTTTGGGCTCCTTTTGCTAATCTCGTGTTAGTAAAAGTTAGGTGAGAGACGATTCACGCTTTTTCAGACTCGTGGCTTTCAGATCGTTTTCTGCCGTTCAGTTTGTGCTTGTGGGTTTGTATCTGCTCTTCAGTGCGTGCAGTCAGTTCGTATTGGAGTTTTCTGTGCGATCTTGTCCGCTCGTTGCTGTTTTTCAGGTCGCTCTTCACAGGCCTTGCTGTTCTTCAGTGCGTTCTGTTACTTCGTTCTGAGCAGCCGACCGTTTTCTAGTCATGTTTCGTATGCGTACTCCTTGTACAGTTCGTGCTGTGCGGGGGCTTGGTGTTGGGGTCCTGACCTTGACACAAGTCCAGTCCATGAACAGGGCGAGGAGGAGTTCATGGACCAAGAATTGGTTGCTTCAGCGTGACCAGTTCTGTCATATGCCTTTGCTCCGTGAGATCCGTGAGAATAATCCTGATGATTTCAGGAATTTTCTCAGGATGACGGACCCCGTATTTCACCGTTTGTTGGCTTCGCTGACCCCCTATATCAGCAGGCAGGATACCTGCATGAGGCAAGCCATCACTGCGGAGAAGAGGTTGGTCGCTACCCTGCGGTATTTGGCCACAGGGAGAAGTCTGCAGGACCTCAAGTTCTCGACAGGCATCTCCCCCCAGGCTCTTCTTTGTGGACATTTACTGCTTGTGTTTGTTTGAGCTGACCCTGACAGAAATGTGTTGAGTCCAGAAAATGTCGTGATTGTGTAACCTTACAAAGCACTGTTGGCTGTTATTTACTAAATGCAAAGACACTTTTCACTACAAGTGCACTTGCAACTGCACTGAAACTGCACTTGTAGTGCAAAGTGGATTTGCCCTTAGGAAATTACCCCCATTTTCTCATCAAACAACAATTACATCACCCCAAAAGTGTTGTAGCGTTGAGACAATAATCCACACATTCTTGATGAACAATCTTTTTAATACCAGCACAATCACATGTGCATTTACCAAAGGTTTTTCTGACAAACCGACATGTTTGTTGTATAACAATTTTTGTGGTGTCATTATCCAAAATCAAAATGTGCATTTTATAGAAAACAGGCCTGTGTAAAACCCACAAGAAAGACACAAATCTTGATCTTACAAAGTTCACATTTGGTAGAACTGGAAGGCAATATCAGACATGAGTATTTAGGAACTGGGTTTGATATAGCGTTCAGATGGACATTTCCCAATGTCAACATGTGCTATCTGCCATCACGGGGGATCAAGGGATGTGTTTTGGGGGAGAAAGCCCTTCCTCACCGTTACTTTATTATTGAGGAAGGGGTTGCACCCCCAAAACGCGTCCATTGATCTCCCGTGATGGCAGATAGCACATGTTGGCACACTGTGTGCATCCTCCAAATTTGGCTTTGGGAAAAATCACAAAAACATTTCGCATATTGTAGCAGACAAAAGAATAAAGTGATTTTGAGGGGCTTTAAACTCGCCCCAAAACATCAATGATGTTTTTATATTTTGGAATAACATCATTGATGTTTTGCTTGATGTTTTCCAATTGTAAATTACACCCCATGATCTCCCCGATCAGGATCTGGGCACTTTCGGATGTGAAAGGATCTTCATCCACAACCTCACGATCACCTAAAAAGAAAGGAAACACAAAATAAATTAGGTCTAAAAAAAATGCCGCCATCCATCTCTTATCTGAGCCTGTGGTCGCAGACACTCACCTGTTGTGGTGACTAGTTCCACCACGTCTTCATCCTCCTGCTCATCTTGTGTTGGGGGGATTTTCCCTTCTTCCAGAGGGGGGGGGTCTCTGGTCTCCTCGGATGAGGGGTGTCCTCCGAGTCTTTTCTCCCCTATGTAAAACAAAAATGGTATAATTAGCACACAGATATTTGATGGCAGAACTCTAAAGATAAAACATTGCTTGGAAGTGGGGTACAATTGTCTATTTTAGCAGAGTTCCAAGATGTAGCTTTTTTAGTGTCCTTTGTCAAGCTGCAATACTTTACCTGTTTTGTACAAGCTTCACAGATGGAGACCCCCCTATAGTATACACTGGAGCACCTGTGTGGCCCCCCTAATAAAAAGGGTGTTCTGGGGTCCCACACTAGTGCTCCAGTGTCCAGATGTGAAAACAGCTGCTCAGTGTCCTCTCCTTACACACAATCTAGTTTGCATTTCATTCTAGTAACAAAGCCATCTACACAACCCAATTCTTTGAAGACAAGTATAGGGCCTCAAAATGGTGGCCAAATGCATATGGGCTAAACAATGGTATTTTATAGTCCGAAAAAAAAATGTGTGATACGAACGAATAATGTGCCCATGAACATGAAAGTTGCCATTTTAAACTGTACAACAGTTCCTAAAAGCACATGGAGCAGCACGAACGTAATAAACACAAGAACAATAGGAACACAGCACAACTACTTACTTTTTTGCAGCACTCTCCGGATATTTCTGTACTGCTCATGTTCTCATAATTTCAGGTCCGACCACCGCTTCCTGAGCTGATCTTTCGATCGTCGTACCCCGAATTTCCGGTGCAGACTCCTGACCACTTTCGCCATGATCTTGGCCTTTCGGACATTGTGGTTGGGGTAAGGCCCATACTTTCCATCATAGTCGGCCTTCTTCAGGATGTCCACCATTTCCAACATCTCCCCAAAGGACATATTTGAGTCCTTTAATCTCCTTCTGGATCGGGACGTTTCAGGCTCCGGCCTTTCCTCCTGCTCCTCCTCCTCGTTGCTGTAATTAGCACGATCCTGCTGTCTATCCGCCATGTGCTCTTCCTCCACTGTGCCGAACAAAAAGGGGCGGGGAATAGAATAGAAAGAACGTCAGGGGCGGGCGGAGTTATACGCATGCGCAGTGTGTATAAATCGTAACGCGCGCGTCTTACGTACGATCTGTGAGCGGAGGAAGGAGCATCGGAGACGCCGATCGTGCTAACGAAGGTAGGATCTAAACTTGGGCCTATACTGCTTCGAAATGGAAGCCTATATTGTAACAAGATTAGGGGAGTTTCGCCTGACATTAGGGTTTGTCTTGTGTTGTGTCTTGCAGAGAAAATGGATGGGTTCAACGACCACAATTTCCTGCCCCTGTTTATTGACAAGTACAGAGAGCTGCCCTGTCTGTGACAGGTCAGACACCCCCACTATAACCACAAACAGAAGAGGCAGGCAGCGCTGGAGAAACTGCTGGAGTTGGTGAAGCCGGTGGTCCCCACAGCAACCATCCCTTATTTAAAAGCTAAAATTGGTGGCCTGAGGAGCACGTATCTTAGGGAGCGCAAGAAGGTCACAGATTCCCAGAGATCCGGAGCTGCAGCAGATGACGTTTATGTCCCCAGGCTGTGGTACTATGAGAGACTGCGATTTCTGTCAGACCACACTGAAGTCAGGGAATCCCTCTCCACTCTTCCTTCCATGCTTCCTTCCACCCCAGCTGAGGCTTCTGATGTCCAACCTGGGCCTTCCAGCCAGGAAGAAGTGGAGGAGCCCAGCTGGAGCCAGGTATAGCATTCTTCTACAGATTTCTGGGCAGTAAAGAAATGATGTTTACTAGATGTTATTATTGATCACTAATTGCTGCTTGCAAAAAGTGTTTTACATATCAATACACAGTAGTGGGCACCCAAAATTGGGACAAGAATGCAAAATGCTGGGCTCAGAAGGATAGTCTGTTATATTTGTTAACATTGAATTTGCAGCAGTCAGGAGGTGAAAATTGTGTGTGATTGATGAAAACAATACTAAAACTATGTCCCTTTTTCATACACAGGAAGACCTCAGCCAGGAGGAGGCTGTGGAATGTGGCAGTCAGGAGGAGGCGGGGATTAGTGGCAGCCAGGAGGAGGCGGGGCTAAGTGTCAGCCAAGAGAAGCCTGGGACAAGTCGCAGCCTGACTGAGTCTCAGGTTCCTCCCCTCCGCCTGCCATACAAAAGGGTCAGGAAGGCCACTCCCAGTCCTGTGCAGGATTCAGCGTACAGGCTGATCCAGGAGGCTTCGGCGTCCCTCAGAGCCTTCCCCAGTCCTGAAGAGGCCTTTGCCTGCATGGCTGCCACCAAATTGCAGGGCATGCAGGAGGGCCAACGCAAGATTTCTGAGGACCTGATTTATAAAGTCCTTCGTAAGGGGGAGAGTGGGGAACTGACACCCAAGACGGATGTCATTGAGATGGACCATCCTCCTCCTCCTCCTCCTCCTCCTCCTCCTCCTCCTGCTGCCACAACTCCACCACCACAGCCAAAGGCTGGAAGGAAGCGTGGAAGGAAGACCTGAGAGTGATGACCTGGGTTCAGTCTGGTCTGACAGAAGATGCAGTCTCTCGTATGACCACAGCCTGGGGACACAGATGTCATCTGCTGTTTCCGGATCTCTGGGACTTCTGGACCAGACTGCCCTCCCTTAGATATGGACTCCTCAGGCCACCAATTTTGCTTTTAAATAATTGATGTCTGCCCTGGGAGTCCAAGGCTTCGCCCACTTCTGCAGTTTCTCCAGCGTTGCCTCCCTCTTTGTTTTTTTATAGTTGTGACCCCTTAATAAAATATTTTTAGGGAAATTCTACTCTCCTGTGTGTGTTTTCATCCAAAAAGGACAGTTTGTTGGTGAGTATTCAGATACATTTCTAAAGTACAATGTGAAATGAACAAGGGACAACAACACCAAACAATCTCCTACAGATTAAATAGAACAACATATCAATGGTGTTGTGGGAACTTGTCACAAAAAACACACAAACATTTTCGGGAGTACAAATCAAAATCACCAAAAAAATAAAAAATAAAAAGAGAAACACAAAAAAAGATTCTACATTAAAGTAAAAAAAAAAAAAAAAATATGTTGTCAGATGTGAGAAATCAAAATATATTGAGGGAATCCCGATAAATAGTAATGAAAAAAGTTTGTGAGAAGTGTGTGTGAATATGAGCATCAAAACGACTTAATTCTTGTCACATTATAAAGAAGAAGAGAGTGCGCTGTATTAAACCATTTTGAACATTGCAGCGTGACGAAAGTGCTTTATCCATTATAAACGCTAAGTTTACCAGAACGAGCTGTCCCGTGTCGGAATTTCTTCTGAGCATGCGTGGCACTTTGTGCGTCGGAACAGGCCACACACGGTCGGAATTGACGCGATTGGATTTTGTTGTCGGAAAATTTTATCTCCTGCTGTCCAACTTTGTGTGTCGGAAAATCCGATGGAAAATGTCCGATGGCGCCCACACACGGTCGGAATTTCCGACAACACGCTCCGATCGGACAATGTCCATCGGAAAATCCGACCGTGTGTACGGGGCATAAGTCATTATCAATTAAATTTTTTCACCACTGCCACATTTTTCCTTGTCAAAAGAAGTTTATTGAGTATACAATGTTATAAAGATACATAAAGTAAGTTTACAAGGATCTATAAAGTAAGCTCATTGTTTTACAGTAGGGTTTATATAGGTAAATATCATGAAATTTCAAATATTAAACATTGGGTTCACGTAAACCTAAATTAAAGATATATATCATTTCCTTAGTTACTTTTGTAGGTATTTAAATGATTTATACCTACTATACATATTGTTTACAAGTAGAGTGTATATAGGTCAAATAAATTCTGATAATGAGCTTTAATCGTAAGGTGGAGAAAAGGAAAGAGAAAGAAGAAAAAGGGTTGAAAGGTAGAGGTATGGTCCACAAGGTTGTCCCGCTCGTCAGTTTATTATTCTTTTTAGTTCTCTTTGAAGCCTTAGAATGGGTGTCTCTGTAAGTCATTTAATCTGTTACCATGGCAACAGGACAGAGTCATTGAAATTTGACAGGAACTGTTGTTTTATCCAAGGGTGCCAAAGTTTTTCAAATTTTGGAATTTGATTTTGATCGATGGCTACCATCTTAGCATGGGACATTGTATTATTCATTCTGTGAATTGTTTCTGCTAGTACCAATGTAGGAGATTTCCATGCCTTGGCCACTGTTTGTTTTGCAGCCGTTATTAGTTGGATCATAAATTTGAATTGAGAGAGTGTTAACCATTCCGGTTTTAGATTAAGTAAAGTTAAATATGGATCTGGTTGTATTATCTTTTTAAATATTTTAGATGCAATCACGAAAACTTCCTTCCAGAAGGTTTGGATTACTGGGCACGTCCACCATATGTGTAAATATGTGCCTATTTCTGGGCATCCTCGAAAACAAAGAGCTGAGGTATTAGGTGAATATTTTGCCACTCTAACGGGTACAAGGTACCAGCGAGTTAGGACTTTATAATTTGTCTCCAGTGCTAAGATGTTGGGTGAAGATGACTTAGATGTGAGCCATATGTTAGACCAGTCCGTGTCTTCTAAAGTTCGTCCCAGGTCCTCCTCCCACCTCTGAACGTAAGAGGGTCTATTAAGATTTGCTACTCCATATAATTGATTATAAAGTGATGAAATTGTACCTTTAGCAAATGGATCTTTTGTACAGATTGATTCAAAAATGGATAATTGGGATAATGGTGTATCCCCCTTTAGGAATGGTGTATAGAAATTTTTGATTTGGAGATATCTAAATATCTCAGAGTTTGGTAGATCATATTTTTCTCTAAGCGATGGGAATGAAAGGAATGATTTAGATGCTATGAAGTCATTTAGTGTCTGAATGCCTGATGTTGTCCAAGCTTTAAAAGAATTTGGGTACATCCATGCCGGATAAAAGGCCGGATTTCTGATAAAAGAAAGGAGAGGATTGTGTGTAGATTGTAACTGATATTTGGTTTTTAGTTTATCCCAGAGAGATAAGAAGTGTTTAGTTATGGGATTATGAATTTTAAAGCGGTCTTTAGGATCAAGCCATAATAAATTTGATATTAATAGAGGGTCATCCCATAATGGGATTTCCTGTTTTGCATGGTATTTGGACAGACTGGCCAAATGTGCTGCTCTGTAGTAGTTAGTAAAATTAGGGTATCCCAGGCCTCCTTTATTTTTGGGAAGATGTAGTGTGTGTATAGGTATACGTGGTTTAGAAGAGCCCCATATAAACGAAGTTGCTCTTTTTTGTACTATTCTCAAAAAATAGGAAGGAATTGGAATAGGGAGGACTCTGAATAGATAAAGCAATTTGGGTAGAATAGTCATTTTGATTGCATTAATTTTCCCTATCCAGGATAAAGGAACTTGCGACCATTGTTTTATTAGATTTGTGATCTGTCTTAATACAGGAGGATAATTGGTTGAGAATAAGTCAGAATGAGATGCTGTTAAATGAATTCCAAGATATGGGATTGATTTTTCTGCCCATGTGAATGGGAGTGCAGCCTTAGCCGGGATCAATTCCATGTTTGTGAGTGAAATATTAAGCACTAGGCATTTCTTAGGATTAATCATAAGGCCGGATAGGGCTGCAAATCCATCAAGAGCTGGTATTAAGTTAGGACCAGAGACCTGTGGTGATGATAGAAAAAGTAATATATCGTCTGCAAATATACATAATTTGTGTGTAATACCTCCTACTTCAATGCCAGTTATAGTTTGGTTTGTTCTGATGTATTGGGCCATGGGTTCGAGTATAAGGGCAAATAATAAGGGAGATAATGGGCAACCCTGTCGGGTACCTCTTTCGATATTAAAGGCTTCAGATTTGTATCCAGCATATTTTATATAGGCTTTGGGTTTATTATATAATGCTTTGATCCATGTTAAAAAGTGGGGTCCAAAACCCCATTTTTGTAATGAATATTGCATATATTGCCAGGATACTGTGTCAAATGCCCTCTTAATATTGAGAGATAGAAAACATAAAGGGATTTTCCGTTTTTTAGCAATATGTGCCAATAACACTGCCCTGCGTATATTATCGCCTGCCTGTCTATTTGGCATGAAGCCTACTTGATCTCTATGTATTAATTTTCCTATAATGCTATTGAGGCATTTTGCTATTATTTTTGCTAACAATTTAATATCGAGGTTTAACAGAGAGATAGGCCGATAATTCACACAGGAAGTATCATCAGAAAGGGGTTTTCGGATCATACAAACAATTGCCATTAGTGTTTCTTGCCGAAAAGAATGTCCATCTAGAAGTTTGTTAAAAGTTTCAGTGAGAATGGGAGAGAGTATTTCTGAGAATGTTTTATAGTATAAAGCCGAGTAGCCGTCTGGGCCTGGTCTTTTGTTAAGTTTTAGGTCTTTTATGGCGTTAGCAACTTCATCTATAGTTATAGGCTCATCCAAACTGCTTTTTTGATTCTGAGATAACTCAGGTAAGTTTATTTTTGAGAAGAAGGCTTCAGCTTCT
Organism: Lithobates clamitans; assembly: GCA_037952925.1. Taxonomy (NCBI): domain Eukaryota; kingdom Metazoa; phylum Chordata; class Amphibia; order Anura; family Ranidae; genus Lithobates; species Lithobates clamitans. Next base: position 457,870 of record JBBGZY010000457.1, on the reverse strand, counting down.
GTAGGATTAAATTCATTGTTTGTCTTGTATAAAGTTGCGAGATGTGAGTGAAATTTATGGACTATTTTAACTGGATTACAAGTGTAAACATTTTTTGATAATTTTAAACGTATTGGTTTGAAAGATTTGTTAGTTGAATTTAATGCCCGAGCCAAATATGCACCTGGTTTGTTTGTATTCATGTAGAAATTGTGTTTGGAGCGTTTGAGGGATTTATCAACTGACTCAGTGAGAAATAGATCGTATTCCAATCTAGATTTTTCCAGATGAGATTTTGTACTCTGAGATGGATTATCTTGAAATGATATGTAGGCTGCATTAAAATTGAGTTCTAGTTTTTTGCTAGATTTTTGCGTTCCCGTTTAAATAGTGCCATTTGTCTTTGTATTGTACCACGCAAGACAGGCTTATGAGCTTCCCACAGTGTTATTGGGGAGATGTCTGTTGTATTATTAATTGATATGTATTCCTTTAAAGCTTGTTCAATGGCCATCTGATGTAGTGGGTGTTTGAGCATTATGTCCGGTAAGTACCACGTTGGGTCATGCGCTTTTGGTATGGCTGAGGCTATAGTAGTGTATACTGCATTATGGTCAGACCACGGAATCGGAATTATATCTGATGCAATCATTTCTGGTATCATTCCTATTGTTAGAAAAATATGATCTATTCTGGTGAAGGTTTGATGAGGGTGCGAGAAATAAGTGAATTTCTTTTTCATTGGGTTACTTTCTCTCCATGAATCTACCAGATTGTATTTGGAAAGAAGTTGAGAAAAAGGTAATCTAGAGGTTATTTTGGATGGTGTAAAAGGTGATTTATCTAGAAATGGGAGGAGGACCTGGTTCGAATCCCCACACATTATCACTGTTCCTATTTTGTGTGTATTAATCACTTGTAATATATGTGAGAGGAATGGTGTAGGTTGTTTGTTAGGAGCGTAGTAGGAAATCACAGTGATTGCTGTATCCATTATATAACCCATGAGTATCAGGTATCTACCTTCTGGGTCTTTAATTCCTGATGATAAGGTGAATGGTGTGGATCGGTGAAATGCAATTAGAGTTCCCCTTTGCTTGGTACAGGCAGAAGCCGTGTAAATTTGTTGATAAAAAGGAGAAATATATTTTGGAGTAGAATCTTTGGTGAAGTGTGTTTCTTGGAGGCATACTATGTGAGCCTTCTTGTTATGGAAAGTACGGAAGGCTTTGGTCCTTTTTTGAGGGACATTTATTCCCTGAACATTCAGGGAAAGTATATTCAGTGGTGCCATGGCAATAGATCAAATAGTTTTGACTTACTTTTTGTTATGCAGAGCTGACTGCGCAGATCAACCTGTGTGGACTGAAGAGATGAATAGATAGAAAAGAAACCAGTGAATTCTGGAGTAAAGAGTAAACAAAAAACATATGAGATTAAATGATACATTGTATAAATTATTTTTTGCAAGTAATCACAATTTACCCGTGAAAGAGAGTAAATATCTCTCTCAGGGGAATAAGTGCCTTCGTCACACTCCCACATAATATGATTGGGAGAATGAGGAGGGCTAATGGGGGTACACGGATCTTCCGCTTACAGGAGAGAAGTGCTATGTCAAAAGACATCAAAATGATGTTTCGTTAATTGGAGTGCAGAATATAGTTTTTGTTGAAATTATTTATTCCAGGGTGGTTGTATATGGTTAGTCTTGCCCTAGGCTAAATAATTCAGTTAGAAAGGTACTGTTAATTATTTTGGGATTTTAACCATTTTAGAGTAAACAATTACATATTTTATTCATATGCAACTGTTTAGATATGTTAACTCATAAAATTGAGGTTGTATTGCTTCAGATTAGAATAAACAAAAACATAATTCTAGGAACTAGTTAGATAATAATATATTTGTTTTAAGAAAAGAAAGAAAAAGCTTCCATTACTTCTGGATTATTGAACATATTTGTCCTAAAAAGTAATAAATCTATTATTACCTGATAATATATAACTGAACAAGAATTTCCTTATTTCACTTATATATTCTAAGGCTATATGAATCAGAAGTAATAAGAAATATAACTGGAATGTAACATGATCCCACACAGTGTGTGACTATCAGAATGCAGTTACATTCAGTTATAAATACAGGTTTTTTAAAGAGAACCATCTCTTAGTATAATAAATGAAGAGATATCAGGAATTAGGATGTCAGTCCATTGAATCTTCTTGGTCCATGGATGATGTGGCATAACGGCCTCTTTTGTGAGAATGATGATTCCCATTTTGTTCTGAAATTTTCTGGGTGCTGCCTGAAGGTGAAGATGACGCCATTCTTCTGCGTGTGGGAGAGTTGCTGCTTGTGGGTTCTGTCAGATTTAATTTTAAAAGGGTTTGTTGTAGTTCATCTGCTGATCTGCTTCTGTAAATTGTACCTTGGTAGTTAAATCTGACTGAAAAGGGGAAGCCCCATTGATACATAATGTTGTGGCGTTGCAGTTCCATTAGTTGGGGTTTCATGGATCGTCTTTTAGTAATAGTAAGTTGGGATAGGTCAGCAAAAATTTGATAATTGTGTCCTTGAAAATTAAGTTCCTTTTTTTCTCTTGCAGCAATTAGTATTTGTTCTTTCGTTCTGTAATAATGAAATTTTGTGATTATATCACGTGGGGGTCCATCTTTCTTTTTGGCTGTGAGGGCTCTGTGTACTCTGTCCAGTTCTAAACGTTCAATAGGGATATCTGGCTTTAGTTCTTGTAATAGAGCAGTAATAGTAGATTGCAGGTCTGTCACAGTTTCAGGTATTCCCCTTATGCGCAAGTTTGAACGTCTGGCTCTATTTTCGTAATCTTCGAGCTTAGTTTGAAGTATTAAATTCTCTTTTTTTAATTGTTCCAATTCTGTTATATTTTCTTGGGTTGTAATTTCAATTTCATCCATTTTTATTTCTAAGGCTGCGGTGCGGTTTCCCAGCTCTCTTATTTCTTTGGTTAGGCTTTTTGTTATTTGGTCTGAGGTTTGTTTTAAAGCCTTATGAAGCATCTTTTCAAATTGTAATATTATTTCTGGGGATACTGAGGAGGCTTGTGGAGAAGTTTGTGAGAGGATTTGTTCTGTATCTGACTCAAATGGAGAGTCTTGCTGTGACATTTTCTGTCTGTGAGAGCGCCCTGATGCTGTATATTGTGAGGTGACTGGAGCTGCTTCAGCTGCAGTGAGTGCCTGTGAGCTCTTTGTGAGGTGATTTTTATTTCTGCCACGGTTTCCTCCCAGTACCATATTTCCTGCCCAAACTTTCACAGTTTGTTCCCTGGGGCAAAAAGGTTCAAATGGATACCTTTTGAGCCTGCAGGCTCCGCTTTGTCCTTCTCTTCTCTCCTCAGCGGTGTGGAGCTCTAACAATGCATGTCTTGCTCTGCTAGGCTCAGCCTCCTGCCCCCCCCCCACTGCCACATTTTTGTTGAAATATAGATCTATGATATTCAGCAATCTTCAACAAAAAATACTTCAAGGTCATGGGACAGCAGACAGGAAACCCTAAATAACAAACTTAACTGTAACATTAAAAAACGCAGACAAGTGTTGGATTTAATAAGGTTGTTTATTATTGGTTTAAAAAAACAATAGATTAATTCATCATAAAATAACCAAATATATAAACTTTAAACAACCTAGCCACTACGACTCAAGCTGTATATAATATATTCCAGACTCAATAACTTTCCACACAAGAGAATCACCAATATAACATCTGATAACTTTATTACTTTCTACATATTAGTCCCCCTTTGTATGTGTTTTTTTTTTTACAAAGGTGACACCACTACATAACTATAGCCGCAACATAAGGGGAGGGGGGGTGGGGAATACCACAGCTCCATCTTCTGAGGCGGCTGAGCCTGACGGGACAAAACCCCTTTTTTATAGCCCTTTTGGGGATCCGGATTTATCCAGTTTTCAGGGCTAGTACACGAGACCTGGGTAAGGTCACCTGTATTCCTCTCCTAAGCCACAAAGCCACATGAGTACCCAGGAGATCCACCAGAGAGCCATGAGCTCCCAGGGGGAACTTAAAACTGCCCATTCCTGCGGCTCTCCCATGAGGAAAAGGGGGAATTGAAATTGCCTCCCCCTTTTCCTATCATTCCATAAACAAATCACTATTAGAGCTTGCTTGATCAAACAACAAAATTGTGCCCACATGCTCAAGCGTTTTCCACCTACTAGTAAATTTAAGTCCTTTATAGATATACAGTATAGCATAAGGATGTTTTATGTCTAAAAAAGTGATTTCAGTGTTTTTTTATGAACAACAAAATTGTAGAAAGGACTGGGACTGAAGTTGGGAACCATTGATCTAGAACCATGATCTCTTCACCTCCCAGCCTTGCCTGTGTAAGTTTTCCCTGCCTCTTACTTTGCATGTGTTTTTAATGGTTTTTCTATATGTGTCTGTGCTTTTATTAATCATATAAGTTTATGCTTTTGCAGGATTTAAGAGAGGTTATGGTGTCACGGGTGTGACTATTTGTTATTTGTCCATTCCATAAAAACAAACGCTGTCTGTGATACATTAACCACATCTATATAGGCAACGGCGCAGATTGCATAACTACATGATTTAAAACATTGATAAATAAAATGCACTATATTACTCTTCACTGATTTTGTGATTGGACAAACTCTGCTACATGTAATGCGCAGTCATGTGACCCAATTCGGGCCTCGACCCATAGATCGACCTATAGAACAGAGAAATTTCTGGTGTTCATCCATGTACTGTTTGGCTCTATTACATGCAACCCACCAAAGTCCCATCAGGTCATTTGTGCATGTACAGAAAAAAAGGAAAAAAAGGGTAGGGGACAATGCTTCCAACCAAACAGGTTTACATATAGTAGGCATTTTTCATCAAAGGCTAAGGGGGTTATTTACGAAAGGCAAATCCACTTTGCACTACAAATGCACTGAATGTGCACTGAAAGTGCAGTCACTGTAGATCTGAGAGAGAGACATGCAAGGGGAAAAAAACAGCATTTTTGCTTGCACATGATTAGATGATAAAATCAGCAGAGCTTCCCCTAATTTCAGAGCTTCCCCTCAGCGATCTACAGCGATTACACTTACAGGTGCACTTTCAAGTACACTTGCAGTGCAGAGTGGATTTCTCTTTAGTAAATCAGCCCCCAAGTCTACCTTTTGCAAAAAAATAACAAATGCACCTATACTTGTGGGTGGAAAAATGTGGATTTTGTATTATTTTTCCATAGAAGCCTGCAAAGCATTGCACCTATGATCAGTGGATCACAGCTGCAATGCACAGGTCCCTGCAGACTCTTTCTGCAGCCACTCGTCCATAACGAGGTAAAGACCTTGAGTTACAGGACTGCAGGACCGGACTGGCTAACCTGGATACCGGGAAATCCCCCGGTGGGCCGGTGGTCTGGCTACCCCTGCGGGCGCTGTGAGGGCAGCGGCGCCTGAAAGAAAAATGGCTGGGGGGGCCGGGCCGACATGCAACTGCGCAGGCGCCAGCGCTGTTCCGAGGTTAGCCGTGCTCGGGAAAACCCGTACACGCTCGGCAATTATCGAAAATGCGGGCGCATGCGCAGTGACACGATGGCGCCGAGCGGCGCCATTTTTAAAGGTAAAGCGGTTGCAGCGCTCAGTGTCTGGCGTCTGGTGGCCTGTGCCTCTTCCTGCAACCCCCCACAGCCTCGGACCTCCTGCCCCCCCTGCAGCCTCTGATCACCTGTCCCCCCCTGCAGCCTCTGATCACCTGTCCCCCCCTGCAGCCTCTGATCACCTTTCCCCCCCCTGCAGCCTCTGACCACCTGTCCCCCCCCTGCAGCCTCTGACCACCTGTCCCCCCTCTGCAGCCTCTGACCACCTGTCCCCCCCTGTGCAGCCTCTGACCACCTGTCCCCCCCCTGCAGTCTCTGACCACCTGTCCCCCCCGCAAGCCTCTGACCTCCTGCCCCCCCCTGCAGCCTCTGACCACCTGTCCCCCCCTGCAGCCTCTGACCACCTGTCCCCCCCTGCAGCCTCTGACTACCTGTCCCCCCCTGCAGCCTCTGACTTCCTGTCTCCCCCCTGCAGCCTCTGACCACCTGCCCCCCCGCAAGCCTCTGACCTCCTGCCCCCCCCTGCAGCCTCTGACCACCTGTCCCCCCCTGCAGCCTCTGACTTCCTGTCTCCCCCCTGCAGCCTCTGACCACCTGTCCCCCCCTGCAGCCTCTGACCACCTGCCCCCCCCTGCAGCCTCTGACCACCTGTCCCCCCCTGCAGCCTCTGACCTCCTGCCCCCCCTGCAGCCTCTGACCTCCTGCCCCCCCCTGCAGCCTCTGACCTCATGCCCCCCCCTGCAGCCTCTGACCACCTGTCCCCCCCTGCAGCCTCTGATCACCTGTCCCCCCCCTGCAGCCTCTGATCACCTGTCCCCCCCCTGCAGCCTCTGACCACCTGTCCCCCCCCCTGCAGCCTCTGACCACCTGTCCCCCCCCTGCAGCCTCTGACCACCTGTCCCCCCTGTGCAGCCTCTGACCACCTGTCCCCCCCCTGCAGCCTCTGACCACCTGTCCCCCCCCCACAAGCCTCTGACCTCCTGCCCCCCCCTGCAGCCTCTGACCACCTGTCCCCCCTGCAGCCTCTGACCACCTGTCCCCCCCTGCAGCCTCTGACCACCTGTCCCCCCCTGCAGCCTCTGACTTCCTGTCTCCCCCCTGCAGCCTCTGACCACCTTCCCCCCCCGCAAGCCTCTGACCTCCTGCCCCCCCCTGCAGCCTCTAACCACCTGTCCCCCCCTGCAGCCTCTGACTTCCTGTCTCCCCCCTGCAGCCTCTGACCTCCTGCCCCCCCCTGCAGCCTCTGACCACCTGTCCCCCCCTGCAGCCTCTGACCTCCTGCCCCCCTGCAGCCTCTGACCTCCTGCCCCCCCCCCTGCAGCCTCTAACCTCATGCCCCCCCTGCAGCCTCTGACCACCTGTCCCCCCCTGCAGCCTCTGACCTCCTGCCCCCCCCCTGCAGCCTCTGACCTCCTGCCCCCCCCCTGCAGCCTCTGACCACCTGTCCCCCCCTGCAGCCTCTGACCACCTGTCCCCCCCCTGCTGCAGCCTCTGACCACCTGTCCCCCCCTGCAGCCTCTGACCACCTGTCCCCCCCTGCAGCCTCTGACTTCCTGTCCCCTCCTCAGCCTCTGACCTCTTCTCGTCCCCTCCTCAGCCTCTGACCTCTTCTCGTCCCCTCCTCAGCCTCTGACCTCTTCTCGTCCCCTCCTCAGCCCCTGACCTCTCCTGTGGTCCCCTCCGCAGCCTCTGACCTCTCCTGTGGTCCCCTCCGCAGCCTCTGACCTCCCCTGCACCATCCGCAGCCTCTGACCTCCCCTGCATGATCCGCAGTCTCTGACCTCCTGTCCCCCCTGCAGCCTCTGACCTCCTGTCCCCCCTGCAGCCTCTGACCTCCTGTCCCCCCTGCAGCCTCTGACCTCCTGTCCCCCCTGCAGCCTCTGACCTGTCCCCCCTGCAGCCTCTGACCACCTGTCCCCCCTGCAGCCTCTGACCTCCTGTTTGCACCCCCCTGCAGCCTCTGACCTCCTGTCATCCCCTCCTCAGCCTCTGACCTCTTCCCGTCCCCTCCTCAGCCTCTGACCTCTTCTCGCCCCCTCCTCAGCCTCTGACCTCTTCTCGTCCCCTCCTCAGCCTCTGACCTCTTCTCGTCCCTTCCTCAGCCTCTGACCTCTTCTTGTCCCCTCCTCAGCCTCTGACCTCTTCTCGTCCCCTCCTCAGCCTCTGACCTCTTCTCATCCCCTCCTCAGCCTCTGACCTCTTCTCGCCCCCTCCTCAGCCTCTCACCTCTTCTCGTCCCCTCCTCAGCCTCTGACCTCTTCTCGTCCCCTCCTCAGCCTCTGACCTCTTCTCGTCCCCTCCTCGGCCTCTGACCTCTTCTTGTCCCCTCCTCAGCCTCTGACCTCTTCTCGTCCCCTCCTCAGCCTCTGACCTCTTCTCGTCCCCTTCTTCTCGTCCCCTCCTCAGCCTCTGACCTCCTGTCGTCCCCTGCAGCCTCTGACCTCCTGTCATCCCCTCCTCAGCCTCTGACCTCTTCTCGTCCCCTCCTCAGCCTCTGACCTCTTCTCGTCCCCTCCTCAGCCTCTGACCTCTTCTCGTCCCCTCCTCAGCCTCTGACCTCTTCTCGTCCCCTCCTCAGCCTCTGACCTTTTCTCGTCCCCTCCTCAGCCTCTGACCTCTTCTCGTCCCCTCCTCAGCCTCTGACCTCCTGTCGTCCCCTCCTCAGCCTCTGACCTCTTCTCGTCCCCTCCTCAGCCTCTGACATCTTCTCGTCCCCTCCTCAGCCTCTGACCTCTTCTCGTCCCCTCCTCACCCTCTGACCTCCTGTCATCCCCTCCTCAGCCTCTGACCTCCTGTCGTCCCCTCCTCAGCCTCTGACCTCCTGTCGTCCCCTCCTCAGCCTCTGACCTCCTGTCGTCCCCTCCTCAGCCTCTGACCTCCTGTCGTCCCCTCCTCAGCCTCTGACCTCTCCTGTGGTCCCCTCCGCAGCCTCTGACCTCTCCTGTGGTCCCCTCCGCAGCCTCTGACCTCTCCTGTGGTCCCCTCCGCAGCCTCTGACCTCTCCTGTGGTCCCCTCCGCAGCCTCTGACCTCTCCTGTGGTCCCCTCCGCAGCCTCTGACCTCTCCTGTGGTCCCCTCCGCAGCCTCTGATCTCCCCTGCACCATCCGCAGCCTCTGACCTCCCCTGCACCATCCGAAGCCTCTGACCTCCCCTGCACCATCCGCAGCCTCTGACCTCCCCTGCACCATCCGCAGCCTCTGACCTCCCCTGCACCATCCGCAGCCTCTGACCTCCCCTGCACCATCCGCAGCCTCTGACCTCCCCTGCACCATCCGCAGCCTCTGACCTCTCCTGCACCATCCGCAGCCTCTGACCTCTCCTGCACCATCCGCAGCCTCTGACCATCTCTTGTCTTATATCACGTCTGCAGTCTGGAGCGGAGTCAACAGTGGGAGTGCCTCAGGGATGGGGGTCATGGGAGAAGTCAGACATGTATAGACTATGGAGAGGAAACTATGGGATAAAACCAGAGCCACCGAGCTGGAGCCGACTGACTGAGCCCTGTACGGTGCACCTGAGAGGAGGTCAGTGACAGCGCCGCTAGACCTACCTGAGAGGGGGGGGTCAATACAATATTGTAAGGGGGCACTGATATATAGGTTTCCCCCTTATATCAGTAAACCCCGTACCTTAGTGTTTTCTTTCTGCAGAAGGTGGTCTCTGGTCACCAGAGTCCTCCCCACATTCCTAGAGTTCCCCTTTACATCATAGTCTGCAGGATTCCACCTTACAGTGCAAGGGGGGACTCTGATGTAAAGGGCAATGCTGCAGACCCTGATGTAAGTGAGAACTCTGATGTAAAGGGGAAAGCAATGGACTCTGATATAAGTGGGGTCTCTGGTCACCAGTGCCCCCCTTTTATATCAGAGTTCCCGCTTAGATGATGATCTGCAATGTTCCCCTTTATGTCAGAGTTCCCTTGCACTGTAAAGGGGAATCCTCCTGATGTATGGGGGGAACTCTGTGCTGGGTTATACTAATCTGACCTTCATGTAAGAGGAGAAATATGGTGTTTGACTTTTGTTTAACTTACCACATTGCTAATAGCAGTTAATAGCTTAAATATTGATATTTGCACTGAAACCTGCCATTTACGGCATCTTTTTTTTGCAGTATCAGTAAAAAATGTGCCAGTAAATGCCATGATTTTTGCCAGTAAAAAAATAAAAAATTGCTGCTGTTTGTAAATTCCATGTCTCTCTTATCTATATATAATACACTCTTCAAATGTGCTTTAAAATGCATGGTTTTCCATTTTGTGAACAAAAAAATAACGACGTTCTGCAGTTGGGCTGGTATAAAAATGCTATGGGGCTGGTATGAAATTATTTCCAGGGCTGGTTTTTATTCGCAGTCAGGCCCTGCAGGACTGCTGGAAGTATCAACGAATTACAAATATGGTAAATGCTGCACTCTTATGCCCCGTACACACGGTCGGATTTTCCGATGGACAATGTCCGATCGGAGCGTGTTGTCGGAGATTCCGACCGTGTGTGGGCGCCATCGGACATTTTCCATCGGATTTTCCGACACACAAAGTTGGACAGCAGAAGATAAAATTTTCCGACAACAAAATCCGATCGTGTCAATTCCGACCGTGTGTGGCCTGTTCCGACGCACAAAGTGCCACGCATGCTCAGAAGAAATTCCGACACGGGACAGCTCGTTCTGGTAAACTTAGCGTTCGTAATGGATAAAGCACTTTCGTCACGCTGCAATGTTCAAAATGGTTTAATACAGCGCACTCTCTTCTTCTTTATAATGTGACAAGAATTAAGTCGTTTTGATGCTCATATTCACACACACTTCTCACAAAGTTTTATTTGTGTTTTTTTAGTGGGATTCCCTCAATATATTGTTATTAGTTGTCACATCTGACAGTTTTGTATTTTTTATGTTTTTTTTTTTTGTTTTTAAGCCTTTTTTTTTCTTTAATGTTTTGATTTTTTCCAAGGCTGATCTTTGTTCAATGTTATTTTTATTTTTACTCCAGAATATTTTTGTGTGTGTTTTGTGTGACAAGTTACCCCAACACCATTGATATCTTTTATTATTTAATCTCCATGAGATTTTTTGTTGTTGGTGTCCCTTGTTCATTTCACATTGTATATTTGCAATGTACCTGAATCCTCACAAACAAACCATAATTTTTGAAGTAAAACACATAGGAGAGTATAATTCAAAACAAAAATTCCTTTATTAAGGGATCAGAACCAAACAAAGAGGAAGGCAACACTGGATCAACAGGAGAAATTAGTGAAGCCTGGGACCCCCACGGCAGACATCAATTCTTAAACCTCAAAATTGGTGGCCTGAGGAGTCCATATGTAAGGGAGGGCAGTCTGGTCCGGGATTCACAGAGACTCGGATAGCAGCAGATGACATCAGTGTCCCCAGGCTGTGGTACCACAAGAAGCTGCATCTTTTGGCCGACCAGACTGGATCCAGGGTCCTCACTGTCTGGTCTTCCTTTCACACTTCCTTCCGGGCTGTGGCTGTGCAGTTGGAGATGTGGCAGGAGGAGGAGTAGGACCTGGAGGAGGAGTAGGACCTGCAGGAGGAGGAGGAGGACCATCCCAAAGCTGTGTGTGAGGTGTAATTTGGCCCCTCATACCTTTCGCCAGAGCCTCTGATATGAGGGCCTCACACATGGCTTTTTGGCCCTCCTCCATCCTCTGCATTTTATAGGCTATGAATGCAGCAAGGTTCTCCTGCCTGGTGTGTGGTGCTCCCAGGACCTCTATAGCCCTACAAAAAAATCTGATAGCCGCCTCCTCTAGGGTACTCCTCCTACTGCCACTTTCTGTTTCCAGGGGGGGTGGAGGGACCTGCAGATCAGCCAGCCGGCTCGGCCCGGCCACCTCCTGGCTGAGACTTCCCTGTGTATGAAAAAGGGACATGGTTGTAATGTTTTGCATCATCAATCACAATCATAAATTAGTACTCCCAACTAACATCTAGTTAACATCATTGATTGGACAAGCAGAAATATTTAGAGGAATGCTATACCTGGCTCAATCTGGGCTCCTCCACATGTGGCCTGGAAGGCCCAGGTTGGGCGTCAGAAGCCTCAGCCAGGGGGGAAGGAAGCGTGGAAGGAAGACTTGAGAGGGATGGCCTGGGTTCAGTCTGGCCTGCCAGAAAGTGCAGCCTGTCGTAGTACAACATCCTGGGGACATAGATGTCATCTACTGCTCCGGATCTCTGTGAATCCAGGACTTTATTGCGCTCCCTCAGATATGTGCTCCTCAGGCCACCAATGAAGATCTTTAAATAAGTGATGTCTGCCGTGGGGATCACCTGCTTCACAATTTCACACAATTGCTCCAGTGCTGCCTTCCTCTTTGTTTGGTTCTTGTAATGGGGGTGTTTAATCTCCCACAGACAGGGCAGCTCCCTTAGCATCTCTATGAAGACTGAAATGAAGTCCTGATCTTTCAGTACCATATCCATTTTCACTGCAAGACACAACACAAGACAAAGCCTAATGTCACACCAAACTCTCCTAATCTTGTTACAATATAGGCCTCAATCTATAGAAGCAGTATAGGCCCAAGTTTGTCTCTTACCTTCGTTCTTACGATCGCCGCGTTCAATGCTCCTTCCTCCGCTCACAGATCAAACGTAATACGCACGCGTGTTACGCTTTATATACACTGTGCATGCGTGTAACTCCGCCCACCCCTGACGTTCTTTCTAGTGTATTCCCCGCCCCTTTTCGTTCGGCGCAGTGGGGGAAGAGCATGATGGCGGAGTTACAACAGGTGCGTGATAATTCGAACAACGAGGAGGAGGAGGAGGAAAGCCCGGATCCAGGCACGTCCCGATCCAGAAGGAGACGTTTTAAAGCCACAAATATGTCGTTTGGGGAGATGTTGGACTGGACTTGTGTCAAGGTCAGGACCCCAACACCAAGACCCCACACAGCACGAACTCTACGAGGAGTACGCATACGCAACATGACTAGAAAACGGTCGGCTGCTCAGAACGAAGTAACAGAACGCACTGAAGAACAGCAAGGCCTGTGAAGAGCGACCTGAAAAACAGCAACGAGCGGACAAGATCGCACAGAAAACTCCAATACGAACTGACTGCACGCACTGAAGAGCAGATACAAACCCACAAGAGCAGATACAAACCCTCGGCTAAAATAGACAATTGTACCCCACTTCCAAGCAATGTTTCCTATTTCTATAGTTCTGCCATCAAATATCTGTGTGCTAAGTATACCATTTTTGTTTTACATAGGGGAGAAAAGACTCGGACACCCCTCATCCCAGGAGACCAGAGACCCCCCCTCTCTGGAAGAAGGGGAAATACCAACACAAGAAGCTGAGCAGGAGGAAGAAGAAGACGTGGTTGAGACTGGCACCACAACAGGTGAGTGTCTGCGACCACAGACTCAGGTAAAAGAGATGGCTGGTGGCAGATTTTTGAGACCTTTTTTTTGTTCTTTCTCTCTTTTTAGGTGATCGTGATGTGAGGGATCCAGAACGCTTTACATCTGAAAGTGCCCAGATACTGATAGGTGAGATCATGGGGTGTAATCTCCAATTGCAAAACATCCAGCAACAAATCAGTGATGTTATTAAAAAAAATAATAACATCATTGATGTTTTGGGGCGAATTTAAACCCCACAAAATCACCTGTTTTATCGTGGTCCAATCTTACCAAACTTTTTTCAATGTTTAGAAAAGCCAAATTTGGAGGATGCACACAGTGTGCCAACATGTGCTATCTGCCATCACGGGAGATCAATGGACGCGTTTTGGGGGGGCAACCCCTTCCTCAATTATAAAGTAGCGTTGAGGAAGGGCTTGCTCCCCCCAAACACGTCCCTTGATCCCCCATGATGGCAGATAGCACATGTGGACATTTGTAAATTGGTGTGCATCTTCCAAATTTGGCTTTTCCAGGGGTGATTTCCCCCCATCTGAACGCTATATCAAACCCAGTTCCTAAATACTGATGTCTGATATAGCCTTCAGGTTTTACCTAATGTGAACTTTGTAAGTTCAAGTTTTTTGGCTTTCTTGTTGGTTTTACACAGGCCTGTTTTATCTGAAATGGATATTTTGATTTTTCATAATGCTACTGCAAACATTGTTATACAACAAACATGTTGGTTTGTTTTAAAAACCTTTGGTAAATGCGCATGTGGTTGTGCAGGTATAAAAAAGTGCCTTACTCAAGAACGTGTGGATTATTGTCTCAACGCTACAACACTTTTGGGGTGATGTAATTGTTGTTTTATGCACAAATGGGGGTTATTTCCTAAGGGCAAATACACTTTGCACTACAAGTACAGGTTCAGTGCAGTTGCAAGTGCACTTGTAGTGAAATGTGTTTTTGCATTTAGGAAGTACCAGCCAACACTGTTTTTTATAAGGTTACCCAATCACGACATTTTCTGCACTCAACACATTTCTGTCAGGGTCAGCTAAAACAAACACAAGCAGTAAATGTCCACCAAGAATTTCTTTTGGTTGTTTTTTATTTGAAAAAGGTGTCACATATTGTCTGGCATATTGATAGCCCCCCTACCCGCAAAGAACTCCAGGTATCATAACCGGACATCACGGGCATTCAGGGAGGGCAAGCCAGGACGGCCACTTTCAAGTGCCGTCATTGTTGATGTATTTGGGATTCCGGCCTCAGGCCCAACTGAGCCAGCATAGTTGGCTGAATGTTTTCGTAGAAAATTATGGAGAACACAGCAGGCAAGTATTATATGGTTCAGTTTATACTCCGCCATATGGATGGGTGTCATAAATAATCGGAACCGGCTGGCCAGGATTCCAAATGTGTTCTCCACCACTCTTCAGGCTCTGGCCAGCCGGTAATTAAAAACCCTCTGTTCCGGAGTGATGGCTTGCCTCATGCAGGTATCCTCCTGCTGAGATAGGGGGTCAGCGAAGTCAACAAACGGTGAAATACGGGGTCCGTCATCCTGAGAAAGTTCCTGAAATCATCAGGATTATTCTCACGGATCTCACGGAGCAAATACATATGACAGAACTGGTCACGCTGAAGCAACCAATTCTTGGTCCATGAACTCCTCCCCACCCTGTTCATGGACTGGACTTGTGTCAAGGTCAGGACCCCAACACCAAGACCCCACACAGCACGAACTCTACGAGGAGTACGCATACGCAACATGACTAGAAAACGGTCGGCTGCTCAGAACGAAGTAACAGAACGCACTGAAGAACAGCAAGGCCTGTGAAGAGCGACCTGAAAAACAGCAACGAGCGGACAAGATCGCACAGAAAACTCCAATACGAACTGACTGCACGCACTGAAGAGCAGATACAAACCCACAAGCACAAACTGAACGGCAGAAAACGATCTGAAAGCCACGAGTCTGAAAAAGCGCGAATCGTCTCTCACCAAACTTTTACTAACACGAGATTAGCAAAAGGAGCCCAAAGGGTGCCTCGCTTGGTTCTGAACTGGCCTTTTCTAGTCTCGTCGTACGTGCTTGACGTCACCGCGTTCTTGGCGATCGGAAATTCCGACAACTTTGTGCGACCGTGTGTAGGCAAAACAAGTTTGAGCCAACATCCGTCGGAAAAAATCCGAGGATTTTGTTGTCGGAATGTCCGAACAAAGTCCGACCGTGTGTACGGGGCATTATTCTCTTGATACCTGCAATTCCCTGATGGAAGAGAGGCTTGTAGTATATTTATTCACAGTGCTCTGTGAAAGCACAGTGGCTAAGTGGTTAGCACTTCCTCCCACCAGCCCTAGGGCCTTGGCACTACCTGCACAGAGTTTGCATGTTCTCCCTGTGTCAACATGGGTTTCCTACCACATTCCAAAGACATTATGGTAGGTTACTTGGCCCTAGTATGTGTATGTATGAATGTGAGCTAGGGACTTTCGATTTTAAGCTCATTGAGGGCAGGGAATGATGTGAATGTACTATATATATGTGTATATATATATATATATATATATATATATATATATATATATATATATATATATATATATAATAAAGCGCTGCATAAATTGAAACCGCTATGTAAGTACCTGTAATAAATAAATAATGAATGGTGCTGGTGGAGCCATGCACAGTTAACCAAATTCAAATTCTTGAGACTCTAAAATGCCAGGACAGTACAGATACCCCCAACATGACCCTGTATTGGAAAGAGGGCAGTCCCAGGAATTAATTAGGAGGCATGATGATTTTTTTTCACAAAGTTGTCATTTTAAGAAATTTCTCATACACAACATAGGCATACTTAAAATCACACCCCAAAAAACATTCTACTACTCCTCCCAAGTATAGGGATACCATATGTGTATGATTTTTTCACATTCACGGCCTAATCGCATAGGGAGGCCCAAAATCCAAGGAGCACCTTAAAACCCCTTCACGTCGACCTTATGCAAATTTGCATTCATGGCTTGAAGGGGTTATACCGCAGCTGCAGGCATCACCCCGGTACTATTTTTTAGAGCGGGCGGTTGGCTAAAAGCCAATCAGCTGTTATCCTAAAGGAGCAGGAGGGGGTGTCCCCCCTTCCGACACCTTCCGCCCGCTCTTCCCGGGCCACCAGCCGGTGTGTCCACCACCTAGGCTGTGACCCGAACAAAGCCGGATTTGACTCTGATCGGGTCTCCGATGTAAAATCCTGGAAGCGACATCACAACGTCACTTCCTGTTTACTCGGCTGCCAATGGAGCAGATTTTTAAAATGACAGGATTCAGAATCTCCGATTTTGGCGATCTGAATACTTTTAAGTGCAAAGGAGGGATTTGGGGTCTTTTAGATCCCCAATCCCTCCATAAAGAGTACCACCTATTACAGTCACAAGGGATGTTTACATCTCTTGTGACAGCAATAAAATTGATAATTTTAAAAGGGACTATGTAAAAAAAAAAATAAGAAAAAAAAAATGTTATAGTGCCCCCGTCCCCGTGTGCTCGCGCAACAAAGAAACGGCATACAATGCCTTGCAAAAGTATTCATCCCCCTTGGCCTCTTACCTATTTTGTTACATTACAGCCTTTAGTTCAATTTTTTTTAATCTGAATTACATGTGAAGGATCAGAACGCAATAGTCTAAGTTGGTGAAGAAAAATTAGAAAAATATATACATAAAACTATTTTTCAGAAATAAAAAACTGATAATTGGCATGTGCGTATGTATTCACTCCCTTTGTTATGAAGCCCATAAAAAGCTCTGGTGCAACCAATTACCTTCAGAAGTCACATAATTAGTGAAATGATGTCCACCTATGTGCAATCTAAGTGTCACATGATCTGTCATTACATATATACACTTTTTTGAAAGACCCCAGAGGCTGCAACACCTAAGCAAGAGGCAGCACTAACCAAACACTGCCATGAAGACCAAGGAACTCTCCAAACAAGTAAGGGACAATGTTTTTTCAGAAGTACACGTCAGGGTTAGGTTATAAAAAAATATCCAAATCTTTGATGATCCCTAGGAGCACCATCAAATCTTTCATAACCAAATGGAAAGAACATGGCACAACAGCAAACCTGCCAAGAGACAGCTGCACACCAAAACTCACGGACCGGGCAAGGAGGGCATTAATCAGAGAGGCAGCACAGAGACCTAAGGTAACCCTGGAGGAGTTGCAGAATTCCACAGCAGACTGAATTATCTGTACATAGGAAGACAATAAGCCGTACGCTCCATAGAGTTGGGCTTTATGGCAGAGTGGCCAGAAGAAAGCCATTACTTTCAGCAAAAAACAAAATGGCACGTTTTGAGTTTGTGAAAAGGCATGTGGGAGACTCCCAAAATGTATGGAGGAAGGTGCTCTGGTCTGATGAGACTAAAATTGAACTTCTTGGCCATCAAGGAAAATGCCATGTCTGGCGCAAACCCAACACATCACATCACCCAAAGAACACCATCCCCACAGGGAAACATGGTGGTGGCAGCATGTGGGGATGTTTTTCAGCAGTCGGGACTGGGAAACTGCTTAGCTTTGAGGGAAAGATGGATAGTGCTAAATACAGGGATATTGTTGAGAAAAACCTGTACCACTCTGTGTGTGATTTGAGGCTAGAATGGAGGTTCAACTTCCAGCAGGACAATGACCCCAAACACACTGCTAAAGCAACACTTGAGTGGTTTAAGGGGAAACATGTAAATGTGTTGGAATGGCCTAGTCAAAGCCCAGACCTCAATCCAATAGAAAATCTGTAGTCAGACTTAAAGAATTGTGAACCGTTTGTGAACAGACTTAAAGACTGTTCACATATTTGTTCATTTAGGGGCAGTTCTAGGTATCACAGTGAATTTATCCAGGAGCGCAGTGGTGGGATTACAAGTGCGGGTGGCTTGAACTTGCTTACCATCAGTTTTAGACTTAAAGACTTTACAAGCACAAACCATCCAACTTGAAGAGGCTGGAACAGTTTTGCAAGGAGGTGTCCCAGGGACACGGCGACACCGACAGAGCAGGGCTGTGCGCCCGCAATCGCTTGCATGCCCTGTGTGAATCAGCCGCCGTCATATGACGGAGGCCCAGAACAAGAGCCGCACCGCTCCGCCGTCATATGACGGTGGGCAGGCGGCAACAGGTTAAATTCAGGCAGAGTGCCAGAGGTTTTTTTGGGAGGGTCCCAAAATCATTTGGAACCCTCCCTTCCCCCCAACTGCTAACTCAGCTGATACCAATCCTCTATCTGCTGACCTTGCCAAACCCATAAACACTATACCCACCTCTTTTGTGGTAAGATTTATGGATAAATTCCTCAAAGCATGTAGTGCAAGGGCCTGCCTGAACACTTTCAAATGGTACTGTTTAAAGTTTTTGTATCCTATTATTATTTTGATAGGTAATAGCAGAATGTAAAAATGTGCTAAAATGTGTACAGTGTGTATTTATATCTTTGTATTATGACACTTCTTACCTGTTCAGTGGGCTGTCAATAGTGTAAGTAAGGAGGGGCCAAAGTAATACACATTATTTAGGCATTCATCTCTCAATGAAGTGGAGAGGGTTACCTGGCCAAAACATCTCCCCCCTAAAAAATTTTAAATGGCCCATGGGGGGGGGGAATCTGATAGGTGGGCCTTATACCTTTGTCTTTAAATACTCCCTAAATTAAATGTTATACTGATGTTGGCCAAGAATGTTTGTGTCTAATCTACTTTCAATGTTTATGTGCAAAATGATTCATTTTTTTTTCTTGTTTGACTCCACAGTTTCCTTCCAACCCACAGGAATGGCAGACTGTGGCCTCCCACTTTGCCCAGCGGTGGGACTTTCCAACTGCGTCGGGGCAATTGATGGGAAACACGTCCACATCGCCCCACCCTCCAACTCGGGGTCATACTATTAAAATTACAAGGGGTTCAATAGTATTGTGATGTTGGCGGTGGTGTCGGCTACTTACGAGTTCCTGTATGTGGACGTGGGGAAGAATGGCCGGATGTCAGATGGTGGAGTCATCGCCCAGACGGAGTTCTGCAGGCGTCTCCAGAATGGCAGCTTGGACTTGCCACCTCCAGAAGACAATGCGGAAGGACTCCCATTCGTCTTCATTGCGGATGAAGCATTTGCACTGGGGGACCATCTTATGCGGCCATTCCCTATGAGGACCCTTACCCCGGACCAGAGGGTTTTTATTACTGGCTGGCCAGAGCCAGAAGAGTGGTGGAGAACACGTTTGGAATAATGCCCAGCCGGTTCCGCCTATTTCTTACACCGATACACATGGCGGAATATAAACTCAATCACATCATCCTGGCTTGCTGTGTTCTCCACAACTTTTTAAGGAGAAATTCTGTGAACTATGCTGCCTCAGTTGGGCCTGAGGCCGGAATTCAGAATGAACAAATGCTGACAGGCTTGGAGCTGGCCGTCCTGGCTTGCCCCCCCAGAGTGCCCGTGAGGTCCGTCTAAGATACATGTAATACTTTGCGGGTAGGGGGGCCATCGATATGCCAGACAATGTCTGAGACATTTTTTAAATAAAAACATATTTTAAACTGAACAAATATTTGCTTTGATTTACTGCTTGGCTTTCTTTTAGCTGACCATGACCGAAATTTGGGGAGTCCTGAAAATGGCGTGATTGTGTAAAATTAGAAAGCACTGTTGGGTGTTATTTACTAAAGGAAAATACACTTTGCACTACAAGTGCACTTGAGACTGCACTGAAACTGTACTTGTAGTGCAAAGTGGATTTGCCTTTAGTAAATAACCCCCATTGTCACTGAAAACACCAACTGTACTACAAAAAATGCTTTTGAGCATTGAAAGAAGAAGCCACACATTGTTGATTATCAATATTTTTAAGCAAAGCACAATCACATGTGCGTTTCTAAAAGGTTTTTTGAACAAACCAACATGTTTGTTGTATAACAATTTTTTAGGTCACATTAATAAGTAGAGATTGCCTTTTAGGGTAAAACAGGCATGTTTAAAACCATAAAAAAATACACAACTCTGGAACTTACAAAGTTCAACTTTTTTAGAAAGTGAAGGCAATATCAGACATGAGTATTTATAAACTGTGTTTGATATTGCGTCCAGCAGATGGGGTGAAGTCACCCCCTGGAAAAGCCAAATTTTGAAGATGCACACAAATTGCCTAATGTCAACATGTGCTAGCTGCCATCGTGGGGGTTCAATGAACGTGTTTTGTGAGTGCAACCCCTTCCTCTCAGCAACTTTATTATTGAGGAAGGGTTTGCACCCACAAAACGCGTACATTGATCTCCCGCGATGGCCGATAGCACATGTTGACACACTGTGTGCATCTTCAAAATTTGGCTTTTCTATAATATGTCAAAAAATTGTCAGAAAAATATCAATAAAAAGCAGAAATAAGTTAGGGATTTCTGGGTGTTTTAAATTCTCCCTAAAACATCAATGATGTTCTTCATTTTGTTTTGAACATCATTGATGTTTTGCTTGATGTTTTCCAAATCCCTATTACACCCCATTATCTCCCCGATGAGGATCTGGGCACTTTCACTGGTGAAGTGACATTCCTCTTCCACAACATCACGATCACCTAAAATATATGTTGTGGTGACAATTTCCACAACGTCTCCCTCCAGCTCCTCTGCTTGCTTTTAGGGAATTTCCCCTTCTTCCTGAGGTGGGGGGGTCTGTGGTCTCCTCTGATGAGTGGTGTCCTCTGAGTCTTTTCTCTCCCATGTTTTAAAAAAATAGGTATACTTAGCACACAGATATTTGATGGCAGAAATAGGAATATGAAACATTGCTTGGAAGTGGGGTACAATTGTCTATTTTGGCAGAGTTGCAAGATGATGAAGCTTGAATACTTACCTGTTTTGTACAAGCTTCACAGATGGAGACACCCCTATAGTATACACTGGAGCACCTGTGTGGCCCCCCTAATAAAAAGGGTGTTCTTTTGTCCCACACTAGTGCTCCAGCGTCCAGATGTGTAAACAGCTGCTGAGTGTCCTCTCCTTACACAGAATCTAGTTTGCATTTCATTCTAGTTACAAACCCATCTAGACAACAAAATTATTTTAAGAGAAGTAGGCCAGAAAAAATGTATTGAACTGCATCTGGACAAAACATGGTGTTTTATTGTTTCCTACAAACTAATAATGTGTCCATGAACATGAAAGTTGCCATTTTAAACTGTACAACAGTAAAGAAAAGCACATGGAGCAGCACGAACGTAATAAAAATAAAGAATAGGAACACAGCACAACTACTTACTTTTTTGCAGCACTCTCCTGATCCTTCTATACTGATCGTGCTCCCTTAATTTGAGGTCCAACCACCGCTTCCTCAGTTGATCCTTGGATCGCCGTACCCCAAAATTCCTTGTCAGAAAACATCCAAAAATGTAATTCTTTTTGGGAGATGTGACAAATAAAAATAGTATATTCAGGGAACATTGCCACGGGTACTGTCTAAAACATATGAATTACTCAATTCCCCTATTGAACAACCTGACCTGACATTTATACAGCAATGGGAAACAGATTTACAATGCAAGTTTACTAACACACAAATTCAAACGATTATCAGATTCTCCCTAAAAACATCTATCTGTACAAAGATACAAGAACTCAATTATAAGATCCTGACCAGATGGTACTACACGCCTCAAAGGCTACATACGTACTTCCCTAACACTACAGATAGATGTTGGAGATGTCAGACAGACATTGGGACACTCCTCCATATTTTCTGGTCTTGCCCTCTGCTCCAGCATTTCTGGACAACAGTCCGGACGATCGCCCAAAAATTTACAGATCACATGATAAGCGATGACCCAGCTTTCATCCTGCTCCACGCCACCACAATACCCGCACGGAGCTACAAAAAATCCATAATAAGACACTTACTGAATGCAGCTAAATATTGCATCCCGCTTATGTGGAAGAAATGCTCACCACCGACTGTTGGGTTATGGCTACGCAGAGTGGAGGAGATCAGGAAGTTGGAGGACTTAGTCCTGATGGCACATAACAAACAAGAACATTATTCCAAGACATGGAGGCTCTGGATAATGTTTATATTCTCTGATGAAGGGACGGCGCTGCTTGCCACATGAATAATAAAAGCCCACAGATCTGAAGATGACGTGCCCTGTCGCCCTGGCCCCCCCCCCTCTCCCTATTCCTTCCCCTCATCTTTTCTCTGACTTTCTTTCTCCCCCCCCCCTTTTTTTTTTTTTTAATCACCATGCTTTAGTTCGCCTTGCCTCTCCCTCAACATATCTCTCCTCTACGGTTTTAGGTATTTTTTTACTCAGGGAATGGGCAGTAGAATCAGATTCACAACTACGAAGACATGGTGAGACTTACTGTCCAGTACGCCGTTTTATTTTATAGATGGAAAATATAGAAGATGATTGTACCATTGCGATTATGGCTGGTACCGATATGATGGTTATCATTATCGCATGTCACTACCTGTGAACACCAGTTGTTAAGGCTGGCACTGTACTGTACTATCTGCCGTTTCCACCCTTTTATTTATTTTTGTTTTGCTTTGTTCTCTTGACTATTCTTTGTATTTTTTGTTCTTTGAAAACAATAAAATTTATATTTGAAAAAAAAAAAAAATTATATATTCATGAATTCACGAGAAATAATAAAGAAAGAAGTTTGTGAATATGAGCAGCAAAATAACTTAATTCTTCTAGCATTATAAAGATGAAGAGAGTGCGCTGCATTAAACAATTTAAAACATTGCAGCGTGACGAAAGTGCTATATCCATTACGAACGCTAATTTTGCCAGACCGAGCAGTTCCGTCTCGGAATTTATTCCGAGCATGCGTGGCACTTTGTACGTCAGAATTGTCCACACGTGGTCGGAATTGACGCAAACAGATTTTGTTGTCGGAAAATTTTATAGCCTGCTCTCAAGCTCTTTGTGTCGGAAATTCCGATGAAAAAAGTCCGATGGACCCCACACATGGTCGGAATTTCCGACAACAGGCTCCGATTGCACATTTCCCGTCAGAAAATCCAACCCTGTGTATTAAGCTTTAGGAGATATTTCCAACACAAAGAATAGGCATACTTATACCCTGTACACACGGTCGGACTTTGTTCGGACATTCCGACAACAAAATCCTAGGATTTTTTCCAACGGATGTTGGCTCAAACTTGTCTTGCATACACACGGTCACAAAAAGTTGTCGGAAAATCCGATAATTCTGAACGCGGTGACGTAAAACACGTACGTCGGGACTATAAATGGGGCAGTGGCCAATAGCTTTCATCTCTTTATTTATTCTGAGCATGCGTGACACTTTGTCCGTCGGATTTGTGTACACACGATCGGAATTTCCGACAACGGATTTTGTTGTCGGAAAATTTTATATCCTGCTCTCAAACTTTGTGTGTCGGAAAATCCGATGGAAAATGTGTGATGGAGCCTACACACGGTCGGAATTTCCGACAACAAGGTCCTATCACACATTTTCCATCGGAAAATCCGACCGTGTGTACGGGGCATTAGAATTACACTCCATAATACATTCTACTATTACTCCCAAGTATGAGGTTACCACTTGTGTGAGACTTTTTCATTACCTAGCCACATAGAGGGGCAAGCACATTCATGATTTCAAGGAGCATAAATTACACATACAGTATAATTGCTTGTTTACTTATCACATTCTAAACCTTGAAATGGCAGGACAGCATAAACATCTGCAAAACAGACACAATTTCGAAAGAAAGACACTCCAAGCTATATGGGGGTTCCACATGTTTAAGGCTTTTTCAATGTTTCAACTAATTATGTACCTCTCACAATACATCTTGAGTATTACAAAAATGTATTCCTTTTGTTGCCAGGGCCGTTTTTGAATCTTTTTTGTTTTGCATGTTTAAAAAATACATGTAAGGCCTAAAGATTACAAACCTTCATTATATATTTCCTGAAAGCAGACACACTAAGCAATAAAATAGTGGTAGTTCAATTTTTTTTATGTTGCACAATATTAGCGCAATGGTTTAGTAAACCTAGAAAATTGCAATAAAATGTACACTTAAGTTGATATTAGGGCACGCAACCACAATAAATGACCCGATTTTCTGGTAAAATATAAAAGTAGAGGTTACACTGAGTAAATAGATACCTGACATGTCAAACCTTAAAATTGTGTGCACCCTTGAAATGGCGACAAACTTCGGTACCCTAAATTTTCCATAGGAGGTGCTTTAAAAGCCCATACATGCATATAAAGCATGTGTGCGTGTCATAAGGTATGCACACACAATTGCCACAAATTATGAACAGATGCCAGGCCTTTCAATTACATAAAATGATAATAATTATACCCTTATCTCATAAAACAATCCATGAAAGATAATTTCTAAAACAAAAGTCCCAATTCTTCCAGGAATAAGAAAGGATGAACACTGTCAGCACCAGCAACTTCTTTTAAATTGGCATGATTGGAATGATTGCACTGAATCATGTAGAAAGACAAAGAAAGAAAAACGGAGCTCCACCTACTAAGTGCAGAAAATGTATTACGGTAATCTTAATAAGGTAAAAGAAAAGTACCGGTATATACTCATATACGCACAATGTGTGATCCTGAAAAACAGCATGTAACATCCAGTAGATGTCAGTGTGTGTATGTGTGTGTGTGTGTGTGTGTTTTTTTTTAATTGGTTGAACTAGATGGACTAATGTATTTTTTAAACCTATATAACCACATTGGAAGTCCCAGGGAGGAAACTGGGCACCAGGAAATGCCACATATGCTGCTTGACGTGAATAAATAGACTCTGGGCACCATTTTGGGAGATTTAAAAAAACAGAGCTGCCATCTTGGTGAAGACCAAAAGGAGATTTCTGGTGTCATCTTAGAGCAGCCTAAAGAGAGGGTAGGGGGGAAAAAGAGAGAATAAGTTATTTTTTTAATTCTTGGGCTTTTAACAATTTTTTATATTTCTATTGTCATCACATTAATTCATATATGTTTGCATATATTTTACCATAGTTTCTGTTTTATTGTTTTTTTTAAAAATAGCTAGTGTCCCGGGGCTCTGTTAATATGGCACTGATAGACATATTTAATTTGGTCTCTACAAAGATGGCGGTGCCTTTTTGGGCTTCTTCAAAATGGCACCAGCAGTCTTTCTCCATCCTTTGCTTTTACTAATATGGTGGGGCCCGTTTTTAGCTGTTCCAAAACGGTGCCTGGAGCTCTCATTAGTGTATAGCTAAAGTAGGGACAGTTCAGATAGTGTCAGTGTAGTGACGGTTGAACTCCATCTATTTGACACAAATGTGACCACACGCAAAGATGGACGTGGTGGTTAGTCCTCAGGCAGGGCATAATTTCCTCTGTTTAGTGAGTTTGCCTGTGTTATCCAGCCACAGCATGCAGAGGAGATGGTGGACTGGCTTACTAAACCTTCCTCATCCTCCTCATCCTCTGTCACACAAGCAGAGACAAGTGTGCAGTCCCCTGCAGTTGCCAGAGTGGATAAACCTGCCTCCTTGTCCACATCTATTCCTGCCACAGCCCCAACATCAGCCATTGAGGAGTCAGCTGAGTTATTTGACCACAGCGTCAGCCACTTATTCCTTGATGATGCCCAGCGATTACTGGATTCAGATGTTGGTTTTGAGGTTGAGGATGACAGGAACATAAGCCTAGAGAGAGGGGGGAACACAAATTGGCATTCATGTTCCCCAAGCCGCAGCGTATTGCCAAGTTGTCTGAAGTGGTAATGATGAAGATGGAGGAGATGGAGATGATGATGCTGATGATGATGAGGTCACTGATGCAACTCGGGTGCCAGATAGAGCAGACGAGGAAACTGAAGGTGAGACGGCACAACCCCAAGGAGGCCGACATCAAGAAATAGTAGAGAGCAGCCACTCTATTCCATCACATTCTGCAGCTGTTATCTCCCGGCCCACTCCCCAAAGCTCAGCTGTCTGGGCCTTTTTCAGCACATCTGCAGCAGATCGCACTGTTGCTATCTGCAAACTGTGTCTCAGGCACATCAACCGTGTCAAAAATACCAACCATTTGGGTACCATATGCTTAACAAGGCATTTAACATGCAACCACTTAGCCAGTTGGCAAGAGCACCTAAAAACCACACAAAAGGGGCACAAATCTGTCCCTCCTCCTCCTCCTTACCCACTTCAGTCTGCCCCTGCTATACCAAGTCATTACCTCTTGGCAGCCTCCACTGACAGGGATTATGGTATAGTACAGAGTGTCCCACGTCCTAGCAGCACATCTGCCAGCAGTGCACCACCAGCTGTAGACTGTAGCCAGCAAATTTCTCTGCCCCATCTGTTGCAACAGAAAAAAAAAATATAGTCCCTGCCACCCACATGCCGAGCGTCTAAATACAAGCTAGTCAAAGCTGTTGGCTCTCCAACTTCTACCTTTCAGCCTGGTGGATTCTGTCCCCTTCCGTGAATTTGCACAACGTGCTGTACCACAATGGCAGGTTCCCAGTCGCTACTACTTTTCACGTAAAGCTGTTCCATCTCTCTACCATCATGTGGAAGGGAATGTTCTGGCATCATTGGGCAAGGCAGTCAGCTGTAGAATCCACTTTACTGCTGACACGTGGTCCAGCAAGCATGGACAGGGACGATATATTTAATTCACAGCACACTGGGTAAAGCTGCTTGCAACTCAAAAGGATGCAGGACAGGGCTCGGGGCTGCAGCTTGTTGTGCCCCCACATCTCCATACAGCTGGTGGTGATGATGCCAGACCTGTGAGCTCTACCCCCTCCTCCTCCTCCATCTCCGCCACCTCTATGACCTCCTCTGCAGAATTGTCCTATGAAGATCAGGTACCCCTTAAGCGCTCAAAGGGCTATTCCCAGAGTCAGGCTAAAAGGTGCCATGCAGTGCTTCATCAGTGTTTTTATGGGACAGGAACCACACCGGAGCAGAGATTCTTGCAGCTCTGCAGAGACAGGCCCACAGGTGGTTCACACAATGCCAGCTGGAGCCAGGAATGATGGTGTGCGATAATGGCTCAAACCTCCAGTCTGCCCTTAGACAGGGATAGTTGACACATGGTCATGCCTGCCACGTGTCCTCAATTTGGTGGTGCAGCGTTTCCTAAATACGTACCCAGGGTTGCAAGATGTGCTAAAGCTGGCCAGAAGAGTCTGTAACCATTTCAGGCTGTCATACACAGCCAGTGCTCAGTTGGCTGAAATTCAGCGGGAAATCCACCTGCCCATAAACCCCCTGATTTGTGACATGCCCACCAGGTGGAACTCGACTTTGTCAATGCTGCAGCGGCTATACATGAAGCAGAGGGCCGTAAATGAGTACCTGTGCAAATACTGCATGACGACAGGCTCAGGCTGCATCAGCTTTTTTCCCCACGCCAATGGCTGATCATTAAGCATGCACCATTTGAGGAGGCCACAAGGATGGTGAGCCGTGACAGTGCATGCATCAGTGACACAATCCCTGTTGTGTTCCTGCTGGAGCAGACTTTGCGTGGCATTATGGACAGGGCACTGCGGCAGAGCATCAGGAGGAAGAGGAGGACTTCCTTTCCTCTCAAGGACCACTTTATCCAGACACCATCAATTCCTATGTCACAGAACACACAGGAGGAGAGAGGGGAGGGGGATGAGGAGCAGGATTCTGACACTTTCATAGGCTTCGAAGAAGAGGAAGACATGCGCCAATCTGTAAGCGATGGCTTTCCAACCCCAGGACCCTTGGGAGTAGTATGTGGCTGGGAGGAGGAAGTTCCAGATGCTGTCATCCTGAGTGACCCTGAGGAGTCTGCTTCTCAAGCCTCTGCAAATTTGAGGTGCATGGGCAACCTCATGCTTCAAAGCCTACGAAAGGACCCAAGAATATGTGGCATAAAGGAGAAGGATGATTACTAGTTGGCAACCCTCCTTGACTACTGTTATAAGGGGAAAGTCTCAGGACTCATCCCGTCCCCACAGAGAGTGCAGAAGATAAAATCTCTTGAGGACACGTTAAAGAGGATTTTATTGAATGTTTTTCCTGACTCCAGTAGGTTACAGTGTCATAGAAAACGTTGTTTTGAGTCTTCTGTTGGTCAAGAGAGGAGCGTTGGAGAAGGCGTATGTCTTAGTGAGGCATTTTGGAATTTTTTTAGTCCTCGCCGCCCATGGCTGTCAGCTTCTGCATCACATGGTGGACGATTACCTCGGTGCCAAAACGGAGATGGAGATCTTTCCAGCTGATGATCCACTGACTTACTGGGTCATGAGAATAGACCACTGGCCAGAACTTGCCCAGTATGCTATTGAGTTGTTGGGCTGCCCTGCATCCAGCGTGCTTTCAGAATGGGCATTCAGTGCTGCAGGAGGTTTTGTTACTGATCATCGAACGCATCTGTCCACAGACTCCATTGACCGTTTGACTTTTATAAAAATGAATAAGTCCTGGATTACCAGCTATGAAGCCCCTGATGCCGATATCACTGATTAAGTCTTTTTGGGATGTGGAATCTCTGCAGGACTTCGAGGCTGCCGAGCTTTGAGGGTGTTCAATCATTTCATCTGGAAGAATGCTTTTGGTATAAGTTTCATGGGCACAATTAACACCCAAAGACCAATTTTTCAGCACCTGTTTGACAGGTGCATATCGTTTCAATTTATTTTGCCTTCATCAAAAGTACCTCTATAGGGTTACAGTGGGAAGGCGGCCCTGACACCCAAACAGTAAATTTTCTGCCCCTGTTAGACAGGTGCATATCATTGCAATTTTTTACAGCAAGGCCAATTCTTGCTTTCATCAAGAGTACCTCTATAGGGTTAAGGTGGGAAGGCGCCACCGACACCCAAAGACCATTTTTCTGCACCTGTTTGACAGGTGCATATCATTGCTATTTTTTTTGCCTTCATCCAGAGCACCTCTATAGGGTTACGGTGGGAAGGCGCCCCTGACACCCAAAGAGTAATTTTTCTGCACCTGTTTGACAGGTACATATCATTGCAATTTTTTACAGCAAGGCCAGTTCTTGCTTTCATCAAGAGTACTTCTATAGGGTTACAGTGGGAAGGCGCCACCGACACCAAAAACCAATTTTTCTACACCTGTTTGACAGGTGCATATCATTGCAATTTTTTTCAGCAAGGCCAATTCTTGCTTTCTTCAAGAGTACCTCTATAGGGTTACTGTGGGAAGGTGCCACCGACACCCAAATACCAATTTTTCTGCACCTGTTTGACAGGTGCATATTATTGCAATTTTTACAGCAAGGCCAATTCTTGCTTTTATGAAGAGTACCTCTATAGGGTTACTGTGGGAAGGCGCCACTGACACCCAACGACCAATTTTTCTGCATCTGTTTGACAGGTGCATATCATTGCAATTTTTTACAGCAAGGCCAATTCTTGCTTTCATCAAGATTACCTCTATAGGGTTATGGTGGAAAGGCGCCACCGACACCCTAAGACCAATTTTTCTTCACCTGTTTGACAGGTGCATTTTATTGCAATGTTTTACAGCAAGGCCAATTCTTGCTTTCATCAAGATTACCTCTATAGGCTTACGGTGGGAAGGTGTCAACGACAACCAAATATCAATTTTTATGCACCTGTTTACAGGTGCATATCATTGCAATTTTTTACAGCAAGGCCAATTCTTGCTTTCATCAAGAGTACCTCTATAGGGTTACGGTGGGAAGGCGCCACCGACACCCAAAGACCAATTTTTCTGCACCTGTTTGACAGGTGCATATTATTGCAACTTTTTACAGCAAGGCCAATTCTTGCTTTCATTAAGATTACCTCTAAAGGGTTATGGTGGGAAGGCGCCACTGACACCCAAAGACCAATTTTTATGCACCCGTTACTTCTATACCAAGTCAAAGTGACATCAGAATGTATCCAAAAAATCTCTAATCTTGTTCCCAGTGCACTGCATTGTGGCCTCACCATACACACTGGCTCCCCAACTGTTGCTGAGCAAAATAAAGGCAGCTTGCAGGACAAATGTTATTTTTTTTGGCCCAGGCACTATATTGGAAGGAATGGTTAATTTTTAGGCTTTCACTTTAAAAAGCAAAAAATCACTGCTCATTTAAAAATTACATTTTTCACAAACTTTTTTTTTATTGATACATGTCCCCCAGGGCAGGACCCGGACCCCTATAACCACTGTATGCCCATTTACTTGCATATAAGCCTTCAAAATGGGCACTTTTGATTTTTGACGTTCGGGTCCTATGGACTTGAATGGGGTTCGTTTTTTGGGTCTGAACTTTCGCGATGCTCAGAAGTTCTGGTGCAAACCGAACAGGGGTCCATTTGGCCCATCCCTAGTCACTTCCCTTCTTCTATTTTGGCTGCTATAAGATGGTGTCGGAAGTCTCCCTTTTGGTCTTTGGTGTTGATTTGTGAACTCTCCCAAAATGGCATCCGGAGTCTATTTATTCACATGAAGCAGCATGTATGGCAGGCTTGACAAAGGGGTAGGACCACCCTGAAATGTGTTTTTACACACTCAAGATGTCATCATGCTTTCCCTACTGCCCAGCTTCTGCCCTGGGTTTCCTATGCTGTTCACAGGGACTCGGCTGGCTGATTATTACAGGCTATCTGTATGAGACAGGAGACTTAACCGTTAATGCTAGTTACTGACTGCTTTTATGCAATATGTAAATTTTAATTCTGCCCATAGTTCCACTGTAAACACCTTAGTAGATACCACTTTTGTAGCTGATGACACACTACTCTGTAACAGAAGCTTTTTATGTACCGTGCCATTTATCATCAGATTTTGTTATATAGATGATATTTTGAATCTTTGGACTGGCTCTTCTTTTTTGCCACTCATTCGAATTACATTATAGTCAATTTAAAAAAACAAACTATATTCTGCTGTTTGTCCTGTTACTTTTTTGATATGAGAAATTACATTAATGGCAGTAGCAATCTTGTTCTTCTCTTACAATAAAAACTCAAAACAGCATGAGAAATATTACTTCCAACTGAAGGAATAGTAGGCTAATTTAGGCATCAAAAGATTTGCTCTTCCAAAAGTGATTGGGAGTGAGAGGCTATAGATCTTCAGCTCCATTAAGATAAACAGATTTTTATTTTTTTTTATCTAGAGTATATTATAGAACAAAATTGTGTTGCACCTTCAGCTCCATAAAGATACACATTTTTTTATTATCCAGAGTATATCATAGAACAAAATTGTGTTGCAATTAATTGTTTAATATAATATTAATATCAGAGGAATACACTGCTTAGGGACATCAAACAAGGGACAAGGCTGTTTGATGTGTCTCTTGTCTGTCAAATCATACCTCACAGTTTTGGACACAATATAATTGCCTGGTACTCTGCAAGCAAAATCATTAAAATGCAGGTAATTTAAATAGATTTCAAACAGCAACATGTCAAAAGCATATATATCATGTTTGATTTATGTCACTGTAAATAGCAATTTAGAGAGACACACTTAGTACAATTAAAAATAACAAGATGACAGCACAATTAAAAAGAACAAGCTGATTGCACAATTAAAAGGAACAAGCCAACTTTAGCAGTGTCGATACCATGGTGGTCACTTTTTTAAAAACAAATATTCGAAAGCGATGATTGCAATTGTCATTTCTATGCATAATACATTTCCTCGTTTTTATACTAGATTTATACATGAAATTATATTAAATTATTCCTTATGATGTTCAAAAGGCAGTATGCTTCTGAATGACAGTCTCCCAGAATTTATGGTTAACCTGAAACTGAAGTCATTAAGTTGTCACACATGATGACACGTTAAAGGGAAATCATTATTAAAGCTGCTCAATCCTCTTTAAAGCAGAGTTCCGCCCAAATTTTTTTTTTTTTAATGAAACAGCTACAAAAAGAGTAGCTGCTGACTTTTAATAATCGGACACTCACCTGTTCCATGGTCCAGCAATGCGGGTGTGTGAAGCCCCGCTCCTCTCCACAGCGACGGCATTCTTACTGTGGGCACCCGGCTGTGGCTTCACAGCCGGGCACATACTGCGCATGTGCGAGCCGCGCTGCGCACTGTGGATGGCGGGGCAATCTTCTAGGACCTTTGAAGTGTCCCAGAAGATTACAGGGAGGGAGGGGGGAAAAGGTGATCTTCCTTCTGGTGCCACGGAGCCCTGGGAGGAAGCGGGAGCTGGATACCTCTAAAAAGGTATCCGCTCCCCCCTCCAAAAAAAAATTACATGCCAAATGTGGAATGTCAGGGGGTCACCTGCACTTAAAGCGGAAGGTCCATTTTTGGGTGGAACTCCGCTTTAAAGGGATAATGTAATCTATAAGTCTAAAATTGAAGCATAGATAGAACAACTATGTGATTATTATGATTCACCATAGAGCACAGGAGTGTGCCCTTGTCCTTTTGTAAAGGTTGCTGAACTGCAAGGCAAATCCAAATATCCTAAAATAAGATCAAAACCCAGTTGCCACAACTACTTATAAGCCTAAGGCTGAACTCCAAGCAGATACAAGAGAGACAAATGAATGCAGTTAATTATCAAAAATGTGTTTCACCTCTGCGGTTTTTATTTTCTTGCGCTATAAACAAAAAAATAGCGACAATTTTGAAAAAAAACGCATTATTTTTTACTTTTTGCTATAATAAATATCCCCAAAAAATATATAAAAAAACATTTTTAGGCCGATACGTATTCATCTACATATTTATGTTATAAAAAATCGCAATAAGCGTTTATTAATTGGTTTGCGCAAAAGTTATAGCGTCTACAAAAAAGGGGATATTTTTATGGCATTTTTATTAATAATTTTTTTTTTTACTAGTAATGGC
Source organism: Lithobates clamitans (assembly GCA_037952925.1). Classification (NCBI taxonomy): domain Eukaryota; kingdom Metazoa; phylum Chordata; class Amphibia; order Anura; family Ranidae; genus Lithobates; species Lithobates clamitans. The sequence continues at coordinate 425,012 of JBBGZY010000457.1, read as the reverse complement.
GACGATTAGCGATTTTTTTCGTGACTGCGCATTATGGCGGACAGATCGGACACTTTTGGCTCTATTTTGGGACCATTCACATTTATACAGCGATCAGTACGATACAAAATGCATTGATTACTGTGTAAATGCTACTGGCAGTGAAGGGGTTAACCACTAGGGGGTGCTGTATGGGGTTAAGTGTGTCCTAGGGAGTGACTCTAACTGTGGGGGGGATAGGCTATGTGTGAGACGACACTGATCACCGCTCCCAATTACACAGAGCATGATCCGTGTCCTGTTAGTAGGCAGAACGGGGAAATGCTTGTTTACATCAGCATTTCCCTGTTCTTCCTCTCCGTTAGACAATCGCGGGTATCCCTGCATCGAGTCCGCAGGACCCGCAATCACACTCACAGAGCTTGTGGCGAGCGTGCGAGCACACCGCCGGCGGCGCGCGCGCCTGCGAGCCGCTTCTTAAGGGACAATGTACAGGTACGTTAATATGCCTGTATGTGCCCTTCTGCCGACTTATCGGCGTGAGCCAGTCGGCAAGTGGTTAAATACAAAGGGTATAAGTACCCAATTTTGTCTGAATTTGAATGGAGGAGAGAGCAAATGATGAACTCATTAATCTTCTTCTTTAATTTTAACAAAGGAAAGGAGAAGAGAGCAAATGATGAACTCATTAATCTTCTTCAATTCTCACAGTCCAATCACAACCTGTGGGAGAGGCAAGAAATGTAAGCATTACTTAAAGCAGAACTTAACTGTATCTAAGCACCACAAACCAAAAACTCTATTTAACCACTTGACCTCTGGAAGGCTTTACCCACTTTATGACCAGGCCATTTTTTGCTGTTCAACACTGCGCTACTTTAATTGGCAATCGCTTGGTCATGCAACAATGTACACAAATGAAATTTATATAATTTTTTTCACACAAATAGAGCTTTCTTTTGGTGGTATTTGAGCACCACTGGGTTTATAATTTATTATATATATATATAAAAAAATGCTGAACATTTTGAAAAAAAATATATATATTTTCTACATCCTGTTATAAAACATTCTGTATCCAATAAAAAAAATCAAATTTCTTCAATTTAGGCCAACTGGCAATGGCAGTGATCTGCGCCTTATAGTGTGACTACAGTATGATAGTGTGGTGGGCAATCTGACGCTAAAAAACCCTCACTGGGAGGTACGCTTATTTGGTCAGTTGGCAGACTGGTTGGTGAGTTGAGCTATGGAATGTTCTGTTTTTGTCTTTCATGTGATTGCCCTTCCATGTGCTCCTTGCTGTGAAGGCCAGTTATAGGTGGGGACAGGGGCCATTTGTTTGTTACTGGTATAAAATATGGTCCGGGGACACACTGTACACCATTGCTGCCACTGTGCTCTTTCTGGGTTTCCAGTGTGCTCCTGTTCCTTTAAGGGGAATTGGGCTGCCTCCAGGCCCACCTGCCCCTCATCTATCCATTTAATGCATGTGCTTCCATTGTTAAGACGCTTATAAATTCAGTAGCATTAGGACTGCAAGCATACACAGGGTGCTGTGAAGAGGCCTTGCAGCTTATGCATGCGTTTGCAAATGCGTGCTAACTAAACCCCTGTTTTTAACGCAGGACAGGTTTATTTGGTCAGTTGGCAGACTGGTTGGTGAGTTGAGCTATGGAATGTTCTGTTTTTGTCTTTCATGTGTTTGCCCTTCCATGTGCTCCTTGTTGTGAAGGCCAGTTATAGGTGGGGGCAGGGGCCATTTGTTTGTTACTGGTGTAAATATGGTCTGGGGACACACTGTACACCTTTGCTGCCACTGTGCTCTTGCTGGGTGTCCAATGTGCTCTTGTTCCTTTAAGGGGGATTGGGCTGCCTCCAGACCCACCTGCCCCTCATCTATTCATTTAATCCATGTGCTTCCATTGTGAAGACGCTTATAAATTCAGTAGCGTTAGGACTGCAAGCATACACAGGGTGCCGTGAAGAGGCCCTGCAGCTTATGCATGTGTTTGGAAATGCGTGCTAACTAAACCCCTGTTTTTAACGCAGACTGTTGGACAAATTTATTTGGTCAGTTGGCAGACTGGTTGGTGAGTTGAGCTATGGAATGTTCTGTTTTTGTCTTTCAAGAGATACACTAACTGACTGACACTGACATCAACAGTGACACTAATACAGCGATCAGTGATAATACTGTACACTGTCACTGTACTAATGACACTGGCTGGGAAGGGGTTAGCATCTAGGGGCAATCAAAGGGTTACGTGTGTAATATGTGCTGCTATGTGTGCTTACTAACAGATCTGGCTGTTTTTTCTCCGTGCTTTGCAGGGAGAAGAAACATCCAGATCTCTGCCTGTGTGTTTGTGCAAACAGGACTCTGTGCTGTGATTCGACACAGCCTATCAGCAGATTTCAGCCATAAATCATTGGCCAGGACCTGCTGATGAAATCACACTGTGTCCAACCACAGCGCAGTTGAGTAGGAGGTGCGCGCATGCATGCCCCAAACCCAGAAGTTTGCCGGCAACATTTATTTATGTTTGCTGAGCCTGCAGCTGCTGCTCAGTTACAGTAAATGTACTGTGACCATGTGAGAGGAAGTTAATTCATTTTAATATTCAAAGCAAACTCACCCATCCACCCATGTCTCCATGCTTTATTTTGTTGAAAAATCACTTTGATAAACACCATCTAGCCATGGTCATCTTGAGTAAGGACAGATGATTCATGTAGCATGTACTTCCTGGATTTCCATTCTCCCTTAGCTTAGGCACGCAGACAGGAGGGTGTGCTTAGCTGAGAAAGCCCCCCCTCCTTTTCCCCAGATAAAAGGGAAAAAAATGCTCATAAAGTCTCATGGGATGTATGACATCATGTTGGCTTAGGCCAGAAACCAGGAAGCAACTGAAGAAAAGAAAAAAGTTTTTAAACAAATATTATATTATACCTTCCTACCTATTTGCTAATCATTAAAAATAGTTAATATTGATTGAGAGAGTAATGTTCCTGTTTAACTGTAGCAGAACAAATCACGTCTCCTCTCCTGCCAGGCAAAACAGGTCCCATATATGATTTTTTTTCTGTGCATTCACTTGCTTGCCTGGAGTTCAGCTTTAATTAGTTTAGTTCAAAGTTGCTTTATTTTTAACCGTGCAGTTGTTATTAAAAGAATACTTGGTGAATCTGTCACAAAGTTCCTTGTGCATGCACTCATTATTTTCACTCTGCCACATGCACCCCTGGTTAAGAATTGTGAGAAAGTGCACGTGAATATGACGTCATTGAAGGAGGCTGGGGGAAATTAGCTGCTCTGATGCCGCGTACACACAAGCGGACTTTCCGGCATACTTGGTCCGGCGGACCAGAGTCCGCCGGACAATCCGATCGTGTGTAGGCTTCGACTGACTTTTTTTCCCAAAAGTCCGCCGGACCTAGATTTGAAACATGTTTTAAATCTTTCCGTCGGACTCAGTTCCTGACGGAAAGCCCGTTCATCTGTATGCTGGTCCGACGGAAAGCCCCTTCATCTGTATGCTGGTCCGACGGACCAGATACAACGCAAGGGCAGGGTATTGCATCTCGCGGTCGCTGCAATAGGAAAAACAAATTTTCCTATTGCGGCGAGCCCGGGGCATACCAGGCCCTTAGGTCTGGTATGGATTTTAAAGGGAACCCCCTACGCCAAAAAACCGGCGTGGGGTTGCCCCTAGAATCCATACCAGACCCCGATCCTAACACGCAGCCCGGTCAGTCAGGAAAGGGGGTGGGGACGAGCGAGCGCCCCCCCTCCTGAACCGTGGCAGGCCGCATGCCCTCAACATGGGGGGGTGGGTGCTTTGGGAGAGGGTGCGCCCTACGGGCCCCCCCACCACAAAGCACCTTGTCCCCATGTTGATGAGGACAAGGGCCTCTTCCCGACAAACCTGGCTGTTGGTTGTCGGGGTCTGCGGTCGGGGAGCTTATCGGAATCCGGGAGCCCCTATAATAAGAGGCCCCCAGACCCCGGCTCCCCACCCTATGTGAATGAGTATGGGGTACATGGTACCCCTACCCATTTACCTAGGGAAAAAGTGTCAATAATAAAACACACTACACAGGTTTTTAAAGTAATTTATTAGACAGCTCCAGGGGGTCTTCCGGCTTCGGGGGTCTTCTTCCGGCTTTGGGGGTCCCTCCGGTTCCTCTTCTCCCTGCGTCCAGTTGGTTCTTCTCTGCTCTCTTTGGCCTCTTCTCCCGGTGTTCCAGTTCTTCTGCCTGCTCCTCCGCTGTCTTTATGCCGCTCTTTTGCCAGCAGAGGCCCGGACTTCTGTGCTTCTTGGCTTCTTCTCTTCTTCTCTTCTTCCAATGTTGACACGACGGTCTCTCTGGCTGGAATGCTCTCTTTTCGGCGTAGGGGGTTCCCTTTAAAATCCATGTCAATCTCACCGATAAAAGCCGCGAGATTGACTTCCTTTTCTAGTCCCGTCGTACCTGAGTCACGTTCAAAATGAACGGACTTGCCCGTGTGTGAGCAAGTCCATTCATTCTGAAAGTCCGTCGGAAAGACGGGCGGACCTAGCCTGCTGGAAAGTCCGGTGGTGTGCAGGCAAGTCCGTCTGTTCAGGTAGTCCGCCGGAAAGTCCGGCGGAAAGACCGTCGGACCAAGTCTGCTGGAAAGTCCGCTCGTGTGTACGAGGCATGAGATGTAAAAAAAGGATAAATAAAGGTCAAAGCAGTATTTTTATGAAAAAAAATCCAGCCGTTTATGGTACTTTAGCAAACTACATGTCTTTCAATCAGAGTTTTGATCTACTTTAATAATTTATTGCATGGGTCCATTATTCCTTATACGCAACTAAAACTAAGATACAGAGGAAAACAGATTGATGACACAGTTAGACACAAACTGGCACACATACTGGAAAAGTATACACAGACTGACACTGCAGAAAGACCACACTGGTTTTACACAGAAAGCAGGGTTCTTTCTTGGCAGCATTGGCAGGAGAAAGGTTTTTCTACTAGGCTGTGGCTGATCTCTAATAGAAATGAACTATAAGGCCCTGTTCACACTGGTGCAATGCCAGACATCGCATGTGATTCACAGCGCATTGCTGTTCACATCCCATGCAATATCTGTGCAATGCGATTTCAGCCATACAGATAGTATGGCTGATATCGCACCGCATTTGGTCCAAACACGCACAGGACCCTTTTTTTTTTGTTTGGACCAGAATCTTATTGCATGGCTGTTCACACCTGTCAATTCACAGTGTGATATGCAAGCTGAACTGGGGGTGTCGTTAACAATGTATTGACACTCCCCAGCAGTTCACATATGGCAGTGTGAACTGCCATGCAAGTCGGTGCGATGGGGGAACCCGCAGTGGATTCGTAGGGTTCTCGCATCGCACCAGTGTGAACCGGGCCTAATGTCGCGTACACACCATCGGACATTCCGACAACAAAACAGTGGATTTTTTTCCGACTGATGTGGGCTCAAACTTGTCTTGCATACACACGGTCACACAAATATTGTCTGAAATTCTGATCGCCAAGAACGTGGTGAGGTACAACACGTACCACGGCACTAGAAAAAGGAAGTTTAATAGCCAGTGCGCCACCTTTTGGGCTCCTGCTAATCTCGTGTTTATCTTGTGTTAGTAGAAGTTTGGGGATAGACGATTTGCACTTTTCAGCCTCATGCTTTTCAGTTTGTTACTGCTCTTCAGTTTGTGCTTGTGGGTTCGTATCTGTTCTTCAGTGCGTGTTGTCAGTTCATTACTGTCTTTCAGTGTGTTCTATTTATTAGTTTGTATCTGTTTCTCAGTGTGTTGTCCACTTGTTCCTGATTTTCTGTGCGTTCTGTTGCAGGTAAGTTCTCGTCGTAGAGTATGTGCTGTGCAAAAGCTTGGTATTGGAGTTCTTGCTTTGACCCAAGTCCAGTCCATGAACAGGGCAAGGAGGAGTTCATGGACGAAGAATTGGTTGCTTCAGCGTGATCAATTCTCGCACTTGCCTTTGCTGCGGGAGATCCGGGATAATAATCCTGATGACTTCAGGAATTATCTCCGGATAACGGAACCTGTTTTTCACCATCTGGTGGCTTTGCTGTCCCCTTATATTACGAAGTAGGACACCTGCATGCGGTAAGCCATCACTCCTGAGCAGAGGCTCGTCGCCACCTTGCGGTACTTGGCGACGGGGAGAAAGTTACAGAACATCAAGTTCTCGACTGGCATCTCCCCCCAGGCTCTGGGAATCATTATACCAGAGACCTGTTCTGTCATTATTCAGGTCCTGCAGTAGGACTATATTAAGGTAAGTTTTCTCCTTTAACATCACATTCTATGTATTTAATGTTTGCTAATGTATTGTATTTATTTCATCATTCCATAATTACCATGATTTTAAAATGCTGTGAATGTCCTCTTTGCCTTCATGCACACTGGAAGCTTTTAAAGTTCCCTTTTTGTCCTTCATGCATATTTGCCTTCACTAACCTCCCCAGCATGCTATCCTGGGCCCATACAAACCTAGCCTAGTCACTTAACAATGTATTTTGTCAGCTCCATTGTAGTGCTTACCCTAAACACCCCCTAAAATGTGTACAAATGTTATTTTTGTCCTTAAATTCATGTACAGTGCAAGAGCCTTTTTTTTTGGGGGGGGGGGCAAAACTCATTTGGAACATTCCCTCCCCCCCAACTGCTAAGTCAACCGATACCAATACTCTATCTGCTGACTTTGCCAGACCCATATACACTATACCTACCTCTTTTGTGGTCAGATTTAGGTATGAACAAAGCAATGCAGTGCAAGTGCCTGCCTGAATACTTTCAAATGGTACTGTTTAAAGTTTTGTTCTTCTATTATCTTGATAGGTAATTGCAGAATGTAAACATGTGCTTCAATTTGGACAGTGTGTATTCATATTTTTGTATTATGACACTTCTTACCTGTCCAGTGGGCTGGCAATAGTGTAAGTAAGGAGGGGCTGGCCAAAGTAACACACATTATTTATTCATTCAGCTCTCAATGAAGTGGAGAGGGTTACCTGTCCAAAACATCTACTCACCCCCCACCCTAAATTCTTTACAATGGGCCATCAGAGGGGGTGAGAAATCTTATAAGTGGACCTTATACTTTTGTCTTTAACCGGTTCCCGACCGGCGCATGCTGATGTACGTTGGCAGGACGACACAAATAGGCATACCTGTACGTCCCTTCGAATTTGCCGCAGTGCCATCGTGTGCGCGCCGGCCGGGAGCTCCGTGAGTCGAGTCGTGGGTCCCGCGGACTCAATGTCCGCAGGGATACCCGCGATCGTCTCACGGAGAGGAAGAACGGGGAGATGCTAATGTAAACAAGCATCTCACCATTCTGCCTAGTGACAGTGTCACTGATCATAACTCCCTGTGATCGGGAGCTATGATCAGTGATGTGTCACAGCTAGCCCATCCCCCCTACAGTTAGAACACATCCCTAGGACACATTTAACCCCTACAGTGCCACCTAGTGTTAACCCCTTCACTGCCAGTCACATTTACACAGTAATCAATGCAATTTTAATCACACTGATCGCTGTATTAATGTGAATGGTCCCAAAATCGCGTCAAAATTGTCTGTGTCTGCCATAATGTCGCAGTCACGATAAAAATCGCTGATTGCCGCCATTACTAGTAAAAAAAAATTAAAATATTATGAAAAATGCCATAAAAACCATCCCCTATTTTGTAGATGCTATAACTTTTGCGCAAACAAATCAATAAACGCTTATTGCGATTTTTTTTATTATTTATTTTATTTTACCAAAAATATGTAGAAGAATACGTATTGGCCTAAACTGAGGAGAAAAATGTTTTTATATATTTTTGGGGGATATTTATTATAGCAAAAAGCAAAAAATAATGCGTTTTTTTTTCAAAATTTTTTTGTAAGCACAAAAAAAACCGCAGAGGTGATCAAATACCACCAAAATAAAGCTCTATTTGTGGGGGGAAAAAACGTCAATTTTGTTTGGGTGCAACGTCGCACGACCGCACAATTGTCAGTTAAAGCGACGCAGTGCCGAATCGCAAAACGTGTTCTGGTCTTTGGCCAGCAAAATGGTCCGGGGCTTAAGCTTAATACACAATTCAAGAAATGTTATACTTATGTTGACCAAGAAAGTTTGTGTCTAATCTGCTTGCAATGTTATGTGCAAAAGTACTAATTATTTTTTTTCTTGTTTGACTCCACAGTTTCCTTCAAACACACAGGAATGGCAGAATGTGTCTTCCCAGTTTGCCCAGCATCGGGACTTCCCCAACTGTGGAGGGGCGATGGATGGGAAGCATGTCCACATAGTTCCACCCCCCCCACTCGGGGTCATACTATTACAATTATAAGGGGTTTAATAGTACTGTGCTTTTGGAGGTGGTGTCTGCGATATACGAGTTCCTGTTTGTGGGCGTGGGGGAAAATGGCCGGATTTCGGATGGTGGAGTCATTGCCCACACGGAGTTCTTCAGACGTCTCCAGAATGGCGGCTAGGGCTTGCCACCTCCAGAAAACAATGTGGCTGGTCTCCCGTTTGTGTTCGTCGCTGATGAAGTGTTTGGGCTGGGTGACCATCTGATGCGGCTGTTCCCCATGAGGACCATCACCCCGGACCAGAGGGTTTATAATTATTGGCTGGCCAGAGCCAGAAGAGTGGTGGAGAATGCATTTGGAATAACGGCCAGCTGGTTCCGCCTATTTCTCACAGCAATCAACATGGCGGAATATAAACTGAAACATATTGTCCTTGCATGCTGCATACTCCATAATTATTTAAGGAAAAATGCAACAAACTATGTGGCCTCAGTTGTGACTGAGGCCGGCTTTCCTGATCCAACAACCCTGATGGCACTTGAAGCTGGCCGTCCTGGCTTTCCCCCCCAAAGCACCCTTGAAGTAAGAAAAAAGTGCGTAGAGTACTTTGCGGGTAGGGGGGCCATTGAAATGCCAGACAATGGGTGAAACATTTTTTAAATACATTTTTTTGGTATAAACTGAACTCATATTTCATTTGATTTACTGCTTGTGTTTCTTTTAGCTGTCTCCTAGGTTCTCCAATGGCCTTTTCTTTTTGGCCATTTTCTTCAATAGTGCAAACGTAAATTATTTGATACATGAGGGGCGTGGCCGAGCGATGGCAGAGTGAGGACGCACACCTCGGAGCTCTGTGTGGGGAAGCCCTGAGAACGCACAGTAAACTTTGTCAGTGAGAGCCGGAATTCATGTCAGGGGACCGCAAGCACCCGCTGGACTTGGGGGCTCAGAAGGGTTCGGAAATCACCCACTTTTTCCTCAGGCAACACGCTGCTTCTTCCCCCGCCGCCTCGGCCAAGATGGCGCCGCCTCGTGTGTCTCCGACGAGCGCCGCCGCCTCATCTAAGAAAAGCACTCAGCCAGGACCTAATGCAGGAGGAGACCGAGCAGCTCCAGATGACAGGTAAGCCTCCCCTATACTATCCCCTGTGATCCCAATTACAGACACCCAATCTAGCTGCGGCCATACAAGGGAGACAGGCAGCAACGTGGAGGGCTCTCTCAGAGACATTGTGTCCGGTCTGCCCACAAGACAGGATCTGCAGGAGATGGCGGCATCCATAGTTAATGCACTCTAGTTAATGCGCCAACAGGTGGATACAGTAGAAGAGAGGGTCACTGTGTTGGAGTCCTCTACATCTACCTCCGATGCTCGCATTGCCGCCATGGAACAGGAGCAGCGTGGCTTTCACCGCCATCTTGTGGATATACAACTAAAGCTGGATGACGGCGAGAACAGGAGCAGACGCAACAATTTGCGCCTCCGCGGCATCCCTGAAGCCACCATGGGCTCAGACCTCCGCGCAACGGTGGTGGCTATCCTGAACCAGACTCTCGGAAAACCGCCGGCTGCGGAGCTGGAGCTGGACAGGGTTCACCGTATTCCAGGACCTAGGGCACCCCCCGCAGCATCCCAGGATCCTGATGCCATAGACCTCCCACGAGATGTCCTGTGTAGGGTGCATTTTTTCACTATAAAAGAGGAAATCCTGCGCCTGGCCTGGGAACGCGGCCCAATCGACTTTGACGGTGCATTAATCCGGATTTACCCGGACATCTCCAGGCAAATAAGAGCAATGAGGGGCCTTCTGAGACCACTGTTGGAGGTAATCCGTGCGGCGGAGGCGACGTATCGCTGGGGTCACCCTTCCATCTAATTGTGCGGAGACGTGGAGCAGAATTCTACTTACGCTCACCAGACCAACTCTCAGACTTGTTCAGCTTCCTAGCCAAGCCTGCTGTGAGTGTTCCCAACTGGTTTGACTACCTGTTGTCCCTGGAGGCCCTGGGCCCACCTCTGCCCAGGCCGCAATGTGTCCGTAGACCGCGCTCACGAGCCACCAGTCGAGAGACTGTTAGACCTCACCCGAGGTCCTCCGAAGCTTAACCTCTCATCTTAGCCCAAGGACTGGTAAGACATGATGATCGCTCACGCTACATTACTTCCCTGGGTATTTCAAGAACATTAGATCTTCCCTTGCAAGAGGTCTGTGAAACCGCTTTGATGGGCGACTTCCTGGGACCGAGTTTACCACCCTACTCAGTACACTCAGTACAAGGTTTCCATACCCCTGGATGTACCTGGGAACCCTACTTGGGAACTACGGGATGTCAACTAACATTTGATAGCCTGCTCAGTGAGGTGCTGGGTCAATTCAGACTCGTAATAGCCTTGTCTTGCAAGCCGCTTCTTCCATACAGGTTTACTGTTGGTGGCCGATGGGGGAGGCAGATGCAGTGGAGAGATTAGTGAACAGGCCTTAAGCCCCGGCACCTCAAGATGCTTCTGCTAAACTTCATCATCTCCTGGAAATGCTGACTCTCCAATCTCGGATAAGAGTCCTGAGGGCCCGGTCTGCTTATCTGTTCTCCCCTTTTTTTGTTTTCCCTATTTAATGGGAACCTTGCTAGCCACCCGGGGTACCTCTAAGACCCTCCACTCCCTTTAGCATTTTTCTGATGGATATGCAAGTAGCTACGCATTAGGAAGGGGAGAGAGGCGTAGTGCCATAGCGGGTAACAATCCCAGGGATGTGGCAATCGTAGGTGACATGCTTTGTATGTTATGTTTTGTTGTGCCATCTATGCCGTTTTATTACATTATTTTATTATTTTACTGTTTTTCATTTGCACTGTTGGTATTGACCTCGCCCTTCATGACTCGCCTCGGTACTTCCTGGTGCGAAGGTTAAAGACCCTTGGTTCTGGTGTCGCAGGCCTTGCCGTGAGGCGTCGGCATGGATCCTGCCGGTAATATCTATCGATTGCACTGGTAATGGGGTTCGTTCTGATGTCCATGAGCCTCCTGGGGACACCATCATCGAATGGTCACGGCGGAGGGTGCTTGGCAGCTCTGCTGCAGGTACCAATCACCAAAGGTTATGTTCAGCTGTGTTGGTTCTCATATTAGAAACACTATGATTCTCAGAGGCGTTATTCCCCCACATCTCCACCTATTTTGTTTACTCAGATTACTGCCTAAACTCTACTTATTTTAGAGTAGATCTCAACGCACTTTCCACCCCCACATTAGGGCGGACTCCTGTGTGGACACTTTAAGTGTGCCTCAGGGGCCCATAGTTAGTTTACGACAGAAACCGTTCACTCCCCTTACCCCATCCCTCCCCCCCTCCTGTTTTTCCACTTCACTATTCTCTCCCCCCTGGTCTATCTTCTCATATCCTTGACCTCTGCCTGTAGGGCGTTCTATCTTTGGGACTCTCCCACGCGCATATTGACATCCATTTCCCTGCCAGAAGATACAATGGGTCACCTTAGGATCACCTCTCTAAACGTGCGTGGCCTTAATATACCGGAGAAGCGCTCGCAGCTTCTAGCTGACCTGCGCAGAAGCAAAACACATGTCGCTTTTCTGCAGGAGACGCACTTCCGTGCAGATTCTGTGCCTAGGCTGACTAACGGGGCCTTTCCTGTGGCATACCATAGTGTCTCTCTGATCTCCAAATCGAAGGGGGTCAGCATCATGTTGGCCAGGTCGGTTCCGTGGGTGTTTGAGGCACAGCGGGCAGACGAGAAGGGTCGCTTTCTTCTCCTAAAGGGAAGGGTGTCCGATGTGCGAGTCACCTTCGCAAATGTCTACTTCCCCAATGTGAACCACCCTCAGTTTTTACGTAGGCTCCTCTCGGAGCTCCTGGAGTTCTCAGATGGGATGCTTATTTTTGGCGGAGACCTTAATTTTGCCATGGATCCGACCTTGGACGTCTCACGTGGAGCCTCACACCTGGCTTACTCCCTCCTGAGGCACCTCAAGGCGGACCTCCCATACCCTACACCTAGTTGATCCTTGGCGGTTGCTCCACAACCAAGACAGAGACTATACATTTTACTCTCAGGTGCATAACACCTACTCGCGGCTAGACTATCTGCTGTTGTCACATAAAGATCTTGACAAGGTGGTTTCTACGTCCATAGATGTCATATCTTTCGCCGATCATGCACCAGTCCACCTGACCCTCCAGTTAGGGCCAATGACTCGGTCTCCCCCATTCTGGCGACTGAATGAGGCATTGTTTCAATCGGAGGAAACCCGTTCAGAGATACTGAACGCACTGCGGGAGTACTTTTCCGTCAAAGAGGGGTCAGTCCCCAACCCCCTTGTGGTCTGGGAAGCCCACAAAACGGTTGTGAGAGGTGCATTGATCAAAATAGGAGCCCGTCTCAAGCGGGATAGACTGAAACGCACGGAGGAACTCCTTGCATTAATTCGCAAGCTAGAGAGTATACATAAGGCTAGTCTTGACCGCGGAATCTTCCGGGATCTACAGAAGGCTCGTGAGGAACTTTGTACACTTTTATTTCATAAGACCAAACAGAAACTAGCATGGGCACGTCGTACTATGTTTGAGTTCTCAAACAAACCCGGGTCACTTCTGGGCAGAGCTCTACAGGGCCCTCGCACGAAAACATATATCCCTCACATACAGTCATCTACGGGACAGAAGCTAAATACCTCTTCGGACATGGCGGAGGAATTCCGCTCCTTCTATACAGGCCTCTATAATTTAGACAGACTGCAATCTATGGGCTCCCCTCTGGAGGGCAGACATACCCTCCAATCTTACATAGCTGCCTCAGGCATGCCATCACTACTAGATGATGTAAGGGAAGAGCTGGAGGAACCCTTGACTGTTGAAGAACTGGGAGTGGCACTGGCCTCTTCAAAACCAAAAAGGGCCCCTGGCCCTGATGGTCTAACCCCAGTGTACTACAAAACTTTTTTTGACATACTGTCAAAGCCTTTGGTCTCCGCTCTTAACACCCTTACCGAGGGGAACTTATTCCCAATAGACACCCTAAGGGCCTATATCTCCCTCATTCCGAAAGAGGGTAAAGATCCGCTACTTTGTGGGAGCTACCGCCCAATTGCACTTCTGAATTCGGACCTTAAACTCTTTGCCAAGATCCTGGCCAATAGACTGCTCCCCCACATACCGAGTCTGATTCACAGAGACCAGGCAGGCTTTGTGCCGCTACGAGAACCAAGGGACAACACCATCCGAGTTATTAATCTGATACATGCGGCGAAGACCACCAAACAGGCTCTTCTCCTGCTGTCAACCGACGCGGAGAAGGCCTTTGATTGAGTCGACTGGTCCTTTATCCGGGCAACTCTAGAACACATAGGCCTTCGTTCATCCATGTTACAGTGGATACTTTCCCTGTATACTCACCCCACTGCATCGGTTAAGGTAAACGAGACGAGATCAGACTTTTTTGACATCCGTAATGGCACACGTCAGGGATGCCCCCTTTCCCCCCTGATCTTTATCTTGTCCCTAGAACCCCTTTTGTGCGCAATAAGGGCGAACTCAGACATTGTAGGATACCCGAAACCATCGGGATCCCATAAGGTGGCCGCTTTTGCGGACGACCTTATCTTCTTAACAGAACCACTTACTTTTCTCCCCAATCTGCTACAATCCCTTCAAGAATATGGCAATCTCTCCTCGTTCCAGATCAATCTAACCAAATCCTCCATCCTTAACATAACGGTAGAAAAAGAAATTGTCCAACGTTTACGCTCGTCCTTTCCATTGAGATGGGCAACCAAGCCTATACGATATCTAGGAGTTGACATCACCTCAGATCCTGCTGAATTGTACTTGGCTAATTTTGCCCCACTACTCTTACGTCTCAAAACTGACCTCTTACACTGGCACTCCCTGACGCTGACGTGGTTTGGCAGATGTAGTGCCCTCAAGATGACTTTACTGCCAAGGGTGTTATACTTGCTACAGGCGCTTCCCATCCGATTACCTCCAGTGTTTTTCAAACGAATTGACTCCATGTTCCGGGCCTTTGTCTGGTCCCACCGCAAACCACGAGTTAGACTCAACTTCTTTACCTGGCGAAAAGTAGGGGTGGGGTTGGCCTCCCGGACATTAAGGCTTATTACAGAGCAGTCCACCTAACTAGGTTGGTGGACTGGCACTGTCACGCAGAGGCGAAGCACTGGGTCGCTATGGAGGAAGAGGACTCCGGGGGTTCGGCCAAGAGTTTGCCCTGGATTACTACGCCACTGCCCAAGGACCTTGCAGAGCACCCCACCCTGGGCAACACCCTAACAGTGGTCAGAGATGCGTTTAGGCACTCATCGGTGTCCCCGCAGCCGTCCCCCATGGTTCCGATTCTAGGTAACCTGGAATTCCCACCTGGAATTCAGAGCCCACAATTCAAGCAACTGGCAATGGGCACCAAACTTCGCTTACACGATTTTCTGGGGCCCAATGGTCAGCTTTCCTTGGAAGCTGGAACATCGGTGACAGACCCTCCCCTAGATTTTTGGAGTGGCTTACAGCTGCGGAATTTCTTACGCAGCTGTCTGAGGAAATCAGGTATTACCCGCAAACTTACTGAACTGGGGCTCATTTGCCATCGTGGGGAACCGATACGACACTGTCTCTCGCTGATATATTCATCCCTAACCCAACCAGAGGAAGGGTACATACCCCTGTTTCTCACTAAATGGGAGGCGGAACTTGGAGTCCAATTCACCGATGGGCAGAGACAAAAAATTCTCTACTTTGCCCAGAAATCCTCAATTGCCACTAGGGTTCAGGAAACCGGCTACAAAATTATGACACTATGGTACAGGGTCCCTGCCATTCTACATTGTTTCTTACTGCTACCCTACACAATAGAGAGGAGACCTTTCGAGAGACCTGGAGACCCTGGCAGCATTTTATATACACGGAAGCCTATCTTCAGGAAATGGCACAATCTAGCTAACTTAATGGGCTAGCATCATACCTCAGGCAGAGGACAACATATTTCACCAAATCATATTTCATTATTTCATACTTTCTTTACCCTTCCTCTCTATTACCTCACCCCTTCAGCTTCTGCTCCCCTTTCTGTCCCCTCCCCTTTCCTTGCCCTCCCTCTCCCTTTTATCCTGGTTATATTCCTCTCCTACCCCTGGGGACACCAGTCTTTGTATTACGCATCCTCATTCATGGGTTTCTTTTTGTTCAGATACAAAGAAAATCTTAAAATCCACTACCTTTTCATTGGTCCCATGTATGGGCTTCATAACTTCTTAGATCCCCACCTTTACCAATCACTTGGAAAATATCTTATATCACTGAGTGACGCAATCTAACATTCAAGGAAGTCAGCATTAAGTCAAACAATTAAGATCTCAGAGCACTTTCAAGGTTCCATACATAGGCAGTATTGTTATACCGGGGTACTTTCCCCACAAACCTTGAATATGGTGCTAACTTAAGTAACTAGAACTATTGACTTTGTTGTTTTGGATACTACTGTTTGCAATCTTCTATCTGTATTCCTTATGCTTGACTCTGACATTGTTTTATAACCGAATATGTAACTGGTTGTATTTGCTCAGTACGAAAAATAAAGGAATTTAAAAAAATGTATTTGATACATGAGGTGACAATCTCTTCTTCAGCTAACTATTATGTTGTGGGTCTGCTACACACACATATTATTTTTGTTGTTAATGTATGTAATGCATTAATGAAAACAAATAATCACCCTTTTCAGCTCCATGAATTCATTGCTTTGAGTCCCTAAAATGGCCTGATTGTGGCAAATTTTAGAGCACAGTGGGGGTTATTTACTAAAGGAAAATCCACTTTGCACTACAAGTGCACTGCAAGTGCACTTGAAACTGCACTGAAAGTGCACTTGTAGTGCAAAGTGGATTTGCCTTTAGTAAATACCCCCATTGTCACTGTAATAACTTACTCCAAAAACTGGTATTGAGCACTGAAAGAAGAAGCAACACATTGTTGAATATAAATCATTTTACACCATGCACATTCACATGTGCGTTATAAAAGGGTTTATTACCAAACCAACATCTTTGTTGTATAACAATTATGTTTGACAGTAGAAATAGCCTTTTTTAAAACCATAACATACACAGCTCAGGAATCTACAAAGTTCAACTTTCATAAATTGAAGGCCATATGAGACATTAGTATGTCAAAACTGTGTTGATCTTGCCTTCATCAGATGGGATGATGTCACCCCTGTAAAAGCCAAATTTTGAAGATGCACACAAATTGGAAGTCAAAATGTGGATTTCCCTCCTGATCCCATGCCTAATGTCAACATGTGCTAGCTCCCATCGTGGGTGATCAATGGACGTGTTTCGGGGGTGCAACCCCTTCCTCTCATCTACTTTCGTTACGAGGAAATGGTTGCACCCAAAAAATGCGTACATTGATATCCCGTGATGGCAGATAGCACATGTTGACACATTGGGGGTTATTTACTAAAGGCAAATCCACTTTGCACTGCAAGTGCACTTGAAAGTGCACTTGGAAGTAAAGTCACTGTAGATCTTAGGGGGGACATGTGAGGAAAATAAAAAATAGCATTTTAGCTTGCATAAGATTGGAGGATTAAAATCAGCAGAGCTTCCACTCATTTCAGATCTACCCCTTAGATTTAGAGAGACTGCACTTCCAAGTGCACTTGCAGTGCAAAATGGATTTGCCTTTCGTAAATAACCTCCATTGCGGGCATCTTCAAAATTTGGCTTTCAAATTACTTTAAAACATTTTTAAAAATAAAAAATATAATGAAAAACTGTCAAAATTGTTGGGTGTTTTCGATTCTGCCTAAAACATCAATGATGCTGTTGAGTCTTTTTCAACATCATTGATGTTTTCCTTGATCTTTTCTCATTCCCGATTGCACACCATGATCTCCGATGAGGATCTGTGCACTTGCACTGTTGAAATGAGTTTCTTCTTCCACAACATCTACATCACCTAAAAATAAAAAAAACACACCATATATTATAAATATGCAGGCATACATCTGTTACCTGAAGCTGTGGTCTCAGACACTGACCTGTTATGGTCACTATTTCACCCAATTCCTGAACCTCTCCTCCCTCCACATCTTCTTCAGGGTGTGTGGGGATTTCCCCTGCTTTAGGAGGTGCGGGGTTCGTGGTGTCCTCAGATGTCCCGATTCTTTTCTCCCCTATGTGAATAAAAAAAAGGTATACTTGGCACACTAATATTTGAGGCAAGAAATAGGAATATGAAACATTGCTTGGAAGTGTCGTACAATTGTCTGTTTTGGCAGAGTTCCAAGCTGAAGACATGATTTTTTCCCTTTCTTAAAGCTGGAATACTTACCTGTTTTGATAAAGTTTCACACATGGAGAGACCACTAGTATCCACTGGAGCACCTGTGTGGGACACCCTAAAAAGGGTGTTCTGGTGTCCCACACTAGTTCACCTGCGTCCAGATGTGTAAACAGCTGCTGAGTGTCCTCTCCTTACACTGAATCAAGTTTGCATTTCATTCTAGTTACAAACCCATCTAGACAACAATGTACTAAACTTATTTTAATACAAATAGGCCTGAACAAATGTAGTTAACCTGCATCTGCCAAAAACATCGTATTAGTGGTCGAACGAACAATGTTTACTACGAACGATTACTGCCCCTACGAACCTGAAACTTGCCATTTTAAACTGTACAACAGAAAAGAAAAGCACATGGAGCAGCATGCAAGTAATAATAAAATAGGATCACACGACAAAATACTTACTTTTTTGCAGCACTCTCTTGATCCTGCTCCCTCAATTTAAGGTCTGACCAGCGTTTCCTCAATTGCTCCTTGGATCGTCGTACCCCAAAATTCTTCTGCAGACTTCTCACAACTTTAGTCATGATCTTGGCCTTTCTCACATTTGGGTTGCTGTACGGTCCATATTTCCCATCGTAGTCGGCCCTCTTCAAGATGTCCACCATCTCTACAAAGGACATATTTGAGGCCTTAAATCTGCTCCTGGATCAGGACATTTCTGGTTCCAGGCTTTCCTTGTCCTCCTCGTTGCTGCTATTATCACACACCTGTTGTCTCTCCGCCATGCACTCTCCCACTGCACCAAAAGAGAAGGGGCGGGGAATATACTAGAAAGAAGGTCAAGGGCGGAGTTTCACGCATGTGCAGTGTATCTAAAGCATAACACGCATGCGTCGTACGTACGATCTGTGAGCGGAGGACGGAATAGCGTAAGCGCCGATCGTGCAAACGAAGGTACCATTTTAACTTGGGGCATCAGTGGTTAGTGGCCTATACTGCTTATAGATTGAGGCCTATATTGGGACAAGTTTAGAAGAGTTTACCCTGACATTAGGGTTTGTCTTGTGTTGTGTCTTGCAGAGAAAATGGATACATTTAATGACCATGACTTCCTCCCCAACTTCTTTGATAAGTACAGGGAGCTGCCCTGTCTGTGGCAAGTGAAACACCAATTTTATAACAACAAAATAAAGAGGAAGGCAGCGCTGGATCAATCGTTGGAATTGGTGAAGCCGGTGATTCCAACGGCAGACATCAACTATTTGAAGTGCAAAATTGGTGGCCTGAGGAGCACATATTATAGGGAGCGCAAGAAGGTCAATGAATGAAAAATGCCGGGGTCAGAATGATAGTCCTTTTCTATTTGTTAACATTCAATTTGCAACAGTCATGAGCTCAAAATTGTGTGTGATTGATGACCAAAAAACTAAAACTATGTCCCATTTTCATACACAGGAAAGTCTCAGCCAGGAGGAGGACGTGGAAAGTGGCAGCCAGGAGGTGGCTGTGGAAAGTGGCAGCCAGGAGGTGGCCATGCCCAGTAGCCTGACCAGATCCCAGGTTCCTCCCCTCCGCTTTCCAGCAAAAAGGACCAGGAAGGGGAGGAACCTGGAGGAGTCAGCGACTAATTTGATTCGGCAGGCTACTGCGGTACTCACAACCACCCCTAGTGTCCAGGAGTCCTTTGCGTGTATGACAGCCAGTAAGGTGCAAGTAATGGAGGAGGGCCAATGCCTCATCTGTGGGGAGGTCATATTTCAGGCCCTAAATAAGGGGGTGAGGGGCCAACTCACCAATTAAAGCCACGTCTGAATTGGACCATATGACTCCTCCAGCAACACCTCCAACGCCACAGCCACAGCCTGGAAGAAAGCGTGCAAGGAAGGCTTGAGAGTGATGGCCTGGGTTCGGTCTGGTCTGGCAAAAAACGTAGTCTGTTGTAAGACCACAGCCTCGGGACATATATGTCATCTGCTGCTGCTCCCGATATCTCAGAGTCCTGGACCGGATTGTGCTCCCTATTAAATGGACTCCTCAGGCTACCAATTTTGCCTGTCAAATAATTTATGTCTGCCCTGGAGTACAAAGGCTTCACCAATTTCAACAGTTTATCCAGCGTTGCCTTCCTCTTTATTTTGTTATGACCCCTAATAAATTTATATATTTTTATGACAAATACTTGGCTATGTGTTTTACTTCAAAAAGGACAGTTTGTTTGTGAGTAGGCAGGTACATTTCAAAAATACATCAAATTAACAAGGGACACCAACCAACTTCTTTTGAGGTTAAAAAATAAAAGATAATAATGGTGTTGTGGCAACTTGACACACAAAATGACAAAAAATATTATGGAGATCACTCTAAAAAAAAAAAAAAAAAAGAAATTTGGGAGATCTTGAGAAAAAAAAAGTAGATCACTATAAAAAATTTATTCTGGAGAGAGATCTGGTGAAAAAAAAAAAGAAAAAAAAGAGTATTCAGGAGATCACGAGAAATAATAAGAAATCAGTTTGTCAGAACTCTGTGTGAATATCAGCAGCAAAGCAACGTTACTATTCTAGCATTATAAAGAAGAAGAGAATGCTCTGCATTGAAAGATTTAAAAATTTGCAGTGTGACGAATGTGCTATCTCCATTACGAGCGCTAGTTTTACAAGACCGAGCGATTCTGCCTCGTACTTGATTCAGAACATGCGTGGAATTTTGTGTCGGACTTGTGTACACACGCTTGGAATTTTCGACAACAAAGTTTTTTGTCGGAAAATTTGAGAACCTGCTCTCAAACATTTGTGGCGGAAATTACAACAGTAAATGTCCGATGGAGCATACACACGGTCAGACTTCCCGATAACAATATCACATCGAACATTTCCAGTCGGAAATTCTAATCGTGTGTATGCGGCATAAGTTTTTGCATTCCTTTTGCTTTGTTGCCCCTGGAAAGTATTTAGCGGATTTAAACTGAAAGTTCAATTGGGCTTTAATATAAAATGTTTGGAATGAGATCTAACATTAAAGGGTAACTCCACTTTCGTGGGGGAAAAAAATAGCAAATAAAGAAAAAATAATATAGCACATATAATTGCGACACTAATCATATTGTGAATGAATATTATTAAAAAGTACCTTTCCTTTTCAATCTGCAGCCACTGTAATTTTCTGAGAATGCATTGCAATATGGCTACCTGGAGTTGTTCTGTACACAGAGTGTGTACTGACCACTCCCTAGAAACATAATTTCCTGCTTGTGTGATTGGCTCACCAATTTCCCCAAAAGTCTGCCAATTTCCCCAAAAGTCAGATTTCAGGCATCCCCTGCAACAAATGTCATTTTTGGAGAGATAAGTTCAATAGGAACACGTCTAAAGGGATGCAGGCCCGGCAGATTTCCTCATTGGTGCCCTGCAGCTGCACACCTAACAGTTAATTATGAAACCACTCCCATTAGACCCACTCAGTACAGAGGCACAGACAAACACACTTGGATTTTTTCAGAACAACAAAAGGTCTGCAACAAAGGTTGTTAAAATCCTTGTAATGTACATAGATCACCAAGAGGGGAATGTTTTTTTTCTCAACAAAAGTGAATAAAAGATCCAGCTGAGCATTATTTCTAGTTGAGGTTTCTGTAAAGTATCCCATAAAACGAACCCCGAGTACATTTATAAATTTTATCTTTTTCTGCACATCCCTTATTCCAGTTAATTCCAGGGCAAAAATAGAATCTCATGCTATAATCATTGTCTCAGTCTATGCAGTTCTTTCCAAGGATCTGAGTCTCTACCCCTACACTGAGGGGAATAGGGGGCATGTAGCACACTGCAGTATTTAATATGTTAGTATTTACACACATAGAAACATTCAGGCTAACAACACCACCATCTATTTTATTATGTTTCTGCAAAAGAGGGCATAGCCAGGAATATTAAGTCTGGTATGCAAACAGCCAGGCCATGATTCTACAATACCCATACCCATACCTTTGTTCTTTAAGAATTAAAGCCTCAAACATTTCCATGCTGTGTGCCATTGCCACGCTTCTGGAATTTGTGAAATACCACTTTAAATTGTCACTGCATTGCAAGTAGATTTAATATTTTTTATTGTGTACAGCTGAAACTGCATTATTAAAACTTTGCTTGTAATTTATACATCTATATATAACATGCGATAACCCTTCCCATCATCTCAAATTTCTCTATTAAGAAACATCTTAAGCCTGGTTGTTTTTTTATTTATTTATTTATTTATTTATTTATTTATTTTTTGTTCAACCCAGAGGACTGAACGAAAAGCCATTGGCTCCAAGTGCTGATTGGATGCTGGTTTTCCAGCAAGTTTCTTCAACAAAAGCCAATTGTCAGACCTTCTTTTGTAAGAAAGACAACTGTACACACTGTTCCTGGGACGATATTCGACCCATGTGTACTTAGCCTATTTTAAATGTGTGCTTTATTTTTTTTCAAATTTTCTCTTAGCTTTTCAACATAGTAATCCTCCTCTAACCACACCCAAAACCTCTTTCCTAGCCCAGCAGACCTCCTCCCATTTAGGCTAAATATCTTAAGTATATCCAAAGGAAAAGTCAGTACACAGGGCTGCACTGTACACAAAAAGAGAGTGTGTGTTTTATTATTATTATACAGGATTTACGCAGGCATTGTACAGTCACAATCCAATTCAAAACAAGAGTATTAGGAGGGCCCTGCTTGTGAGACCTTACAATCTACAAGAGAGCAGAAAGTAGGACAAAAGCTAATAACTCTGTGGGATGAGCTGATGGAAAAAGCAGGAGCACAGTTTTTAGCTAGAGGCCGGGTGGGCTTCCATGAAAAGATGAGTTTTCAGGGATTGCCTAAAGGCAGACAGAGTAGGAGATAAACAGACAGGTTGGGGTATGGAGTTCCAGAGAATGGAAGAGGCTCTGGATGTCCTGGAGGTAAGAATGAGAGGAAGTATAAGGGAGCTAGAGGTGATATTTGGTGAGATGAGGTTAATGATGTAGAGCTGAATTGTGGGTGGCTTTGAATGTTTGTTTTTAACATTTTGAATTTTATACATTGGGCTAGCAGAAGGCAGTTCAGGGATTGTAAGCCCGGAGGCAGGAATTGTATAGAGGACAGATCTGTATAAGGTGAAGTCTTGCAGGGATTTAATTTTACACTAATCACTCGAGCATGGCTATTTCTCTTGATATTTCTGATGTTGTCTGTCTGCCAAACTTGAGGCATTCAGGGTTCAATCGCTTCCAGAGAGGATGAGCGTTATTTAGCTGTTATAAACAGAAATGGCCAGGTCAGGGCAGGTGAGTGTTAAGATTTTGTCATGGACTTAGTATGACAATACAGGAGAAAAGTGTTAAAGTGGCAAAGGTTAACTGTCTGATGGTTGAAGGGATAGGGGATTGAAGACCAAAGGTCTTGTCAGAGGATTCCAGAGGTGGGATAATACAAGGCTGAAGGGTGTTTCTATCTGAGTGAGTAGAAGTGTGTGTCCATTGTGTTAGGTCAAAAGAAGAGGAGGTAAATGTTAAGGCGTTAGGAGGTCACTGGGGTGTTGACGTTAACTGGAATGTCAAAGTCACCAAGGGTCATGGTGGGTACATCACAGAAGAGAAAATAAACTCCTTTCTAACACTCACCTAACCACCTGTCCCCTGGACCCTATTCCCTCTCAAATACTACGGTCACCCTCTGACTCTATCCCACACTCTCTAACCCACATCTTCAATCTCTCCCTCTCTTCTGGCATCTTCCCTAATGCTCTAAATTACGCATTGGTCACCCCCATACTTAAAAAGCCATTCTTGGACCCTACCAATCTTAACAATCTACTCCCTATCTTCCTGCTCCCCTTTTCCTCTAAACGCCTGGTTTACAACCAACTGAGTGACCACCTCACTAAGACCTTCTTCTAACCTTCTTGATCCCCTTCAATCTGGATTTTCGCCCTCAACACTCCACATAAACTCCTCTTTTAAAACTAACAAATGACCTACTAACCACAAAAACCAATGGACACTTTTCTGTACTCCTACTTCTGGACCTTTCAGCTTTGATACAGTTGACCACCCCCTCCTCCTCAAAGAACTTTACTCCCTCGGTCTACGTTACTGTGCTCTTCATTGGTTCTCATCCTACCTATCCCGATTTTTTTGCGAAGGATGTTGGCTCAAACTTGTCTTGCATACACATGGTCAAACAAATGTTGTTGGAAATTCCGAACGTCAAGAACGCGGTGACATACAACACGTACGACAAGCTGAGAAAAATTAAGTTCAATAGCCAGTGCGGCTCTTCTGCTTGATTCCGAGCATGCATGGAATTTTGTGCGTCGGAATTGTGTACACACGATCGGAATTTCCGACAACGGATTTTGTTGTCGGAAAATTTGAGATCCAGATCTCAAATTTTGCTTGACAGAAATTCCGACTGAAAATGTCCGATGGAGCCTACACACGGTCGGAATTTCCGACAACAAGCTCCCATGGAACTTTTGTTGTCGGAAATTCCGACCGTGTGTACGTGGCATAAAGTGTGTCCTATTTATACACTACTTCAACTTTTATAGCTTACACAGGAACTGTATTTTATTACACATCAGATAAAAAACCGCACAGTAAATTATTAGTCCTTACCCACTGCTACCCAGCTACTATACCCTGTTTCCCCGAAAATAAGACCTAGCGTGATTGTTGGTGATGGCTGCAATATAAGCCCTAAACCCCAAATAAACCCTACCCTGTTTCCCCGAAAATAAGCCCTACCCTGAAAAGAAGACCTACAAGGACTTTAACTAGGGCTTATTTTAGGGGCAGGGCTTATATTGCAGCCATCACCGACAATCACGCTAGGTCTTATTTTCGGGGAAACAGGGTATTACTATCACCCTACCTTGTGAATTATGAGTGGCAAAAGTCCCCTATCAGTGGAACTATTTATCACAATAGGCTTCGGTTTTTTTAAAATATACAGTATTTTCCTACTGCTATTCTTTCCTGCATAAATACAGTAACTGTGCAATAGTAATGGGTCCCCTGTGATTCTGGACTCTAAAGTGGGTGCATCTTCCGCTGTGGCTGTAGTTACATCCCTGCCAGTGCATACACTTGAAACACTCTTCACTGAACAAAATCATCAACCTTGTTGTTAATCAGGGTCAATCACTAAGGCATGAAGAATGAGGAATTTTTGATTTACTAATTTTTTTTACATAGATTTTCTCATAGCAAGTGTTAAAGAACTGCTACCCTCTGGCTGGTGTTATAACTGTGAGGCTCCACAAAGTCCTTGTTGAATAAGGATGAAGTGCCAGTTTGGTCTGAACCCACGCTCGGACTGAATTTTCCTTGTTCAGCTGCAGCAGGCAGTGAAACATTTAGCAGCAATATTTCAATATGGAATTTGAGGGGGAACCCCCATGCAAAGAAAAAAGCAACTGTTCCATACTGGACCCTTATCTAAGCATGGCTGGCCAGCAAAGGGGGGGAACTTTACTTAAAAAAACGTAAATAATAAATAAAAACACCAAATTTTTTGACAAGTCCTTTATTTAAAAAAATGTAAATACCTAAAACATTTACAGTCAAAATGAACGGTGCCCGCAGGAAAAAAACAACTTTCCAACCTCTAACATGTCCGATAGTTCACTCGCCGAGCAGCTTCCTATCTCTGCCACTAAGTGCTAGTTCACAGCAGTTGCAGTTCCATTCAGTTCCGTGCACTTTTTTTCTGCACAAAATGCATGCAGTGTTCTCAATGTATTTCAATGGCTCTAGTTCACACCATGCAGCCAGTTTCCAGTCAGTTTCTGCACCGGAAACTGACCGGAAAAGGAGTGCATGGTGTGAACTAGAGCCATTGGAATACATGGAAAACACTGTGCATGCATTTTTAGTGCAGAAAAAAAAGCACACGGAACTGAACGGAACTGCATCTGGTGTGAACTGGCACTAAATCTAAAAAAAAAAGAAAGAAGGTCTCTCGGGTGAAGTTATTGACCAAATATGATCATGTTCATATATGGTTATCTATACCAGACCCTCATCTTAGAGAAGGGTCTGCTATAGATGAATGGAAACCCTGGTCGCTTTGTTTACAAACAAAACGAAGCAGCCGGGGACGGTCATTTACTGGCAATTTAAGCTGCTTTTTTTTTTTCTTGTAAATGACAGTTTTGCTGCAGTAGGCTCATACATCGTACAGATATGCCACTTCACCAGCAGATTAATATCATCCCCCCGACATGTTTTTCAATGAATTTTGCATTTTTAATGTTTTTCATTAAACATTATTAAAAACTACTACTCCCCCCACAAATGCTTTAGTTCATGTTTCCCAGGTCCAGCCTCTCATGCCAATTGCTTGACAATCTCTTGCCTATTAGCCTTTACTGTTTTTAACATTCCTTGACTTGAAATGTTCAATGGACCTGCCTCTAACTGAGCCAGGTATGTTTAATTCATTCAATTTTAAACACACTTTTCATACATTAGCCTCCATATGGGAAACTTCCTGTTACTTTTTAACATTAGTACACAACAAACAATGTATAAAGAGGAAGAAGTATTCCCCCGCTACCCGTATCTACAGAGATAAGTATACTAGTTGCAGCAAACACCGAATGGATCAATCATAACCCAAAAAATGAATGGAATAAAAAAATCAATGAGTTGTGTTGCACTCTAAGTACTAACTAAAATAATAGTGAATCAACACATGTAAAATCAATCCTAAATAATAGTGAATAAACACATGTAAAGTCAATCCTAAATACTAATCACACAGTCCTAGAGAATAACCACTGTAAATGAATAAATATAAAGTGCAAGTAGCAAAAGTGACAATGGTGAAGTGCAATCTTCAAATAAAAAAATAATCAAATCATGGTAGAGAAAAAGTCCACATAGGTAAAGTGCCACTGCTAGAAAACAAGTCCATATAAATATGAACTGGAGCCGTGAAGTGCTGCTCAAAGTGACACTCTGTGCAGATGGAAAAGTATATATAGTGACTTGGTGGTTGGATTCTTCAGTGCGATTACACCTCTGTATAAGATGGTCCCTTACCTTATCGCCGTAAGGTAACAGTGTGAGAGAGTACAGAGACGTCCAGGGTACTCCGGGTTCCCAACCGTGGACAAGTAAGGTTTCTCCTGTGTGTAACTCAGAAATAGAAATAAAAGGGGGAACTCCAGGTCCAATAACGATGTATGGAGGAGAAGGGGAAAGAATGGGGGCCCAAATCGTAAAGTATGTTGAAAATGAAAATGTTTATTGAAAGGACAGCCAATATAGTACTCACATTAAAAATATTAAAACAAAACATAGCACCACAAGTGGCGAGCTTACAACCTGACGTCACTTCCGGTTCTGACGTCACTTCTGTTCTGACGCGTACCGTCACGGTCACGTGACTTCATCAGGTAATGGTTAACCATGTCATCTGCTGGTGTTGGTCCACTATGTTTTATCAAGTCCAAAGTCAGTGCAGCCCTCTACCAGGAAATTCTAGAGCTCTTCATGCTTCCCTCTGCTGACCAGCTTTATGGAGATGTTGATTTAACTTTCCAGCAGGACTTGGCACCTGCCCACACTGCCAAAAGTACCAATACCTGGTTTAATGATCATGGTATCACTGTGCTTGATTGGCCAGCAAACTCATCTGACCTAAACTCCATAGAGAAACTGTGGGGTATTGTCAAGAGGAAGATAAGAGACACCAGACCCAACAATGCAGATGAGCTGAAAAAAAAAACCTGGGCTTCCATAACACCTCAGCAGTGCCACAGGCTGATCGCCTCCATGTCACACCGCATTGATGCAGTAATTCAGGCACAAGAAGCCCCAAACAAATATTGAGTGCATACTATACTGTACATGGACATACTTTTCAGTAATTTCTGTATTAAAAATCCTTTTTTTTTAATTGTTCTTATGTAATATTCAAATTTTCGGGGATCCTGAATTTTGGATTTTCATTAGCTGAAAGCCATAATCATCAAAAATTAAAAGACAAAAATGCTTGAAATATATCACTCTGTGTGTAATGCATCTATATAATATATGAGTTTCACTTTTTGAATTGAATTACTGAAATAAATTAACTTTTCAATGATATTCTAATTTTATGAGATGCTCCTGTACTGCATGCAATGTCTTTGCATGTTTTGTATGTATATTTACTTTTATGTGATCCCTTTGGGATCCTAAATATATGTAACACATTTTGTTATAGGCTCCTCACATAGTTACAAGACTTTTTCATATTGTCCAAAAAATGTCCCATTTTTTTAGAGCAGTTGTGTGTGGTGTATATACCCATTATGCTTTAGCCCCATCCCATAAACCACACTGGATTATCTGTGTTTATTATCCATGTCCACTTTTTGCCATGCAAGATTAACACACCTCTAACTTATCACCTTTGAAATTGATGTTCTAGATTGATATTTGAGAAAAACTTTAAGTCCAAACATTTAAAGCCCAGCTTCAGATTTCTCCCACCTGACATTTTCTGCACTCCTCTGCCCCCCCCCCCCCCCTTTCATTTTTAAACCCTCTCTGTACCCTTACTAAAGAAAAAAACCTTTATACAGTATGTACCTTTTTTCAACTGTCTTCAGTCCAGTCGCATGACATCACAAGTCCTCATCCCACTTTTTTACCTCCACTGGTATCATGTTATTATATGGTGTCACTCTCTGGACACCATATCCAGCATTCTTCTGTAAGTCCAGGGTGGCCTGAGGACCCTAGAGGGCAGGTCCTTGGCAACAGAAAAAAGATTGAATGATGCTAGAAGTCATTCAATCCAGCACTGGATCTCAGGACAGTGGGACAGATTTACTAAAACTGTTGCACTCAGAATCTGGTGTAGCTGTACATGGTAGCCAATCAGCCGTTAAATTCAGCTTATTCTATTAAGCTTTGACAACAAGCCCATGTTCACATTGGGCCAATTTGGCATGTGATTTGATCTGTCAAATCACATGCCAAATCTGCAGCTATTGCCAATAATAGCACCATCCGAATCTGTACGACGCCGACTTTGTGGCGCCGTACCTATTCCCAAAAGTAGTTCCTGCTCTACTTTTGGCGACTTCGGGGGCAATTTGAATTGACATCTGTGCATGAACCTGCACACAGACTGCCTTGCCAGTTCTGGTGAACAGTGTGAGCCTTGGCGAAAAGCTGGAATCTGATTGGTTTCTATGCAGAGCTGCATCAGATTTTGCACTCTCTAATTGTAGTAAATCCCCCCCCAGTGATGTTAGGGGGACAGCACCGGAGAGGGGGAGAGTATTGTAGCAGCTTTTTTTTATTCAATTTCATCCTGGCCAATATCATTTTTCGCTACTTGACTTGAACCCTAAAGGTAAACTCAAAATTTTCATAAGAACAGGAAGTGATAACAAACTATTGCAAAGTTATGCCAGCCATACACGTATAGATTTTGTTTGAAAATGTTCTTTTTTTTAACAACATTCCATTAATTTTCTAATTGTTAGTGGGGTCAAATCGCCGTTCACTTTCGACCACAGTAATGGGAAAATTCAAAGGAGCAGAATATACTTCTTTCAATCTAATGAATTTTCGGACAGTGTATGTGCTTTTCGTTCAGAAATGACATTCATTTTAAATTGAATGTGAAAAGCAAGTGACATTTTCAAATTACATTCATCCATTCATCGCATGTACAAAGAGTTTTCGTACGAATGTTCGTGCAAATATTCTCATTCGAAAACCTATACGTGTATGGCCAGCAATACAAAAAATGTTGAAGATTTTCTGTAAGTCAATGTATAATATAATGGCATTATATGAAAATAAAAGCATTAACACATATTTCATGTGAAACCGGGGTATTAAAACTACACTAACCCTAATTATAGTAAGAATTCTTGCTATCTGTCATATAAGACACATTTAACTTCAAAACCATTCCTAGCTGGGCTTATGTATCACTCTATTCAATCTTTTATTATTATTCAGTATTATCAATGTGCAGGCTATCCAGACCTCAGCTAAACTCAGACTACAGGAATTCCAGATGAGGAGTCAGACTCAGACAAGAAGGCTATCTAAAGGGGAAAATGTAGGTCTGTGTTACAGATTGCACAACAATAATAATTTAAGATCAAATTTTCAGATGGTTGATAAAGGTGATTGGTTCTCTTTCAGCTATCAAAGTAAAAATTATCAACTACTACATAAAGATGTAATTATTACACATATAAATATTTATTTTGAAAAAACACATACATATTTTCTACACTTCTCTTTAGTAATGAATAAAATAATACAATCTAGGTGGAAAACAACATCATGAGACTGGACATCAAACTATTCATTATTTGTGTTTTCAAAAGCCAATAGTGCCCTCTAGTGCTCTGATTTATTTTTTCGTACATTCAAGAGCATTAACATTGCATTCTATATTTGTTTTTCATAGATAAGTAATGTAGACAGAATAGATAGATATTTTCCCAAATATAAAGCCTTGGTAGATTGGACAAGACTACACAGAAATATTTGTGATGCATCAGCTGTTGTCCTAGTAGGTACTGTATTCTTCTAAAATCATTTAGTAAGCACCTATACAAACATTTTAGCTAAGAGAAAAAGAACATATGTTTTGTTTTGATTGAAGGAGAAACAAGAAAAATCAAAGGAAAGATACAAGAACGCATGAAATTTATGTATACTGTGCTGTATACATTGGTGTTACTGTAGTTTAGCACCGGAACTGAGTTCTAGTAGCAGCTTTTAAAGCAGACCTAAAGTTTGTCCTTCTACATCTATTATTATTATTATTATTATTATTAAACAGGATTTATATAGCGCCAACAGTTTGCGCAGCGCTTTACAACATGAGGGCAAACAGTACACTTACAATACAAATCAATACAGGAGGAATCAGAGGGCCCTGCTCGTTAGATCTTACAATCTAGATTAACACAGTTTAGTGCAGTGTTTCTCAACCTTTTTTTCAGTAAAGGCATGCTTTAAAATTCTGCACAATCTCAAGGCACCCCTTTCTAAAATGTAAAAAAAACTAATAGTTTTTCATAATGCAGCAACATCCATATACATAGGACACCCAACATTAGAGGTCATTTTTCTCCTGAGGAGAGTTCCAAAGAAGAGGAGTGGAAGACAGGAGGTTTCCATCCCATAGAGACCCAGTCAGAGGCAAGAGAAAGTACTCAGCCTACAATATGGACCCATATCACTTGCAGCAAACTCTTTGAAAACCGACCCTCAGCTACCCAGACCAGAGCACCCATCTACAGGCAGTGGGTGGTAAAGACCCAGGGTGCATGTGTCTTGCCAGGGAAGGGGAAGCCTAAAGAATTGCCCAGGTTTTCTCGCTTCCAGATGGAGATACAGAGAAGGGTTGCTCTGTAGTGGGGTCTGGACTATCCATATGTCCCCTGCCAGATAATGGACATCATGGAGAACTCCCGAGGAGAGTGGGAGGATGACCTTGTCTGGGGTTTTCTGCACTTCCCAAGGCCTTTGCGGGTGCCAGAAAGTAATGTCTGGGCCCGGTTCATGGACATTCAGGAGGAATAGAAGCTGGGACGTGCCATATATCGAGATCGAGTCCTTGTAAAGGCAGGTTAGCCTACCAGGAGCCACTCGGTCTCTGTCAGAGAGGAGGGGGGATGGCAGGAGGAGGTTGCCGGATCCCCACTTCTACGTGTGAGGAGGACTGCTGTGCCATACAGCGACCATAGAAGCAGCCACCAGGACTGCAGGAAGTGGCAGGGTTGTGAGTGGTTTTCATCTTTGACATTTCTTTTTGCAGGGACAGCCTTTTCCTGCCAACCAGTGCCCCTGATGGAAGGACTGTTCATCACGGACGCTTTGGGTGTACTGTCCCTGCCCACCTCTTTGCATTCTTTTGCCTGAGGAGGGGCCCCTCTTATCAGGAGTAAAGAAGGTCTGGTTACCAATTGTTCATATGTTTGTTATTGTTCTGTTTTAGGATTAAGTAGTTCCCTTCTGACAGAATGATAGCAAGTGGGAAATATATGTGGTGGTGTTGATTTGATTTCTCTGCTGGAGGGATCATAACCCCCTTCCAGTAGCGATCTATAGTGTACAGTTAGTATGTAAGTGTAAGATGTGATGCATTATGTCTTCTTTTAGGACCTTCAGAGATGGGACGGCTGTCCATCTCCATCGCTTCAGAGGACAACAAATGTGTGCGTCAGAGTATTTTTCCTGCGGGATCAATGCTCTGGCTCAAAAGTGTTTCAAATGTCTAGCTGCAGGGGGCAGGCCTCCTATATATACCCATGGTCAGCTTTCTGTGGGAGGAGTTGTCGGGTGGGAGAACTGAATGATGGAATGTTAGACTGTCGTTGTCTGAGGGAACCCCCTTTCTGGGGGGGGGGTGAACTCAGGCCTGGAGCTCGGGAGCTGGGAGGGAGCCTCTCTTTACACTATCATTGAGAAGTGTCCTGGAACAAGAGGACAGTTGGGAGCATTGACAGGAAAGTCATTCAGGAGGGATCCATGCGGGGGTTGCTGAGTGAGAAGCACAGTGTGAAGCTCTGGGAGAGACATGCCAGGATTTGGATATGGAGCCAGAGGGAGAGGCTGTAGTGTTGTTTTGGAGTTAAGTCGTTGCAGCCATGAGGGCTAGCAGGATTTGCATTGGACGTGCTGGTTTCAGTATTCCACCAAGTGTCAGTTAGCACATTTATTCTTCTCTACAAAAACGGTTGCTACCTCATAAGTGACTGCAGACCCCTGCCTGTAATGGGCTATTAGGAAAACGTTAGGACTTATTCAGAGTGAGGCCTAGCCATGTGCTAATGGAGACAGTAACCTAGATTTGGACAGTGAGGTGAGGCAAATGATCTCAAGTAGTGTGCTGGAGGAGATGTGCAGAGGAAGAGACTGTCAAATCTAGACTCAAGTGTATCCAATAAAGGTGCGCAGTCCAAAAACTCAAACAAAAAATAACATAAGAGTGCCAGTATGCGCTCAAATAAACTAATGAGCTCAAAAGTGCAAATATGCAATAGATAGAAATAAAAAATGTGAATGTATAGTCCAAGCGGTGCAAGAAACCATGCGAACAATCAAGACGAACTTCTCAGAAAGACGTTAGTTTTTTTCTGTTCATCAAACGGGGTAAAAAAACAGCGCCACTTACCAGATGTGATGGATCAAATTATAGAGAGCGAATAGGCACACACAGGAAGGATCACTTGGCCACAGACATTGTATCCACTGGCTTCCCCAACAGTAGAATCCCTTCTCCTGTAGCGGTCTTTGCTCAGCTTAAAACACTTCCTCTCAGAGCCTTCTAATACCATAGATTCCTCCGCAGGATGTGTTTATAGAATGAAAAAAAGAGGCTTCATGGTTCAGTACTCTGATTGAAAAGGTATTTATGTTTAAAAAATAATAGGCACTGTCATCCAAATAAAACGGTATTCAGTGTGTTTAAAACCAGCCGCGGCTCATGCCAGCCTGCTGGTGCACAGTGACGTCAAGATCTGTAGCTCGGCCCGACGCATTTCCCCATACAAGGCTTCGACTGGGAAAGGAGTATTGTTTGTTTATTGGGATAAGCGCAGATATCCTGCTATACATAAACCTAGACTCAACCAACATTCATTATCTGGGCATCCCATGTCCCTTTTCCCTATCCAAGTTTAATCCCCTAACAAAAATAAGCCATAGACTGTTCATTGTACTGGCCATGAGGGGGAGGAAGAAATAGGACAGGCCTCTAGGGTGATATTCTGCTGCTTTTTGCTGGGAATTGTACATGGGTGGGGTAAGATTATCCAGCGCTACACCGAGGACTATGGGCCCTCTGCTGAAGGCAATTTGTGGCAAATTAGTTCATTCATGCTGAAATGCCTGTATGAGGATCCCAGGATTCAGGCCATGAAGGATTGGGACCATTGTAGGATGACCATATTTTTGAAACCTTAATACAAGGAAAATGACAAATCTAATGCTACTATCCTAGATGAAGTAAAAATGTGCTGTGGAAGAACTTGACCACCGTTCCAGATAGTGTCGAGATCCCCTCTCTTATCCAACATGCCTCTGATCCTCAGATCACTGAAAGGAGGAGAAGCAGCAGTGGTGGTGGCTGGCTCAAAGGTGTTTGGTGGCCCCCTGGGGGCCAAATATTTCAAAAGGAAGATCCAACGAGTTTCCCTTTGGGACAGATCTCTTACCCTATTGGAACCTTGCCATGATGGGTGAACTACGTCAATACCACAAAATTGCAATAAGGAAGGATCCTTGTGATGTTTTTCTTTGAAATGCAGTGAAACGCTATGATATCTATAGCCGTTTTTTATATTGGTTAAATGCTCTGTGATACGAACCCTTAGGAGCCTTTTTGTCCTCCCCACATAAAGTAAGCCACAGGGACACCACATCAAATACACGACATGGGAGGAGTTACAAGTACTAAATTCATTCATCTCAAAGGATTTCCCTTCTCTGTTGGTCACACTCGTTACCCCTCTATGACTCACTTTAACGGTTCTACAACAGATGCATTTTCTACAGCAGTAGAACCCCTTTAGATCTATCCTTAGATCATTCTGTCCTGGAGGGTCCAAAATCTTTTTTACTATACGGTCCCCAAAACTTGGGGCCTTCCTATAGATAAATTTAGGTTGACACGGTAGAACTTCTCCTAAGTGTCTATCTTTGCATAAAATATGCCAATGTTTTTTGTATATATTTTCAATATCCCTGAATTGACAATGAAAACCTGAGATAAAACCAAACTGATGTTGATTATCACTTGGTTGGGCCATTTTCTTCTTAAAGCACTGCTCTCTTGGAGCTTGTGCTACCTCCTGAATGATTTTGTTAAGACTATTGTTATTATATCCCTTTTGTATAAATTTATCTCTCAGGATGTCAGCCTGCACATAAAAATCTTCTATCTGTGTGCAATTTCGGCGTACCCGCAATATCTGTCCCCTAGGGATATTTCTTATCCATGCTGGATGATGACCACTTCTGATTGACAAATAACTATTGCGGTCCTTTGGTTTAAAATATACTTTCGTTCTTAATGAATTGAAACATCTTTCTATCATAACGTCCAAAAAATTGACCATTTTATCATTAATCTGATATTCTAATCTGATGTTGTTGGAATTATTATTTAATTCCTTTATAAAATCAACCGCAGATTCCTCCGAACCCTCCCAAATAAACAGGAGGTCATCTATGAACCTGCGGTAGAATCTAAGTTGGGGTCTACTTTAACTGAAAACTTTTCTATCCTCCCCTTCTGCCATAAACAGGTTGGCGAGGCTGGGAACATATTTGGCTCCCATTACCACGCCAACCTGCTGGGAGAAAAATTGGCCATTGAACCAAAAATAATTATGGGACATGCAAAACTCCAGTACATGTCCCAAG
Source organism: Lithobates clamitans (assembly GCA_037952925.1). Classification (NCBI taxonomy): domain Eukaryota; kingdom Metazoa; phylum Chordata; class Amphibia; order Anura; family Ranidae; genus Lithobates; species Lithobates clamitans. Next base: position 389,952 of record JBBGZY010000457.1, on the reverse strand, counting down.
AACCAATTTTGTGTATCTGGAATATAATCCCGTTTACTTAACGCCCAATTCAGGGCCAAAGACGCATCCTCGTGCTGGATAATGGTATATAAAGAGACCACGTCAGCCGTTACCAAATTTACCGTAGATGATGTGTTCAATTTGACCTCATTGAGTAGTAGTAACAAGTCTGCAGTATCCTTTAAATAAGCCTTAGTTGTCCTAACACTAGGCTGGAGGAATTTGTCCAAATATTCCCCCAACCTTGCCGTCACAGACCCAATGCCATTAACAATTGGGCGAGGTGGTGGGCACTGTGTGTTCTTGTGTATTTTTGGCAAAGTGTAGATAACTGGAATTCTACAAGCACTCGGGACAAGATATCTTTTTTCTTTCAGGTTCTAGGCATCCATTCTATAGCCCCATTCCACCAAGGCAATCAATTGAGTCTTATAGGCCTCAGTGGGGTCAGATAATAGTCTTTTATATGTGGACTTATACCCAACCAACACCAATAACTGATTGAGATAAAAGGATTTATCTAGCAATACCACCCCTCCCCCCTTATCTGCGGGACGTACAATTAAATCTTTCTTTTCTTCCAAAGACTTAATACCCTCCCTAATATAGTTAGGGTTAACCCTCTTTCGTGGGGTAAGGTTCTCAATGTCATTTAACACCAGACTTTTAAAGACCTCAATAAAATGGTTACTTGGGTTTTGGGGATTAAAGATAGATTTATTTTTTAGGCCAGAATCCATTTTATTGGGTGGTACAGTGGCTTTAACTGTAGATACCACTGGATGGCTTAAAAAATATTTCTTCATGTTCATGGATCTGATAAATTTATGCGTGTAAATATAGACTTCAAACTTATTCATCTCCTTTTTTGGGGCACATTTTAAACCTAAATTGAGTATGTTAAGCTCTTTATGATTGAGCTCAATCCCACTCAAATTATAAATCTCTGTATTTATGCGTCTCTCTGTCTTTTTTTGGATTGTTTGCGCCTTCCTGCCCTACATCCCCTTCTCCTCTTTGGGGGGGCATGGCTTCCTTGTTGTAGATGTGAGGGGGCCCGTTCCTCCCTCCACCTCTCTGATTGGTAACTCAGGGATTCCTCCTCTGTGTTCCTCCCCTCCCTCCCCTCCCCCGTTGCCCTAAAAAAGGGGAATTATAAGGAAAATACATGGAATAATCCTCATCTTCCAATGGTGAAAATCTATTGTAAAGAGGGACCTCATTACCCACCTCAGCATACCGATAAGATGGGGGGTGTTGCTGCCATTGTCTATAACCTTGTGAAGGGTTATACCCCTGTGGCATCCTTCCCCTTTGGTTCCGAGGGGATTGGTACTCATTGTAGTTGATTGGTGGATAGCCACCTCCACCCCGTGATGGTGATTTAGGGGACTGATAATAAGTTCTCCCATATTAATCATCTACATTGCCTTGATTGCCATCTTTCCATCTAGGATCTACCAACCCCTGTCCACTTTTACCTTTTTGTTTCCTGATTTTTTATTTTTTTCAGGTTTAGGGAGAGGGTTATTAGTACCCCCTGCCGTATTACTATTGGCAGCAGGATCACCAATAGCAACTTCAATCGTGGTCTGCCACGCATAAATCTTGTTGGTTAGGAAATCATTTGAGTCCCTATTGAACTTCTTGACTTTCTTTTTCTGTGTCTCTCGGTCAATTTTTTCTATTTTTTTCTTAATATTAATGTTACACTCCTTCATCTGATTGGTTTCTTTAATAGGTTCTAACTTTTCTTGTATGGTTTAAATTTTTTCATTTAACATACTTAGTTTGATTTTTTTTTCTTTTTAAAACCAATCCCTGTAGCTCTCTGCCAACTTTGTTAAAAAATTCCAGCCATTCATCTATATATATATGATCATTAAGACCATCCTGAGGGGGGACCTCCCACCTCAAACTTCCAAAAATGAGATTCTCTTTACGGTAGTGTTCAAAAGTGAACACATCCCACCACGTTTTAACCTGTTTTTCAAGGAGATTATCTAATGTTTTCAACAATCCTGAGAAATCTTCCTCACAATTAGTCATTAATTGATCACTTGAAAAAATCGACTCAGGGTTAAGCTGTCTATTTGACAAGAAATTAAACGCATCCATCCAATTCTGTGAGCCACAATAATCTTATGCCTTGCTTGTGCTACCTCCAGCTGCATGCGCTAATCACGCTTCATATAACGTTCATAGGATAAATTTACAAGTTATGCGCTGCGCTTGGGTGACCTGAAAAACAAAATTAATAATAACCAACTCTGTGCTTACTAATGCGATAATATTAAATACAAATAATATTAATGTTGAATAAATAAACAAGGTGTGAAAAAACAAGTGCTTGTTACACCATAAATTAGTGCTTAAATAGTGCTTGTTACACCATACATAGTGTCTTAATCAATATAAAAAGTGCTTAGTGCTCAATATAAAGTATCCTGCTTGTCTAAATGAATAAATTAATAAATAATAAATTAAAAAAGTTCTCTTTAGCACTCTGAATAGAGCGTGCAAATAATGTCCAGCAGTGATAATAAAACAATGCGTGCAGGTGGTGTTCAGCTGTGACAACAATCCAACATCATGCCGAAGATATCCTGAGTTCTGCAAAACATGCTCCGGTGCTCCTTCGTGACCCCCTTAAGCTAATGTACTCACCTCAGGGCGTGTGACTCAGCTGCTACCCTGAGTCCAAATACGCTTTGGAGCCACCCCTGGGCTCAGTCTCAGTGTCTGCTGCACTCCTCCAGCTGGATCAATGTGGCTCCATACATATAAATGAAAAGGAAACGATATAGTGTAATATAGTCAAATTACTTTTATTAAAAGAAAACGCTCCCCACTCCGGGGAACTCACATGGCACTGATGCGTCAGTGCATCATAATATAACGGCTTTCTATGCAAAATCACTGGATGTTTGGTGCAGTATGCTGTGCTGGGACAACGCTGGTGTAAAGTCCGTGTCAGTCTCTCCATCCCCTCCCCTATGCATCTTCGACACAGGGTTTACGTGTCATCATCAGGGGGATATGAATAGACAGATGCTCTACAGGATTATATAAGGCGATCGCGGCCATTTTGCCATAGATCACAGACACTCTAATGCTAGGCTACAGCTTCTGTTACGACCAATGAGCCTATCTCATCACATTAACCCTAACTGCTGCTGAAAATAGTAAGTGGAGAAAATTTGCCTAGTGTTATTTTACGACCTGTCAATAACAGCTGAATGAGACTCATTTGTAAGTGTAATTCCAGGACAGAGCTCCGGTACCCCGCACAGCGCATACCACAGCATACCTCCAAAACTACAGATAAATGCATATCTACATATAAAATATAATAATGAAATTAACAAATAACAGTAATCTAGGATTAAAATCAAAACTAAAATTATTATACCGCAAATCCCCTGTCCATGCGATTTTAAAACGCATCTCATCAGAGTGATCTGAATATGCGTGTGGGGTAAACAGATATCCCCATTATGAATCAATATTTTAATACACTAAAATTATTATACCACAAATCCCCTGTCCATGCAATTTTAAAAATGCATCTCATCAGAGTGATCTGAATATGCATGTGGGGTAAATATATATCCCCATTATGAGTCAATATTTTAATACAGTATGATGCACAATGAATAAAATATGAAAATACTATTAAATAAAAATATATAAAATAGATAAAATTAGAAAATAAAAAGATAACCATAGACCATTGAAAGGCTACCGCTCAATCCTCATGTACGTACCAACAATCGCTCAAATCCTATATAATTAATATAATCCTTAACATTAGAAATACGTGATTGGTACGCATCAATCAAACATTCAAGCTGGGAAATGAATAGGCCTGAAAAACCACCAGGAATGCTCAAAAAAATTGCTTAAAAATTGCTAAGGAAGCACCTAAGGTCAAATTCTTTATTCAACCCCCCCCCCGGGAAGAGGGAGCCTAACCGGTGTATCCACCACGACTCACGCTTGCTAATCTCCCTAGTATAATGTGAACCTCTCCAATGTTTCTTAGGTGCCTCTATTCCCCAAAATCGCATCCCGACTGTACTTTTGTTATGCACCTCATTAAAATTTATCGAAAGGTAGTGCTTATCGAAACCTTTCCATATGTTCCTCACATGTTCCTCCATACGATCTTTTAAAGCTCTTGTGGTGCGCCCAATATAAAGAAAATCTCATGGGCATTTGACCGCATATACCACTCCCACTGTATTGCAGGATATAAAATCCCTTATCGTGTATATGTGGTTAGTGTGGGGATGCTGAAATTCCTTGAACCTTTTAGTATTGGTAGGAACCCTGATGCAACTGTAACATCTTCCACAACCATAAAATCCTTATAGATCCCAGAACATCTTGGGTCTGGAAAGGGGCGGTTCCACAACATTATGTACCAATTTGTCACGTAGACTAGGCGCTCTTTTGTACACAATTTTAGGTTTATTGGGGAGTGTATCCCTAAGATGTACATCTTGTTTTAATACATCCCAATATTTATTTATGATTTTTTTCACTTCCTTACTCTGTAGATTGTAGTCCAAAATGATAGATGTGCTCCCATTATCGATATCATCCCTTGTTCCAATTCTATCCCTCAAAAGATCTTCCCTATTCAGATGCCTGACTTTATCTCTGTCTTTTTTCAGAAATTCATTACCATAACCTTTATCAGAGAACATTGCACTCAACCTATCTGATTGGGTCTCAAAATCCACATCCCGCGTACAAATTCTCCGCATCCTCATATATTGGCCTCTGGGAATGTTGTCAAGCCATGGCCTATGGTGACAACTCGATGTGGGAATATATGAGTTCCCATCCGTAACCTTAAAAAAGGACTTGGTTTCAATACCACTAACAGTTTTAAATATCTCTAGATCTAGGAAGTGTATCCGATCCCTACTAATATCCCAGGTTAACTTGATACTCCGGCCATTATTGTTCATTGATTCCAGTAACCTCATCAGTGATTCCAAAATTTCCACTCCAGATAATCAGGAGATCATCAATAAATCTTTTGTACAACCGGATATCTCCAAATCCATCACCCAGACCTCGTTCGGCCTCCCACTTGGCCATATAGAGGTTCGCTACGCTCGGGGCGAACTTGGCGCCTATAGCTACTCCTCGTACTTGCAGATAAAATGTATTATCATACCAAAAGAAGTTGTGATGTAGACAAAAGTCCAAACACTTCAAAATAAATTTGTGTAGGTCCTCTCGCATTAAATCATCCTCTTTTTCCAGAGCCCACTTGACTGCATCCAGGGCCCCTTCATGATCGATATTAGTGTATAGCGAGGCTACATCTCCTGTGGCCATGATAAGATCTTCATTGGTGTTAAATCTCTTTAATAATTGTAAAGTGTGCTTGGTATCTTTGAGGTAGGCATCCGTTTTCCTTACTAGTGGTTGTAAGTGGAGATCGATATATTCTCCCAATCTCGAGGTTAAAGACTCAATCCCACTTACTATAGGTCTTCCGGGAGGTTCAACGCTATTTTTGTGAATTTTAGGAAGGTAATATATTACCGGGATTTACTGACCATGGGAACCAGATATTTAGCTTCCTGTTTACTGAGAAGTTTGTTCTCCATACCCTGTTGCACGATAAGTTCTAATCTTTCTTTGTATAATTTAGAGGGATCAGCATTTAGAGGCTGGTAATTTTCATTTCTGTTGTATTGATCTAATTAGCCCTAAATAGCGGGGGAGAGATCATCCAGGTTTTGGTCAATACCCGTGGTGTATCACTCAGGCACTGAATTAGGTTATTTAATAGCAGGCTGGGAGATAAGTCACTGTTGTGGGTGATGATTATCCTTCTTTAGACAAATAGTTGTGCGCGCACAGATACGCACTGTAGCTGGTGGGTTTGAGCATGATGTGATATATGGCATTCGAGATTCCAGTCATTCATAACATTAGCTTATTTTATTATAATTATTTTATATATAACAGGTCAGGTTTTTATCATGATTTTAGTTTATTAGGTTCTTTATGACACTCGAAGATTGGATTAATTTTCATAAATTTTTTCACTGTTCATTTATGTGATACAATCTGTAGACTGTCACAACCCACACATTGTAGATATCACTCCATTGATATTGAGCTAAGCAAGCCATATCATGATAGTAGGGGATGTGTCGGTGGGGAGCTGTCTGTATGTTCACACACTTTGGTGTGTGTTCGTATCGGGAACCCTGCGATTGACATAACCTTTAAGTGTCAGAGGAGAGATGGATGTTTAGAATGTTTACTATTATGATTTTTGTCCTCATCTTTGGTTTGCCTTGTGCTTCGTATTGCTTGTATAATCGCTGTTTTGATGACTGTGGGGACACAAGGTGTGCGCATGCGCATTGAAGATTCTCTTTCACACGTGAGATAGGAGGGGATAAAAAGGATAAGTGTCATCCCGCACAGCCAATCCCATGATTAAGTCATTTTGTGACGAAACATGTTGGGGGCGTGGCTGTGATGCCTGATGGGTGTCGCTGGAAGCCGCACAAACGAGTAGTGATTCGATCAAGTGGAGGACTGCCGAGGAGGGGGTGAGATCAGAGGATTTAACACCAGTACACCTTGTGTCCGCCGTGACCGTTTACCTTCAGCTGTGTTATCCAATTTTTAGAGTTGCTGCGATTTGCACTTTGTTTATGCTGGTTTGAATTATGTAAAATGTGAGTGGATCATTTGAAGATTTTAGTGGTTTTAATAAATTAGCTTTGCTGTTTTACACTATTGGAGCACTTTATTATTTTACATGTGGAGCGATCCTCATACACAATGCTGGATATCGGGCTGGTCTAATTACCCTGTTGTGTGGTAAAAAGCCCATTTGCCTTGCATGAGAGTGCAGGCAACTGGAGTCGGTGAGTGCGTTTCTTAAGGGAGTGGGTTCACTCAACACTCTGGTGTGGTGGAAGACACTAAGAAGAACTTAACATCAAGATCCTTTTAATATTGTCACTTTCATTGTTCTATTTATGGACTTTTTATTTTTTATCCATTCACTTATATTCAGCACATGATGTTTTGATTGGTTAATTACACTTTATTTGGACATTTTTTGCTTACGTTCAATCACGATAGCACTTGGTGATTAATGTACATTTTTTTCAGACACCTGTTCAGTCGTTATTAGATAGTGTTGTCTGTTAGAGCGCCACTACTTTCTTCCTATATATACAGTGGGTAGTTGTTTAGCTGGCTATTTATCACAGCGCTCCTTCAGTGTCACCTACAACTCTGTCTCCTCCTCTCCATTGCCCCTTTCTGTGGGGGTCCCCCAAGGCTCGGTTCTTGGACCCCTTCTCTTCTCTATCTACACCTCCTCCCTTGGTCACTTAATAACTGCCCACAGCTTCCAATACCACTTATACGCTAATGACACCCAAATCTATCTGTCTACTCCTCACCTCACTCCTTCAGTCTCCTCTCGCATTACTAACTTACTAACTGACATATCAGCATGGATGTCGCACCACTTCCTTAAACTAAATCTCTCTAAAACTGAGCTATTAATATCCCCCCCGCCCGTGCCCCCCTCCATGACTTTTCCATCAAAATCAACAATGCAACCATCAGTCCCTCCCCTCACGCCAGGGTACTAGGTGTAATCCTAGACTCTGACTTGTCATTTCAGCCTCAAATCCAATCGTTGTCAAAAGTTTGTAGAATTCACCTCCGTAACATCTCTAAAATTCGCCCTTTTTTAACAAATGAAACCACCAAGCTACTCATTCACTACCTTGTTATCTCTCGCCTTGACTATTGCAACTCCCTTCTCATTGGCCTACCGCTCCATAGGCTATCCCCTCTTCAGTCTATCATGAATGCTGCTGCCAGACTTACCAACCGCTCAGTGTCTGCCAACCCTCTACTTCAATCCCTACACTGGCTCCCAATCACCCAGCGAATTAAATTCAAAATTCTAACCACAACATACAAAGCCATTCACAACTCTGCCCCAAGCTACATCACTAATCTTGTCTCCAAATATCACCCAAATCGACCTCTCCGCTCTTCTCAAGACCTCCTGCTTTCAAGCTCTCTCATCTCCTCCTCCCATGCTCGTCTCCAGGATTTCTCCAGAGCCTCTCCCATCCTCTGGAACTCGCTACCTCCATCTATCCGGCTATCCCCTACTCTTGCTACCTTCAGGCAATCCCTGAAAACTCATCTCTTCAGGAAATCCTATCACGTCTCCAACTAATTTCCTACCACTTCCACCAGCTCATTCCCCACAGTTACAACCTTTTGTACCACCTGCCCCACCCTATTAGATTGTAAGCTCTTCTGAGCAGGGCCCTCTTAATCCTATTGTATTGTATTATAACTGTATTGTCTCCCTTTTATATTGTAAAGCGCTGCGTAAACTGTTGGCGCTATATAAATCCTGAATAATAATAATAGCTGGTTAGATATATGGGATAGAATATTTTTATACACTTTCCTATAGCTATTAGATCTGTTGTGGCTGCTGCTTTCACTAGTCAACTTAGGCATATTTTGCTGCTTACATTTTTTTTAGGTGTTATAATAAACAGTAAATCACCAATGCTATATATATATATTGTAATTAGTGATAAACTTGCTGCTGCTGTTCATGACATAAGTAAAAAATGTGAAACAAAATGGGAATACCAGAGCGCAAACAAGCTTAATTGGGTAATAGTAAAGTGCTAGTGCTAATATAGACTAAATTTACAAAAAAACACAAATGAGTGAAATTTCATAAACAAGCATGTAGCCAGTGGAAATTCAAAAATGTGCACAAATGCATATATACAACTTCAATTTACGAAATTGCTTCACCAAGTGCTAGGCTTGAACTAAATGTGCCAAAAAAAAAACAATAAGAAAAATGAGATTCATAAACAAGCACGTAGCCAGTGAAAGTTCAAATAAATGTGCCAAAAAATATATACAATTTCAATTGCAAAATTTCTGTTGCAAGTGTTGTGCTTAAAATAAATGTGTAAAAAAACAAGTGAAAACTCATAAACCAGCATGTAGCCAGTGAAAGTTCAATAAATGTGCAAAAATGCATATGTAAAGTTCCAATTGCAAAATTTCCTCCCCAAGTGCTGCTCTGCTGACAATTTATAAAGTGCTGAAATTATTGATATCCACACAGGTGACAACGAGCTCCAAACCCCCCTTTGTGGTTAGACTCACCAGATCCAATGGACCCCTCAAGCAATACTGCATTGAGGGTCAAACAGGCTTAGTCTGGTGAGCAGGGTGATGAGATGCCAACTCCAGGATACAATCCTTCTGGTGATGTTTCAAACTTGGACATAGTTACATAGTTACATAGTAGGTGAGGTTGAAAAAAGACACAAGTCCATCAAGTCCAACCTATGTGTGTGATTATGTGTCAGTATTGCATTATATATCCCTGTATGTTGCGGTCATTCAGGTGCTTATCTAATAGTTTCGTGAAGCTATCAATGCTCCCCGCTGAGACCACCGCCTGTGGAAGGGAATTCCACATCCTTGCCGCTCTTACAGTAAAGAACCCTCTACGTAGTTTAAGGTTAAACCTCTTTTCTTCTAATTTTAATGAGTGGCCACGAGTCTTGTTAAACTCTCTTCTGCGAAAAAGTTTTATCCCTATTGTGGGGTCACCAGTACGGTATTTGTAAATTGAAATCATATCCCCTCTCAAGCGTCTCTTCTCCAGAGAGAATAAGTTCAGTGCTCGCAACCTTTCCTCATAACTAAGATCCTCCAGACCCTTTATTAGCTTTGTTGCCCTTCTTTGTACTCGCTCCATTTCCAGTACATCCTTCCTGAGGACTGGTGCCCAGAACTGGACAGCATACTCCAGGTGCAGCCGGACCAGAGCCTTGTAGAGTGGGAGAATTATCGTTTTATCTCTGGAGTTGATCACCCCTTTAATGCATGCCAATATTCTGTTTGCTTTATTAGCAGCAGCTTGGCATTTCATGCCATTGCTGAGCCTATCATCTACTAGGACCCCCAGGTCCTTTTCCATCCTAGATTCCCCCAGAGGTTCTCCCCCCAGTGTATAGATTGCATTCATATTTTTGCCACCCAAATGCATTATTTAACATTTTTCTACATTGAACCTCATTTGCCATGTAGTCGCCCACCCCATTAATTTGTTCAGGTCTTTTTGCAAGGTTTCCACATCCTGCGGAGAAGTTATTGCCCTGCTTAGCTTAGTATCGTCTGCATAAGGAGAAAGAGCCCAGATAGTATAGATCGTCTTGTTTATTCAGTAGAAATCAAGTTTACAAAGTTCCATAGTAAAAAATAAGGATGTAGCATCAAAAGACAGTCTGCTAGTTCCAGGAAGCAGCAGGTTCTCTCACAAGCTTATCTGCATTCCAACATAGGACGGGATGTCACTGCAGTGCCGTAGTCTGCATCTAAACGTCTTAGAAATTTTGCAATTGGAATTGTATATATTTTTTTTTTTGCACATTTATTTGAAGTTTCACTGGCTACATGCTTGTTTATAAATCTCATTTTGTTATTTTTTTTTTTGGCACATTTAGTTCAAGCCTAGAACTTGATAAAGCAATTTTCGTAATTGGAGTTTGGAGTATGGAGAATTGAAGTATGCATTTGTGCACATTTTTGAATTTACACTGGCTACATGCTTGTTTATGAAATTTCACTCATTTATTGTGATTTTTGCACATTTAGTCTATATTAGCACTTTACTATTACCCAATTAAGCTTGTTTGTGCTGTGGTTTTACAATTTTTCCCCCCATTTTTTAGGTGTTGCAGGCAAAACTACCTATTAAAGATTTTTCTTCAAGTTGTAATGGATTATTAGGTTGATGCTGCTGCATTTCAGCCAAGCAATAATTTAAAATACTTAAAAAATCAAATACACATGCAAAATATGTGATGCCAGAATGCAGTGTAGCTAATTATGTCCGTGGGAATTGTTCTGTTCTGTAACGCCTATTACAGCTTTAAGGCTACTCCCAAGCATGTATTTGAAATGATTGGGGATTTTCCCATGTCACCCTCAACATTACATTAAATGGAAGACCTGCTCCCCACTGTACAGTGTTTTTTACTTTTTTTTGCATTGGTACATGTCATCCATGAAATTGCTTAGCTCCTCATTTCCTTTGTTTGACAATCCCTTGCCTATTAGCCTTGAAAATGGTAGGAACTGACTTTTAAGAACCACATCCTCATAGACCTAAATTGGGTTAGGATTTAAGTTCAGAATTTTTCAACTTCACTATTTGTTTGACAAACGCCATTCAAGCTGAACCCAGACACATTTACTTATCCCTACCATGAAGGTTTAGAAGAACGGTATTATGTAATGGATTCATATTGCAAGCCAGCTGAAGAATACCCCTACAAAATGTATTCAATTGTTAGCAGCTATGCTATATTCACACAGACAAAAACACTGAGCTAGCTGTTTTATCACTCTTTAGCTAAAACAACTGTAGACGTGTGTATGTACTGTAACTGATTATAAGTTACTTGGCATCAATCTTTGTAGCACAAGATGGGCACTAGGGCAGTAAATTGACAGTGTCTTGTGTCATATTATGATACTGGGCTGACATAAAAGATTCTCCATAGTCTTGTTATCATAGATGAGACTTTTTTCAGTCTCAGTAAAGACATATTATCATAACTAAACACCCTGTTAGAAGATAAATTCAGGGCAGTGTGTATGCATGCATTTATAATCTTACCAGCCTCAGAACCTCACTTATAAATGATGCTCAAAGATATTTCAAAATATTCCTTCAGTCTGTCCTAAAAATGCAATACTATGCAGATGCTGAACATGGAATGCTGCAAGATTTTAAATCCCTTTTGATCAGATTAAGGTATAGTGTATCTAATCCATAATCCTTAGTAATTTGGAGTATACAGAGAAGTGTTAACTCTAAATGGTACAGGATCACAAATAATAGTCACACTATACTATATTTACTAGCCCTACAGCTCGGTATACTGACAAGGGATGGTACAACATCACAGTGTAATAAGCACATTGACTATGAGAATAGTAGAAGCACATTGCTTTTTGGAGCAAAAAAAAGTTTTATGTGAAAAATTCATATACCCCTCATATGCACTTAATATTGGTTCACTATAAGTGTACAGGGTGGGATTACTTGGAGTTCCCAGTTAGCCATGTTTTTTTTTTTTCAGTCTAAGGCTGAGTGAGATATTTAGGTTTCCCACATCATTTTTGGTTATTTGGCGAATTGTGCGTTGCCTATCTTGCTTTAAACCAAATAGCAATAACCCAAGCAAGTATGGGCAGAGCAAGTTTAAGATAAATTGGGGCCCTGGGCAAAATCAAACTGGTCAAAAGTCCTAGTCAAAATCAAAAGTCCCCCTTACTGGAATACTGCTGGCCCCCTGACCCGACCCACTTAATAGGCTCCAAAATACTCTACTGTACTCCTCTGTGTCTTCTAACCTTTCTGATTTTAATTACTTAACAGAAGATAATTAATCACCTAATAGATGGTACTTTTCTGAGTTAAAAATACATACTTGCAAAGAATGTTTAAATCAGAGTTTAGGGGAGAAAATGAATGGCATTATTGGGAGGGGAGGCAAAGAAACCAAGGCAGGCCATACACAGTGTGAATCTCTTTCCTGCAACCTGAAAGAAATTTGCACAATTTCCCCATCAACACAGGCAGTGCAGACAGGGGAATCAGCAATTGTCTTCTCCCGGTGGGGGGGGGGGGGGGGGGGGGCGAGGGAAGCCGTCCCTGCAAGGAAAAGACAGTAATTATTGCTAGTGTCTACAGCAGGCAGGCTGGTTGTACCTGAGTTCACCATCCTGAACCCGCCGAGATTCAAACCGTGTATAGCCGACAGCCGGCCTAAGAGTTGAAACTGAGAGGGAAGGAGGAAAAGATAAATGCCACTGAGTAGTTTGGAGTACAATTTCAAAGAAGCCCATTGAGCATGCACCACGGTACCATCGTCCCTAAGTATTAACAAATCATCATGAAGAAAATTAGACTTTCAAAAGGTACCAGTCCAATCCATTAAAATACGTACAATGTTATTTGAAACATAAAATCTAGTTATACGGTTAAAACTATAATAATCAACACAATTACTGTATTTATTGGCGTATAACACTCACTTTTTCACCATGAAAATCGGGTGCAAATAGCGTGTGCGTGTTATACGCCAATACTTCAATTTCAGCTGCCTTGGAGGCAACGGGGGGGGGGGGGGGGGGGACGAGTGCCGTCAGATTACATACAGTGAGAATCTCCTGTTTACTTGGCGGCCTCTGTAATAGGAAGTCAATAGATGGCAATGGCGGGGCTGCTGCATTTATGGCAATGGCGAGGCTGCTGCATTGATGGCAATGGTGAGGCTGCTGCATTGATGGCAATGGTGAGGCTGTATTGATGTGGACTAATAAGGCTGCATTGATGGCACTTGTGAGGCTGCAGGTGGGCATTAATTAGGCTGCATTGATGGCAATGGTGAGGCTGCAGATGGGCACTGACCCTTTTGCTTCAAAGTTCCTTATTTAAAATTTAATTTTTTTCCTGAAACTTCCCTCTTAAAATGAATGTGCGTGTTATACGCCTGTGCGTGTTATATGCCGATAAATACGGGTACTCATTTTTATTGTAATAAGTCCCAAATAACATCTCCATAAGCTCCAGGATTATTGGTTATCAGCAGCCTACCCAAATATGAACTCTAACCAAGGATTACAGAGGAGCAATCTATGACTTTTCATTGCAGTTTAGTATACAGAGATTTTTCTGGATCATATCCAATCATACTGGGAAATGGGCACCCAAAGGTCCCCCCGGCTCAGTTCGCACCAAACACATCGAACAGGCAAAAAGTTCTAGCGAACATGCGAACCCTGTTAAAGTCTATGGGACACGAACATGAAAATTAAAAAGTCCTCATTGTAAAGGCTTATATGCAAGTTATTGCCATAAAAAGTGTATGGGGACCTGGGTACTGCCCTAGGGGACATTTATTAATGCAAAAAAAAGTTTTTAAAATGATTGTTTTTTCAGGAGCAGTGATTTTAATGATGCTTAAAGTGAAATAATAAAAATGAAATATTCCTTTAAATATCGTGCCTGGGGGGGGGGTCCCCTGTGGAGTCTGCCTGTAAAGTGGCACAAATGTACGATGTGTAGAACATGCCGCTGCAAAAATTACATTATAGACATTTCTTGTTAAAGGGGGGGTTCCAGATTACAATAAGTCCCCAGCCCGCAGACCCCGACAACAACCAGCCAGGGTTGTCAGGAAGAGGCCCTTGTCCCCATCAACATGGATTTTCTTACAGTGCATCTACCTATTACCTATTATCTACCTATTACCACTTTAGCCTAATGCTCTCTTTCCACTATTTCAACCCCAAAGTTGCGTGATTTACAATAAGCTTTTTCAGATTGTTTTCCACTATTGCAACTTGTCATGCCACTTGGGACTGAAAAGTTTCATCACAAGTTCTACCCCATCATTTACAATGAGTACCGTTTATATGTCTGCGACTTCAAGTCGCAGCAACATCAAAGTAGTCCCTGCACTACTTTGGTCCCACTTTGATGCGACTTGAGGTCCATAGACCTCAAAAATACACAGGCATTACTTCAAGTTTCAGCAAAAAGTTGCGGGAAACTCGCAGCAAAAAACACGCAACTTTGGGCTTGCAATAGTGGAAACCGAGCCTTAATGCCAGGTCATGCGACTAGTTCAAAACATCGGAGAAAAAGTCGCACTGAAGTTGGAACAAAGTAGTACAAGAACTTTTTTTGGAGTTGCACCAATTAGAACGGGGAACATTGACATACATGTGTTTTGACTTGTCCTGCAACTTCACATGTGTCAAGTCGCACAACAACTCACAGTAGTGGAAAGAGAGCCTAAGGCCACTTGGGACTAAAAAGTTGCATCACAAGTTCTACCCCATGATTTACAATGAGCACCGTTCATATGTGTGCGACTTGCTTACGTCCATGCGCACATGCCGTATACACAGCAGGCACACATCTTTATCACAGAAATCCATATTTGGCATGGAAATTAACCACTTGCTTACTGGGCACTTAAACCCCCCTGCTGTGCAGACCAATTTTCAGCGCTGATACACTTTGAATGACAATTGCGCGGTCATACTTAGCCAAATGTTGTTGTTTTTTAAAGTTCTCACAAATAGAGCATTCTTTTGGTGGTATTTGATCACCTCTGTGGTTTTTTTCTTTTGTTCAAAAAAAGAAAAGACAAATTTTTATTAAAAAATGTAGTATATTTTTGGATATTTTGATATTAAATTTTGCAAACAGGTAATTTTTCTCCTTCATTGATGTATGCTGATGAGGCAGCACTGATTGGTTACACTGATAGGCAGCACTGCTTGGGACCACTGGTGGGCATTAAAAGGTGGCACTGGCAGGTGGTACTGGTGGGCACAGATGAGGCAGAATTGTCTCTTCGGGACCAATGTCCCTTGCACCTAAGCTGGTGATCAGCTTTTATTTTTATCCTCATGCTGTCAGCGTGAGGAGAAAAAATAAACAATTACCGAGCTTTAGTTTACATCATGTGATCAGCCGTCATTGGCTGACAGCTAATTGCATGGTGAGGGGCCGAGATCGGCCCTGACTTCGATCTGTGATCACCCGAGTCTCAGTGCAGGAAGCACACGGGGAGCCCATCCTATGACAGCCTCCCAGAAATTCAGGTCCACGCTGTGGCCGTCGTTTGGCTATAGCACAGACACCAAGTGGTTAATGAAAAAACAGATGCAGATTTCTAGGACTGGCCAAAAATAATGTTTAGAGTCAAAGGCAACTGATGACTTTCTATTAAATGTCTAAATGGGCCATTAACATGCATTACAATTGAACTTAGGAATGTGTGTTTGCAAAGTTAAACTAATTAAAATCCTTTCTTATTTTTGCTTGGGGATAGACTGCAGAGGGATTAGAAGTTTTGTCAGATGTCTACACCCCTGATAGGGTGAAGACACCTCCCACATTTTGCCAATTTCTCATTTAAAATTATTCACTTCCTGTCACATAGCCAAACAGGAAGTGAGGGTAAAACCCTATCAATGTATGTCCTTGGGGACACACAGGTCAATCTAAATAGTTTACCCATTCCGGAAATTGCACTCTAGCATTTTGCCATGTACATCTCAAATTATTATGTATCTTGGGGTTTATTTACTAAAAGGTAAATCCACTTTGCACTACAAGTGCACTTAGAAGTGCAGTTGCTGGAGATCCAAGGGGGACATGTGACAGGAAGCCAAGACAATTTTAAGAAAAGGGACACAAAGCCCAACCAAAAAAAAAAAATCTTGATTTCCCTCAAATGTCCATTTTAGGTCAGTGCTTCTCAACCCTGTCCTCAAGTACCCCCCCTCCCCCCCCCCCCCAACAGGCCATGTTTGCAGGTTTACCTTCATCTTGCACAGGTGCTTGAAATCAAAGTCAATGGCTTTGTATCTTGGACAGCTGCTCAAAAAGAAAATTGAAAATGTTACTTTCCTGGTAACTATCCATGGCAGCATACGCACAATCCATGCACGTGCTAATGAAGGCACCAGGAAAGTAACAAAAAAAAAAAAGGGGCGGGGGATTTGTCTAAGACGTGCCAATCAGCCTAGTTAAGCTGCAGCTGGGAAGTCCGTTGCATGAAAAAAAAAATACATAAAACAAAAAAATTGAAACTATTTTATTTGTCCAAAAAAAAAAAAAAACAGGACTTGGAAAAGGAGGCTAGGAAAGCAAAATACACACATGTATGTTAATTTGAGACACTAACAGAATATGTTTGAGGTTTGACCCTTTTGCAGTGTAAATTAACAGGAGTTAAAAGGAGTGCACCCACAAATGGACATCTATTAAGGATTAAAACATTAGGCACAACATCTTGAGAAAGAATTTTAAAAATAATGCAGCACAGGCAGTTAAATCAAAGTGAACATCTTAAAAAAAACAAAAATGGCCAACATAAAAAAGATTTCATGGTAAACTAACCACCACCCAAAAAAAATACAACAAACCAAAGTAACAAATAAATTGCATAAAAACACATCTGTTTTGCAACAACATAACAAACAAAATACAAATAGAAAATGCATGTGTTAGAAACTCAATAAGGACACCCAAATGTACTACACACACACTCTTTTCAGGGCAAAGTAAAGAATGCTATCTGCAAGCTTTATACAGCATAGGTTTGTGTGCTAATGAGGCAATTGCAAACACATGGACAGTCCATGAAACACACAAAATGCAAGTTCACCCAACGTAGAGAGAACTTCAAAGTGGGTACACCTGTTAAGGATGTCCTAAAATTACTAACCCAAAAAACACACTCTGAGCATGCCCAGAAACATCCAAGTGCTGTTCACACATAAAAAGCACCACCAAAAAAAATCAAAGTCCCTGAGCATGCCCAGACCAACCCAAATGCATTTCACACACCAAAAAGCACAGGAAAAAAAACAAAGTCCCTGAGCATGCCCAGAACAACCCAAATGCAGCTAGCATAAAATAAGCCACCCCCCTGTCCAAAATTAAGCACATCATCCAGCATGCACCAAAATTACAGATGGGACAAAACACCCCCCAGTCCAGGGGGGCAACTAAAGAGCCTAACATGTGCAAAAGTTATACAACAAATACCATTGCAGTCTAAGGGAACTGACTTGGTAATTTTACTAGTCCCCACTTGGTTGGCTTATCTTCTAGTTATTGGCCTTAAAATGTGTATGGGGCCCAGGTCCCACCCTAAGGGACATATATCAATGTCACCAATTGGACAACCCCAAAAACGAAACAAGAAGAAATGCCTTTAAATATGCCAAATTGCTTAAGGGCCAGTTCACACCAATGCAGTCCAGTGCATATTTTATGCATCAAAAATGCATGGAAAGTCGGTTATATGGTTTTCAATGGCATAGTTCACACCAGTGCTTGCATTTCCAATTCCTGAAAAAAAAGTAGAACATGCTGCATTTTTTCTGCACTGGACTGTACTGGAAACCTGTAAAACGCATCAAAAATGCACTGGAACGCAGTTGTCCTTATTTAAGGTTAAGAAAAAAGAGGGGGAAAGAAAGCACTGGACTGCATCAAAAACGCACCAAAAACGCACTGGAATGCATCAAAAATGCGCAAGTAGAAAAGCACCTGGTACGCGTCCGGACGGCGTTTCTATGGTGTGAACTGGCCCTTAGGGCAAGTTGATGAGGACAAGGGCCTCATACCCACAACCCTTGCCTGGTGGTTGCGGGGGTCTGCGGGCAGGGGGCTTATCAGAATCTGGAAGCCCCCTTTAACAAGGGGACCCCCAGATCCTGCCCCCCCTGTGTGAAATGGTAAGGGGGTACGTACCCCTACCATTTCACAAAAAAAGTGTCAAAAATGTTAAAAATGACAAGAGACAGTTTTTGACAATTTTTTTATTTAAAGTCTCTTCTTTCCATCTTCAGGTCTTCTTCCTTCATCCTTCGGTTTCTTCCTCCATCTTCTTCTTCCTCTGCTTCTTCCTCCTATCCTCGGCTTCTTGCTCCGGCATCTTCTTCCATGGCGTCTTCTTCCCAGCTTAGTTCTCGGGCCACTCCGCATCCATGATGGGAGGCTCCCGCTGTGTGACGCTCCTCTTCTTCTGACACTAATATAACGGAACCATGCTTCAGAGGGGGCGGGGTCACCGGTTGGCCCCACCCTCCGTTATTTAGGAAGTGTCAGAAGACAAGAAGAGCCACACAGCGGGAGCATCCCATCATGGATGCGGTGCGGCCCGAGAACGAAGAGGGGAAGAAGACACCGCGGAAGAAGATGCCGGACGAGAACACCGGAGCAAGAAGCAGAGGATTGGAGGAAGAAGCAAAGGAAGAAGATGGAGGAAGAAACCAAAGGATGAAGGAAGGAAGAAGATGGAAAGAAGAAGGCTTTAAATAAAGGAATTGTCAAAAACTGTCTCTTGTCATTTTTAACATTTTTGACACTTTTTTTGTGAAATGGTAGGGGTACGTACCCCCTTACCATTTCACACAGGGGGGAGCCTGGGATCTGGGGGTCCCCTTGTTAAAGACTATGTCTGGTCTCTTTGCTGCAGAAACCTGACATAATAGTGCCACCCACCAACGACCAGATCTGCTACACTTGGGAACTGGGAGCCAGTTGCTTGAGTTTTTTTTGCTTTGCCTTGTCAAGATGCTTAGAGCAAGGGTTATTTGTCATGTGCAGCTCACACTATAAAGAGATAAAGATCATTGTCGCTTCATGTGGCAGGATTTCACATTGAAGGAACTGTTGGGAAGCATTCTGACAGCACATGCTTTAGTTGTTGAGGGCAGATTTTCCCTTAACAAAGTACAACCTTTGATTCAGGTCTGTTCTGAGCTATTATTCCCAGGACCAGGATGTTTTCACTCCTCCATTTACTATGTACCAGTTTGGATATTTTGGATGGTTGCTGAAACAGTGTGCAGGTTCTTTTTTCCAGCAGTATTCAGCCTATTCACAACAGGTGTTGTTGGATCGTATTGCTGCTGTGCACTCGTTAATTGAGCAATGTGACCAAGGGAGAAACAAACTGACTTTAGTTTAACCTCTGCTACAAGCTTGGTCAGAGATCATATCTCCAGTACCAGATGAGTCACTTAAAGTCAGATCTGCTGCTAAAAGTCAAGAATCTCTTCCTCTGTTACCCTTAGCAACCACAGCTGCTACTGAGTGTTCTTTGCTTCCTGTAGATCAGTATCCTGCTACCAGTAACCACCCTTCCTCTGTATGCAATCCATTGAAGGCTCCCCCTTCAGTGCCGTTATCCATAGCAACATCTCAGGCCTCTTCCTATATTTCTGCTACTCTTCCCTTTATTCCCAGTACTGTTACTACCTTTCCATCCTACCTTTCCATCAGCAGTACACTCTGGTCAGCACAATGCAACTACATGCAGGACTGCAGTATCTAAGCCAAAAAAAGAAACAAAACCTTTCTCCTGCTCTTACAACTCTGCCACTATCAATGTTGCCCACTGATCTGGTGTCTGTTGCCTAGCCTGCTGATCCGGTGCCTGCTGCCCAGCCTGCTGATCCAGTGCCCACTGATCCAGTGCCTGCTGCCCAGCCTGCTGATCCGGTGCCTGCTGATCCGGTGCCCTCTGCCCAGCCTGCTGATCTGGCCCGCTGCCCAGCCTGATGTGCTGATGACTACTGCTGATGGTATGCAGGCCTCCTCCATGTTGCCGCCTGCTGATGGGGTCCATGCCTCCTCCATATTGCCGCCTGCTGATGGGGTCCATGCCTCCTCCATGTTGCCACCTGCCAATGGGGTCCATGCCTCCTCCACGTTGCCACCTGCCGATGGGGTCCATGCTTGCTTCATGTTGCCACCTGCTGATGGGGTCCATGCCTCCTCCATGTTGATGACCTGCAGCCTGCTGCCCAGCTGGACTATGCTGATTCCCGGGCTGCCACCCAGCTGGACTATGCTGATTCCTGAGCTGCCGCCCAGCTGGACTATGCTGATTCCCGGCTGCCACCCAGCTGGACTATGCTGATTCCCAGGCTGCTGCCGAGCTGAACTATGCTAAATCCACGGCTGCCGCCCAGCTGGACTATGCTGATTCATGACTTGCTGTCAAGCCAGACTCTGTTGACTGGGTTAAACTCCTGCCTGCTGATGTGTCTGAGGCTTCTGTAGTTCCAGTGTTATATGGCTTAAATGGGTTATCTGTGTGGGTTAAGATCCCTCCTGTTGTCCGCTCTGAGTTCTTTTCGCAGCGAGCTGATCCTGTTATGCCAAGGCCAGGAGGTCCTGATCTCCACTCTGAACATGAGAACTGCATCTGCTGTTATAGCCCCGGAAGTGGAGGTCCTATGGGAAAGGACAGTGTTCCATATGAACTTTGTCCTGACCCAGGGGTCATCTCTGCAATGCCTGGCGCATTTGGTGACCCTAGTGGAGTAACCTTTGCCCTGGGTAGACTGGAGTGGCAGGGAAAATACAGAGCAGATAGAGAGAAGTTCCAGGCATGATGGGACATTCTGGCATCAGGGTACCTGCATGGACCAGGGACTCTAGGATTAAGCATTCAGGTATCTTTCAGTGTCCCAACATTGGGACACAGGCTGCGTTTAAGAATTGTAAGCCTTCGGTGTTGTGCCTCAAGGATCTGACCAGCAGAAAACCCAGCCAGTTTTGGGACCCCAGCGGCGGGGTTCTAAGCCAAACTTCAGGCCTGGGAAGTGGGGTACCCAGTCAGCCTGCAGACCCCGGTGGTGGGGTCCTATGGAATGTCCAGAGGCTGCTCCTTAAGGGGGGGAATATGTTAGGATTGAGTTCACCTGCTGGTGGCACTATGCTGCTTTGGGATGTTTGCTGAAGTTCCAGTGTCCATCAGCAGGTGTCTCCCAGTGTTCAGCAGGCTGTAATGTTCAGCCATT
The DNA here is from genome assembly GCA_037952925.1 of Lithobates clamitans. Classification (NCBI taxonomy): domain Eukaryota; kingdom Metazoa; phylum Chordata; class Amphibia; order Anura; family Ranidae; genus Lithobates; species Lithobates clamitans. Next base: position 368,472 of record JBBGZY010000457.1, on the reverse strand, counting down.
AGGTGGCTATTTAAGGCTACTCCTCCTTTTTCCCGGCGCGTCACTATTCTGTTTGCCCCCTTGTTGCCAGGGATCCTGTTCCAGCCTGCACCCCTCTGCCTTGCTCCTGTCCTCCTCTGCCTTGCTTTAGCTCCCTGCTTAGTAGCCAGATTGTCCTCTGCTTCCTTGCATCCCTGCATTTCCTTGTCAGTACCTTGTATATAGTTGTACTTCAGTCGTTTAGTTATTTAGCTATTTTGTCAGTAGGGTTTGGTTCTTGTTGCTTGGGTTGTTTATGTTCACTGTTTGCTGTGTTTGCCTATTGCTGTGTTCACTGGTAATAAATCTCACTTTTAAGTATATATACTTGTTTGTTTGCTCACAGTTTCTCTGTGTAGCTGGTCTCCTTGCTGCAGAAACCTGACATGCAGAAAAATTGGGCCTTGGGTGTCAGTGGTGCCCTAAACCAAAAATATTGTTGGAAGCTAGCATAATCAAGATTCAGGAATGGGATAGGCAGCATAGGCAGTCTTCAAGGGAACCCAGATCCCTAGCAAATTCAATCAGTTACATCAATATCAGGGGCTTGTTAAAAGTGGAAAAAAAAACTTACATGCCCCTGTCAAACAGTTGCAGAAAAATTGAGCCTTAGGTGTTGGTGCCTGAATACTGTAACCTCTCACAGTTACTCTTGTTGGGCGCAGGAACGGGTCCTGAAACAAAATTGAACTTACAGGCCCCTGTCTAACAGGTGCAGAAAAACTGAGCTTTGGGTGTTGGTGGTACCTAAACACTGTAACTCCTCACAGTTACTCTTGTTGGGCGCAGAAACTGGCCCCACTGTTAAACATTTGTAAAGAAATTGAAATTACATGCCCCTGTCAAACAGGTCCAGAAAAATTAGGCCTTGGGTGTTGGTGGTGCCTGAAAACTGTAACCCCTCACAGTTACTCTTGTTGGGCGCAGGAACAGGCCCTGCTGTTAAAAATGTAAAAACAAATAAAATTACCTGCACCTGTCAAACAGGTATAGAAAAATTGGGCCTTGGGTGTTGGTGGTGCCCTAAACTAAAAATATTGTTGCAAGCTAGCATAATCAAGATTCAGGAATAGGATAGGCAGCATAGGCAGTCTTCAGGGGATACCAGATCCCTAGCAAATTTAATAAGTTACATCAGTATCAGGGGCTTGATAGCTGCTGATCCAGGACTGATTAATTTTGATAAATGTCAACTTATCAACAGAGTCTGTGGACAGGCGCACTCTTTGATACGTCACAAACCCTCCAGCAGCACTGAATGTCCGTTCAGAAAGCACGCTGGATGCAGGACAGACCAGTAGCTCCATTGCATGATGAGCAAGTTCTGGCCAGTAACAAAGAAGCTCTGACCAGAAGTAGTAAACAAAAAAGGTATGCCACATCCCATAATAGAAAAAAAGAACAATTGGTTCCCCTGGGATGGGATTTTAAAGGCATTACCACAAAAAAGGCATTGACGGTAAAAAAGATATTTTATTACAAAATGCGAAAACATAACACACAATACACCAAAGTAAAAAAAATTAACACACATAAATGATACATATACACAATTGCATCAGGAGTGACATGTATGTGACAAAAAATATATCACACAAGGCAATAAACAAAAACAGACCAATAATATAAGATGAAGTGGGTCTCACTAAACCGACGCGTTTCGGAAAGTCCTTACCTTTGCTTACCCAAGTGTTATAAAGACATTCAAAGCAAACAATCAGCTCTGCTGTGGTATCCCAGGCCACGTGCATATCCCAAAGATCCAATGATGGGTAGGCAGAATGCTATCCTTATATGAACCTTTTATAGCATTCTGCCTACCCATCATTGGATCTTTGGGATATGCACGTGGCCTGGGATACCACAGCAGAGCTGATTGTTTGCTTTGAATGTCTTTATAACACTTGCATTGGGTAAGTGTGTATTCTCTCACACACAGGGTGCGGGGGGTATACCATTTTATACATGTATGCGATGCTAACCATTGTTGCATTTTCTGCCTTTACAATATCCAATAGATGATAACTCTCACTTGTCAAACCTTGACGAAGGACTTTCCGAAACGCGTCGGTTTAGTGAGACCCACTTCATCTTATATTATTGGTCTGTTTTTGTTTATTGCCTTGTGTGATATATTTTTTGTCACATACATGTCACTCCTGATGCAATTGTGTATATGTATCATTTATGTGTGTTAATTTTTTTTTACTTTGGTGTATTGTGTGTTATGTTTTCGCATTTTGTAATAAAATATCTTTTTTACCGTCAATGCCTTTTTTGTGGTAATGCCTTTAAAATCCCACCCCAGGGGAACCAATTGTTCTTAAGTTCTGGCCAGTGGTCCATCCTCAAGACCCAGTAACCCAGTGGATGCTCAGTTGGAAAGGTCTCCAAGTCTGCTCTTGCCCCTAGATATTCCTGCATCATTTATTGCAGACGCTGCCGATGTTTGCTTACCTAACAGCCCTGGGCGCTGAGGACTAAAGGATTGTTTAACCTCCTTCTGAGTGGACATTCAGGAACCTTCTTCAGAAGGCGAGGGGTCGCGTGGCCACGTGCCCGTGCAGCTGCGCGATCCTGATGCGCTTGTGTCACCCGGACACGGCGCATCTCAGATCGGCAGGAGGGCTCTGTGATTGGCCCTCCCGTTCACATGATGGCTGTGTCCAATCACAGCCATCATGTAAGGTAAATAGAGAGCCAGTTGCTAGGCGATCGTCTCTCCCTCTCCTCACACGGAAGTTGTCAGTGAGAAGAGGAAGAGCGGATCGCTGCAGCAAGCGGTGATCAGTGAGTATAAGCTGTTTTTTTACAGCTTTTTACACACTGATCACCAGCCCAGTGTCCCCACAACAGTGTCACCCACACAGTTTCCCCATACAGTGTCACCACAACAGTATCACCCCATAGTGTCCCCACACACGTCTCCACACAGTAAAAACACTTGTCCCACATATGTCTCAGTAAAATCATCTGTCCCAGTGATCATCTGCACTCATCTGTACATCATCATCTGCTTACATCTCTCCGTGATCACATAAACCAATTATTTTACACTTATCAGGATTTTTTTTAGCCAAAGACATATAGCAGAATACATTTTGCCCTAAATTTATGGCAAAATTTGATTTTAATTTATTTTTTGTAAAACAAAGTAGAAAATATTGGGTTTTTTTTCAAAATTTTTGCTCTTTTTTTCGCTTATATTGCAAAAAATAAAAAAAAGTGGTGAATAAATACCACCAAAAGAAAGCTCTATTTGTGTGAACAAAATGATAAAAATTTCATTAGGGTACAGTGTAGCATGACCAGGCAATTCTCACTGAAAGTGCGAGAGCATGGAAAGCTGAAAATTGGTCTGGGAAGGGAGTGAAAGTGCCCAGCATTGAAATGGTTAAAGGCATCAGTCAGCCGGCCACCTTCTCCACCGCTCTTCCTCTGACCAAACGAAGCCTCAGAAACACGTTGTCAAGGAAATGGTAACCTCCCAGGGTCTAAAAAGGTGTTACACAAATTTTTCTTCAAGGCGTCCTGAAGATGTTTCATCCTCTGCTCCCTCTGCAAAGGCAGGATGAGCTCTGCAACTTTACCCTTGTAACGTGGATCAAGAAGGGTTGCCAGCCAGTAATCATCCCTCTTCTTGATACCACAAATCCTTGGGTCCTTTCGCAGGCTTTGCAGAATCAGGGAGCCCATGTAGCGTAAGTTTGAAGAGGCATGAGATTCTGAGTCCTCTTGTAGATTGGCTGCAAGTACTTGTGGCACCCATTGCTATACCATCATTCCTCTCAGTGTAGGTTTTTGAGAAGCTTTGAGGTATAGTAGGGGTAAAAATCCCAGATCAGGTGCTATTGTCAACTGACTGCATGGCAGGCCATCATAAGTCTTCTCAAGCATATGGTGCCCAAGCGGCTGGTGTTCTGGCCACGCTTGATCCGCTTCAGACAGAGATTGCAAACAGCAACGCTGCAATCTAATGTGTTGAAAAAAGCCCACGCCAATGAACTTTTGAAAGTCAGCGAAGAGTCAGCAGCGCCCTGCACCTGTGAAGTTCTGTGGTGTGATGCAATAGGGTGGCTCTTAGGCTGCCCCCTGGAGGACATCCTGTCTCATTGGAGTTGTACCTCCTCCTCTTTTTCCTCCTCTGTTCTCTAAGTACAGTCAGTGACCTCATCATCCCCTCCCTCCTCATCACTGGAGAAAACTTAGCAGTATGCTGCAGCTGGGGGAACATGACTGCTAGTTTCTTGTCCTTCTGAGGCACCCCCTCTCTCTAGGCTCATGTTACTCCCTTCCTCAACCTGGGAACCTACATCAGAGCATTCAAATTGCTGCGCATCCTCCAGAAGAATGTAACCGAAACTGTGATCGAATAATTTTGCTGACTCTTCCGTGCATGATGGTGGGGCTACTGAAGGAGTAGCTGTGGACAAGGTGCCAGTAGAATAGGCCACTGTGGCAGCTGCAGTGGAAGGCAAACTAGTATAAGCTTGGGTGACAGAGGATGAGGACAGTTTAGTTATCCACTCCACCAACCCTTCTGCATGTTGTGGCTCAATAACACGGCCAGCAGTAGAAACCATGCACCATGACTGCGACCGCCACTTTTCACTGTAGACACAGAGGCTGCTTGCCCTCATTTAGTGGACTGTGAGCGTCTGCCCCTCCTTGCTGGCCTTCCAGACATGATGGGGATTTTTTTGGGTTTTTTTTTCTTTTGCTTGGTGCACTATAAATCATTTTATTATTATTTTTTTTATTTTTGGGGGGGATTTGTATAACTCTTTATTACAGAGTGTGGGAAGGGAGTATGGTGCTTAGGTGCAATACTTTTGTGCTTGGTGCATTGTAAACCATTTTATTATATTTCTTTTTAAGAAAATAATGATGCAGCAACTGTGGAGAATTTTTTTTCACTGCAGCTGCAAAAAAAAATAAAACAAAATACATGTAACAAAAAAATAAGAAAGACAGTGAACCACTGCTGATGCAGAAATGAAAACACCTGCGACGCAGAAATGGGGACAGCAATTATGCCCTAAATATTCTTAGTGCTGACTGCGCCACGAAAAAAAAAAATCAAAGGTATACCACTGCTGTGCTGACGCAGAAGGAATAACACCTGTGACACAGAAGGGGGAGTACAAATAATGCAGCAACAGAACCTGATACTGCAAAAAAAAAGAAAAGAATAATGAAAAAAAAATTTGGATCAGTGGTGACACACCAACACTTCAGTAGCTCCACAACACTGTTATTCACACTACACTGCACTGTATTATATATACTGCACTATACTATGTTATTCACACCGCAGTACACTGTATTATATACTGTGCACTACACTGCACCGTAGTATATACTGTGCACTGCATTATATACTGTGCAAAACACTGCACCGTAGTATATACTGTGCACTGCACTATATACTGTGCACTGCACTGTAGTATATACTATGCACTGCACTATATACTCTGTACCACAGTATATACACTCTGCACTGCACTGTAGTATATACTATACACTGCACTATTAACTCTACATTGTAGTATATACTATGCATTGCACTAGTTTTTCCCTTTTGTCACTCAGTCACACGTATGCATCTTTTCAGCACATCTCTTCACATTTCAGTTTCATTCATTGTTTGCTCCACTCCAGGCAGCCTCACACCACACTGTGCACTTTGGTTTGTTCACTCATCTTTTCTTTCCCCCATCTTGTTGTTCTTTTTAGGGCTTTCATGTTTATGTGTTTGTGTTCACCTTCTTTATTGTCACTTTCTTCACACGTATCTCACTCCCACCTCTCACTTCTGTTTTTTCTTCTCCTTTTCTCTTCACACACATTTCTGCTCTTCACACACTTTCACATTTTTCATCATAATCACAATTCTTTTTTTTTTTCACCTGATCACATATATGTGTATCTATCATTGGTTTCTGAATTAAGTAACATTCATTAATCTATTATTATTTTACACGTCAACAGTGGTTCGGTGTGAGGATTGGTCCTGCCGTGGTCTCCGTTTTCCTCCCCGTGGCCCCATTGGGCCTTCCCTTCTGTGGGGGCATTACCACAGCCTCTTGTGGGCCTTTGGGGTGGCTGTTTCACGTGCATCTCTCCCACCCTGCGCAGTGGAGTAGGTGTGCTCGGTGCACCAGTTAAATCCTTTGGCAGCCTCTAGGCACAGCAATCAGGAGGCTTTTTTGCTCAGCCGTTAGTGGCAAATATATCTTAACCATAATAACTGTTTGTACCAGTATCAATATGTATTGTCTTTGATAGTTTTGTTTCTTCAAATGATCTCACTGTTACAAAGCATCTCTTTTTAGAGTTCCTCCCTCTGTATTACCCCACAAGAAGACCTCTACTACTACTAAGTCGAAACGCGTTGGTGTTGGGGTTCATAGTATGATCATTTTCTGTACATCATGCTATGTTTTTGTGTACTCACATGGCTGTATTATCATGTACATGTTTTAGCTTCATGTCCAGAGCTCATGTCCTCTTTTTGTAATTTTACCTAATAAAATCTATATACTATAAGAAAGAAAGAAAAACTCTTTTGAATGAATTTTTGCTGGCAATAAAACCCCATGGGGAAACCTTTCCATATTATGCACTGCACTATATACTCTGCACTGCACTGTAGTATATATACTATGCACTGAACTATATACTCTACACTGCAGTATATACACACCACACTGCACTGTAGTATATACTATGCACTGCACTATATACTCTGCACTGCACTGTAGTATATACTATGCACTGCACGATATACTCTGCACTGCACTGTAGTATATACTATGCACTGCACTATATACTCTGCACTGCACTGTAGTATATACTATGCACTGCATGATATACTCTGCACTGCACTGTAGTATATACACTCTGCATTGCACTGTAGTATATACTATGCACTTCACTGTAGTATATTCTATGCACTGCACTATATACTCTGCACTGCACTGCAGTATATACACTCCACACTGCACTGTAGTATATATTATGCACTGCACTATATACTCTGCACTTCACTGTATCATATACTATGCACTGCACGATACACTCTGCATTGCACTGTAGCATATACTATGCACTGCACGAGATACTCTGCATTGCACTGTAGTATACACACTCTGCGATGCATTGTAGTATATACTATGCACTCTCTTATATACTCTGCACTGCAGTATATATACTCTAAATTCTATTTGGAGCAGTGTGAAGTTTGAGCCTCACATGTGAACTTCGGCAATTATATAATATTTTGTATATAACTTGCATTAACAAGATTTGCTGTAAAGTGTGTGTCAACATGTCTTACTGGAATGCACAGCATCACAAAAGTGTTTTATGCCCTTTATTGTTTACAAGAAAACTCAGGGCACACGAAAGATTGAATTGTTAATTTTGTGTATAATTCCCAACATTTTATACATAAACAAACATCAATTTGCACCATACACACAAACATTCACATAGCCCTACACTAAAATCACAAGCTAGAGCATAGATCCCATAAAAGGTCTATTTATTTATTAAAAAAATAAAATTCATATACCATTTTACATTAAAAGACTCTCCCAAAGAGCTCATTTTAATTGTCAACATAAGCAAATATTGTGTGCCATAAATTGGCGACATTAAAAGAGGTGGTACACCACCTTTGTGTCCTTATGTGGTTTGGTAGGACCTTTGTTGAAGGATGTATAATGAACAGGAAAATGGTCCACAGGAGCACACCCACAAAATAAACTGTTCATAGTATGCATATAAATAAAGAATGCGCTGCGCCTGGGGATATATCTGAATAATTAAAATCCTAAGTGTGAATTAAAAATAATAATAATATAAAGTGCAATTTACAAAGAGTATAAAACTAAAATCACTTGCTGTATGAATTTTATAACCATGTACACCAAAGTGCCGTGTACATTAAATCACAAAGTGCAATGTGCATATAAAGCGTACCTAAATCATGCGATGTAACTATGACAATATAGATCTAAAACCATCTGTGAATAAATGTACGAAATAACCAAAAATCCTTGAATAGGTGTGCATACTGAAAAAATGTTATACATATAACACATAAAAAGTCCACTGTGATTATAAAAGTGAGGGTGAAAAAATAATAAAAATTAAAATAAATAAGAACACATATAAAATAAATCACTCGTGTAGTAAAATGGAACTATAATCGTCCTTATTGTGGTATTGAAATCACAGTTGTGAAAAAATCTTCCAATCCAACACCGTGAAGTGACAAAGTTCCAGCAGAAATATACTAGTGGTGTTTCAAAGAAAAAGTTCCAGTACTGAATCAAAGGTGCCCAAAACATGCGGTGAAGTGCCTTGGTGACCCCCAATGTGATTGCGCTCACCTTAGAGCGTGTGACACAGTGTTCAGTTGTGTCAATTCACGCTTTTGGAGCCACCCCTGGGTTCAGTGATTAGTACAGCTGATTCCCCAAACAGATGATGGCTCCACTCACATCATATCATAGAAAAGAGAAAGGCAGTTCTTTCAATATTTCTTCTGAATTCTGATCATCAATGGAGACCATTTTCATAGAATCAATGTCTGGTGATCATAGTATGCGTGTGTCCCTGCTCTGGTATCCCGGGCCAGTCACTCAGCATCTCCGGCGTCCCTCTCCCGGGCTCACACAACCGCAGTGACCCGTCACACCTCTGGGCACAGGTTGCGTTCGTTGCCCTGGACACAGTTTCCATACTTCTGTTCATAGTATGCGTTCCTTGAGGGTAACTGTTGGATTGTGATTTAATGCACTGGGCCATGCATTCTGATGCTGTGTGACTGGGCCACTAAGCCACGCTCCTATATTTTTCCTTATGTGAGTTTATTAGGCGTAATATAACTTTATGTAAAATATATATATATATATATATATATATATATATATATATATATATATATATAAAATCAGTGCTCAGCATAAATGAGTACACCCCTTTTGAAAAGTAAGATTTTAATCAATAAATCAATGAACACAAGAACAATTTCCAAAATTTTTACAAAACTGAGTTTTGTAGAATATTTGTTTAGCTCCATTACATGTAAGTAAGATTAATAATATAACTTAGATTACAAAATCTTCAGTTTTACTCAAATTAGTTGATGTAAAAATGAATACACTCCACAACAAAAACTACATCTAGTATTTTGTATGACCTCCATGATTTGTAAGGACAGCACAGTCATCTAGGCATGGAATAAACAAGTTGGTGACATATTGCTATATCTATCTTTTCCATTCTTCAAGAACGACCTCTTTTAGAGCCTGGATGCTGGATTGAGAGTGATGCTCAACTTATCTCTTCAGAATTCCCCATAGGTTTTCGATTGGGTTCAGATCAGGAGACATATTTGGCCACTAAATCATTTTACCCTATTCTTCTTCAGAAATGCAACAGTGGCCTTAGAGCACAGAGTGATCGTAGCATCTTCTCTTTCAATATAGAGCAGTACATCTGTGAATTCATGATACCATCAATAAAATGCAGCTCCCCGACACCAGCATTCATGCAGCCCCACAGAAGGACACTGCCACCACCATGTTTCTCTGTAGCCACCATGCATTTTTCTTTGTACTCCTCACCTTTGCGATGCCATATAGTTTTGAAGCCATTAGTTCCAAAAACATTTACCTTGGTCTCATCACTTCAGAGTACAGAGTCCCAGTAGTCATCTTCTTTTTCAGCATGGGCCCTGGCAAATTCTAGGCGGGCTTTTTGTGCATGGGCTTTAGGAGAGGCTTCCTTCGTGGACAACACCTATGCCTTCCCCTTCCTCTGCAGTGTACGCCACATTGTGTCATGGGAAACAATCACCCTAGTTCGGCTTTCTGCTTCTTGTAAAAAAGGAAAATTTCCCCATGGGGTGTGCAGCCTCCCAGACTCTGTACATGTGTCATATCATGTTATAGGCTTTCTATTTCTTTAGCCAACTGCAGTGAACTTGCATGATGATTTTCTTCAACCCCTCTCATCAGAAGACGCTCCTGTCGAGGTGTTAAAGTGGAGTTCCACCCAAAAGTGGAACTTCCACTAATCAGATTCCTCCCCCCCTCAGGTGACACAGTTGGCACCTTTCAGGGGGGAGGGGGGTACAGATACCTGTATATTACAGGTATCTGTACCCACTTCCGGCATAAATAGCCGCAGAATCTGCGGTTATTTACGCCACTTCCTGCTCCCTCCCGCTGCCTGCTGGGAAACACACACGGGTCCCAGAGGCAGCAGGGAGCATTCGTATTGCGCGGCGCGACTCGCGCATGCGCAGTAGGGAACCGGGAAGTGAAGCCGCACGGATTCATTTCCTGATTCCCTTACCGAATATGGAGGCGGCAGCACCCGAGGACGGAGAGACGCTTCGGCCTCGGGTGCCGACATCGCGGGCGCCCTGGACAGGTAAGTGTCCATGTTTTAAAAGTCAGCAGCTGCAGTATTTGTAGCTGCTGACTTTTAAAAAATTTTCTTTCGGCGGCGCTCCGCTTTAACTTCTATTGACGGCCTGGTAGTCTCTGTGAGATGGTTGTAGATCCATCTTTGTTAAATTGTTGTATAACTTTTGCTACAGTATTCTGACTGATAAGTAAAGCTTTGCTGATCTTCTTGTAGCCTTCACCTTTCTTGTGTAAACATTATTCTTTTTCTCGGGTCTTGTGACATTTCTCTTCCATGTGGTGCCATTGCTGACAACATGAAATGGGAAGGGGTTTCCTTTGTTAAGTTAGGCCCTTTTATAATCAACTGTGTGCTGGACACCTGTTTAATGAATGATTAGACTCACCTGTAGTTGAGTTCTTGTTAATTAGGATTTTGTTGTCTAAAAAGGGCTTTCACACTGGGGCGGTGCGCTGGCAGGGTGTCACAAAAAGTCCTGCCAGCAGCTTCTTTGGAGCGGTGAAGGAGCGTTGAACTCACTGCTCCTCTACTGCTGCTCCCCATTGAAATCAATGGGGCAGCGCTGCGATACCACGGGCGGATTTAACCCCTTTTCTGCCGAATAGCGCCGCTAAAACGTCGGTACAGCGGCGCTAAAAATATCGCCGCTTTACCGCCGATGCCCCCTACGGCTCGGTGTGAAAGCCATCTAACTCACAGTTATGAACATCATTAATTTGATAGATATCTAGTTAAGTGAAAATGATAATTCATAGTTGAATAACTTTACATTTTGTTGTTCTGCTGGAGTAAAATAAGCATACTTTAACTGCTTCAGCCCTGGAAGATTTTACCCCCTTTCTGACCAGAGCACTTTTTGAGATTCGGCACTGCGTCACTTTAACTGACAATTGTGTGGTCGGCGTTGCACCCAAACAAAATTGTCCTTTTTTCCCACAAATAGAGCTTTCTTTTGGTGGTATTTGATCACCTCTGTGATTTTTTTGTGCTATAAACAAAAAAAGAGCGACAATTAAAAAAAAAAACACAATATTTTTTACTTTTTGCTATAATAAATATCCCCTAAAAATATATTTATAAAAACAATTTTTCTCCTCAGTTTAGGCTGATATGTATTATTCTACATGTTCTGTAAAAAAAAAAAACACAATAAGCGTATATTGATTATTTTGCACAAAAGTTATAGCGTCTACAAAATAGAGGATAGTTTTATGGCACTTTTGTTATTAATTATTTTTTTTTATTAGTAATGGCGGGGATCTGCAGTTTTTATCATGACTGCAACATTATGGCGGACACATCGGACACTTTTGACACTTTTTTGGGACCATTGTCATTTATACAGCATTTAGTGCTATAAAATTGCACTGATTACTGTGTAAATGACACTGGCAGGGAAGAGGTTGACCACTAGGGGGCAGTAAAGGGGTTAAGTGTGTCCTAAGGAGTGATTCTAACTGTGGAGGGGTGGGCTACAACTCACATAACAGTGATCACTGCTCCCGATGACAGGGAGCAGTGATCTCTGTCATGACACAACACAACGGGAAATGTCTTGTTTACATAGGCACTTCCCCGTTCTGTGGCTCCGGAAGACATCGAGTCTGCGCGCGCCCGCTAACCCTGCCAATTAAAGGGGACGTACAGGTATGCCCATTTGTCCACCGCTACGATTGTGCCGATGTATATTGGCGTGCAGCGGTCGGCAAGTGATTAAAAATTATTTTACTTAATGGGTTTCTTGATGGCACTCCTTTGATCCACATGGTAATAAAATAGTGTAGCACCCTGGTGTTTAGACAGAGTTGCTAACAAATTTAGTTTGCCAAGTAGTAATTGTCCTGGCTGATTGATAGAAGATCCACTGATTCCTCCCCAAATTCTGGAATTGCTACACCTTTTCTCTTCTGTCACTAGGTGGCACTGTGGCTGGTGACATTAGATTGACAGGGGGATTTTTCTGGAGGGGCGGGTGTGGTTTGAGCATGTCCAAGTGAGGACACATGCTGTGAGAGCTCCCGGTACATGCTAGCTCCAGCCAAGGCAGATTGAGTGAGAGCCCAGAGCCCAGAGCTTGGAATCAGCCGAAGCAGAGACTAAAACCTCCCACAAGTTGGCCGGCGCAGCTAAAGAGGTGAAAATAGCCAAGGAAGGGGGGCAGCAGCCGAAGATACAGCAGTTCTTCCGAGTGGAGCAGGGACCTGATCCCGGAAGTGAACGGATAGACGGGCTGTGTGGTACTAGTGAGAGTCCTGCCACGCTAATTACACAAACACAGAGGGAGATGAGGATGAGTCTGGAAGCCCTTCAGACTATCCCACAGAGCCCTCAGATGCATGCTGTGGTAGCTGGAAGATTACCTTTGTAGTGTGGGGATATGGAGCCAGGTAATCTGGGAATGGAGGATTTGAGAATGCTCATACTGCATACAGAGCTGCAAGTACTAGCAGAGCGTGTAACAGATGGTGAGGTGGGATTTCAGACCCTGGAGCAAAGAATGGCTGGTTTGGAAAAAGCTCACCCAGGCAGATAATGCAGTGACACTACAGTTACAGCTACAGTTGGAGGACCACGAGGACCGCAGCCGTCGAAACAATGTTCGGCTCAGGGGGGTCCCAGAAACTACGGATCAGGAAAATCTTCAGGATGCGGTAAAGTCTTTTTTTTAAAAATTGCTTGAGGATGCTACACCCCTGAACTTGGTGCTCGATAGAGTACATAGAGCCTTGGGTCCGAGGCCCAGCCCCCGTGATTTGATATGCCGCTTGCATTACTTTATGCATAGGGAAGCTATATTAAAGAAAGCATGGGAAGTAGGAGAGATAGACTTTCAGGGTGTACAACTGAAGATTTTACCAAACTTGTCAAGAGCCACACTACAACGTAGAGCATTGCTTCATCCGGTGTTGGGGCAGATACGAGAATGGTACATACCGTTGGAGATTCCCAATCTCAGTTCTTATACGGAAGGGGGGTTCTTCATTTTGGCTGCGAAACAGACCTACAAGACTTTTTTTTGTTTCTAGGTATTGAACCATTCCCGGTTCCTGACTGGTTACAGTTATTTACACGGAGATAAGATAAAGCTATAAAGAGCCTATATGCATTCTGACAAGATAATTAAACTCCAGAGGGGACATTGGGGGTAATAGAAGGACAATAACTTTGTCTCTAGGGAGATGGGGGGAGGGCAAATATATAGATTGACAGGGGATTAGCAAGGTTAGATCATGAATGGATGGGGTGTCTAAGCCAATTGGCAAGGGTTTCTTTCAGCCCCTTGGCCTGCTGGGAGAGCTTATTTATTTGAGTGGAGCCAGGTGATCGGGGTTCTGTGCCACCTGGATGGCTGTCTGGGGGGACGTGTGTTATGTCTCCCCGGGTTGTTAGGCTGGAAGACTGAGTCCTATCCCGTGGACTCCTGGCTGCTAATCTGCCTGAGGCTTATCCAGGAGCTGGAGAAGCAATGTAGGGTTGGGACTGCAGGATTGGAATCCAACCGAGTTGCGAAGGTTCAGCCGGATGGGTAACCAGTTGTGGTCGGAGGTAGAGGGGAAGCTGTCATCACTAAGGTACCATCCACCTTGTTACCGGAGGCAACTGTAAGTAAGCTGAAGCAAGTACCTGAGCAGTCTTCTCACCAGCTGGGGATGGTGAAAAAGTGGGAAAGCATCAGCAAGTGCCAAGCCAGGGACCCAGCAGGAAAGCAGGGGGGTGATGCTTGAGGAGTATACAGCGGGATAGCTGTGAAAGAGTTCAGGGGATCCAGTGACGACTGGGATCTGGAAGTCTAGTGCAGTGTTTCTCAACTCCAGTCCTCAAGGCGCCCCAACAGGTCATGTTTTCAGTATTTCCCTTAGATGAAACAGCTGTGGTAATTACTAAGGCATGGGAAACTGATCAAATCACCTGTGCAAAATAATGGAAAGCCTGAAAACATGACCTGTTGGGGCGCCTTGAGGACTAGAGTTGAGAAACACTGGTCTAGTGAAAGACTGGGAGCTCAGTGAGTGAAGATCTACAGTGGGATACTGTGAGATAAGTAAAAGACTGTTCTGTGTTACCAAGAGTTATGTACAACTACCTTTAGTGACTGTTGCAAGATTAGCCATAGGCCATATGCCATAGGAGACAGCGGTCCTACCTATACAGAAGTGTTATCCGGCTGGAGGCCTGCCTTCCACTGTATAGCTGTCTACCTTTAGAAATCTCGGGGTCTGCCAATTATCATTGCATCTACTCCAGGGTGTTCTGGCCCTAACCCTCTCTCCCACAGTTCTGTTAAGAGACAAAAAAAACTCTTGTTCGCATTCAAAAGTGACTGGCGCCCATCATTTCTTCTTGCATCACACCAATCATGCCTGGTAACCCATTCTACAAGGAAGGATGTCAGCTCTCCCTAACCCTTGAGGTCACCATTAGGCCTCTGGGGCCCTGGGACATTGCTACACGAGTAACTACAGTGTAATAATACAATGTTAGATTGTATTACTCACTGACACTTGCGGATTATGTTTCATTGTCAACAGCAGCTTCTGCTATTCAATAGATATCAATTCATAGCTTTTTTTTGTAGGGGTGGAACGGCAATAGATGAGCAGGACATAGGAGATACATCTTAGAAACTATGTTGATGTTTTTCATGACGTATCTACAATGTTTAAAATACTAATGTGATTAGGTAAATTTGTGTTTGATACTTATTTTTCACTGAAACTCTGTTATTCAAAAGGTCATATTGATACATTTGTTGTTCTCTAGCAACACTGCAGCAATTTTTATCACACAGGAGCTGATGTGTAGAATTGCAGCAAAATGTTTTAGTTGTTAGAAGCACTAAAAGTGAAACTTGAAGTGTTTTTTATCATCTTGATAAAATATTTAATCAGAGTCCTGAGCAAAAAGAGATATTCTTGCAGATATAACAGCAAGGAGGGATCAATACCCAGGAGTTGACTAGCCTTTTGTAAACAACCAAGGGGGTTATTACTGGACAAGTTTGCTTTTCTTTGACACATCATATATTGACAGTTCTTATATATTACAACTAAATGACTGTATCCTCTTCCAGTTAATTGATGCAAATTTACATCCTGCAGTAAACAATACTGTCATGTGTGTTTTTAACCACTTCACCCCCAGAAGGTTTTACCCCCTTAATGACCAGGCCATTTTTTGCGATACTGCACTGCGTTACTTTTTTTTTACAATTGCCCGGTGGTGCAATGCTGTACCTGAATAAAATGTATGTCCTTTTTTTCCCACAAACAGAGCTTTCTTTTGGTGGTATTTGATAACCTTTGCGGTTTTTATTTTTTGCGCTATAAACAAAAAAGTGGCTACCAACTACACCACTGTGGGGTAGCACAGTGGTGTAGTGGGTAGCACTCTCACCTAGCAGTAAGAAGGGTCGTTGGTTTGAATCCCAACCACGACACTACCTGCCTGGAGTTTGCATGTTCTCCCTGTGCCTGTGTGGGTTTCCTCCGGGTACTCCGGTTTCCTCCCACACTCCAAAGACATGCTGGTAGGTTAATTGGATCCTGTCTAAATTGTCCCTAGTATGTATGAATGTGAGTTAGCGACCTTAGATTGTAAGCTCCTTGAGGGTAGGGACTGATATGAATGTACAATGTATATGTAAAGTGCTGCATAAATTGACAGCGCTATATAAGTACCTGAAGTAAAAAAAATCAAATAAAAAATCAAATTTTTGCTATAAAACCTATCCAGAAAAAAATCTAATTCTTCATCAATTTGTGGCAATATGTATTCTGCTACATATTTGTGGGGACTTGCAGGGTGGCTTTAGAGGAGGGACAGTCCTTTATGTTGTCCTGCCAGCCACTGTCTTTAAGAAGCATAGGTCCACTTAACAACAGTTTTAATAAACCAGCATGCAGCAGAGATGCAGTAAAAATGCAGCAAACGTGCATGATAGGTGTAGTGTAGGTGCAGTATAGGTGTGGTATACTCAATGTCCTGCCTCCAGTAACTCACTCAGCCCCTGCTAGCAGTATGAACAATGGGCAGTGTGCTCTCACCAGGCCCTGTGGTCTGCTGTGATCTCTCACTGTAGAAATGGGGGGCCCGTAAGTCTCGTCACAGAATACTTCCAGGGAATCAGTGGTGGGAAGTAGGGAGTAAGAGGATGCTCTGGTCTCCCTGTGGCAATGGTGCAGATGAAATTGCTGCTATCTGTACTGCACTGTCTCAGGTGTCCCCACTGGTCTGGCCTCTCAGCAGTCTGATCAGTATGCAGCAGTGCTCTCATCGGTTCCCTCAGTGCCAAGAGGAAGAACCTACCTGGACTGTGTCAGAAAAGCAGTTCCTCTGTTCCTCCTTGCCCCAGTGTAGCCCAGGAATTATATTAAAGGGCCCATAAGCTGATTCATTGGACAATCTTACTTTGTGTCCTGTTTCTGGTGAAACCCTTTATTCTTCCCATTAACTTCCTGATATAAGCCATGTCTCTATACTTCCTTTTTGTCAGATTTGTCAGATTATGGTGCTCCTCTCCAGCCAATATATTGCTTCCTTTGCTCCTGCTGCTGTCCATATCTTCACTACAACTCATTACCAAGCTTTGGCTTGTTACTCAACTACACTTCCACTATTGTTAATAGATAAACATATTCACAGAGGTTTTTTCTTTATGTCTCTAAAATTATTCCCTTATGATTCCTGCAGAGATTTCATCATTCCATCATGAAGAAGCAGATTAAAACTGTGAGATGTGTTGTAAGGACTTAAGGACTTGTTGTAGCAACTTACCAATTTCCATGATTATGTTGTATACAGTATGACACCGAAAGTGTATAATACACAGCTGTAAATAAGTATATACATTGGGCAATAGTGGTAGGCATGCTGTATAGAACAGATATAGACAGTAAAACTATCAGCGTGATGTAGAAAGAAGCTGAAATCACCATTCAAACAGAACGTTGTTATGCCACTGAACCCTCACCTGATACTCATGTTGATTGGCTCCATAGATGCAGAACATATGAACTATGCCTCCTAGACCTTACCAAAAAACAGAAAGTATCTAAGCATGATAAAAAGCATATCTGGCTAGACCAGAATGCCCCCCCCCGACTCTGGCTCCTGGCATCAGCATACGCTTTCCACATTGCTGCAGCACTTGTGACGCTAGCTGGATTACAGTTCCCAGCACTATTATACCAGATGAGCCTTTACATGCCCTTGATCATGATGTGAGTAGCCCATTATGGGTCAAAAGAAAACTGTTTTAAATCTACTACACTTAGTGGTGCTTTCCTCCTTTCTCCTTTTTTCTCCCACTTTTATTCTAACCATTTTAACTCCTTTGGGTTCTCTTAGTATATCCCCCATGCGGTTTTGGATGTCATTTTACTCTAATCCGTTTAGCTATATTTTCCAATATTCTGATATACAGTCTCCTTCCTATCTCCATGAATGCGACAGGAAGCTGCCCATATCTACAGACCAAATTAAATTTGCTCGCAACTGCCCTCCCATAAAATGCCTGGGCTAGATGGTTTTCCAGCTGAGTGGTATGCCAAATTTAAACATATCACAAGCCTGTACCACCTTAAAACTTTTGTTGCAGCTCTAGAGACTGGTATTTTCACACCCTCTATAAGGGAAGTGCTCATTGTTCTTATTTTAAGAACCCACTAGTCCTATCTCATAGATAAACATGGACATTAGGATCTTAGCAAAGGTACTGGCTGACCAACTGATTAAGGTAATCACTCATCTGGTGGTCAGTGACCAGGGGGAATTTATCTCAGGATAGTCCACCAGAATGAATATTGGTAAGCTTTTCCAAAATCAAAACTATTCCCATACCCAATCCCAGTAATTGTGTCCTTAGATACTCGTAAAGCATTCAATAACGTGGAGTGGCCATATCTGTTTCGTCTGCTCCAGCTGTATGGTTTTGGATCACGTGTAATTGTATGAATTAGACTTTTATATACTGACTCAGTAGCTAGGATTCAGGTAAATGTTCAGGTTTCTAGTCCTTTTCCTATTTATCGCAGTACAAGACAAGGGTGCCCATTATCCCTGCTATTATATGTAGTAAAATCAATCAACTGGTTTAATTATTTCTGCTGGAAAATGTATTTTACTGATTACTTTGCTCCAGAAGCCCGTTGAAGATAATGTCCGGCTTCTGTAGTTTCTAGACAGTATGCTAAATATTACATAAATCCACAAGTAAACCTTTCCTCTTTAACAATAAGAAACTTCCTCTGGTATTTAGATCTTATATGAAAATGTAGCGCTTATGAAACAAACGGAAATTCACAATACAAAAAAACTCTGAAAATGTTTTAATAAATGTTAAAAAAAAAATAATTGTCCACATAATCATTCAAAAATAAATAAATAAAAAAACCTTCCAAAAGTGTTGTGTTTGTGTGCATTTCCATTCACCATAAGTATTGGACTTTAATCTTCCTCTGATCTGTGTCTGTGATCTGTATCCTTAATATCAGTCGTGCCCACACCTGAACTCCATGACCTTACATATCATATATGGTCAGGAAAAGCTTTGTCTTTTGAGTATAAGATGATTCCTGTACCAGCTTCCTTCCTATGCAGAGGCGGCTTTCATCAGTCCAGCATTTTTTGCTGTCGATAATCCTCCCCCTTCTCCTATCCTGTCCATCCCAGATGATATCACATACAAGCGCCTGGAATGGACAGGAGAGGAGGAGGGGATGGCGGGGAACAGGGTACCATAGCCAACACTAGCACAGTCACTTCCCTGGTTATTTCTGAATGTGTCAACAGATGGGATGTGATTTACCTGACAGCTGCTTTTGACTAACAGGTAGATCACTGTGGAACCCCTGGGGACCTCTCGCGGAACCATAGGGTTGCGCAGAACCCCAGTTGAGAAACACTGATATAGGATATCTCAAAATATATTTCCTCAAATTCAAAATGTATCTTTATCCCCAAGGTAGACATTACTTTAAGTTTATTACCTCATTTTATTAAGTTTTGCATATATATGCATTCCATTTAAAGTTTTTTTAGCATACCTAAAATGCTATTAGAAATACAAAAAGTAATCATGATACCAAACTAACAAACATGTTAGAATTTAATATATATAGCATTAAAAGGGCATTCAATATATTGTCAATGCCCTTTAGCTACACAGTGCAGCTGTAAGTTATTTAAAATTATTCCCACTTAAAGTAAGTATAGTTTGAGACATAGAAAATGTGTAAACCACTGGAAGATAAAGAACAGCCAGATGTATCCCAACATTAGAAACCAAGGAGTTCAACAGTATTGAGTAAAGTTAATGCAGTGCATATCTTAAGATGGATGTTTTTGTATTTGTCAAGCTGATTTAGTGCTTTGAAGACTAACCACATAATGTCATTTACAGTTTATCTTTATAAATAATTTAGGTTGATTGATGTGTGAAGATACTCAAAAGCTTGTCTTGAAATCTGTTAAATTGGGAAACAAGAATTTTTAAAAAGGTCTGATACTATCTATATTTGAAAGTGCTTGCAAAAGTAAACAGCTTTGCCCTTTCCCTACCTTTGTTTCTAGGTATTTGGAAAGTAAATTATTTTCTGAACACGATGTAAACATCTGTTACAGGAAACATATTTCTTTAGAATTGTCTTTCTGAATAGTAACACCAAGCAATTATTGCAAAATTAAAGTGATACTAAACAGAGAAGTGTTAAGTGCCATAATGCTTGTTCTTTGGCATCTGCAGGGAAAGATCTTTGGGGGGGGCTCTATTATACCTAGTACACACAGGCCAAATATCATCCGGTTCGACAGAAACGGCCGACATCCAGCCTGTATGTACATCAGCCTGTCTGACAGAATCTGTCCGAATGTTCAACCTGAAAACTGGAAAACCAGCATCCGATCAGCATCTCATCAGACCGGTGTGTTCTGGGGGGCAGAACAAAATAGCTTAGCAGGGAGATCGCTGTACTAACATTTCATAGTTAGTACAGGAAGCTCCTCTGTTTTTTTTTTTTCTGTTCAGCCTGCTGGGTTGAATAAAACAAAAAAAAAACATGCACCAGGCTTTAGGCCCCTTTTACACTTATACGACTTCAAAGTCGTGCGATTTTACCGCGATTTGCCGTGATTTTACCACGATTTGGGAGCAGTACTACTTTGTACGACTTTGCCACGTTTTTGGCATTAACAAATGAAAACATACAGTAGTTGGTATGAATCATAAGGGGGAACTCCACGCCAAGTTTTAAATAAAAAAACTGGCGTGGGTTCCCCCCCAGGGGCATACCAGGCCCTTAGGTCTGGTATGGATTGTAAGTGGAACCCCCTAGGCCAAAAAATCGGCGTGGGGGTCCCCCCAAAATCCATACCAGACCCTTATCCGAGCACGCAGCCCGGCCGGTCAGGAATGGGGGAGGGGACGAGCGAGCGCCCCCCCTCCTGGACCGTACCAGGCCGCATGCCCTCAACATGGGGGGTGGATGCTTTGGGGCATGGGGGGCACCCTGTGGGCCCCCCACCCCAAAGCACCTTGTCCCCATGTTGATGAGGACAAGGGCCTCTTCCCGACAACCCTGGCCGTTGATTGTCGAGGTCTGCGGGCGGGGGGCTTATCAGAATCTGGGAGCCCTATTTAATAAGGGGGCCCCCAGATCCAAGCCCCCCACCCTATGTGAACGAGTATGGGGTACATGGTACCCCTACCCATTCACCTAGGGAAAAAAGGGTCAATAAAAAACAGTACACAGGTTTTAAAGTAATTTATTAGGCAGCTCCGGGGTCTTCTTCCGACTTTGGGGGTCTCTCCGGCGTCTTCTCCCGGTGTCCGCATCTTCTGCTGGCTCCACCGCTATCTTCTGCCGCTCTTTTGCCAGCGGTGGTCCGGACTTTTGGATCATCTTCTTCCCTCTTCTCTTCCAGAGATGTTGACACGACGCTCTCTCAAGCTGCAATGGTCTCTGAACGCTTCGCAACGGACTTATATAGGCGGTGACCTCGCCCCCTTATGCCGTCACAGTCCCTGGGCATGCTGGGACTGTGACGTTTTAGGAGGCGTGGTAACTGGGTGATGACCACGCCCCCTTATGACGGCACAGTCCCAGCATGCCCCCGGGACAGTGACCTCATAAGGGGGCGGGGTCACCGCCTATATAAGTCCATTGCGGAGCGTTCAGACACCATTCCAGTTGGAGAAAGCGTTGTGTCAACATCTCTGGAAGAAAAGAAGAAGGCAGAAGGCAGAAGTCCGGACCACCGCTAGCAATTGAGCTGCAGAAGATAGCGGAGGAGCCGGCAGAAGATCAGGACACCGGGAGGAGACACCGGAGAGACCCCCGAAGTCGGAAGAGGACCCTCGAAGTCGGAAGAGGACCCCCGAAGTTGGAAGAAGATCCCGGAGCTGCCTAATAAATTATTTTAAAAACCTGTGTACTGTGTTTTTTATTGACGCTTTTTTCCCTAGGTGAATGGGTAGGGGTACCATGTACCCCATACTCATTCACATAGGGTGGGGGGCTGGGATCTGGGGGCTCCCTTATTAAAGGGGGGCTCCCGGATTCCGATAAGCCCCCCACCCGCAGACCCCGACAACCAACGGCCAGGGTTGTCGGGAAGAGGCCCTTGTCCTCATCAACATGGGGACAAGGTGCTTTGGGGTGGGAGGGCCAGCAGGGTGCCCCCCATGCCCTAAAGCACCCCCCATGTTGAGGACATGCGGCCTGGTACGGTCCAGTGGGGGGGGCGCTCGCTCGTCCATACCCCCATTCGTGACCGGCCAGGCTGCGTGCTCGGATAAGGGTCTGGTATGGATTTTGGGGGGGACCCCACACCGATTTTTCGGCGTAGGGGGTCC
This sequence comes from Lithobates clamitans, assembly GCA_037952925.1. Lineage (NCBI taxonomy): Eukaryota > Metazoa > Chordata > Amphibia > Anura > Ranidae > Lithobates > Lithobates clamitans. The sequence goes on along the minus strand of JBBGZY010000457.1, from coordinate 346,157 downwards.
CCCTTAGATCCATACCAGACCTAAGGGCCTGGTATGCCCCTGGGGGGGAACCCACGCCGGTTTTTTCATTTAAAACTTGGCGTGGCGTTCCCCCTCAGGATTCATACCAGACAGCTGTCAGCACTGCCTGTCACTCATCGCAAAAAGAAAAAAAAGTTTTCCTTTCCCGATCAGCGAGCCAGGCTTGTGCTTACAAAGTCGTACTGAAGTCGTGTCTATATTATTCAGGCACGACTTGCATGCTACTTCAGGGTTTAACATTGAGGTCTATGGAGTACAACTCACATAGAAGTTGGACCAAAGTAGTGCAGGGACTACTTTCAAGTCAGCACGACTTAAAGTCATGCCAATATGAATGGTAGTCATTGCAAATCATGAAGAATGACTTGTCATACGATTTTGCAGTACAAAATCGTGGAACAAGTCGTATAAGTGTGAAAGGGGCCTTACTCTGCTGATGTATGCTCCACAGTGTGAGTCTGTGTCTGGCCAGCCCTGATTGGTGCTATGCCAGTCACATGACTAAAAAAAAAGTTTTAAAAGAGCAATTCAAATTAGAATATACATATCAAATAACTGTTTTACAGCTCCCAGTAAATCTTTATTAACATCAGATGTGTATTTTTGTGCATTAATATAGTGCAGGCAGAGTCAAAGATGATTGACACTAGCTTTCCCTTTGTTCAGACGGCATCTGCATCCAAGGCTATTTTTTTACTTTTCATGAATTAGCAATTACATTAGTTATAATAAAACTAAGCGTTCTTTGAGTTTCTTAATAAGTGTAATCAGTCTGTATACAGTACTCTATTACACCCAAATAGTGTTTAGCAGCAGGAGGATATGGAAGGGAGGGGGGAAGTGGGCTGTCATTTATAACTGTATATACACCCACGTGTGTGACCCTATATTCATATGGGATGCACAGATAATAAAAAAGGAGGAAATAAAGAACTTAGAAGAAAACTGAAATTGAGCATGGTCCATAGAGGACACCAGATGTTCTACACAATCTCAGCCTGCAGTGGGGACACAGAGAAGAAGGGAGGGACAACTGGAAGCAGGATCAATCAGGCATATTTCACTCTACACAAAACAAATTCTAAAGTGGCTTTGTGAATATGAACACTCTGTTACATAACTTGTAATGAAAGTGTTTGTGAAAATCTGGGTTCAGGCTGCATTCACACCTCAGCGTTTTCAGCTCATAAAATGCTTGTAAAACGAACATCTCAAAAGTTCACAAATGCTCCAACAAGCAAAATTTCATTCATTTAAATGGCCCCTGTTCATATCTGAGCTTTCTGTCACCTGAAGCAAAATGCCTGAAGCTCAAAAGAGTACATGAGCTCATATGAATGGGTAATTAGGGACTTTGATGCGAGAGATTGCCATAAATTAGGTATAAACTTCACTAACAACTTACATCAAAGCGGTTTACCTAATGATGCTTATAGGTCATTACAAATTGGACACTTTCACTCAACTGCCAAATGCAAAGAAAGCATAGAAATTCCAAACTCTATTTGGGAATTCCTTCAGGGAAAGTCAAGCAAATCGACATAGGGGATTTCTTTCTTTTACAATTTCTTGATTGGCCCCATATTATTGACTAAAACACCCGACATGTGCAAATGGGAAAAAGATCTGCAGAAAGAATTCTCCCTACAGCAATGGCTAATGCCGCGTACACACGGTCGGACTTTTCAGCTACAAAAGTCCGACAGCCCGTCCGACAGACTTTCGACTGACTTTTGGCGGACTTTCAACAGACTTTCTAACGACCGGACTTGCCTACACACGATCACACCAAAGTCCGACGGATTCGTACATGATGACGTACACCGGACTAAAATAAGGAAGTTGATAGCCAGTAGCCAATAGCTGCCCTAGCGTGGGTTTTTGTCCGTCGGACTAGCATACAGACGAGCGGATTTCTGGGTCTTGCGGAGTTACGACGTAAAGATTTGAAGCATGTTCCAAATCTAAAGTCTGTCAGATTTGCGACTGGAAAAGTCCGCTGAAGGTCCGGTGAAGCCCACACACGATCGGATTGTACGCCAGATTTGGTCCATCGGCGTCCGTCGGACAAGTCCGGTCGAAAAGTCTGACTGTGTGTACGCGGCATAAAAGCCATACAATTGAGCTTCAGTATGTCCTTTTGTGTTGAGCACTGGGATAATTTTCAAAAAATATATCATAGGTGGTACATGACACCTTACAGGCTGTCAAAAACATTCAAGGATTCCTCGAACAGTTGTTGGAGACTGTGCAGCCACACAGAAAACCTGTTTCATGTTCTATGGAATTGCCCTCACATAGCATCCTTTTTGGAAAATATAGCCATAGTCCTTAGTGAAATCACAGGCCAACACATACCACAAATCCCAAAATTAGCCCTCTTGAACATAGGACTAGATTCATATCATAATACAGTAAAAACATTATTACTGGCATTCAAGAAACGTAAAGCGCCCCAATTTATAAGCAAATGGCAAGCTTGGTTTCTTCACCCAGAAGCAGCTAAAGACCTAAAACCATAACATTATTGAACACTGTGTTATCTGATTGAAACGTTGGTAACCGTTTTCTTCTTTACCTTTCTCCTTTCAGTTTTTGCTGTTTAATGTTTAAAGTTAATTTATTTTATTATTTTTTTAAGAATCAGCATAACTTTGATTGTCACACTACATTATGTTACATTATTAGGACCCCGAGCAACATGTTACCTGTATCTTGACGTTAATATATCCCAATCACAGTTTGATCCCATCAGGGGTGATGTGGAATCCGAAATCTACCATCACTAGTAATGATACAGACAGAGGCATAACCGCTCCATGTTATGTTATACCTTCATATGTTATATATATATAAGCGATGGTTCGCAATATATTGTCAACAAGTTTATGGTTTGTATGTAGACTTTATACACATGATTTATGCTTTGTCTCTACTATATTTCAATGTAAATTTCAATAAACACACTTGAAAGAAAAAAGTACATGAGCTTCTTTTTAGGCAGATTACAGGCATTTTTCTGCTTTTTACATTGGTGACCTTTTGACCTATACAAAATCATGGCAAATTGCGGCAAAAAAAATGGCAAAATCATGGTAAAAATGCGCGGCATTCCGCCTGACAACGATACGCTCAGGTGTGAATGCAGCCTCAATGACACTTTTTAAAGTGGATGTAAACGCGATTCATGAAATTTAAGCTGGGCACATCTATATGTAGTGTTTTGTTGTCTCTCTCCAAAGAGCTACGTCCCATAGCTGTCTCTTTCTCCGTAGCTCTGTTATCAGCTTGATAAGTTCTCATACATTCTGGGAGACGGGACTCTGAACTGTGTGTAGAATGAGGTTGCTATAAATAGATTAGCACACTGTTGCTAAACAATTCACAGGCACGCTCTTTATGTGTGGGGAGGGGGGGGTGCCTTTCCTCCAATCAGCTTTCTCACATTGTCTCACAGTGTCTAGCAATGATCTCCTCCTACAGAGGAATGAGGAAGTGAAAAATCTAATAGGATGTGCACTTTCTAAACAGTGGGTAAAGGTGAAGACAGCAGATATACATGTAAAACTTATATAGGGAGATTTGTTTTATCCCTGTGTATCATCTGAGGCTGTTCACTTCACTGGGTATATGGAGGGTTTACATCCACTTTAAATACATTTAAACTGTACAATGATGATGTTATTATAATAAAGTTTTACCAGACTCAAGATCTAAAACGAACATAACATATGCATTCTCTATTTTTTTACTATTGGTATTTCTTTAGAACCAACTACAATTAAAATATTATTTTGATTTTAAGCGGATATGCATGTGTTTCCAGTAAAGGTCTACACAAAACAAATGCTTTAGTGACTTTGTGAGTATGAACACTCTGAACACTCTATTTTATAGCTTATATTGAGAGTTTTTCATGTATCTGGGTTTAATGACGCTTCAAATATATTTTAGCAGACTCAAGGAGATCTAAAAAGAATATAACATATGCATTCTCTATTTTTGTTTTTTATTGCTTTAGAATCAACTACAATCAAATTTTGATTTTGATTTTTAAGTGGATATGCATGTGTTTCTAGTAAAGGTCATGGATATTTTTATCCATATAACAAGACAATTATCTTGCACGAGTAGTAGCTCTGCAGATACCTAATGTGCAACTTTTGGTCAACAGTAACCACAATATGGTGACATTTGAGATGGTAAATAATAAAGTTTTAATCAAGGAGGTTATAAAAGCTACATAACATTTAGAAAAACAAACTTAAAAAAAAACAAAAAAAAAAACAAAAAAAACCCAGAAAAGCATTTAGTCTTTTAGACTGGAAGGTATACTATTAAATTAAATATCAAACAAAATTAAATATACATTTTTTTTTAAACAAAAGCTGTCGTACATACCCTGGGGAACACAATCTACATAGCTAAATAGGAAAGTTTCTGATATATTGAGGCAGAATAGGAAAGCATTTATACCTCTTAAAGGTTGAAGGTACTAATATCTAAGAATGTAAAAAGAATTGTTAAACTGTTGACACAAAGTTATGCATAATTATTAAAATGTGGAAAACAGTGCAATATTACAGAAGGGTTTTGACAAATAGGTTAGTTTATTCACAAATCAAATGTTAAACTTTCCAGCCTGCAATTTGTACATAAATGCCCTCCCATCAAGTGCCCCACGCAGGATGTTTGTTTATGTATGTAAAGTAAAGAGTACATTTTGCAGCTGTGGTACCTTCTGGAGATTGCTCCATAGGAAGCTGCATACTGCTTTGGGGGGAGGCTCTAAGATTCAGAGTGATTATCACTTAAATCCTGTGCTTTTTTTACCCAATAGCTGTTATTGGTTTGTTTCCTTTGTGCTATAGCTAGTTTACTGTAGAAGTGATTCAGGTGGCTATACAGGTGGGTGATCCACCACCCCCACACACACACCCCACGCACACATGCCCCTATTCCCTGGGCATACCTGGCTCCTCTTTATGCCTGAGACTGCTGGAGCCATGATCAGGGCAGGGAGCATGTGGAGGAAATGAGGAATATCTATTCCTAACCTCCTCCTTCTCAGATAAAACCCAGATGTGCTCATCTCTGAGCACTTCTGGGTCAAAGTTATACAAAAAGAAGAGTAAAATATAATTAAAAAAATTATTGTTAGAAATGGTATTGTCAGAACTGTTAGAAATTCTGTATATAGCCCTACAGAACAGACAGACAGTGCACAGTCCACAGTGGCTTTGCTGCTGCTTAACTGCAGACAGGAAACAGGAAGCTTTATTATCAGAGAAAAGACAATAGCGTTTAACCATAGATGCAGCTACAAACTTATAAATACTGTAATCTACTGGCTGATGTAGTTGTTGCACAAAATACATGAACAATGTATTCCAACACCCCACTCAACAATTACTCCTTATATTATGCTGTGATGCACTTTTGTTTCTCATAAATTGGAATGCTTTGCATCTCATCCCATGAATCTGGCTCTGGTTTTAAAGTTACGCGAGCAACATTGGACAGACATTTGGCTGGGATGCCTTTATTGGTTCTGGTGGCTTTCCTGATTGAAGCCTCTTGTGGCCTGGTTTCTTCTTTTACAGCATTTGGATTGTCTACGTTAATTTCTATTTCTGTGTCATTTTGTTGCTTATCTTCATGACACTGATGTGGAATTTCCCTCAGTTTGAAGCGTCTGTATTAGTTCATGAAATTTTGAACACACTGAAGTTTCATTAACAATTACTGATGGATACCTTGTTTTTGTGTCCTGGTGTAGAATTCTGTATCCCTTTTGAGATTTACTGTACCCCACAAGTATGCCATTTTGTACATTTTTCTTTTGGGATGTGCACATAGGCTTTGCTTCCAAAGGGCCTGGTATCAATTTTGGGGGTGGAACCCCACACCAAAATTTGCTTTTGTAGTAATTTTTCTTAATTTGGTGCTTACAGAGAATACACATTTAGTTGACATATTTCATGGCCTACCTAGTCCACAAAATAATTAGTAGAGCCCTGAAATTCAGCTTTGGAGCAGGGATTTTTTGTTTTTGTTTGGGGGGTTTCTTCCCCCTCCCCCATTACACTTTCTGAACAAGGACAAGCATGTGTGCACAACCAATTACTATTGTATTCAACTAGATTCAATAGTTGAATAGTTTGAATGTTTGCACTTATAAATATGTATGTATTTTGAGTCTGGTCAAGTCTGCAGAAGGGCACTGCCTAAAAGAGCTTACAATCTACAAGGGTAGGACACTAAAAATTAGACACATTAACCGCTTGCTGATCAGCCACCAGCATTATACTGCTGCAGGTCGGCACGATCCCACGAGCCGTTGTAGCTATACATCAGCTCCTTTAAGTGGGATAGCAGGCGCGCGTGCTCTGCACTGTGTGGGTGCCGATGCTCGTGGCTGATGGCCGCGATGACCACCGGTCATGAGCGATTGCGGGCATGAGAGGCAGAACAGAGACGTGTGTGTGTAAACACACAAATCCCTGTTCTGTTCTGTGAGGAGAGACAGATCGTGAGTTTCTAATAGCTAGGAACCACCCCCTACAGTTAGAAACACACACAGGGGACACGGTTAACTCCTTGAGTGCCCCCTAGTGTTAACCCCTTCCCTGCCAGTGACATTTTAACAGTAATCAGTGCATTTTTATAGCACTGATTGCTGTATAAATGCCAATGGTCCCAAAAATGATAATGATAATAAAAATACTATAAATCTATCCCCTATTTTGCACTATAACTTTTGCGCAAACCAATCTATTACGATTTTTTTATATCAAAAATATGTAGAAGAATACATATCAGCCTAAACTGAGAAAAAATTAGCTTTTTTTAAAAAAAAATGGGGATATTTTTTATAGCAAAAAGTACAAAATATTGTGTTGTTTTTAAAATTGTCGCTCTTTTTTGTTTATAGCGCAAAAAAAAAAAAAAAAAAAAAAAAGCAGAGATGATCAAATACCACCAAAAGAAAGCTCTATTCGTGGGAAAAAAAGGACATCAATTTTGTTTGGGTGCAGCGTCGCACGACTGTCAGTTAAAATGACGCAGTACCAAATCGCAAAAAATGGCCTGGTCATTCAGCAGCCAAATCTTCCGGGGCTGAAGTGGTTAAACAAATCACATTAGAAAAGCAGGAATACAAATCAAGCTAATAACCACCATGACAAACCTTTGTGGTGATCAGAAGTCCTTACCCCAAACCCCTAAAAAGTTAAATGTCAGGATTATCATAAGCAAAAACAGACAAAATGAATACAAAAGCCAAAAAGGCAGCGCACAAACTACATTGACACACACAGCAGGAATGAATTAGCAGGAACCTTCCTTTTCATCTAAACCATTACATAGCAGTTGTAAGTCTAACATGTGAGATTTAGAAGCAATCAAACAACAGCCTAAGTGGGGTGTGGGTCAGGAATTATACAAACCCCCCTAAAAAAAAAACCATATCTATTTGTAACCCAATACACACATGTTGGGCATGTGGAGGGTCCAAAACAGGAAATTACAACTTTGTGAGGGCTGCTTCACACAAATTGGTGACAAGGCGCATTTGTCATTCACCATAAGCATACATCATTAAAATATGTGTGCAGGATCACACCAGACTTATACATTTTTATCTGGGCCAAAACACCCCAGTTCTAGATTTGGTGCAAACCCACACTTGCTTGATTTATAATGTGATTTCTTGGGGTTCCATTATGTAAAACCCATCAAAAATGTCATCACTGGTGAAAAAGAAACTTTTACAGCCCAACAGAGGAAGAACATAGAAACTTCTAGCCAGGGAGCAGGGTTGGGATTTGATTTAAGAACCTCAGTGCTGCTAAGCAGAAGTGCTAACCAGTTAGCCACTGTGCTGCCACATGTTTGTAGGCTGCATCTCTGTGGTGTCAAACTGTCCTAAGTCCCACTGGTGCAAGAAGTTAATCAATGCAGATGTACTGTGGAAGGCCAGAGAGACACTGAACAACCTGTTTCTGGCAAATACAATCTGTTTTGAAGTCTGGTTATGGCTGATTACTGTCAGCATGCTGAGAGATACACAGCTGTCATTTTGTGGGTTTAGGCTTGGTAAGAGTCTGCAATTAGTGCTGGTGGGGAAATGTTAAGGTTGATTTATAGTCCTTGCCCATGGAAAACATATGACACAATTTGCAATGGTGGTGGAACCCTCCTACACATAAATACTACTTTTAGACATAATTTATGTATGGACCTGAGTCAGGAGTTATGTTTAACAACATAGGGAGAACAGACAACTTCTCTACATAAAGTGGCATGTTTGGGATTCGAACCAGCAACCCCAGCGCTGCTGTTAGCCACTGTGCTTCCACATGTGAAACCCTCCTACACATAAATACATAAATACTGCATTCCTTTTAACATATAGGTGGTGGAAATACATTAGTCAGGAGTTATTCTTCTTGATTTATTCTGTGATATATGGTGGTACTTAGTGTGTGAGTGTAGAATAGTGATGTTACCCTCTGATTTTTGGGAATGACATTTTGATTTCTGATGTTGGTACACATATCACATTTTTGGGCTCAAATTATGATCATTTGGAAATAATAAAATAAATAATAATAAAAAAAGACACAAAATTGTGACTTTTAAATATCATCAGCAATGGTATTGTTTGTGGTTTGTAAAGACACCTGTGTGAGTTTGAAAAAAGATTTTTGTGAGATAGACAGCAATAAGTGAGAGATACAGAGAAAAATATATTTTACCAAAACATGAAAACATTCCACATTCTAGCATTCTTAGGCTTAATGTACACGGGACGTTTTACAACCTCCCCTGAACGATTTAAACTTGACAGATAGTAATCCATGTTTAAAAACATCCGTTTTGCAGCATTTACATGCTGCGTTTAGCCGCGTTTGCGTTTAGGAAATGTATCTCCATTAAAAGTGCGTGCAAACAAAATGCGGCTAAACGCAAGTTACCGCGTTTAGAAGCTGTTACAGGCATTTGGCGTTTCAAATGCCTGTGAACATCCGTCCTGAAAGCATTTTTTTGCATTCCAAAAAATGCTTCTTTACTCAATTGCCTAGAAAAGGACTATAAATGACCCTGTGTACATGTACTGATAAGATACCATAGAGGAGTGTTCAGGGGCAGCTGAAAAAAAACACCCATCTGCTTCTAAACGTCTGTTTACCAGCACCAGTATACATGAGGCCCTAAAAACAAACCCTTGACGTCCTCAGATGCATCAGACTTAGACCGTCCACTCACTTTACAAGAAACCATCAAAGTCCTAAAGCAACTTAAACTGGGAAAAAGCCCAGGTCCGGACAGCCTAACAATTAGCTACTACAAAACATTCTCAACTACACTCCTTCCCTGATTCCCTGGATGCATTTAATTCCCTCTCCACATCTCCTCAACACCTAGACACCCTAGAAGCTCACATAACAGTTATACCTAAACCAGATAAAGACTCCTCCATCGTCTCCAACTATAGACCGATCTCACTTCTCAACGTGGATGTTAAAGTCTATGCGAAGATCCTTGCCAAATCTACTTCTTCCTCTACTGCCCAATTTAATTTCATTAGACCAAGTAGGATTCATCCCTGGAAGGCATGAATCTATATCATTGGCTCTCATCTTCTTAACAACTGGGTTTTTACTTTCGCTCAATGCAGAAAAGGCATTCGACAGAGTGGCATGGGATTACATGGCATGCTTGATTTTATTCTTTAGCCTTATATTCTAACCCTACAGCTAAAGTGCAAGTTAATGGCCATCTGTCGGACGCCTTCTCCATATCGAATGGAACACGCCAGGGATGTCCCTTTTCTCCCCTCATATTCGTTCTTATGCCCTGTACACATGGTCGGATTTTCCGACGGAAAATGTGCGATCGGAGCTTGTTGTCAGAAATTCCGACTGTGTGTGGGCTCCATTGGACTTTTTCCATCGGAATTTCCGACACACAAAGTTTGAGAGCAGGCTATAAAATTTTCTGACAACAAAATCCATTCGTGTAAATTCCAAACGTGTGTGGACAATTCCGACGCACAAAGTGCCACGCATGCTCAGAATAAATTCAGAGACGGAACTGCTCGGTCTGGTAAAATCTGCGTTCGTAATGGATATAGTACTTTCGTCACGCTGCAAAAAAAGAGGGAGGCAACGCTGGAGAAACAGCAGAAATTGGCGAAGCCTTTGGCCCCCAGGGCACACATCAACTATTTTAATGTAAAATTGTTGGCCTGAGGAGTCCATATATAAGGGAGTACAATCTGGTCCAGAAGTCCAAGAGATCATGAACAGCAGCAGATGACATCTATGTCCCCAGGCTGTGGTCATACAAGAGCCTGCATCTTTTGTCAGACCAGACTGAACCCAGACTGAACCCAGGGCCATCACTTTCTTGTCTTCCTTCCACTCTTCCTTCCACGCTGTGTCTGTGGTGTTGGAGGGGGAGGAGGAGGAGGATAATGTAACTCACACAGGTGCTTTGGCCCTCCTGCATGTCCTGCAGTTTGGTGGCAGCCATGCAGGCAAAGGCCTCTTCACGAGTGGGGGGTGGCTCTGAGGGAATCAGCCTGAGTGCTGAATCCTCCACGTTACTCCCCTTCCTAGGTCTTTTGTTTAGAAGGCGGAGGGGAGGAACCTGGGATTCTGTGAGGCTCCTACTGGGCCCTGCCACCTCCTGGCTGCCATTTACCCCGGCCACCTCCGGGCTGCCACTAACTTCCGCCTCCTCCTGGCTGCCACTAACCCCTGCCTCCTCCTGGCTGCCACATTCCACAGCCTCCTCCTGGCTGCCACATTCCACAGCCTCCTCTTGGCTGAGGTCTTCCTGTGTATGAAAAAGGGACATAGTTTTAGTTTTTTCTTCATCAATCACACACAATTTTTATCTCATGACTGTTGCAAATTGAATGTTAACAAATATAAAAGACTATCATTCTGACCCCAGCATTTTTCATTCTTGTCCCAATTATTTTTCCCCACTACTGTCTATTGATATGTAAAACACTTTATTAAATCAGCAATTAGTGATCAATAATAAAATCTAGTAAACATCATTTATTTATTGACCAGAAATCTGTAGAACAATGCTATACCTGACTCAAGCTGGGCTCCTCCACTTCTTCCTGGCTGGAAGTCCCAGGGTGGAAGGAAGAGTGGAAGGAAGGGTTGAGAGGGATTCCCTGACTTCAGTCTGGTCTGTCAGAAATCGCAGTCTCTCATAGTACCACAGCCTGAGGACATAAACGTCATCTGCTTCAGCTCCGTATCTCTGGGAATCCTGGATCTTCTTGCGCTCCCTAAGATAAGTGCTCCACAGGCCACCAATTTTGGCTTTTAAATAGGGGATGGTTGCCGTGAGAACCACCAGCTTCACCAACTCCAGCAGTTTCTCCAGCGCTGCCTGCCTCTTTTGTTTATGATTATAATGCGGGTGTTTGACCTGCCACAGACAGGGCAGCTCCCTGTACTTGTCTATGAACAGGGGGAGGAAGTTGTGATCATTGAAGCCATCCATTTTATCTGCAATACACAAGACAAACCCTAATGTCAGGCTAAAGTCTCCTAATCTTGTCCCAATATAGGCCTCAATCTATAAGCGTAGGCCCAAGTTTAAATGTTACCTTCGTTATCACGATCGACGCGTCCGATACTCCTTCCTCCGCTCACAGATCGTACATCGATGCACGCGTTGCGTTTTATATACACTGCGCATGCGTGAAACTCCGCCCACTCCTGACGTTCTTTCTAGTCTATTCCCTGTCCCTTCTCTTTCGGCGCAGTGGGGGAGAACACATAGCGGAGACACAACAGGTGCGTGATAATTACAGCAACGAGGAGGAGGAGGAAAGCCTGGAGCCAAAAACATCACGATCCCGGAGGAGAAGATTTAAGGCCTCAAATATGGCCTTTGTAGAGATGGTGGACATATTGAAGAGGGCCGATTATGATGGGAAGTATGGACCTTACCCAAACCCAAATGTCAGAAACGCCAAGATCATGGCAAAAGTTGTGAAGAATCTGCACAGGAATTTTGGGGTATGATGATCCAAGGAAACGGTGGTCGGACCTCAAATTGAGGGAGCACGATCAGTATAGAAGGATTAGGAGAGTTCTGCAAAAAAGTAAGTAGTCCTGTGTTCCTATTCTTTATTTTTATGACGTTCGTGCTGCTCCATGTGCTTTTCTTTACTGTTGTACACTTAAAAATGCCAACTTTCATGTTCATGGACACATTATTCATTCGTAGGAAACATTGTTTGTTCGGCCACTAAAACACCATGTTTTGTCCAGATGCAGTTCAATACATTTTTTCTGGCCTACGTCTCTTAAAATAAGTTTGTTGTCTAGATGGGTTTGTAACTAGAATGAAATGCAAACTAGATTCTGTGTATGAAAAAGAGGGGGAGTTGGGACTTTAGATGAAGCACGGCAAAGTGCCTCCATCCCGGTATATGGGTAATAATAAAGGGAAATTGGGACTTTAAATGAAGCGTTTGGATAGTGGAGGTAAATTACACCATGTTTGAATTTCACCATGGAATGTTTAATAATATACAAACAATACAAAGTATGGATTTCATGTACATATAAAAAGCGTGCACATGATTCTAGTGGTATAGCATAATAATGTAGGCGACAACATGCCAGATACTGACAATTGTACCCATATGGTAAACATACATCCACTGAGTAGGAACAAGTAATATAGTTGAATACATAAGATGGTGGTTCAGTAAGTATGGTTACATGTAAGATGCATCTGGGGCATCACAGCAAAGCTCAACACGTTTTGTGGATGGATGGATTTCCACTCATCAGGAGCTGATGCGTCCAAAAATTCCTATGGAATATGTATAGAAGTAAAATGAACCATATTAATAATGTAGAGAGTAAAAAGGTGAATGAACATCTAGTGTATATAAATATTGAACCAGACACACTCACCACCTCAGACAGCGAGTGCAGTGCATGGCGGTGGGTGCAGGGTGGGCTAGGAACATAGCCTCTCCACGGGAGCTGAGGCAGCATATAGATGGATGCGACAATCGGGCAGAGGAGGGAAGTGCAAAAAGTGGCGGAGATCTCATTAAACGGGGCTGAAGTGTAGTTATTGAAACGGATCATTTGTAGTAATAGTACTTAGGATATCAATTACTAATGAACCCAGTAAGTTCCATAGAAGGTGATAATATAAATCTAAATAGTGTAAAAAGGTAGTGGTGGGTCTATGTCATAAGGTGGTTATCATTTAAATGGATATAAAGTTGCAGGGATTGAGTGGGGGGAAAAAAGGGAGGGACAATAAAAATAAAATAAAATGAAATAATATGAAGTAAAAAGGACATTGTTTAACTAAAAAAATAAATAAAAAACTGAAAAGACAGGGTCACTGTGACAGACCTAGCCGGGACAGAGGCTGTTGGAGAGGAATGAATGCAAGCCTCTTGCCTTTTGATTATGGGCCCTGGATTTTCAATGGAACTGTACTAATCAGACTCAGTCATGTATATATGTATATATTGTATGTTGTTTGATTCTGTTGGAGACTCCTTGCTGTGGTCATTGGGATTTGTGTCCCTGAAGAGGGAGGGGGGATTCCTCCAGCAGCCCCCTGCTGATAAGACTGATTCATACTGTTGGGACACATCCTGTGAGGAGATGCTGGTGTCATCAACTCCAACTACCTGTGTTTATGTTAATTGAATGAGCTGATCACATTGTCCTCTATACAATGTAGGAGATGGGACGACTCCTATTGGAGCTGCTGCTATTGTGAGAAAATGTCCTGTGATAATTAACTCAGTCTGGGCAATAGGTCATGTCTCAGTCACCTAGGCTGTATAAAGGATTAGTTAATTAGCTCCTGTTAATTAGGTTAATTAGGTTACAGTTGTATTGTTAGAGGAGGTTCCAACAGGATATAAAGTCTTGTAATTTTGATTCTAAATAAAGTGAGTTCATGTTAGGAACAAGCAAGTGTCGCCTTGTTTTGTGCTCAGAGAGGTTGGAATATCTGATATCGGTATACAGACTGGAAGGAAGTGGTATATGACGAAAGCACTCAAGCGGAGTGTGGGGCGTTCCGTGACATTGGTGGCAAGCAGCGGGAAAGCTTCCTGAAGTCTGGGACATCCAAACCTCCAACTGGATCCAAGATCAGCATAGCAGACTTCAGTCACCCCAGCGGAGATATGGACCTGGCATCAGAGTTCCCGGGGCTGCTGCGGATCATCCTTTCAACATACACCAGGACTGTGTCTGAGGATGAATACCTGGAGCTCAGGCATCAAATTCGGGTGGAGCTCTGGATTGGAGCCCTCCAGCTCGCTGGTATAAAACAGGGCAAGTGCTTTCCAACCCAAGAGCAATGGGCCAGTGACCAACGGGCATTGCGGATGGCATTCCTGGGAGAGCGGCCCCAGGAGCAATAGGTGAATGAGTTGGACAGGCTGGTCCAGCAGGAGATAGAGCTGGACAATCGTTATCGGGCTCTACATTGGCACGCAGAGCAGGGATATTTAGGGGAGACAACAGAATGCTCTCCTGAGGGATATGACTTTGGAGGCCCTGGATTGCCGTGGGAGAGCCTTACAGATCATTTTAAGTTTGGCGATGAAGGGGAACCTGACCTTGAGGACCTGCGAGAATATAGAGAGGCTATGCTCGGTCTTGCAGGGGTCTCAGAGCTCAAACCTGATCTGTACCATTTGCCAAGGAAGGAACAGCATCTGGAAAGGGCATACAGGAAACTGCTAGAACACATTCAGCAGCATGCCAGAGAATCGACAGTGGAAAATCTGAAGATTGCCGTCCCCAAACCTGAAGTGCTGACCACAGGGCAGAGTTCTGCTAACCTCTGTCCAGCACTGATAACATCTTCTGGGTTCCATGGACAGGAGATGGTGAACCTCTATCCCCAGACACCAGTTGCAGAGACAGGGGATTTGAAAGACTTTTCTACTGAGGAAGAACAACCTGGTCAGCCTCCAGCAGAAGAGGAACTGTTATTAGGGCCAAACGTCACTGCTCTGCTCAGCACCAACAGAAGTATCTGTGAAGTTACAAGTAACTTCCCCAGCTGAAGCGCTGGCAACCGGACAGAGGGTGCAAGACCTCTGCCCCACACCTGTGGCAGTTTCGGAGGCTCAGGGTGAGAAGGTGGCAATCACTTCCCAACAGCAGTTACAGGGGGAGAAGGGAGAGGAGGTGTGTGTTGTCCCTCCCCAACAGTTGGCCAGGGTGGAGGAAGCGGCCTTCCCTCCCCAGCAAAGATCAGTGCACCTGGGAGACAGTACCATAGACATGTCGTCCAAGCAACCAGATGAGGGAATGGAAAAGGAAGCAGCCGGCTCACCTCCCCAATGGCAGCTACACAGTTTGGGAGTGGAGGAAGCCAGCCTCCTGATCCCAACGGTTAGCCGGAGCGAGGATGCGGAGTCCCCAGCAGAAGTGCTGGCAACAGGGCAGAGTGTTACCAACCTCTGCCCAGCACCGGCAACAACTACAGAGTTCCAGGTAGGCGGGGCAGTCGGCCTCCCTCCCCAACAGTTAGCCGGAACAGATGGTGTGGGGTTTCCAGCAAAAGGGCTGGCAACAGGGCCGAGGACTGCTGGACTCTGCCCTCAACTAACAGAGGATGGATTTCCTGTGAAGGTGGATGGGACTTCAGTCTCCACCTGTATGCCCCAGGGATGCTGGGCAGTTGGCCCAGATCCCCAACAGCATGACAGAGTGAGCCCAGTCACCCTGTCTTCTCTCCAGCGGCAGAAAGGACTCCAGGGAGAAGGGCCAGTCCGGGCCTCTCCCCAGCGGCGGATATGTTCTTTGAGAGAGGCAGAGGTTGGCTGGGTGAGTAATACTCTGTTTGGAACAATTTGTTTGGGGTACTGTGTGGGTACAGGCAGTAGAGGACTGGAACTATGGACTAACTTCGGAGTCAACCCGTCTGGGGTCTCCTCTGTGTTAGTTGCCTGCCGAAAGGGGAGAAATGTGACAGACCTAGCCGGGACAGAGGCTGTTGAAGAGGACTGAATGCAAGCCTCTTGCCTTTTGATTATGGGCCCTGGATTTTCAATGGAACTGTACTAATCGGACTCAGTCGTGTATACATGTATATATTGTATGTTGTTTGATTCTGTTGGAGACTCCTTGCTGTGGTCATTGGGATTTGTGTCCTTGAAGAGGGAGGGGGATTGCTCCAGCAGCTCCCTGCTGATAAGACTGATTCATACTGTTGGGACACATCCTGTGAGGAGATGCTGGTGTCATCAACTCCAACTACCTGTGTTTATGTTAATTGAATGAGCTGATCACATTGTCCTCTATACAATGTAGGAGACGGGACGACTCCTATTGGAGCTGCTGCTATTGTGAGAAAATGTCCTGTGATAATTAACTCAGTCTGGGCAATAGGTCATGTCTCAGTCACCTAGGCTGTATAAAGGATTAGTTAATTAGCTCATGTTAATTAGGTTAATTAGGTTACAGTTGTATTGTTAGAGGAGGTTCCAACGGCATATAAAGTCTTGTAATTTTGATTCTAAATAAAGTGAGTTCATGTTAGCAACAAGCAAGTGTCGCCTTGTTTTGTGCTCAGAGAGGTTGGAATATCTGATATCGGTATACAGACTGGGAGGAAGTGGTAATGGAGGAAGCACTCAAGCGGAGTGTGGGGCGTTCCGTGACAGTCACCAATAGAAAAAATCTCACCCAACAGTCGCACACAGGCACCACCAGTATTCCATGAGGCATGTGTGCATTGACCCCAAGAGGAGACTAGCCGTGGACACAGCTTGCTCCAAGAGTGGGGTATATGTGTATGCCTCCAACGCCACGTGGGTGCAAGCCGAAGGGTGAGGGACCGCACCTGAACTAAGTAAATACTCAAGAGCGGTGCAAAGATACCCCCCAATGGGAACACCGGGATCTAACACAACACACGTCGGTGTAATGACGTCAGAACTGACGTCATACGTACGACATAGGAGACGTGGCGCTGATGTGCAGAGGGGCGTCCGCCCGAACCTCCTGATCACAGAGTGAAAGGGGGAGGAGGGGAGGAGGGGAGGACCCACTGCCGCATCGCAGCTCCCACACAGAGGAGGGAACCCAGCCCAACCCGACAGCCCAAACAACCACATAGAGCACAACACTGGCCGGGTGGTAAACATGCATGGGACACTTAGAAATTGATAGCCATGTGGGACACTGAATCTGTGCCAGGCATGTTGCCTATAAAAACAATGTATAGAAATAAATACCATATATACAACTAACTTGATACAAGTACAAAAGAGCAGTATACTTGTATACATATAAATTTTATGCAGTATATAAACCTTAAAAAAATAGATTCTGTGTAAGGAGAGGACACTCAGCAGCTGTGGACACATCTGGACGCTGGAGCACTAGTGTGGGACACAAGAACACCCTTTTTATTAGGGGGCCCACATAGGTGCTCCAGTGTATACTATAGGGGTGTCTCCATCTGTGAAGCTTGTACAAAACAGGTAAGTATTCAAGCTTAAATAATACAAAAAACAGTGCTGCGCAAATAAAAGTCCTTAAATCAACATGTAGAGAAATGTAGTGACAGGATTTAGAAGACAGGAACCATCAGTGACAATATACAGGCTGAGAGCAATAACTGGATGGTGACCAATATCCCTCCACCGGACATAGATGGCCCCTCACCTCAGATATTCGACCTGAAACAGGTCACACCGCATATAATAGCTGGATCAATGGATCAATCTGTATGGATGGTGGTGTCTCCCTAATTTCCCAACACTCAGCATAGTAATGACAGATGCATATGAAATGAGAAGGCAAACAGCATAGTGCTCTCCGTAGCTACTTTATTTGAATGATAAAAAGTGGATATAAAGAGAAGAAAAACACTCACAGAAACCGGCATTCCGATCCGAGTGCCGGCTGACAGGCTTGTGATTGTCTCTGTCGGATGACCGCGGGTGACGTCATGCGCTCCTGACCCCCGTACGCGTTACGACCTGTAGGCGGGACTTCATCGGCGCCCACAAATAAAGTAGCTACGGAGAGCACTATGCTGTTTGCCTTCTCATTTCATATGCATCTGTCGTTACTATGCTGAGTGTTGGGAAATGAAGGAGACACCACCATCCATACAGATTGATCCATTGATCCAGCTATTATATGCAGTGTGACCTGTTTCAGGTCGAATGTCTGAGGTGAGGGGCCATCTATGTCCGGTGGAGGGATATTGGTCACCATCCAGTTATTGCTCTCAGCCTGTATATTGTCACTGATGGTTCCTGTCTTCTAAATCCTGTCACTACATTTCTCTACATGTTGATTTAAGGACTTTTATTTGCGCAGCACTGTTTTTTGTATTATTTATGTCTTTGAGGTATTTTTTTTGAATTGACCTTAGTGCCTGCTTGCATTTACTTTCTTGTGTCCACTTATTAGTCAGCGCTGAATTTAATTATACTTCAAGTATTCAAGCAATGTTTCATATTCCTATTTCTGCCATCAAATATCTGTGCTAACTATACCTATTTTTTTTCACACAGGAGAGAAAAGACTTGGAGGACACCACTCATCAGAGGAGACCACGGACCCCCCATCTCAGGAAGAAAGGGAAATCCCTCAAAACCAACCAGAGGAGGAGGAAGGATACGTTATAGAAATTGCCACAACAGGTGAGTGTCTGCGACCACAGCTTCGGGTAAGAGATGGATGCCGGCATATTTATAATACATGGTGTTTTGTTTCTTTTTTGTTTTTTTTTTATAAATCTTTATTTATAAAAGACAGGATATCACATTGCAAGATTATAAAACTGTGAGTATAGATTCACATCCATCTGGATGAACGTTTTTTAGGTGATAAACCAGTCCTTTTTTCTTGTTTAACAAAAAGAATGAGTAACATAGGGGAAAAAAAAAAAAACAAGAACATCGATGTTATCAGTCATGTATATTAAATACTAGACAGTCACTTTTTATCTGGTGTAGCTAGCATTGATAAAAAGAAAAAGGAAAAAAATACACCAACAGTGTGCCAGGTAACAAAAAAATAAAAGCATGCTTGTCTTAGTCCCAGGACTATAAAAGCTGGACAGGTCTTTCCCAGGGTTTAGGCTAAGTTCAGTTGTGCAGACAATCTATAAGGTGGGCCGAGCGGGGTCACGCGGAGAGAGGGGGGCAACATACGCCTCCGACTAACCTCTCTCCGCGCTCCCCACCTCCCAGCCCCCCCCAAAAATTACCCAACAAAGCCATATCAGCATAATGACGCTAGAACACCCCCTGTCCGGGGTGTCTCATGGCCATAAATCTCCAAGGACCATCCGGCTCCTTTGCTTAGTCATTTCTTATCTGTCACCTGGCAACAAACATATTATTTTGTTTTTAAACGGGTAAACATAACTAGTTAAAGCTCAATAGAGTATTTAGGAAAGAGGAGAGAAGAAAAGAGAAGAAAAATAGTCTGGAACGTACCTGGGAACCTGCGTCCAGCTCCGCCCCCCGTCAAGGCCCTCCCGACAGCACCATACTTACTAAAAATTAGTACAGTAGAAGGGAACACATGTCCCCTAAGTGTTTGTCACCTTAGTTTATCTCGGGTCTTGGTTCTCTGCTCCCCTCTGTGGGTCAATAAGGCGTCCTTTCAAGGATGGGTCAGCTAGCTCAAGAAGTGCTATGTCTAGGCTAGAAGGAATGAGGCTTAAGTCTGAAGTATATATTGTCCAGGGTTGCCACATCGCTGTGAAGCGGTCTCTAACTCCTTTACATGTGGCAATCCAGTCCTCTGCCTCACGGATATCTCCCACTTTGCGATACCATTCCTCTCTGGATGGGACTTGCGACCGCTTCCAGTATATAGGGAGAAGCCGCTTTGCCGCATTAAGCAAGTGGGGCAGTATACTTTTTTTATACTGGCGTATTGGCATGGGAGGAATGTGTAGCAGGGAATGTTCCGGAGAGAGAGGAATTTCAATGCCCATGATATCTTTAATTTGTGATTTAATATCCTCCCAGTAGCATTTAATTGCAGGACAGTCCCACCAAATATGGAGGAGAGTGCCTTTGTGACCACAACCTCTCCAACATAGTTCCGACGTTGCTGGATATATTTTCGCTAACTCTGCTGGTACCCGGTACCAGCGCATCATTATTTTGTAATTCATTTCTTGCGTATTAGAATCAATGGAACTAGACCGAGTAAGCTGATAAAGGGCAGATAGCTGGGCAGAAGTAAAGACTATCCCCAGGTCTCGTTCCCACATCCTGATGTATGGTGGTTTCACTGTTGGAGTAGCAAAGCTGAGTAACTGATACAGTCCCGAGATCATATGTGGAATCGGCTCTTCGTCTATGAATAGGCGTTCAAACGGTGTAAGGGAGGAAGTATCTCTTATAGAGCTTCCGTGTTGTTTAAAAAAGTGATGGAGTTGCCTATATCGCCAAAAGTCCATAGGGAAACTCCCTGACTGGGCTCTGAGGGCTTCTAGTGAGACTAATTTACCACTTTCCATCAATTTACCACAGCAGGCATTACTGTCATCCACCCAGGAGCCAAAAAATCCTATCTGTTCCACAGGCAGGAACCATTGGTATCCTCCCAGCGGGGCCAGAGGTGACACGGGGGGTGCCAAGTCCAAATTAGTATTGAGTCGGTCCCAGGCTTTCAAAAGCTGGGTCGTCAATGGAGACGCATAGATTGATAATCCCCTGTGCTCCCGGGCCAACCACGGGGCATATGCCAGATTTCTTCCCGCTATATATTTTTCCAATGAGACCCATATTTTGGAGTGTGTGTGGAAGCGCCAGTTTAGTATCCTTTGTAAGACCATAGCTCGATAATATTTTTGTGCGTCTGGAAGGCTCAGGCCCCCCATATCCCTGTGGCGCCTCAGTAATCTAATGGCGATTCTCGGTCTCTTATTGTTCCACACAAAGGTGGATATTGTACTGGTTAATTGAGTAAAAAAACTCTTAGGTAAGGCCACAGGTATCATCTGCATGTAAAACAGTACCCGGGGTAAGACATTCATTTTAATAATATTAAGCCTTCCAGTCCAAGTGAAGGCTGTCTTAGCCCACTGAGTCAGGTCTTTCCTCACGTTTGTTATTAAGAAAGGGAAGTTAGTGGTGAATAAGGTTTCAAATCTATCTGTCAGTCTTATACCTAAATATTTTAGGGATGATTTAGTCCAAGTAAACGGGAAAGCAGTTTTTAGTCGGTCTGTCAGGGAGGATGTCATTTGGATGGGTAATAACTCTGACTTCGTGTAGTTAATTTTGAAATTAGACAACTCTCCAAAATTTTGAAGTTCCCGCATCAGATTAGGCAACGAGACTAGAGGCTCTGTGATGTGGAATAGCACATCATAAGCGTAGGCCGAAAGTTTATGTTCTGTGGGACCTACCGTAAGCCCCTTAATGTTTGGATTTGCCCTAACAGTGCGCAGGAATGGTTCCAGCACAAGGGCGAACAAGAGTGGGGATAGGGGACACCCCTGCCTCGTGCCATTTCTGATCGGGAACCTCGTAGAGAGAGAACCATTCACTTTTACTTGAGCATGCGGGTCTGAGTACAGGGCCATTATCCAAGTAAGCATATGGGAGCGAAGGCCCAAAGCTTCCAACGTAGCCCGTAAAAAAGTCCAGTCCACCCGATCGAAGGCTTTCTTCGCATCGGTGGATAAGATCAAGTAAGGGTGGGGCGCGGGAGATGTTCGGGCCCAGTGGATTAGGTGGATTGCTCTAATTGAGTTGTCCCTAGCTTCCCTGCCAGTAATGAACCCTGTTTGATCGGGGTGGACTATTAGTGGGATTAGTTGTTTTAGTCTGGTCGCTAGGATCTTGGCTAGTATTTTAATATCTACGTTGAGAAGAGATATGGGTCTGTAGCTCTGGGGCATAGTGGGGTCTTTCCCTTCTTTGGGTATTACTGAAATGTGAGCTAGTAAGGCTTCGTTAGGGATAGCTGCGCCGTCTGCTATGGTATTAAAGTAGCTACACATTGATTCAGATAGCAGAGGTAAAAACATCTTGTAATAGGCCTTGGAGAACCCATCAGGGCCTGGGCTCTTCCCGTTGGGTAGAGAGTTCACCGTGGCTTCTATCTCAGTGACAGTGATGGGTGCTTCTAATGCAGAACATTGTTCGTCTGTCAGTGCTGGCAGTCCAGAAGCGGTCAAATATGTTTGGATGGCTGTTTTCCGTATGGCCTGGGTCTCTGGGGTCTGTGTCGAATTTAGGTTATATAATGTGTTGTAATAGTCCCGGAATCCAGAGGCTATCTGGGAGGGTCTAACTGTGTACTCACTTGTGGGGAGGCGTAACTTATGCACATGCATAAGTGCTCGTTTTTTTCTGAGGGCTCTAGCCAGCATACGGCCGCATTTGTTGCCATGTTCATAGTATTTATGTGATAGATATCGCGTTCGCCTGCCTGCCTGTCTGTCCAGTAGTCGAGAGAACAAATCTCTCAAGTCTATCAAAGCCCTCAGAGCCTCCGGGTCGTTGTTCTGTTTGTGTCTAAGTTCCGCTTGCTGAAGCGCTTGGAGTACCCTGTCAAAGTCTGCTTGCCTAGCTTTCTTCAATCTAGATCCCTGGGAGATCAGTTCGCCTCTCACCACTGCTTTGTGGCCCTCCCACACAGTCCCCTTACTCAGCCCCTCTGTAGTGTTTTCTTTAAAGTAATGGGACAGGACCTTTTTGACCTCAGAAACAGCTACAGCATCGTCCAACAGAGATTTGTTCAAGTGCCACGACCAAGTCCTACCGCTGCTCTGTGGCAAAACCAGGGAGGCCATTACTGGGGCATGGTCAGAGATCATTATATTTCCGATGGACGAGGACTGCAGCAGCTCTAGGGCCAAATGATCTACACAGATCAGGTCTATACGGGTATAGACGTCATGTGTTTTTGAATAGTAGCTGTAGACTCTGTCAACCGGGTGAAGAATTCGCCAACTATCTAAGAGTCGGTGTGTTTGCAGGGTTTTACGAAAATGTTTTAAAAAAGCATGTGAGTGAGAAGGGCGCTTGTGCGAGGTGTCTAGTTGTGGGTCCGGACTAATATTAAAATCGCCTCCCAAGATCAGAGGGCCCTCTCTAAATTCGGCCAGTCTATCAAGTGTATTGTCTATGAAGGTGAGTTGGTTTGAATTAGGGGCATAGATCGTAGCAACTGTGATCTTCTGCCCAGCTATGATCCCCCTAAGAAAGACATATCTCCCCAAGGAGTCTACCTCAGTGTCAGTTACTTGGAGGGGGCAAGACTTATGTATGGCAATAGCCGTACCTCTTGATTTCGCAGTAGGCAAATTGCTGAGAAACCATTGGGTATATATGTGATTGGGCAGTTTGGGCAGTGAGTGTGGAGAGAAATGTGTCTCCTGTAAAAGAACCACCTGAGCCCCTGATCGCTTAAGTTCCCACCACATCTACTACGTTTGGATGGGGAGCAGAGACCTCGCACATTGTATGAAATTACCTTAAGTGATGCCATAGGAAGAGCTCGGGATGAGTAGTTTTCGCAGTGATCTAGTGGGCACAGAACGGGAGGCGGAGCCGGAGGCAGTCCCTACAAAAGAGTATACAGTAGAAGAGAGTAAACAGAAGGGAAGGAAGAAGACAAAGTTAAAGTAAGTAAGACAAATTGCAAGGTACATTAATATGAACATTACCACAACGTGGTATACCTGTGAGCCAGATATCAGGCCTACCCCTGTTAGGGAAAGATGCCCGAGACCCGTCTCTGATTCCAAATATAGGAAATATATACCTAAAAAGGTATGGCCTACGTGGGGGACGTGGACCATCACGAGAGGGAGGGGAGCAAGGGCCAGCCCCAATCCACCGCCCTCTCCTGATCAATAGGCAGTACACATTATACAGTGTATGGGAGAGGGGAGTTTCTATAATAACAAAAACAAAAGTTCGCAGCTCTTTCTTGAGGTGAGGAGAAAAATTCAAAAAGATAAATATGAAAAATAGGGGGGGGGGGACCTCAAAAAAAGAGAAAAAAGTGCTAAACAGAGAACTGGGTAAGCAGGGCGTCCAGAATCCGAGCCTGACTTGGCAAGTTCAGAGCTATGGCTTCCGTATCTTCTCCTGGGATATTCTCACAAGTTCAAAGCCAAGTTCCTGATCAGGGGCATTCATCCCAGGATAGGTGGTCGCGTGTAGCTTCGTGTGCATATGTGGCTCTGTCCCAATTGCAGGCGGCATGTCTGTGTTAGTGGTCAGGGGCCCTGCACAAAAAGTGGTCAATCAGATGAGGTTCTGTAACATACGGGGAGAACGTTTCTCTCGGAATGCAGATCAAAGGTAGGGCAGCTTCCTTTAGTGCCTTGGTGACACAGGTCCCATAGGAGAGGTGGATGCAGGGCGTCTGCGGTCTCGCCTGTGGCTCCTACGGTTGGCCGTGAGCCAAGGCTGGGGTAGCTGTATGTGAGGATGATCACTCGGACCTCTCCAGTCTGGGAAGTCCACCGGCTCCAGACCCAGGGTCTCTAGGAAAAATTGAAGGTCGTCTTTAGTGCGTAACGTCACATTCTTCCCCTCTTTGGTTGCTTGTAGATAGAAAGGGAAGCCCCAGCAGTAGGGTAGACCTGCCTTCTGAAGGGCCTCAAGCAGGGGCCGCAGGGCTCTGCGTTGCATGAGCGTGCGTCTTGATATGTCCTGATAAAAGTACAGGTGCGCTCCATCAAAATCAAAGTATTGCTTCCCACGCATTTTCTGCATAATTCTGTCTTTTAGTGTATATTTATGAAGCTTGCAGATGATATCCCCTGGATTATTTGCATCTTGGGAGGGTGGTCTGAGGGCCCTATGGGCTCTGTCTATCTCCACAAGAGCCATGGCCGGTAATCCCAGTATTTCTCGGAAGACGTCTTCTAGCGTGGGAATAATATCCTTTGGTGCCGTGGCCTCTGGTAAACCGCGTATGCGTATATTTGCTCTCCTGCTGCGGTTTTCAAAGTCATCTAACTGACACAACAGGGCTTCTATTTTCTGATCCTGAGAGTTGCATCTGTCTTGTAGTTTAACAATAGTCGGCAGCACCTCATCCAGCCTCTGCTCCACAGTTTCCACCCTGCTTCCCAAGTGAGAGTTATCTGTCTTGAGCTGGGCTATATCTTCCCTGAAGGCCTTCTCAACCCTGGCAGTGAATCTCTCTAGGTCTTCCTTGGTGGGGAGGGACCAAATATGGCGCTTTATGTCTCCTTCCCCTAAAAAATCCGCCATGTCAGGGCCCTGATCATGGGAGGCAGAGGATCCCGGGGAGAGTGGAGGGGCTGTATCACTCACCAACCGCGGGGAAGAAATCTGGGAGTGCTGGTGCTGCTGCTGCTGTTGCTGCTGCTGCTGAGCCAGGGTCTGTGTGGCTTTGGTTGTCTTGCTAGCCAACGGCGTCGGCGCCATCTTGGAGGCCTCGTATCCGGGCACGGCGTTCGGGCCGAAATATGTCTCCAGCTGCTCCTGCCGTGAGCTCTCCGCTCTTGAGTGCTGTGAGAGAGCCCTCCGTCCTTACGACATGTTCTCCGGTGTTCCGGAGGCGATGACTCCCCTCTGTGCAGCTTGTAATGCGGCGGTGTATCGGGAGCTGAGGGAACACGCGTCCTCACTCCTCCATAGCCAGGCCACGCCCCCGTGTTTTGTTTTTTTGTTTTAGGTGATCGTGATGTTGTGGAAGAGGAATGTAATTTCACAAGTGAAAGTGCCCAGATCCTCATCGGGGAGATAATGGGGTGTAATAGGGATTTAGAAAACATAAAGCAAAACATCAATGATGTTCAAAACAAAATGAAGAACATCATTGGTGTTTTAGGGAGAATATAAAACACCCTGAAATCCCTAACTTATTGCAGGTTTATTGTTGTTTTTATGACAAATTTTTGACATATTATAGAAAAGACAAATTTTGAACATGCACACAGTGTGTCAACATGTGCTATCTGCCATCACGGGAGATCAATGTATGCGTTTTGTCGGTGCAACCCCTTCCTTAATAATAAAGTAGCTGAGAGGAAGGGGTTGCACCCACAAAACACGTCCATTGATCCCCCATGATGGGAGCTAGCACATGTTGACATCAGGCAATTTGTGTGCATCTTCAAAATTTGGCTTTTCCAGGGGTGACATCACCCCATCTGCTGAACGCAGTATCAAACACAGTTTATAAATACTCATGTCTGATATTGCCTTCACTTTCTATAAAAGTTGAACTTTGTAAGTTCCAGAGTTGTGTATTTTTTATGGTTTAAAACATTCCTGTTTTACCTTAAAAGGCAATTACTACTTATTATTAATGTGACCTAAAAAATTATTATACAACAAACATGTTGGTTTGTTCAAAAACCCTTTCAGAAACACACATATGATTGTGCTTTGATTAAAAGATTGATAATCAACAATGTGTGGCTTCTTCTTTCAATTCTCAAAAGCAGTTTTTGGAGTAAAGTTGTTGTTTTCAGTGACAATGGGGGTTATTTACTAAAGGCAAATCCACTTTGCACTACAAGTGCAGTTTCAGTGCAGTTTCAAGTGCACTTGTAATGCAAAGTGTATTTTCCTTTAGTAAATAACACCCAACAGTGCTTTATAATTTTACACAATCACGCCATTTTCATGACTCCCCAAATTTCAGTCATGGTCAGCTAAAAGAAAGCCAAGCAGTAAATCTAAGCAAATATTTTTTTCAGTTTAAAATATATTTTTATTTAAAAAATGTCTCAAACATTGTCTGGCATATCGATGGCCCCCCTACCCGCAAAGTATTGCAGGTATCTTATACGGACCTCGCGGGGGGGCAAGCCAGGATGGCCAGCTTCAATTGCCGTCAGGGTTTGTTCATTAATATTAATTCCGGCCTCAGGCCCAACTGAGCCAGCATAGTTCCAAGAATTTCTCCTTAAAAATTTGTGGAGAACACAGCAAGCCAGGATGATGTGATTGAGTTTATATTCTGCCATGTGTATCGGTGTAAGAAATAGGCTGGCCATTATTCCAAACGTGTTCTCCACCACTCTTCTGGCTCTGGCCAGCCGGTATTTAAAAACCCTCTGGTCCGGGGTGAGGGCCCCCATAGGGAATGGCCGCATAAGATGGCCCCCCAGTGCAAACGCTTCATCCGCAACGAAGACGAATGGGACTCCTTCCGCATTGTCTTCTGGAGGTGGCAAGCCCAAGCTGCCATTCTGGAGGCACCTGTAGAACTCTGTCTGGGCGATGACTCCACCATCTGACATCCGGCCATTCTTCCCCACGTTCACATACAGGAACTCGTAAGTAGCCGACACCACCGCCAATATCACAATACTATTGAACCCCTTGTAGTTGTAATAGTATGACCCCGAGTTGGGGGGTGGGACTATGTGGATGTGTTTCCCATCAATTGCCCCGACGCAGTTGGGAAAGTCCCACCGCTGGGCAAAGTGGGAGGCCACAGTCTTCCATTCCTGTGGGTTGGAAGAAAACTGTGGAGTCAAACAAGAGAAAAAAATGAATCATTTTGCACATAAACATTGCATGCAGATTAGACACAAACATTCTTGGCCAACATCAGTATAACACTTATTTTAGGGAGTATTTAAAGACAAAGGTATAAGGTCCACCTATCAGATTCCCCCCCCCCCTCATGGGCCATTTTAAAAATTTTAGGGGGGGATGTTTTGGACAGTTAACCCTCTCCACTTCATTGAGAAATGGGTGCCTAAATAATGTGTATTACTTTGGCCAGCCCCTCCTTACTTACACTATTGGCAGCCCACTGAACAGGTAAGAAGTGTCATAATACAAAGATATAAATACACACTGTACACATTTTAGCACATTTTTACATTCTGCTATTACCTATCAAGATAATAATAGGATACAAAAACTTTAAACAGTACCATTTGAAAGTATTCAGGCAGGCCCTTGCACTACATGCTTTGGGGAATTCATACAGAAATCTGACCACAAAAGAGGTAGGTATAGTGTGTATGGGTTTGGCAAAGTCAGCAGATAGAGAATTGGTATCAGCTGATTTAGCAGTTGGGGGGGAGGGAGTGAATGATTTTGTGAATGATTGAATGAGTGAATGATTTTGGGACCCAAAAAAAAGCCTCTGGCACTCTGCCTGAATTTAAAGCACAAATAACATTTTTACACATTTTAGGGGTTGTTTAGGGTAAAGCACTACTATGGAGCTAACAAAATACATTGTTAAGTGACTAGACGAGGTGGATATAGGCCCAGGAGAGCATGCTGGGGAGGTTAGTAAAGGCAAATATGCATGAAGGACAACATTTTAAAAAAAAATCCAGCATGCATGAGGACAAAGGGGACATTCACAGCATATTACAATCATGGTAATTAGAGAATGAGGAAACACATACAATATATTATCAAACATTAAATACAATAAAATGTGATGTTAAAGGATAAAAATCTTACCTTAATATAGTCCTTCTGCAGGACCTGGATGATGGCAGAACAGGTCTCTGGGATAATGATCCCCAGAGCCTGGGGGGAGATGTCTGTCGAGAACTTGAGGTCCTGCAGGCTTCTACCACCAATCTTTTTCTTTTTTCTCCTCCTACAGACACGCCTATACCAAATTAATATGGCATTCAAAACGCCCAAGGCTTAGCTACAATAAACTCACATCCCCGAAATTGAAGGGAGGTATAGGTTTCCCTGACATCCACAGGTACTACTGGGCTTACAACCTAACCAGGATATTCGACTGGCACGTTCATTTTCAAACGAAAGCATGGGTTAATCATGAAGACTCGTTTTCCAATACCCCATTGCGCTCTCTCCCTTGGATTAGGCCTCATCATTACCCACAAAACGTCAAAGAACAACCATTACTAGGTCCCACGATAAATACCTTTCAGGTGGTCTGCAAGAAATGAAATCTGTCCTCTTTCCCTAGCCCACTTACCCTGATTACACAAAATTCTGATTTTCCACCAGGCCTCGCAGAATCCTTTATTGTCGAACTGGGACCGGATATTCCCAATCGCGCTGAAAACTTTTTTGATAACGGGTCCTTCCTAACTTACAACGCCCTTTCCTCCCAAAGACCAAGTCGCACTCTCTCCTGGCTTACCTACTTACAAATTAGGCACTTTCTAACACCAAACCTTTATCAGGTTGGCACAGGGAGCACACCCCTATGAAGCAACTTGCATCAAAACAGAACCCCAAAGACAGGTAATCTCTGAATTATGCACAAGCATGTTCCCTGATTGCGACCCTAAACAGAACAAATCCGGTCTTCAATGGGAGAGCAAACTTTAGTTAGACTTGACATCAGAGGATTGGGAACGCATCTACACCCATATCCACATATCCTTTTCTTCCCACAAATAGAGCTTTCTTTTAATGGTATTTGATCATCTCTGCGTTTTTTTATTTTTTGCGCTATAAACAAAAAAAGAGTGACAATTTTGAAAAAAACAATATTTTGTACTTTATGCAGTAATAGCTTCATTTTTTTTTTAAAAAAGCAAATTTTTTCCTCAGTTTAGGCCGATATGTATTCTTCTACATATTTTTGGTAATAAAAAGAGCAAAAAGCGTATATAGATTGGTTTGCGCAAAAGTTATAGGGTCTACAAAATAGGGGATAGATTTATGGCATTTTTATTATTATTATTTTTTTTACTAGTAATGGCAGCGATCTGCGATTTTTATGGAGACTGCGACATTATGGCGGACACATCGGACACTTTTTGGGTCGATTGACAATTATAGAGCTATCAGTGCTATAAAAATGCACTGATTACTGTATAAATGTCACTGGCAAGGAAGGGGTTAACACTAGGGGCGATCATGGGGTTAACTGTGTTCCCTATGTGTGTGTTCTAACCGTGGGGGATGGGACTGACTATAGAAGATGAGAGATCGTGGTTCCCAACTCGTAGGAACTCACGATCTCTCTCCTTACAGAACTGGGATGTGTGTGTTTACACACACGTCCCTGTTCAGCCTCTTGTGCCCGCAATCGTTCGTGGCCGGCGGTCATCGCGACAGCCAGTCACGAGCATTGGCATCCACGCTGGGCAGCAAGCACGTGGTCGCCTTCTATCCCACTTAAAGGGACCGATGTATAGCTACGATGGTTCGCGGGATCGTGCCGAACTACCGCAGTATAATGACGGCAGCTGGTCGGCAAGTGGTTAACGTATCAGTCCTAGAAAACGGGTTTAAAGTCTATTCAAAATGGTAAAGAACACCTGTTAAACTACACAAATTCTACCCTAACGTCTAACAACTATAGTGGCGTTGTAATAAAGAACTTGGAACACTCCTCCACATATGGTGGTCATGTCCAGACATACGGCTTTTCTGGATGGAGGTTCATCAACTCATTTACAATATCACAATCTTTACACCAGACTACACACCAACCCAATACCTCCTTCATCATACCTCATTACCTCAGAAGCACTACCTTAAGTCTCTTCGCCTCCATCTGTTCAACGTGGCTAAAATGTGTGTTCTCTTCATTGGAAAGAAACAAATACCACTACCATTGCCAAATAGAACCAGAAAACTCAGAAAATAGCAGAGCTGGAGGATCTGGTAACACCAAGCCAGAAATACTCCATCGAAATTCTACAAAATTTGGGCTTGCTGGATAGATTACATGAAATCTGCAAATCCTCCCTGAGTACTCCTCAAACTAACCCAAACCATTAAGTACCTGGGGCCTTTGGGGGAGAAGAAATAAATGCTGTCTCTACACTTCATTTTACACCTCTATGATTAACCTTATTCTTCCTGAGGTTTTTTTTTTTGTTTTGTTTTTTGACCCTGTCCCTGCCCCTCCTTTAGAATGTCATGACCATCTACCCTTAATCCGCCCCCTCTTCTCTTTCATATCGCCACGTCTCCCGCATATCCAGTAAGTGTTGATGTGTTAATGAACCCAACACCATATTGGCAATTGAAATAGCTCAGAATAGGTTTAGTCAGCGGCCCGGTGTCCTGATGTTCATGGATAGATAATTCTCAAAAGAGCAAGATCTGCTTCCATGTTTTGTAACACAGAAATATGGTTACAGAGTCCAGTTGTTACATGCCTAGTATACTGGTCTTTCTTGGGGGAGTTATGATTATGTTTTTGTTTTCGTTGTTTCTCTCATACATATGCCACAGGCAATATGAAAAATATTTACTGTTTATCCCCTTCCCGCCGACCGTACGCACATATGCGTACTCGGCTTTCCGGGGTTATACCGGGATGATGCCCGCAGCTGCAGGCATCATCCCGGTACCGTTGTTTTCAGCGGGCGATCGGCTACCCGTGTATAACAACCGATGTGGCTAAAAGCCGCTCGGTTGTTATACCGGAGGAGCGGGAGGGGACATCCCCCCCCTCCCGCCGCCTCCCGCCGCTGTTACCGGGCCTCCCGTGCAATCGGGAGTCCCGGTGTCCGTTCGGCTGCCATCGGCGGCTGGGGGCGGACTGGAACGAAGCTGCGAGCGGCTTCGTTCCAGCCTTCTTGTTGAAAACGCGGAAGCGACGTCATGACGTCACTTCCCGTTTACTCGGCTGCCAATGGCGCCGAATTTAAAAAAATATACAGTGTTCAGAATTGCCGTTTTCGGCGATCTGAATACTTTGAAGTGTAAAGGAGGGATGGGGGGTCTTTTAGACCCCCGATCTCTCCATAAAGAGTACCTGTCACCACCTATTACTGTCACAAGGGATGTTTACATTGCTTGTGACAGCAATAAAAGTAAAAAAAAAAAAAAAAATTTTAAAACACAATTTATAAAAGTACAAAAATAAATAAAATAAATAAAAAAAAATAAAAAATTTTTTAAAGTGCCCCTGTCCCCGCGAGCTCGCGCAGCGAAGAAAACGCATACGGAAGTCGCGCCCGCATATGTAAACGGTGTTCAAACCACACATGTGAGGTATCGCCGCAATCGTCAGAGCGAGAGCAATAATTCTAGCCCTAGACCTCCTCTGTAGCTCAAACCTGGTAACCGTAAAAAAATTTTAAAGCGTCGCCTATGGAAATTCATAGGTACCGTAGTTCGTCGCCATTCCACGAGTGCGTGCAATTATAAAGGGTGACATGTTTGGTATCTATTTACTCGGCGTAACATCATCTTTCACATTATACAAAAAAATTGGGGTAACTTTACTGTTTGGATTTTTTAAAATTCATGAAAGTGTCACTTTTCCAAAAATGTGCGTTTAAAACACCGCTGCACAAATACCGTGTGCTAAAAAATATTGCAACAATCGCCATTTTATTCTCTAGATTCTCTTCTAAAAAAATATATATAATGTTTGGGGGTTCTAAGTAATTTTCTAGCAAAAAATACGGATTTTAACTTGTAAACACCAAATTTCAAAAATAGGCTTAGTCATGAAAGGGTTATTCACATTAATTTTGGCACTGTCAAACTACATTGTTTTTCTTGATCCAAAGCGGCTGCGTTCGTGAATGTCAGCCCTGTTATATGTGCTATACTCTTGAAATTCAATAAAGTTCTCGGATAAAAAAAAAATCTGATTATCTTTAAACAATATATCACATATTTTAGTACTATTTAGGCAATCATATCAAGCTTGAAACATTATTTCCATGTGCAATACTCCAGGTCCTAGCATGAGTAAGGGTTTGGGCCCTATCTGTTGTCTGAGTGCTATAGTAAATTCGGTTTTGGGAGTATTTTTGCCCCAGCGCTAGTGTGAATTCCGTTTGGGTGCTAATTACCGTGATCATGGTATTTTGAGCGCTAATTAGCGTGCGGCGATATAGTAAATGACCCCCATAGTGTAGTATTCCTGGAGTAATCCTCAAAAAAAGAGAGACAATACCTCTTCTTTCCTGGAGTCAATTTTTCCATTGGACCGCAAAGATCCGAGTGAATTAAGTCCAGAGGTTTCTTAGCTCAGCTGTTACTCTGCTTTTGGAAAGGCTTTTCTTGTCAATTTTTTTATACAGCTGGTGCATTTAATTGTTTGATCACATGGACTAATTTTTGATTCCACTTGCATAGTCATTCTCATTTAATTTCTTTATTAGGACTTCTGGACTTCTGTGCCCAAATAATCTGTGCCATGTGTGAATGCAGTTTGAAAGTTTTAACTCCTTGGCAGTATTAACCACATCATTGCAGTTCAGCTAATATAGTTAATTTGTAATTTTAGCCTTTGCAAGTAAAATATCTTCTTTTGTGATGGCACAACTGTCATCTTGGAAGGTCACTACATTTTCTTGTTTTGTGAGCTTCTTCACTGAGAAAAGATTAGTTTCAGAAGCAGGTACATTTTTCACAGGTATCTTTCCGGTGACAATCTGGGAAATAGGACAGTAAAGAAAACCGTCTCCAATTCCTTCTGATTCCAATATTTTCCTATTAGCTATGGTGCTTTTTTCTGTTTTACACTGGTCAAGGTGAACAATGAAATTTCTGTCATTTGTCATGTAACTTGTAGCTCCTAAATCAACACACCATGCCTGCAAAAATGAGGTTTGACTTTTGGATTGAAAAACATATTCATTATCTGAAGCAAAATCAGTTTCTTCCTTCACAATTTTGGCCTTTTGTAGTTTAGTTTGTTTTTGCATTTTAGCTTTTCAGGTTCTGCAATTTGCTTTTAAAAAAACCTTGTTTCTACACACAAAACATTCACGTGTTTCTTGTTACATGTTACTATTTTTATTCCTATTTTTCGTCTTTTAAGGATAAGTTTACCTTTCGTAACATGTTACATGTTACTTCCATATTCAGGGTGTAACATGTAGCATGTTACGAATGGACCAGCCCCCGTACCTCACTGATCCCCGCTTTGACAGCTAGCGGGGTTCTTCTCCCTCCCCGCTAGCTGTAACGATTAAAAAAAAAAAACATAGCTGAGCGGGGCTCCACCCACCTGGCTGCTGCACTAAATGACAGGCCTCTGCGCATGGAAAACTACAAGGTCCCCCAGCCTTTGTGGCTGTCAGCTTGTAGCTTTCAATGAACTACCACAGCACTGTGAATCCCGTACATGATGTACGGGCAAGCAGATACACTGGCAGATCTGCTGGAGACCTGCATGGCACAAGTGGTGCAATGCTTTACAGGCCCCAAAAAAATAAATGCAAAAAAAATTGCATTTATAATTTTTTTCCAAAAAGGTAACTGATTTACGCTTATATTCATCCACAAGCCTGCCCTTAACATATTCCAATTTCAGTTCATCATCTGGACGTGCATCAAGTGCTGTGACAAGTGTTTCATAACTTTCTGGTAAGCCACTGAGTAATAGTGCTGCAACATGAAAATCTTTTATTTCTTCTCCTATGCCTCTCAGGAGTTCAACCATTTCCAAGGTTTCAAAGATCTCTTAACCACTTAAGGACCGCCTCATGCCGATGTATGTCGACAGAATGGCACGGACAGGCAGAATCACGTACATATACGTGATCTGCCTTCCGTGGGTGGGGGACCGATCAGGCCCCCCCCGGTGCCCGAGGCGGTCCGCTTCTGACCAGCGGCGATCAGAGATGAGGGGGAGACCATCCGTTCGTGGCTCTCCCCTCGCGATCGCCGCCGGCCAATCAAATCATTCCTTTGCTGCTGTATGCTAAACAGCAGCAAAGGAAATGATGTCATCTCTCCTCGGCTCTGTATTTTCCGTTCCGGCGCCGAGGAGAGAAGACTGCAATGTGAGTGTAAAACACACACACAGTAGAACATGCCAGACACACAAAACACCCCCCTTTACCCCCCGATCCCCCCCAATCACCCCCTCCCCCCCCCTGTCACACTGACACCAAGCAGTTTTTTTATTATTTTTTTTTTTCTGATTACTGCATGGTGTCAGTTTGTGACAGTTACTGTGTTAGGGCAGCTAGTATTAGCCCCCTTTAGGTCTAGGGTACCCCCCTAACCCCCAATAAAGTTTTAACCCCTTGATCACCCCCTGTTACCAGTGTCACTAAGCGATCATTTTTCTGATCGCTGTATTAGTGTCACTGGTGACGCTAGTTAGGGACGTAAATATTTAGGTTCGCCGTCAGCGTTTTATATATATATATATACTACCTAATAAATGTTTTAACCCCTTGATTGCCCCCTAGTTAACCCCTTTTACCACTGATCACCGTATAACTGTTACGGGTGACGCTGGTTAGTTTGTTTATTTTTTATAGTGTCAGGGCACCCGCCGTTTATTACCGAATAAAGGTTTAGCCCCCTGATCGCCCGGCGGTGATATGCGTCGCCCCAGGCAGCGTCAGATTAGCGCCAGTACCGCTAACACCCACGCACGCAGCATACGCCTCCCTTAGTGGTATAGTATCTGAACGGATCAATATCTGATCCGATCAGATCTATACTAGCGTCCCCAGCAGTTTAGGGTTCCCAAAAACGCAGTGTTAGCGGGATCAGCCCAGATACCTGCTAGCACCTGCGTTTTGCCCCTCCGCCTGGCCCAGCCCAGCCCACCCAAGTGCAGTATCGATCGATCACTGTCACTTACAAAACACTAAACGCATAACTGCAGCGTTCGCAGAGTCAGGCCTGATCCCTGTGATCGCTAACAGTTTTTTTGGTAGCATTTTAGTGAACTGGCAAGCACCAGCCCCAGGCAGCGTCAGGTTAGCGCCAGTACCGCTAACACCCACGCACGCACCGTACACCTCCCTTAGTGGTATAATATCTGATCCGAACAGATCTATACTAGCGTCCCCAGCAGTTTAGGGTTCCCAAAAACGCAGTGTTAGTGGGATCAGCCCAGATACCTGCTAGCACCTGCGTTTTGCCCCTCCGCCCAGCCCACCCAAGTGCAGTATCGATCGATCACTGTCACTTACAAAGCACTAAACGCATAACTGCAGCGTTCACAGAGTCAGGCCTGATCCCTGCGATCGCTAACAGTTTTTTTGGTAGCGTTTTGGTGAACTGGCAAACACCAGCCCCAGGCAGCGTCAGGTTAGTGCCAGTACCCCTAACACCCACGCACGCAGCATACGCCTCCCTTAGTGGTATAGTATCTGAACGGATCAATATCTGATCCGATCAGATCTATACTAGCGTCCCCAGCAGTTTAGGGTTCCCAAAAACGCAGTGTTAGCGGGATCAGCCCAGATATCTGCTAGCACCTGCGTTTTGCCCCTCGGCCCAGCCCAGCCCACCCAAGTGCAGTATCGATCGATCACTGTCACTTACAAAACACTAAACGCATAACTGCAGCGTTCGCAGAGTCAGGCCTGATCCCTGTGATCGCTAACAGTTTTTTTTGTAGCGTTTTGGTGGACTGGCAAGCATCAGTGGCCTAGTACACCCCGGTCGTAGTCAAACCAGCACTGCAGTAACACTTGGTGACATGGCGAGTCCCATAAGTGCAGTTCAAGCTGGTGAGGTGGCAAGCACAAGTAGTGTCCCGCTGCCACCAAAAAGACAAACACAGGCCCGTTGTGCCCATAGTGCCCTTCCTGCTGCATTCGCCAATCCTAAGTGGGAACCCACCACTTCTGCAGCACCCGTACTTCCCCCATTCACATCCCCAACCAAATTCAGTCGGCTGCATGAGAGGCATTTTTATGTCCTCCCGAGTACCCCTACCCAGGGAACCCCCCCAAAAAAGATGTCGTGTCCCTCCTGTCCTGACAATCCTGATCTTTGCATTGGTGAATGTTTTGAACGCTACCATTAACTAGTTGAGTATTAGCGTAGGGTACAGCATTGCACAGACTAGGCACACTTTCACAGGGTATCCCAAGATGCCATCGCATTTTGAGAGACCCGAACCTGGAACCGGTTACAGTTATAAAAGTTAGTTACAAAAAAAAGTGTAAAAAAAAAAAAATATATAAAATAAAATAAAATAGTTGTCGTTTTATTGTTCTCTCTCTCTCTATTCTCTCTCTATTGTTCTGCTCTTTTTTACTGTATTCTATTCTGCAATGTTTTATTGTTATTATGTTTTATCATGTTTGCTTTTCAGGTATGCAATTTTTTATACTTTACCGTTTACTGTGTTTTATTGTTAACCATTTTTTTGTCTTCAGGTATGCCATTCACGACTTTGAGTGGTTATACCAGAATGATGCCTGCAGGTTTAGGTATCATCTTGGTATCATTCTTTTCAGCCAGCGGTCGGCTTTCATGTAAAAGCAATCCTAGCGGCTAATTAGCCTCTAGACTGCTTTTACAAGCAGTGGGAGGGAATGCCCCCCCCCCCACCGTCTTCCGTGTTTTTCTCTGGCTCTCCTGTCTCAACAGGGAACCTGAGAAAGCATCCGGTGATTCAGCCAGCTGACCATAGAGCTGATCAGAGACCAGAGATTGTCTCCTAACATCTCTATGGCTAAGAAACCGGAAGCTACGAGCATTTCATGACTTAGATTTCGCCGGATGTAAACAGCGCCATTGGGAAATTGGGAAAGCATTTTATCACACCGATCTTGGTGTGGTCAGATGCTTTGAGGGCAGAGGAGAGATCTAGGGTCTAATAGACCCCAATTTTTTCAAAAAAGAGTACCTGTCACTACCTATTGCTATCATATGGGATATTTCCCTGAGATAACAATAAAAATGATAAAAAAAATGAAAGGAACAGTTTAAAAATAAGATAAAAAAGCAAAAAAATAATAAAGAAAAAAAAAAAAGCACCCGTCCCTCCCTGCTCTCGCGCAAAGGCGAACGCAAGCGTCGGTCTGGCGTCAAATGTAAACAGCAACCATGCATGTGAGGTGTCACTGCGAACATCAGATCGAGGGCAGTCATTTTAGCAGTAGACCTCCTCTGTAAATCTAAAGTGGTAACCTGTAAATGCTTTTAAAAGCTTTTAAAAATGTATTTAGTTTGTCGCCACTGCACGTTTGTGCGCAATTTTAAAGCATGTCATGTTTGGTATCCATGTACTCGGCCTAAGATCATCTTTTTTATTTCATCAAACATTTGGGCAATATAGTGTGTTTTAGTGCATTAAAATTTTAAAAAGTGTGTTTTTCCCCAAAAAATTTGTTTGAAAAATCGCTGCGCAAATACTGTGTGAAAAAAAAATGAAACACCCACCATTTTAATCTGTAGGGCATTTGCTTTAAAAAAAATATATAATCTTTGGGGGTTCAAAGTAATTTTCTTGCAAAAAAAAAAAACAATTTTCATGTAAACAAAAAGTGTCAGAAAGGGCTTTGTCTTCAAGTGGTTAGAAGAGTGGGTGATGTGTGACATAAGCTTCTAAATGTTGTGAATAAATTGCCAGGACAGTTCAAACCCCCCCCCAAATGACCCCATTTTGGAAAGTAGACACCCCAAGCTATTTGCTGAGAGTCATGTCGAGTCCATGGAATATTTTATGTTGTGACACAAGTTGCGGGAAAGAGACAATTTTTTTTTTTTTTTTGCACAAAGTTGTCACTAAATGATATATTGCGTGAGACTTTTTGGGAGCCTAGCCGCGTACGGGACCCCGAAAACCAAGCACCGCCTTCAGGCTTTCTAAGGGCGTAAATTTTTGATTTCACTCTTCACTGCCTATCACAGTTTCGGAGGCCATGGAATGCCCAGGTGGCACAAAACCCCCCCAAATGACCCCATTTTGGAAAGTAGACACCCCAAGCTATTCGCTGAGAAGTATAGTGAGTATTTTGCAGACCTCACTTTTTGTCACAAAGTTTTGAAAATTGAAAAAAGACAAAAAAAATGTTTTTTCTTGTCTTTCTTCATTTTCAAAAACAAATGAGAGCTGCAAAATACTCACCATGCCTCTCAGCAAATAGCTTGGGGTGTCTACTTTCCAAAATGGGGTCATTTGGGGGGGGGGGGTTGTGCCATCTTGGCATTTTATGGCCTTCAAAACTGTGATAGGTAGTGAGGAGTTAAATCAAAAATGTACGCCCTTAGAAATTCTGAAGTCGGTGATTGGTTTTCGGGGGCCCCGTACGCGGCTAGGCTCTCAAAAAGTCCCACACATGTGGTATCCCCGTACTCAGGAGAAGCAGCAAAATCTAGTTTGGGGTGCAATTCCGCAGATAACCATGGCATGTGTGAGCAATATATCATTTAGTGACAACTTTTTGTAAAAAAATTTTTTGTGTCATTATTCAATCACTTGGGACAAAAAAATAAAATATATATATACTATATATACTATTTTACCAAAGACATGTGACTGAATACATTTTGGCCTAAATGTATGACTAAAATTGAGTTTTTTGGATTTTTTTTTATAACAAAAAGTAGAAAATATCAGTTTTTTCAAAAAAAATTTCCGTTTATCAAAATTTTTTTCCGTTTATAGCGCAAAAAATAAAAAACGCAGAGGTGATCAAATACCATCAAAAGAAAGCTCTATTTGTGGGAAAGAAAGGACACACATTTAGTTTGGGTACAACATTGCATGATTGCGCAATTAGCAGTTAAAGCGACGCAGTGCCAAATTGTAAAAAGTGCTCTGGTCAGGAAGGGGGAAAACCTTCCGGGGCTGAAGTGGTTAAACTTTACCATGTTTGGTATCTATTTACTAAGCGTAAAATCATCTTTCACAATATATAAAAAAATTGTGTTTGAAAGACGGCTGTGTAAATACTGTGTGACATAAAATATTGCAATGACCGCCATTTTATTCTCTAGGGACTCTGCTAAAAAATATATATATATAATGGGGGGTTCTAATTTTAATTCTGATTTTAACTTGTAAACATCAAGTGTCAAAAAAAGGCTTGGTTAAAAAGGTTTCAAAGTCTTTACCAAGTAACTATAGACCCATACCTCCCAACCATTCCTGAGTCCCGTTGGGGCTGGGATAGGATAAGGGGGGTGGATGGAGCTGGGATAGGATCAGGGGGGTGGATGGGGCTGGGGTAGGACCAGGGGGGTTTATGGGGCTGGGATAGGATCAGGGGGGTGAATGGGGCTGGGATAGGATCAGGGGGGTGTATGGGGCTGGGATGGGATCAGGGAGATGGATGGAGCTGCGATGGGGTCAGATCAGAGGGGTGGATGGAGCTGGGATGGGATCAAGGGGGTAGATGGAGTTGGGATAGGATCAGGGGGGTGGATGGAGCTGGGGAGGAATCAGGGGGATGGATGGAGCTGGGATAGGATCAGGGGGTGGATAGAGCTGGAATGAGATCAGGGGGGTGGATGGAACTGGGGTGGGGTCAAATCAGGGAGGTGGATGGAGCTGGGATGGGATCAAGGGGGTAGATGGAGTTGGGATGGGACCGGGGTAAGGATTGATGTATGGATGGAGCCGGGATGCGATGGGGGAATGGATAGAGTTGGGATGGGATCAGGGTGGTGGATGGACCTGAGATGGGATCGGGGATGGGTGGAGCCAGGATGGGATTGGAGGGAACCAAGATGGAATTGGGGGATGGATGGAGCTGGGATGGAATTGGGGAATGGATAGAGTTGGGATAGGATAAGGCTGGTGGATGGACCTGGGATGGATGGGATCGAGGCTATGATGGAGCCGGGATGGGATCGGGGGATGGGTGGAGCTGGGATGAGATCAGGGGGATGGATGCAGCCGGGGTGGGATCGGGGGATGGATGTAGCCAGGATGGGATTAGGGGGATGGAGGGAGCCGGGATGGGATGCGGGGAATGGATAGAGTTGGGATGGGATCAATGAATGTATATAGTTGAGATAGGATTAGGGTGGTGGATGGAGCAAGGATGGGATCGGGGGTAGGGTGGAGCCGGGATGGGATCAGGGGATGGATTGATCCAGAATTGGATCAGGGAGGTGGATGGAGCCAGGATGGAATCGGGGGATGGATGGAGCCAGGATTGGATCAGGGAGGTGGATGGAGCCGGAATTGAATCAGGTTGGTGGATGGAATCGGGGGGAATGGATGGAGCCGGGATGGGATTGGGGGAATGGATAGAGCCGTCCCTTGCATACTGTACATTACATTCTCCTGTCCCCTGTATTCTGTACATTAGAAAGAGGTTTAACCTTAAACTACGTAGAGGGTTCTTTACTGTAAGAGCGGCAAGGATGTGGAATTCCCTTCCACAGGTGGTGGTCTCAGCGGGGAGCATCGATAATTTCAAAAAACTATTAGATAAGCACCTGAATGACCGCAATATACAGGGTTATACAATGTAATACTGACATATAATCATACACATAGGTTGGACTTGATGGACTTGTGTCTTTTTTCAGTCTCACCTACTATGTAACAAACTCCTGGACCATGCTCTCTGTGTGTATCATGTACTCCTAAACTCAGCACTGACTACAGCCCTCAGTGTGTTACATTCTCTTGATCCTTGAACACATTGCATTACACACCCTGGAGCCCTGCACTCTGTGTTATGCATCCTAAACCCGACACTGACTGCAGCACTCCCCAACCCCTGTGCTCTGCTTTACACACTCCTGCAGTATATACACAAAACTGTACATTATATACTTCTCACCAAAGTCTTCATTGTCTCAACAGTTACTGGTTGCTATGCAGTCCCTTACTATTTTATTAAATTTCTTCTCTAACCACTACAATACTAGGCACTTTCACCCCGTTCCTGCCCAGGCCAATTTTCAGCTTTCAGCACTCTTGCACTTTCAATAAGAATTGCGCGGTCATGCAACACTGTACCCAAATGAAATTTTTATCATTTTGTTTACACAAATAGTTTCTTTTGGTGGTATTTATTTACAAATCAATTTTTTATTTTTTGCAATATAAGCGAAAAAAAGAGCAGAAATTTTGAAAAAAAAAATATTTTCTACTTTCTGTTTTAAAATAAATCCAATAAAATCTAATTTTGTCATAAATTTAAGCCAAAATGTATTCTGCTACATGTCTTTGGTAAAATAAAAATCCTGTTGAATGTATAATTATTGGTTTGTGTGATCACAGACATATGTATGCAATGATCACTGACATATGTGTGCAGATGATCATTGGGACATATGATTTTAGTGTTACATATGTGGGGACAGGTATTTTTACTGTGTGGGGACAGTGTTTTGGGGACAATATTTAAGGGACACTGTGTGTTTACATTGTGTGGGGACATGTGTGGGGACACTGTGCCGGTGATCATTGTGTAAAAAGCTGTAAAAACAGCTCATACTCACTGATCACCGGCTGGCTGCAGCGATTTGCTCTCCTCTCCTCACTGACAACTTCCGTGTGAGGAGAGAAGAGCCGATCGCCTAGCAACCAGCTCTCTGTTTACATCACATGATTGGACACAGCCATCATGTGATCAGGAGGGCCGCAGAGCCCTCCTGCCGATCGGAGATGCACCGTGTCAGGGTGACACCAGAGCATCAGGGTCGCGCTGCTGCGAGGACACGGGCGCGCAATCCCCCTCCTTCTGAGGGACGTTCATGAACGTCCACTCAGAAGGAGGAAGTGCCCACCTGGCCCTATTTGTGCAGTGGCCGGGTGGGAAGTAGTTAAGGTAGGCATAGACAAAGCAATCAAAGTATATTTTATAGGTACAAGGAAATCTGGGTTTTGTTTAACCACATCCCTGAAGCCACTCCCACTGCTAAGTGCTTGGCCACACCCACATTTTACCATGGTGCTGCGTGCGCCGCAGATCTTTTTCCTCCTCCAGTGTCCCTCATTCTGAAGTTCAAATGTTGGGGGTATGTAGACCTGTTAGTTTAACTTCTATCGTCGGGAAGATACTGGAGAGTTGATTAAAAGACCACATACAGTAGATGAGTTCTTGCTGGAAAAAAAAATATTTTAAGCAACAGACAGCATGGATTCATGAAAGGCAGAAGTTGTCAGACAAACCTGATTTCTTTTTATGAGAAGGTAAGTAAAACCTTAGAGAAAGGAGTGACTGTGGACGTAATATACTTGGAATTTGGAAAAGCGTTTGACACAGTTCTCCACACATGGCACATGTGTAAGGTAAAGTCTACAGGGTTGGAAAAGTCATTTTGTAATTGTATAGTAAACTGACTAAAAGTATTCAGTAGTAGTTAATGATTCAGACTCTAAATGGTCTAGGTTTGTTAGTGTTGTACCCCAAGGTTCAGAGTTGGGACCCTTACTTCTGTAAGATCTGTATGTTCTGGTAGAGCATAAGCTTA
Organism: Lithobates clamitans; assembly: GCA_037952925.1. Classification (NCBI taxonomy): domain Eukaryota; kingdom Metazoa; phylum Chordata; class Amphibia; order Anura; family Ranidae; genus Lithobates; species Lithobates clamitans. The sequence goes on along the minus strand of JBBGZY010000457.1, from coordinate 303,091 downwards.
AAGCGGAGTTCCACCCACATTTATGATTTTCAAAAAAAACAAACAATCTCTTACTATTGCAGAATGTATATTAAACATTAGTTTCTCTTGTCAATAGCAACAGGCATGAAAGTAAGTAAAAAAATTATTTTTTTTCCCAAAAGTCATTGGTTATGTTAATTGCTGCACAATAATGTAAAGTTGATTTTTTTGGGTGGAACTCCGCTTTAATAATGGCATGCAATGCCAAGCTGCAGTTTCCAAAGTGAGCAAAGTCCTTTCTTGTATAAGGCTGGGTTCACACTGGTGCGCTATCGCACGTGATTCGCACCGCACTGCAAATCACATGCGATGTCTGTGCAGTGCGAATTCCGCCAGATTGTATGGCGGAATTAGCATCGCATTTGGCCCAGAGTCATGCAGGACCCTTTTTTTGGTCCACACCAGAAACGTATTGCATGAGTGTTCACACCCATGCACAGGGGCGGACTGACAACTCATGAGGGTCCCCTGTGTCCCCGCCCTTACTCAAGCCACACCCACTCAAAGCCCCACCTACATATTGCATTCCCAACATTACATGTGTTTATCACAAAATTTCTCTACACTATGTTCAAAATAAATGTTTAACAAGTTAAGAAAATAAAGAAAAACAAAACTTGCATTACAAAAAGTGCAACTATAGTACATTTCCAAAATGTACCAAAAATATAAAATTTGGATTGAGCCTCAAGATACAGTATTAAAAATCTGAACACAATTTAGGAACAAAAATAAATATTTGGGGAAAATTAAATTGCAGACTTTAAAAGAGAACAAAAAACACATATAGGTCTTTTCAATCTGACAAACTACCGTATATTCAAATTTCCTGAAAGCAATAGCAAAAAAATAAACCAAATTACCTTAACCACTTGACCTCCAGAAGATTTTTCCTCCTTAAGTAGTAGTAGTGCAGTGCTATTCAGCACTGCACTACTACTACTACTTTTACTACTTTTACTACTACTACTTTTACACTGTACCCAAATTAACTTTAGCTTTCTTTTGGTGGTACAGGCAGTCCCTGGGTTACAAACAAGATGGGGTCTGTAGGTTTGTTCTTAAGTCGAATTTGTTTGCAAGTCGGAACAGGTACATTTTTTAAATGTAGCTCCAGCCCAAAAAATAATTTTGACCTTTTTTGGATAACATAGGGAAGGGTTAACACCCCTATATCATTTGTTTTGCTGTCTGTGCCCCTGTTCAGAAGATTTCACCTCACTTTCTGTCCCAATGAAATTGGATTTTGAAAGTTTTGGGGTGTTGTGGAAACAAGGATTGGTGATAAAACATCAGTGGAAGTACCTTTTTCCCATAATAACTCTTACAGGAGAGAATTTTCCTTTCTAGGGGTAGATTTCCTCTCACTTCCTGTTGTCTCCCTCCATTTGTAAGTAGGAGTTGTTTGTAAGTCGGATGTTTGTAACCTGGGGACCACCTGTATTTGATCACCAGTGTTTTTTTTTATTTTTTCGTGAAATAAACTAAAAAAAGTTTTTTTGAAAAAAATAAATGTTTTTTTTATTTTCTGCTCTCTCACCCTAAACAATAACCCCCTCCCTGCCTCTTCACCCTAAACAATAACCCCCTTCCCAGCCTCTCCGCTCTGAACAATAACCCCCTCCCTGCCTCTCCACCCTAAACAATAAATCCCTTACCTGCCTCTCCACCCTAAACAATAACAACCCTCCCTATCTCTCAACCCTAAACAATAACACCCCTCCCTACCTCTCCACCATAAACAATAACCCCCCTCCCCGCCTCTATACCCTAAACAATAACCCCCTCCCCGCCTCTCCACTCTAAAGAATAACCCCCCCTCTACCCTAAACAACAACCCCCCTCCCCACCATTCCACCCTAAACAATAACCCCCCTCCCCACCTCTCCACCCTAAACAATAACCCCCTCCCCACCCTAAACAATAACCCCCTCCCAGCCTCTCCACCTTAAACAATAACCCCCTCCCAGCCTCGCCACCCTAAACAATAACCCCATCCCAGCCTCTCCACCCTAAACAATAACCCCCTCCCTGCCTCTCCACCCTAAACAATAAATCCCCTCCCTGCCTCTCCACCCTAAACAATAACAACCCTCCCTATCTCTCCACTCTAAACAATAACACCCCTCCCTACCTCTCCACCATAAACAATAACCCAACTCCCCGCCACTCTACCCTAAAGAATAACCCCCTCCCCACCTCTCCACCCTAAACAATAACCCCCCCTCTTTACCCTAAACAACAACCCCCCTCCCCACCACTCCACCCTAAACAATAACCCCCCTCCCCGCCTCTCCACCCTAAACAATAACCCCCTCCCTATCTCTCCACCCTAAACAATCCCCTCCCCACTCTAAACAATAACATAATCGCATTTTTCAACATAGTCACATTGTTTGATACATTTATCGCACCATTTTGAATATGCTTTATTTGTTCAAGATATGTCTCTCATATGCCTGCTGTGCTTCTCTTTCTTTTCTCCATGTGTTTTTAATTGTTTTGATTGCTCTGATTAGGATGCACCAGCCCTATTTGGAGTGCTTACTCCAAAAAAAAAAAAAAAAAATATCAGTTTTTAAATCAAGCATGTATGCTTTGATGAAGGCTTCCAGCCGAAACGCGTCAGCGTAGCCTGTACCCGTGTACCCATGTAACCTAATAAAGGAAGTCCTTATTCAAGAGCATCTGAGTCGTCAGCCCTTTTCTGATTCAAGTACTGCATTTTGGGGCCTGAACGTCCTGGCTAGAGCACCGGATCACAGTTCATAGATCATCATATTGGCAGTGGAGCTGGGGTATCATTTTGCTTCTCTCCACCCTAAACAATAACCCCCCTCCCAGCCTCTTCACCCTAAACAATAACCCCCTCCCAGCCTCTCCACCCTAAACAATAACCCCCTCTCAGCCTCTCCACCCTAAACAATAAATCCTCTCCCTGCCTCTCCACCCTAAACAATAAATCCCCTCCCTGCCTCTCCACCCTAAATAATAAGGCCCCTTTCACACTGGGGCGGTTTGCAGGCCCTATTGCGCTAAAAATAGCGCCTGCAAACCGACCTAAAACTGCAGCTACTGTTTCTCCAGGGCTTTCACACTGGAGCGGTGCGCTGGCAGGAGAGAAAAAAAAACTCCTGCAAACAGCATCTTTGGAGCCCGGACTGCTCCTGCCCATTGAAATCAATGGGGCAGCGCGGCTATACCACCGGCATAGCGACGCTGCAGCGGCGCTTTGCGGGCGGTTTTAACCCTTTTTTGGCCGCCAGCGGGGGTTAAAACGGCACCGTTAGCACCCGAATACCACCGCTAAATCGACAGTAAAGCGACGATACAAATTGTGCTACAAATTTACCGCCGACGCCCCCCACCGCCCCAGTGTAAAAGGGGCCGAAATCCCCTCCCCACCCTAAACAATAACACCCCTCCCCACCTCTCCACCCTAAACAATAACACCCCTCCCCACCTCTCCACCCAAAACAATAACACCCCTCCCCACCAGAAAAAGAGTTAGGCCTCTTTTACACGGGGGATCCGTATGTCCGTTTTTCATCCTTCCGTTTTCGGATGAAAAACGGACATACATGTATCCCTATGAAGCGTCGGATGTCATCCCTATGGAGCGTCGGATGTCAGCGGTGACATGTCCGTTGACATCCGACCCGCTCCGATGCGAAAAGTGTAACGGAGGAAAACCCTACTTTTCCATCCATTTTCGGATCGGATGACGACGAACACTACAGTGTGCAGCGATGGACCTGTCATCTTCCTGCTCAGCGGGGATCGGCGGAGCGATCCCCGCTGAGCAAGTGGGTGTTCACGGGGCGGATCATCACTGATCTGCCCCGTGTGAAAGAGCCCTAAAAGTTATAAAAGTGTAAATAAAAATAAATAAATAAATAAAATGTAAAAGTATGTATCAGTAATTGGTATCGGCAAGTACTTGAGGAAAAGTATCGGTACTCGTACTCGGTCTAAAAAACTTATATCGGTGCAACCCTACAAACTGGTTAACTGCCACTGACATTAATAGTGACACTAATAGAGTGATCAGTGATAATACTATACACTGTCACTGTACTAATGACACTGGCTGGGGAGGGGTTAAATGTGTGCCTATCTGTGTAATGTGTGTTACGTAATTCTTTCTGTTTTTCCCCCCTGCTTTTAATAATATAAAAAACAGCAAGATTGCCTGTCAGTATTCGGAGCGCCCAGACATTGGCCAACACCTGCTGATCGGCTTGTGCTGTAACTTACCACAGCACAGTTGGGGTGGCGGGCGTGAGTGCGTGCGTCCACTACCCAGAGGTGCTGGATCACGTATCAGATACATGATCCAGAGCAGAAGGGCCACTTTTCCGCCATACTTGTAAGGGAGTCGGTTGGCAAGCATTTAATGAAATGAGAGACAGTGAACACAGATTTGGGTCACAGGACACAAAGAGGGTTCAATTCACTCATTTATCTGTATGAGTTTTAGATCTACAATATTCATCCCACACAATGCAGGAGAAAAAAAATCCACTGAGAGCTCCATGTTAGGAGGAGACACGGAGAGGAAACTTCCAGATAAATAACACAATTCTCACACCTAATACACAATTTACTGAATGCCTGAAAAATATCCTCACAGTGCAGCCATGTATAGGAGACCCCCCCCAGTGTCCATCCACTATCTCCTCACCCCATTTTCTCATTCTCCATTATCTCCTCACCCCATTATCTCCTCAACCCATCACACAATTCCCCCACTGTCTCTTCACCCTACCACTCCCCCCCCCCAATTACCTCCTCATCCTGCCATCATTGGAGGAGAGTAGGCCGAGTTCCCAGCATAGCTAGAGATTTAATCACAATGTGCTCTCCTGCTTAGTGTGGTCAGTTTTTAATAGGAAACCAGAGGGACTGGCAGGAACACCAGGGATTTCACACAAAGTAAGCAATACAAAGAGAACAGGGTACTTTCTCATATAAGCACATGGTACAGCAGGCACACATCAGGAATATGAAATGTTGGGGGTAACAAATGCTTTAATCTACCTAGTGCTGGAACGCTGCCGCCATAGCACAGTGCCTAGAGGAAGAGCTTTCCCGGACAGTTTAATAAAAATCATCTCCCCACTCCTACTGCACAGAACCTATTGGGATTTGTATTGTAAAGATTCCATTCATCCCAATGGCTTCCATCTCAAACTACCACCCCCAGGATTCCCAGCACTCTGCATAGAAGTCTATGGGCTTTCTTGGCTTTAGCTACCCCCCTAATGGCTGCTGAGGAGGGTGGTGCAGCATAACATCAGCATATCAGTATCTCAGTAGAGGGAGAGAAGAATAAAATGCAATGGGCTCCATTAACAGAACCAAATCGCATGTGGTATGCAGGTGCCCAGACACATTTTCTCTAAATACCGAATGCGATCCTGTGAATTTACTATACCATTCTGCGGTATTTACCGCAAAATGCTGAAAACGCTTGGTAAATACCACATAAACATGCGTTAGGCTGGGTTCCCACCTATGCAGTTGCTAGGGTTGCCACTTTTTCTTCAAGTCAAACCCGAACACTTTAGCTGCGCACAGTAATTATTTTTTTTTAGCATACACTATAGGATTGTAACAGACCTGGGACACCTTTGGGCGCTTCAAAGAGAATAGTAATGTGGCTTGCATAGTGCCTCCTCACCCTCCTGTCAGGCCCTGATCCGAGTCCCATTCCTGTCTGAATATCGTGTCCGGGTTTCAGGCGCACTGAAACCTGGACACATGATTCAAAACCTGGACTGTCCCGGTAAATCCAGGACAGGTGGCAACCCTAGCAGTTGCTTTTGATCAGTTTCTGTGGTTTCGGTGTCCTTAACAACCAGTAAACAACATGGTGGTTAAGGTGCAAGCAGCCAACGCGAACTTAACCACTTCAGCTCCGGGAGGTTTTACCCCCTTCCTGACCAGGCCATTTTTTGCAAAACGGCACTGCGTTACTTTAACTAATGATTGCGCGGTCGTACGACACGGTACCCAAATAAAAATTATGTCTTTTCTTTCTCACAAATAGAGATTTCTTTTGGTGGTATTTTATCACCTCTGCGGTTTTGTTTTTTTGTGCTCTAAACAAAAATATACCGACAAGTTTGGAAAAAAAAAACAATATTTTTTATTTTCTGCTATAAAACATTTCCAATAGAAAAATCAAATTTCTTCCTAAATTTAGGCCAATCTGTATTCTGCTACATATTTTTGGTAAAAAAAAATCTCAATAAGCGTATATTTGATTGGCTTGCGCAAACGTTATAGCGTCTACATCCTATGGGATAGATTTAGGGACTTTTTATTTTTATCTATTTTTTTACTAGTAATATCAGTGGTCAGCGATTTTTCATGGGACTGCGACATTAGTGCCCCATTGTTGGTGTCAGTGGGAGTAATAGTGCCTCATTATTGGTGTCAGTGGGAAGGAATGGTGCCTCATTATTGATGTCAGTAGAAGAAATAGCCCGCAGGCTGCAGTTTGGAGACCACTGCCTTAGGCTAAAGTTCCTCTTAAACCCCTTCCTGCCCACGTTATAGCCAAAAGACGTCTACAGCGCAGGCCTAAATTGACGGAATGACGTCTATGTACATCCTCCCATGCTCGAGCGGCCTGTAAGCCCCCTGCGAGGCGTGCACAGCACGCTCTGTGATCAGTGATTTAAGAAGAAGTAACGGGCCCATCCCGAGCCCATATCACGTGATCAGCTGTCAGCCAATGACGTGATGTAAACAGAGCCGGTAATTGGCTATCACGCTGACAGCGTGAGGAGAGAAAAAAAACCCGATCACCAGCTACTGTCAGAGGGACATTGGTCCCTCACACAGAGAGCCACCTCCGCATTGGGGTACAGCGTTGCATGACTACACAATTGTCATTTAAAGTGCGACAGCTCTGAAAGCTGAACATTAGCCTGGGCAGGAAGGGGGTGTAAGTGCCCAGTAGGCAAGTGGTTAAGGGAGTTTTTCCCTGTGTTCCATTGTGGAGATTGCCCTTTAGGGCTGCATTCACACATGATTGCAGGCGGAATTGCCGCAATTCCTCTCCATGACTTCAAATGGCTGCAAAACACAGGGCGCGTTTGCAATGCCATTACTTTTAATGGCACCCTAATCACTCTGCGTTAAATTGTGCTGCAATTGCAACTCTTGTCCTTCAAAAAGGAACATGAGCTTCTTTTGGGTGACTGCATTGCGATTTACAGCGCAATTGGGGTGCCATTAGAAGTAATGTCATCGCAAAGCGTTCTGCAGCTATTTAAAATTGTGGGGTAGAATCAGGTGATCATGTGTGAATGAAGCCTTACTTTCTGTCCCATAGCCACAACAAGAAAAGGGTAATACCTCAAAGGGGTTATCAGAACTAGTGTCCCCATTGGAAGATTTCCCCTCTTTTCCTGTTGTGGTAATAACCTGAAATGTGGGATTTTCTTTTTTTATATTCACTACTGGTGATAATGGTCGCCAGGACAAACAAAGAAGATGAGTCTCCTTAAAGCGGAACTTCAGTCATTTTTTCATCTTTCCATCTATTACATTTTTTGCCCTTGTTGTTTTAACCACTACAGCCCCGGAAGGATTTGCCCCCTTAATAACCAGACAATCTTTTGCAATACAGCATGCGATTCGGTCTGATGCTGTATCCACCTAGGTAAGTATAAATATATAAAAAAGGAAAACCCATACTTCTCTTTTAAAGCAACACATTACTGTATCGCAAAAAAATGGCTTGGTCATTAAGGGGGCAAATCCTTCCAGGGCTGAAGTGGTTAAAGTGATTGTAAAACGAACACCTGCAAGACAAAGGTATAATGAGCTAGTATGCATAGCATACTAGCTCATTATGTAATACTCACCAGAGATCGAAGCCCCCGCTGCGGTGCCCGTACACAGCACCGGCCGCCGTCATCACTTCCGGGGGTTACTTTCGGGTATCCAGCGCTGTGAGTGGCCAGAGCTGCGATGATGTCACTCCTGCGCATGTGCGCAAGAGCCGTCGGTAACGGCACACTCACTGAAGCAAACGGCAGATACGTGCCATTGCTTCAGTGCGCATGTGCCGATGACGTCGGCACATGCAAATACAGGGGATATCTCCTAAACCGTGTAGGTTTAGGAGATATCCGGGGTAGCTACAGGTAAGCCTTATTATAGGCTTACCTGTAGCAAAAAGTGGTCTGTAAGAGTTTACAAGCACTTGCTGACCAGCGCACGCTGATATACGTCCTAACTTTGAGGACTGATATCGTTATTATGGCAGCAGCTAGTTGCCATAACCCCGGTATCCTCGTATTCGGCGGGCGGTCAGCTACAAGATAAAAGTGGTCTCGGCGGTGGATTCGCCACAAGATCACTTTTATCGGCAGGGGAAGAGGGCCCCCCTCCCGTCGTGCTCCGGTGCTCTCCGCCGCTTACCAGAGCTGTCTGCAGCAGCGGAGGCGATCCGGTCCTTCTCCTGGCTGGGCATGGAGACGAGTGAGGGGAAGATGGCCTCCACCCGTCTCAATGACATTGCAGGGCGGAAGCGACGTCAAAACGTCACTTCCGACCATAGCTCTCAAAGAGCCATTTTTTTTAAATGACAATTTTTTTTTTATTGCATTTTAGTGTAAATATGAGTGAGATCTGAGGTCTTTTTGACCCCAGATCTCATATTTAAGAGGTCCTGTCATGCTTTTCTTTCTATTACAAGGGATGTTTACATTCCTTGTAATAGGAATAAAAATGACAAAAATTTAAATAAAAAAAAAAAAAAACAGTGTAAAAATAAAAAGTAAAATAAATAAGAAAAAAAAATGTAAACGCGCCCCGTCCTGACGAGCTCGTGTGCAGAAGCGAATGCATACATGAGTAGCGTCCACATATGAAAACAGTGTTTCAAACCACACATGTGAAGTATCACCGCGATCGGCAGAGGGAGAACAATAATTCTAGCCCTAGACCCGCTCTGTGACTCAAAACATGCAACCTGTAGAATTTTTTTCAACGTCGCCTATGGAGATTTTTAAGGGTAAAGTTTGTTGCCATTTCACGAGCGGGCACAATTTTGAAGCGTGACATGTTGGGTATCGATTTACTCATCGTAACATTATTCTTCACAATATAAAAACATTTTGGGCCAACTTTACTGCTGTCTTATTTTTTAATTGAAAAAAAGTGTATTCTTTCCAAAAAAAGTGTGCTTGTAAGAACACTGGGCAAATACGGTCTCATAGAAAGTATTGCAACAACCGCCATTTTATTCTCTAGGGTGTTAGCAAAAATAATGTATAATGTTTGTGGGTTCTAAGTAATTTTCTAGCAGAAAAAAACCCTGTTTTTAACTTGTAAACAACAAATCTCAGAAAGAGGCTCGGTCCTTAAGTGGATAATAAGGACACAGGCAACAATACAAATCTAACAGGGGGGTCTAATCCCTCTCCAATCTATCCATAGCATTTAAAAGTGTTGTCCTCAGTTGTACTTTTACCCTGTTAAACTAACCATCTATGACACAAATCTGCAAGCATAGCCAGCCGCACAGCCACTTCCTCCCAGTGATGTGAAAACAACTAGTGAGGGATTTAAATTCAAACACGGAAGTAACGGCCTGAGCGCAATGCACGACGGTCCTGTAGTTTATTGGTCGCCTTCCAGCAGCAGCCGAGTAGGCGGAGAGGACTACGTTTCCCAGCAGCCACCTAGCGCTGCCTTTGAGTGTCTGCGTGAGAATGAATCAGTGGCGTTGTTATTAACGCCATATTGCGAGCTGAAGGAGTGCGGTGGTTGCTGGTCCAGGCACGGGATTAGAGCGAGCGGTGAAGGGTATCCAGAGCCATCCTATCCGGTAGAGGAGCCCGGAACTCCCCGGACACCCCCGCAGTGTGTGAGGCGTTGTGGTGAAGCCGGCGGCCTCGGTATTAGCTGAGAGGGAGAGGCAGGAAGCGCACAATTCCTGGGAGAGGAGCCCACTGGGAAGCCCACTAGAGGTGCCGCCGTCGCCGTTGCTGTAATAACGTTGTCCCTGGGGCAGGGCCCACAGCTCAGGACATGGCCTGCGGAGCCACGCTCAAAAGGACTATCGACTTCGACCCTCTTCACAGCCCGGCCGCCTCCCCGAAGAGAAGGAGATGTGCCCCCCTCTCCCCCTCCGGCCCTTCCCCACAGAAATACCTCCGGATGGAGCCGTCTCCCTTCGGAGAGGTGTCCTCCCGGCTCACTGCAGGTAAGAGGCCAGTCACTGATGGTGGGGGGAGGGGGGCTGTCCTTGTACTCAGTGCCAGGAGATGGGGGGGGGGGAAAGGACGATGGTGCTGAGGCTTGGCTATCCCTATGCTGGAATCTCACACCTGCTGGGACTTCCATCCAAGACAGGATCTTCTACTGCCAAGTCTCACTCTTCTTGCTGCATTTTTTTTTATTTTGTAATGTCAATCTAGAAATCTAAAGGCTGTGACCACCTTGTGATGGTTGTGCTGGAACCTTAGCCATGGGAGAGCTGCTAAAGGTCCTGGAATGTATTAGAAACTGCTGGTTGTTTTATATGAGTGTTAAAGAGGAACTGCAG